>JAHRHZ010000025.1:33941974-34080292 GCA_024137785.1 Ginglymostoma cirratum
CAATACAACCACACCAATACACACACACACCCCAATACACAAACACACACACCAATACACAAACACACACACGCACACCAATACACAGGCATACCCATAGACACATTGTGATACACCTCTACCCACACACACACACGACCTCCATCCACACACACACATAAACCCACATACCCATACACACACATGCACAGACACACCCATACACACACACACATATGCACACGCATGCACACACAGACTAGTTGTTCCTTAGAGATATTAACACAAGTAGGCTATCAGAGATTAGTGACATGGCTTAATTTCCAAATCAAAGTGAAATCCAATTTTTAAAAACATGATTTGTTCTCCTCGGAGACATTTTGCCTAGTATTTTGTTCATCTTGTTCATCAGTGTGCTTTGTAGTGTTTTCTATTATTCCATTCTTAATGAGAAATTGCTTGTTGTGATGAGTTATGATATTTTTAATTGGTGACAGCAGCTTGATTGATTATCATACAGGACAAAATTAACCACACAGCTTACATGCGGAATACTTAGTGGTTTTCATAAAAGAACACAATAAAAGGCTATTCACACCTAATGTACCTGAAAGTGACATGCAGCATTATTTTACAAATATGTTGTTCAATCAAGTTTATTTATAAGTTCCAAAAATTGTACTTAGGGTCAATAAGTTATCATTCATTCTCTATTTCATTTGTTTTGCATACTCAGAACATGGTAGGGTATACGGCAAAAAAAAAACAGAGAATATAGCAACAACAGAAAGTCAATCAACCCTCTAAGCCTTCTCCATCATTCAATATCAACACAGGAGATCTTCTCCCTTTAACTCCGCTATTCACTTGGAATCCAAAATTCCTTAATTATGCTGAGTCTCTTAAATAAAGGAGAACCAGGTTTTGGGAAAGGATTCTGGATGGTCCAGTGCTGTACAAAGATACATTGCTGGAACTGGATGTGATTGCAAAGGCATGAAGTCTTTTTGGCTCTGTTCGAAAGTTTTTCTAAACCTCCATAGGGAAGCGTGTTGCTAGAAGTCTCTTTGACATGGATTGTGAGTGACGTACAAGATCTTGCTGATGTGCTGCCAAAGAGCTGGAAAAAGGGACCAGTAATTTTCAAGAGTATTGGTGATACTGAAAGGAAACATTTCAGGGCTTTGAAAAAAGAACAAAGAAGTGGGCTTGATTGAATTGCTTTTTTCAAAGACCCAGCGCAAAGGTAGTAATGGATCATTGAATGGCCACCTTCTGTGAAGTGAGATGCTGTGCCTTGGTGATAACACTGAGGCAGAAAGACAGAGAGGGTGAGCATTGGTAGATAGGAAACTCAGTTTCACACACGTCCCGCTGAGGTTAAAAGGCAGGACCTGTGTGAAAATTTTCAACACATTTTCCCTTTAAGAACTGACAGTATTGCTGTTGCCTGTTGGGATGGAAAGGAACTGGGGAAGAGATTAAGATCTGTGGCATTTGGACAGGGGTATCTAATCTCGAGGAGGCCAGAGCAAATCACAGAGGTCCACTGGCTAGAAGACAAATGGGTTTGTTTAATGAGTTGAGCTGGTGAGGAGAGGTGAAGGTGCCAGGGAAGTGGTGTGACAGCACTGACCTGATGATTTAGCAATCGCACATCTTGTCATCAGCTGGGTTTTCTGACATTTGTGAATCACAGCCTACAGGTGCTGAGAAATAAGAATGTAGTTCAAATGGAGGCTTACCATCTCTTTCAAAAGTCGAACTGGCATCATCTCCTGAGAACTGAATGTTGCCTCCCCCATTGCTCTAACTCACCTTCATTAAATCCTGGTGTGGATTGGTTGGAAATGTGTTGAGGTCAGATGTGGCATTTATCTTAGCCCCTACCCCTCCTGCACGACACACATTCTCACCCCGACCCTGGCAACAATGGAGTAATATTGGGCCGAATGACTGCGAACAACTGTGAGTTTAACCATAACCAAAACCCACCGACCTTACAAAGTCACAAACTGAAAATGTAGCAAACACTTCGCAGATCAGTGGAAAGAGCAGACTGTCAAATGAGTGAGGTTTAACCTTTTACTTTGCAATGATTGTGTTTGTTGAAGCCAATGATATTAATGTTTGAAACAAAACAATAGTGACAAAAGATAGCAAATTCTTGACCCTGTTCTAATGCTAAATTAGATCATGACCAATTATTAACTTACCTCCTCCCAGCTGCCTGGCTTTTGTAATCTTTAAGATGCTTGCCTAACAATGAAGGGTATCAGAGTCTCAGTTTCAAGCATATCCAGACACATAGGGTATAGCACCGATGACAAAATTCTCTCTTCTCAAGCCCAAGTATGTGTCTGAATCCAGTTTCAGTGAAACACCTTTAACTGTAGCATTGTGACTGTTTTTCGGCACAGATCTTCCTTACACTTTATAATAATTGGGAGGCAATGCCAAAGGGGAGCATCCATTACTAAATTGCCTTTAGATTCTACATCAGTCAGAGGGAAAAGGAGAATACTTTCTTTATCAGGCCTGGACATGTTCAATTCCGGCTCTCCCCGACTGAAAAGTGAGCTAATTCCTAGACCAAACTATGAAGGTAGAGTGCTTTGTTAATCATTCCTTGTCAGCAGTCAAATGGTGGAAAGGTGACCTCTGTTTACTCTGCTTTACAAAAGAATAGGTTTACCACTTCACTCAAAATCATGGACAGATGAAGTATACCTACTGTTTGTTGATCAGAGGAAATCTATTCTCCTCCACTTCCAAACACTTCCATGAAAGGCACAGATTGTGGTGAAGCATATGCTGTTTTTCTGTCACAGGAGGGATCTTTGAATTAGTGGAAGGTGGCACAGTGGGAGCAGAAGAGTTGGCCTTCAAATTTGCTGTCAATAACATCAACAGGAACAGGACACTTCTTCCTAATACCACCCTGACATACGATATTCAAAGAATAAATATCTACGATAGCTTTGAAGCATCTAGAAAAGGTAAGTCCCTGATCCAAAGGATGTCACTTACTGCACTTTCTTGATTTCATTGCATTTTAGTATTCTGCTGCGTTCACATTTGCCTGTATATCAGCAGGATGTTGAGTGGAAGGGGAAAATTCTGATAGTTCGCTCCTTCAATTCAAGTCCTCATAAGAATGACATTTAGATGAGAATCATCAAGAATATTCCTGACTGACTTATTTTCCTTCCTTAGTTTTGGATGACATGTGTATTCAAGCTTTTTACTTCAAAGTCTCTATTGCCTTGCATACAATATGTGCTGCCAAGAGAAAGAATCCCTTCATTAACTATTTGTAATATTTTGACTAAGAGCTCAGTTTATCCTTCAATATGAATGTCCTTGTGGAACAATGTCATTGTTATCATTCCCGTTCACAGCCACTTAAAACATAAAAAATGACTTTCGACCCAAAGTGAAAGTACATTAGAACCTTAACACATAATGACAGACATATTTCAGCGATAGAAAAATGCAGAGACTGAATTTTCAAAGTCCAATGGTGGTTGGGCTGGAGGCATTTTTGCTGGCACACATCCACCGAGATCATAGAATCCCTAGGGTGTGGAAACAGGCCCTTTAGCCCAACAAGTCCAAGCTGACCCTCAGAACATCCCACCCAGACCCATCTCCCTAATCTACACATCCCTGAACACTATGGGCAATTTAGCATGGCCAACCCACCTAGCCCGCACATCTTTGGACTATGGGAGGAAACCGGAGCACCCCTGAGGAAACTTACACAGACACAAGGAGAATGTACAAACTCCACACAGACAGTCACCTGAGGGTGGAATCAAACCCAGGCCTCTGGCGCTGTGAGGCAGCAGTGCTAACCACTGAGCCACTGTGCCGCCCACCTCGGAAACATTTTCCAAAAGTCAGGTCATGGGGACAAAAATGCTACAGATCTGCAAGTGCCTGGAAGTTAATAAGAGCAATTAAGCATGCTATTAGATTTCCAGCCAGCAAGCAGCTCTTCTTCAATGGGAAGACGTAGCCTTCCAATTACAAGTTGGGGTCTGGTGTTCCATTGGAGTATTTAGCCACCTCCTCACCACCCATCCTCTGCCTGTCAACACCCAACTTCCACCCCACCCCGATGCCCTCTAAGATCTCCTGGTATTGGGCTCCTGAGTCCAGAAAGAAACTCCAGCCCCAGGTTTTGTCTCAAGAGAGGGAAGAAAGTCATTCTTAAACTGCTTTCAAGTGCAACATTTGGTAACCAGTGGGGAATAAAATAGAGAAAGCAAGACTGTGTTAACATCACTCAGCCAAAAAGGCAATCTATAATTGAGTTAAAGATTTGTGGGAATGCGGGATGTGCAACATTCTCACTCCTGTGTGTGTTACTACAGAACAGCTTTTTGAGAGGAAGGAAATAATTCATTGGAGACGGATTCAGCCATTGTTACGGTGTGATATATAATCAGGCCAAGGATTCCCATGTAATTTAACTGAAGCCCCCCAACAAAGCAACGAAAACATTTTCATTACCTCAAAACACCAAAACCACAGAAACAAATTCGTCCAACCAGACTAACAATTATGCATCTGGATTAATACGCAATTGAAAATCCGACTTGAGGCTGGATGACATTTGGATATGACCAGAATCTGGAGATCCAATTCTATTTTTGACTCAAGTTAATCTGTGAATAAGGCAATGTTGCAGGAATGGTGGTTTATGAGTTCACTGGAAACACTGGCCAAAATTGATCTTCACGATCCATTTAGAAAATCAGTTGAAGACAAGGCCAAGTTCAGCTTGTCAACACACAGCTAGCTGCACTCATGAAGGATGTTAATTTAGAGCATGAGTAAGCAGCTTCAAGGAATGGTGGGGGAAGCTTGGTTTTATATATGTAATAAGGCAGCATCAGTAAAAATCCATATTAACTTATCTTCCCTTGTGCTCTGATTGTCTCCCCCAAGCAAGTTCGAAGTCAAAACAACTGGTCAGATCCTAATAAGAAACAGTTATACCTTGTTTTTAAACGTTTATGTGATGATACCATGTTAAAAAGTTCTGTTTCTTCTTTCCTCCAGCCTGTGATCAGCTTTCATTAGGAGTGGTTGCAATATTTGGACCTTCTCACAGCTCCTCATCCAATGCTGTCCAATCTATCTGTAATGCATTGGAGGTCCCGCACATCCAAATCCGATGGAAACACCATCCTATGGACAACAGAGACTCCTTCTATACTAACTTTTATCCTGACTATGCCTCTCTCAGCCATGCAATTCTGGATCTTGTGCAGTTTTTGAAATGGAGGACAGCAACTGTGGTTTATGATGATAGCACTGGTAAGTTCAGAGCTGTATTTGCGAGCAGGTAGAAGGATGAGTGCATGAGATAGGTAGGGTCCTTTGTGTAAGAATAAAATTTAAAGAGAAGGTGATCATTCGATATGTCATGCCTGAGCCCGCCCATTGACAGACCGTCAAATGAGTCCCTCTCTACAACTCTTTCCCTGCGGTCCTGAACATTTTCCCTCTGCAATTGTTGAGTCTGCTTCCACCATCTTCCTAGGCAGCAGTATCCAGGTCATTGTACGTCACTGTGTTTTTATTTTTCCTTTTTTAACTATTCATTCTTTAGTTAGTATCCTCCAGTTATCAATGCTCCTGCTTTTATAATTGTTTACCTAATCAACTCCCATTATGAGTTTGGACATCTCTGTTAAAACTCCCCTTAAGCTCCCTGGGTAAAGAGAAATAAACCCAGTTACTGTAATCTTTTTGCGTTACTAGAATCCCACAATACTATAACCATCCTAGTAAATCTGTCTTCAGCCTCTTTCCAAACTTGAGATCCTTCCACAACTCTGGTACCCAGAATCCGACACATTACTCCAACAATGGTTCAACTGATATTTTATAAATGGTCTGAATAGCCTTCTTGCTTTTGTCATGCCTTTTTTCACAAAGCCAAAATTCTCTACTCCTTTTTAAAATCAGCCTTCTCAAGTTATCATGCCATTATCAAAAAAACTTGCCTATGTAAGTCCCCAGATCTCTTTCTTCCAGCATCTTTGAAATTATACCATTTTGTTTCTATAATCTGTCTTCAATATTCTCAGCAAGAACTATACTTTAAATGGCATCTGCCATATGTCTGCCTAGTTCACCAGTCTGTCTATTCCTTTTTAAAGTCTATTATTAGCCTGCTCATTGATTACAACATTTCTCATTTTAGTGTTATCTATAAACTTTGAAATTATGCCCTGCACACTCAAGTTCAGGTTATTAATATATAACAAAAAAAGCAATGCTCGCAAAAGTGACTCCTGTTGGACACAGGCTAAGTACCTCCCTCTACTCTGTAAAACAACCATTTCCATACATCTTCACTTGCCTGAGCCAGTTATGTATCCAAGCTGCCACTAACCCTTTAATCTGTTGGGCTCCAATTTTCTGAGAAGTTCTGTCAGGTGATACTTAAAATTACTTCATAAGTTTATATTTATCAATCACATGACCCTCTTTTACCCTTACAGCCTTATGAACAAGGCACACAAGTAGGCCAGTTGGCCCTTTGAGCCTTTTCTGATATCCAATAAGATCATGGTTTGCTTTTAACCTCAGCTCTATATTCCTTATAATCTTTCATCCCCTTACAGCCTTACATCCTTGCCCATGATATTTCACCCTATTATCCACGTCCTCTGCTTCCCTCACCAATGCCCTGCTCCCTTTTCCAGTTTCAAGAGCCAACAGCTACATTCACAGTGCTTTCTGGAACTCATGAGCTGCAAACTTTTTCACCTTATAATTTCATCTCAAAGTCTCCTCAAAATGAGGCCTGTGACTATTTCTCCTAACTCATATCTTGTCAGCTTTTTGGCTTCAAAGTAATGCCATTACACAGACACATTTTATACATTAAAAGAACAAGATAAATGTATTCATTTTATGTTGATAGTGTTATCTATACGATTAGGTACTAATGCCGGGGCGGTGACAATATCGAAGCCTATTTTTGAAGGACATCTTTAATTGTTTCTCCACTCCCTTCTTAGAATATTTTGTCAAGACTTTTGTCCTCACACAGGCATTACTCCAATATATATCATTCCCAGGCACAAATAAAAAGTGGTGTTGTCATTAATTATTAGCGGTAGTTACCCTTAAATTGATTCATGGCACACGTAGATATTCCGAAAACCTGATGCATGAAGCATTGGAATTAGACATCCCCTTGCTGAAGGATAATTGGAGATGGGCAACAGACACATGAGGTGATGAGGGAATCAACAAGAGGTAAAGAAAAATATACTTCTCATAAAAATATATTTTATTCCTTCCATTCTGCGTGTAGTTGATGCTTTTGTCCATGATAGTATTTGAAAAAGTGACCACTGCATTGCCCTTTTGAAGCTGAAGTCCCATTTTCAGCCTCTATCATGTTATGTGGCATGATCACCGCACTAAATGAAGTAGATTTTGAACAAATGCAGCAGCTCAATACTGGGCACCATGAGATGCTGTGAGCTGTTAGCAGCAGCAGCAGAACTGTACTCAAACACAATCTGCAAACTCATGTCCTGGCATATATCCCACTCTACCATTAACATTAAGCTGGGGGATCAATTGTGGTTCAATGAAGAGTTGAGAAGGGCATGCCAAGAGCAGCCCCAGAAGTACTTAAAAATGAAATGTTTCCCTGGTGAAGCTACAGCACAGTGCTACTTGTGTGCCAAGTAGCATTGGCAGAAAGTAATAGATAGAACTTAGCAATTCCATAACGTACGGAACAGATTGAAGCTCCACGATCCTCCCACATCCAGTCATGAATGCTGGTGGACAATTAAACAGCTCACTAACGCAGGAGGCTCTACAAATGTCTCCATCCTCAGTGATGGAGAGCCCAACGCATCAGTACAAAAGGAAGGCTGAATCATTTGTATGAATTTCCAGTCAAAAGTGTTGAGCAGATGATCCATTTTGGTTTCCTCCACAGGACCCTGGCATCACAGATTCAGTCTCCTGCTACTTAGATTCACTCCATGTGACATCACGAAATAGGTTAAGGCAGTGGATGCTACAAAGACTGTGGACCCCTTGCTTCATCCCTTGACAAGCCGCTCTTGTACAGGAGTAACAACCTATATAACAATGTGTGAAATTGTGCAAATATGCCCTGTACACATAAAGCAGCATAAATCCACCCAAACCAATCACTGACGGTGGTCAGGTGATCACAGACGCAAAATTGGGCATTCCAAATTGACCCACAGCCGGAGAAATCAGGCCTGTCAGAAAATTGGCCAAACTAAATTAAGCAGCTGCTGATAGCTACTGTCTACAGGGAAAGGTGGAAACCAAGATCAAAGATGGCAGAAAGGTTCAGGGGAAACCAATTACAACTAGCCTGAGGACTGAGTGCAGGAGAAGTATCAATCAGACTTTCTGGCACCTTGACTTCAGCCAGTGGCTGAGGACATGCTCTTTACACCTCCCCGGCATGGCAACAGTGAAGCGTATTGGTGCGGCCCGACTGGATGCTTTGAACTCCCTCATGATCCCATTGGCCAAAGGCCACAGAACATTCAGGAAGGTCTGGGTTGAGAGCAGACAACACACACCTGGAAGCCAACCCCTCAGCGAAGACTCTCGGTGAAGGATCTCAGCGAATGCTCACATCGAGACTTGTAGCAGAAGACCCTGCAGCAACCGAGGAGAAGATCTGCTCTGACTTGCGAGATCCACCTAAATGGAAGACAGCCAGCCCTATGTAGGAAAGGAAGGAGATTTCAATGGCCCAGCTCAAACACGTGGATCATTGTGGGTAATATCCTTTCTCAGATGGGTAGAGCTAGATAGAGACTATACATTATGGGAATTTGGAAAATGCTCACATGGTGTTTTTAATGAAGAATATTTTGTTAATAAAATCAAGTTGAACTGCAAAACGAAAACTGTCCCTTTATCTACCTCACTGACAGGAGTGCTTGGTTCAAGCGTTTCAGCAAGGTGATGAAAGGTGTCATCAACAGTGCTTTCAAGCAGCACTTGCTTGGCAATGACTTGCTCACCGACACTTACTTCGGGTTTCACCAGGGTCACTCTGCTCTTGACCTCATTACAGCCTTGTTCAAACATGGATAAAAGTGTTGAACTGCATATGTCTGATAAGAGTGACTGCCCTTGAGATCAAAACAGTATTTAACTGAGTTTGATATCCAGGAGCCCTTCTTCCTAACAATGTAGTCAATTGGAATTGGGGGAAGACCACCTGTTTGTTGGAGGCATTCCTAGGAAGGAAGATACTTGTGGTTGTTTGAGTCAGTCATCTCAGCTCCAGGACATCACTGCAGCAGTTTCTCACAGCACTGTCCTTGGCCCAAACTTTTTCAACAGACTTATGAATAAACATCCTTCTATCTTAAGTTCAACCCATTCATGATCCCAAGGCTACTTCAACAGTCCACACGTCCATGCCAGTGAGATCTTGACAACATCCAGGTTTGAGCTGACAAGTGGCAGACAATAACTGTCACCAATAAAAGAGAATATAAAACTTCCCCTTTACATTCAATGCCATTGCTATCACTGATTCCCCATCCCCCCACTATCAACTTCTTTGGGTTTACCATTTACTAGAAACTAAACCAGACTACCTATAAATTATGTGATTACAAGAGTTGTCAGAGGCTTGGAATTCTGCATTGAATAACTTACCCACTACTCCCCAAAATCTGCAGGACAATACTCAAGAATGATAGAATGACAGACTTCCCTGGATGAGAACAGATCCAACGATACTCAAGAAGTTTGATACTGTCAAAGCAGCTGGCCATTGCCATGACATCCACGGCCATTCACTTCCTCCACCACTAATCATAGTTGCAGTAGTGTGTACCAAATCTCTAAGATATATTTCAAAAAAATCAACAAGTTTCCTTCGTTAACATCTTCCAAACCCATAACTATTACTACCAAGA
This sequence comes from Ginglymostoma cirratum, assembly GCA_024137785.1. Taxonomy (NCBI): domain Eukaryota; kingdom Metazoa; phylum Chordata; class Chondrichthyes; order Orectolobiformes; family Ginglymostomatidae; genus Ginglymostoma; species Ginglymostoma cirratum. The sequence continues at coordinate 33,951,922 of JAHRHZ010000025.1, forward strand.
AGGACAAGGGGGGTAGCAGGTGCATGGCAACAACACAACCTCCAAGTTTCTCTGCAAGCCCACTCACCATTGCGACTTCAATATATGACCGTTCCTTCTATATCACTGCATCAAATTCCCACCTCCCCCCCGACATGTGGGTGTCTCAACAACAAACAGACAGCAGCAGCTCAAAAAGGCCGCTTGCCATAACCTTCTCTGCCAGACCTGCTGAGAAATTCACAGCAATTTCTGTTTTTGCTTCTGATTTCCAGCATCTTGCAATCCTTTCAGTCCTTTTTTCCTCATTGGGCGTTAGGCATGGTCAACAAAATGTACTCACCCAGCCAGTGAAACCCACACTCCTGAGTGAATAACGCAAATCCAGAGCTGAAAAAATCCCTCTCAAACTCCACAGAGGAGTTTTGGAAAAGTTACCCACATTTGCTCCTCCATTACGTGACATCAATTGAGTGGGAGCCCACCAAATACCATATGTAGACTCCTGAAGTTATGAGCCTTAATATACCCGTTTAAAGCTTTTCATTTTGGTAAAATGTTTTAGGCAGCTTTTATTTTGAGTAAGCGGGAAAGTATGGGTTAACCAGATGATGATGGAAATGATGATGTAACTCTGACATTAACAGTCACGCACATGCTGATGAGATTCAAATAGATAGGATCCCAAGAACTGTGCTAAAGTGTTATAATACAAAGGTTAGTTTTCTGTACAATAATATGTGAAAAAAAGAGTTAATAAAAGTCCAGCAGGTCAGACAATAGATCATATTTAGATTCAGCAGAGGGAGGGATATAGCAGACTCAGAATAAGGAATGCTAGTCTGAGAGAACATCCTCTACAGTGAAGGAAGTCCCCAATGATCATATCTCATATCAGGCAGAATTTGAGAGAGCATAGGTTTGTAACCTTGATGTCAGCTCAAACCACTCCCAATCCCCAATTACAGCATCTTGCTCTTTGAACTCAATATCCTCATCTTTATTCCAAATCACCCACTGACAATTTGGCTAATGGCAATTTTTTGAGAATTTATAGATTGTGACCATGAATCTTAATCATTCGTAGAGTTAGTTGAAATAAACGCTTATGGCAATTTTATTAAACAATTAATTCATGGAAAGTGAATGCCAAATGGCCTGGCTTATATTTATGATCCATCTTTAATTGCCTTTGAGAAGATAGTAGTGAGTTTTCTTCTTCAACCACAGCTGCTCAGATGGGGTATGTACAGCCACAGAGCTGTTTGAAATGGAGTTCCAAGATTTTGACCAAGATGCAGGAATAAGGCTTCCTAAGACATCTTGGTGAGTTGGTGCAGTATCTCTTTTAGACGATACACACTGAAGCCAATGTGCATCAGTGGTCAAAGGAATAAATGTTGAAGATGTTAGATGGGGTACCAAACAAGCAGGCTGCTCTCGGTTGGATGGTGTTGATCTCCTTAAGTTTTTATTTGGAGTTACATTCATCCAGGCAAGTGGAGAATATTTCATCAATGTCATATGGATGGTGAACAGGGGCTAAGGAGGCAGGAAATGAGTTACTTGCTGCAGAATTCTCAGCTTATGATCTGTATGGTGTTTATATGGCTACTTCAATTATGTTTCAGATCAATAATACCCAGATTGTTGATAGTGGGTTATTCAGTGACGGACATGGAATTCAATGTCAAGGACAACGATTAGATTCTCTTTTGTTAGAATTGGCACTAGTCTGGCACTTCTGTGGCATGAATGTCACTTGCCACATATAGCTAAACCAAAATATTGTCCATGACTTGAGCAGCATGAGTAACTGAGGAATCATGAATGGTGCTGAGCATGGCACAATCATTAGTAAACATCCATATATCTGACCTTATGATGGAAGGAAGGTCATTGATGAAGCAACTGAAGATGATTGGGCCTAAGAAAGTACCCTGGAAAATTCCTGAAATAACATCCTGGGACTGAGATGATTGATTTCACCAAGCACAGTCATCATTTTTAACTAGACATGACTCTGACCAGTGGAGTGTTTTCTCCCTAATTCCCAGCAAATCCAGCTTTACTTTGGGTGCCTGATATCAAGCGCGGCCATCTTACCTTCCATATGTTTAGCTGATCATTGACAGTGTACTGATGAGATAGTCAATAGCTAGGGTAGTATTATTCTGCTTTTTGTGTACAGGACATACCTGAGCAATTTCCTACATTACTGGGTAAATTCCAGTATTATAACTGTACTGAAACAATTTGGCAAGGAACATGACAAGTTCTGGAGTATAAGTCTTCAATACCATTGCTGGAATTTTGTCAGGGCCCATAGCCTTTGCAGTATCTGGCCCCATTAGTTGTTTCTTGATATTACCTCAAGTGAATCAAAAGTAGTTGAAGGCTGGCATCTATAATGCTGTGATCTTCAGAGGAGACCGGGGTTAATTGCAAATTTCAGACTGAAGGTGATTGCAAATGTTGCAACCTTGTCTTTTGTACTAAAGAGTTTGGATCCCCCATATTGAAGATGGGGATACTTTTGAAGCTTCCTCTTCCATGAAATTGTTTAATTGTCCATCACCATTCACGACTGGGTGTGGCTTTGATCTGATCTTCTGGTTGTGGAATTGCTTAGCTCTATCACTTGTTGCTTATGCTACTTGGCATATATGTAATCCTGTTATGTAGCTTCACCAGGTTGACTCCTCATTTTTCAGTATGCCTTGTGCTACTCCGGGCATGCCCTCCGCACTCTTCATTGTACAAAATTGGTCCCTTGCCTTGATGGCAATGGCAGAGTTCTGGACAATGAAGTTACAGATTGTGGTTGAATGACATTCTGCAGCTGCTGATAACCCACAGCGCGTCATGAATATTCAATTTTGAGTTGTTGGAACTTTTTGAAATCCTGTGGTGCATATTCTCGTTGAGAAGGCAAGAATTTGTCTCAATAAGAACTGTGCAATAGTCAGCCCTATCAAAACTACCATGAAGAGATGCAGATTAGTCAGATTAGTGAGAACGAGCCTGGGTATGCTTTTTCCCCTCTTGTTGGTTCCCTCAACACCTACCGCAGCGCCAATTTAGCAGATATATCCTTAAGAATGCAGTCCTTGTCTGTGTTCATATAGGCATCCTAGACAAGTTGTATGCTTTATAAGATGCTAATAGAAAGTGTGATCATCATGTGTGATTGGAATGGACTCTCCTCACAAGTTTGAAGAAAAATACCAATGGCCACATGGTCCAGAGGATCTCTTCTACCATATGGTCTGTCTTTGCCAATCATGTGCAGCAGACAAACTGAGGATTTTGGAATTTCCACGTGGAAGCATGCAATGTACTTGTTGCACCGTTCCCAGTTGCAGCATGTAGAATTTGGCAGTGCACTGCATTGTGGCATAATAGGAATTAAGACCAGATCCCACAAGGAACAAGGGCTTTCATTCTAAACTGCAAAGGACTTGGCTTTTATAAAGACTCAGGTGATAAAAAATGTTACAACAAAAAAAAAACTTTTTAAAGAGAAATGTGTTTTATTTAATGCAAAATAATTGATTTTATCATGGGTTTGTGGGTTTAGATTCTCATGAATAAGTTGACAATCATGCCAGAAAACGGGAACATAAATTTGAAGGGAGAGATGAGAGGACAGCACAAATTGTATGGTTAGTTTGACAGGACATACTGCACATCAGAAATAGCTTTTCTGCTTTATCATTGAAGGTCTCATACGTCTGCAGGAGCTCATAACAGCTCCCTCCAGGTACAATATCCGGCTAAAGATTCGTCAACTTCCCATCGACTCAACTGATGCCAGGCCTCTCTTGAAGGAGATGAAGCGAGGCAGAGAGTTCCGCATTATTTTCGACTGCAGCTATACAATGGCTGCTCAGATCCTGAAACAAGTGAGTTCCGTTCATTGTCGCTGCAGCTTTGTGCCATTGTTCATTTTAGAACACTGACAGGGTGCAACACGCTGAATACTAAAGATCCAAGTCAACAAAACCAGCAGTGGATTCACATATTTTGTAATGTTTAATACTTTGTTTGCATCCTGTTGGTCTTTCATGACAGTGTTTACTTTGTTCATTCTGTGTGTTCGCAGCCTTTTCAAAACAGTTCTTTTTGCATGTTTTCCACTCTTGGCACTTAGTTTACCAGCTGAAGCAACAGAATGTAACAACTCCTGCAGAACCCTGCTGTTAAGGTCAATGAAGCAACAAGGCTGGTTAATCAAAGTGCGGTCCAAGTGAGAAACCACTGGAGAGGAAATTCAGGCTTTCTTTATAATAGAAGCTGATCTGCAACATCAATTTCATAGCAGCACCAATTTAGAAAATCTAAATAAATTTAGATTGCATAATTTTAGTCTGATAATTTTAAATGAAATTGCGGTGATGAAATAATAATTTAATATCAATAATTTCATACCACCAGCATACTTTCACCCAGTAATCTCTTGTTGCTGTGAACCCATATCAGCAGATTATTGTATCTATGGATAAGACCGAAACATGTTCAGAATTAAGATTATGATTTGATGTTCTGCAATTTTTTAACCTGCTAGTGGTTGCTTTAGGTACAGGCAGCAATCCAGGCGCAAATTACACCTGGACTTTCACTGACTCTGAGAAGTGATCCATTTCACAAATTTCTGCTCAATTCATTTTTATGTAAAATCTTCCATGAACTATCCTGAGTGGATAATGTTTAAAAATCCAATGATTTGTGCTTTGTTTTAAATTTTGTTTTGAAGAAAAACTTCAAAATGACAATGCATTTTGCGGTTTGATTTATACAATTTGGATTGAAATTGTAATAAAGATCAAACACTTTATTCAGGCCACTACCTGCAAACAATCTGGGTTGAAAATAAGTGAAAATGATTTTTAAAAATAACTGTGCGGGGCCATTTATTTGTTTTCTTTGATGATGCAGTAGTTTGGTTTCTTTATAATATTTAAAATAATCAAAAAATCTGTAAACGGTGCCTATTTCTGTCTTTTCAGTTAACAATGCGCTTAATTGTTAGAGAGTTCTTGAAAACCTGCAGGCAGCCTTAGTTAGTGAAAACTCCAACTGGTGTTTATTTCAAGACCAATACACCTGCGTGGGAACTCCCAAGCTGGAATATTTTACCATAAGTGCTTATTGATACAAAGACATGGAACATCATTTAAAAAGAATTGGAAAGGCTGTATTTGAAAAGGAGAAACAAACACAGAGAATGCTAGAGAAACTCAGCAGGTTTGGCAGCATCTATACAGATAGAAACAGACTTAACATTTTGAGTCCAATCTGAAACTTATTTCAAATTGGCTGTCGTAATCCAACAGTTCAACAGTGTATGCACATTAAGAGCTGCATTCATACATAACAGCCACTTGATCCATAGATATGTTCCTATGCATAGCTCACTACTTTCAGAAGAGAAGGCATAGGAAAGCAGGGACTGGCGAACATGGAAGCTGGAATAACCTGGCACAATTAAAAGCTTTACAAAATCTATAACAGCCTTTTCTCTTCTTTTCAGGCAATGAGTATGGGGATGATGACCGAATATTACCACTACATTTTTACAACGCTGGTAATTAATTTTGCTGTTTTATTTTGAATGCAAACAATACTTAATTATTAGTTGGAAAATATCCACCCTTCATTGCACACAATATTAACCCTTTCCAACTATCTTCGTAAGACAATAAGACCATAAAATATAGGAGCAGAATTAGCCCATTAGGGTCAAAGGGTCTGCTGCACCATTCTATTATGGCTGATAGGTTCTTCAATCCCATTTTCATCCCTTCTCCCTCTAGCCTTTGATATCCTTACCAATAAAGAACCTATCTAGCTCTGTCTTAAATGCTCTCAATGACTTGGTTTCCACAGCCGACTGTAGCAATACGTTGCACAGATTAACCACACTCTGGCAAAAGAAATTCTTCTTCATCTCAGTTCTAAAGGGTCATCCTTTCTCTCTGAGGCTGTGCTAATGGAAACATCTTTGTCACATCCACTCTGTTCAGGTCCCAGTATTCTGTAAGTTTCAATCAAATCTCCCCTCGTCCTTCTAAACTCTATTGAATACAGATGGAGAGTCTCCAACCACTCATTTTTTTTTACCACACATTTCGAAATGCTCAGCAATCTCATCCTCAATAATGGAATCTAAAATTTTACCAGTGACCATAGTCAAGATAACCAGCCTGTAGGTTCCTGTCTTCTGTGTTCCTCCCTTCTCAAACAGGAGTGCCGCATAAACCATTTTCCAGTCCTCTGGCACCGTCTCTGACTCCAGTGATTCCTGATAGGTCACCATCAATGCCTCTCTAATTTCCTCAGCTATCTCCTTCAGACCTCTGGTGTGTAGTCCATCTGGTCAAGGTGATTTCCTCTCCTGAGTGATGACCTCTACTCTCACCTCTGCCCCTAGACTCTCTTGAAATCCTAGAATGTTGTTGGCTTCTTCCACTGTGAAAACTGATGCAAAGTACCTATTCAGTTCCCCTGCCATTTCTTTGTTCCAGTCCCATTTTCCAGTGATCAAATGTACACCCTTACCTCTCTCTTTGGATATCTGGAAAAAAACCTCTTGGAATCTTCCTTCATATTGATAGCTAACTTACTCTTACATTTCATCTTCTCTCCACTTATTGCATTTGATAGGTACCCTCTCCTGACTTCTAAAGGCCTCACAATTGTCTGGCTTCCCACTAATCTTCATCCATGTATGAGATCCACTACCAATCTGACTTTCCCAGTCCACCCACATTTTGAAGTCCCACATGATTATTGTAATTGTGCCTTTCTTACATGCCTTTTCTGTCTGCTCACATCCAGACTCCTGCTAGGAGGCCTGTACACAACTCCCATCAGGTTCTTTTTTCCATTGCAGTTCTTCAACTTTACCCATTTAGATTCTATACCATCCAACTCTATATCCCTTCTTGCTATCAATTTAATTTCATTTCTCACTATCAGGGCAAACCCACTCCCCCTGCCCATCTGTCTATCCTTTTGATAGGACACATATCTTTGGATATTTTGTTCCCAGACCTGATCCCTTTGCAGCCATATCTCTGAGACGCCCACAACGTTGTATCTGCCAATTTCAATATGCACTACAAACTCATTTACCTTGTTTTGTATACTGTGTCCATTTAAGTACAACATCCTTAGTCCTATGTTAAATGTCCCCCTTCTTATAGCTGGCTTCTCAGCTGTTGTGCCTGAAGTTAGATTCCTGAACCTTTCCGTATGGTCCATTCTATTACTTGTTCTGGAAATTTTAATAACTTCTGGTTAGCCCTCCCCCTTTAACTTTTTCCCTGCAACTGAATCCCCCTACCCCCTGCCCACAATTTAGTTTAAAGGCCTCTCCAGAGCCCTAGTTATGCAATTTGTCTTGGCTCTGGTTCTGGCATGATTCAGCTTGAGCCGGTCCCATCAGAATAGCTCCCTCTTTCCCTAGTTCATACTAATTATGAGACTAATAGTGGAGAAGGAATATAAAAAACATAAATGGCAATCAAATAGACCAACATTCTCCATTGAGAGCTACGAAAAACATATTGTTGACTTGGGATTTTTATCAATGGCAGAACGACAATAGCACATTGAAATCCATTAAAGTCTACTGGCCACTCACCATTGAGAATAGAACAATATTAAAACGAAGTTTACGCTGGCCATCCTTTTGTGCTGACATGTCAAAAAGTCAAGTTAAAACAGCCTTGTCAAAGCAATTTTTCAAGCAAACGGCAAGGTATTTGCTGGACTGAGGTTGTAAAACTCATTTTTATAGCTATAAACTGAAATCGTTGCATTATTTCTTCCAGCCAGTATGTTTTTAAGAGACATGTTCATGATAACACTATTATAACATGTAATCTGATGGCATAAAGGTCTCATACACCATCTTACATTAGAGCATTTGAGGGATGATGATCTAATAGAAACATGCTGCTCAGTTGTAACATAATAGCTTGATATTAGCCCAGATTTACCTGAGGAATATAATATTTGTACATAGTGATAAATTGTAAAAAAAATGTCTGTTGGATTCTTCAATACCACAACATTAATGCCCAGTTTCTTGCATTATGGCAGAGAACATAAGCATTGCCATATCAGGTAAGTTGCACTATTGCTGTCAAATTGATATCACAATCTGACTTCATTTAAGCCCTCCCTTTCATTTGCCACCTTCTCATGCTCAAAGAGCAACTGTCTGGAGTCCAGAGTGAAGAACAAATAATTTTCTACACTTTTTATTTTCAAAAATGTTGCCCTACTAAAAATTAAATGACTCTCTGCCTTTTTATGAATGTATCAGACAACAAACAAGAACAGGCAGACTCCCATATTTGTTCCACTGCAAATCTTTGATCACAGTTCATAGAAACATCAAAGTCCTGAGTCCTAAGTAACAAAGCTCAGCATTTGAACACAAATAGTGGAATATCTCCTTATCAATGACAAAAGGTGATGGTAAAAAAATTGATTTTGGAGTAATTCTGCAATGTTTTGTATCATACAGGCCCTTTGAGATACTATGCAAATTAACTGTTGTTTAATTAGCTGATAGATGAGTGATGATTTCTGGTCTTTAAGCATTTTTGCTTAATGTCTCGTGATAAATATAACATATAAATATGTATATATTAGTGAAAAGAGGCAGGTGTTGTCAAAGCTTTTCATCTTGCACTCAGCAAGTGCTGAACAATCCTGAGTGTGTTAAGATCTACAGTAACAACCAAATTAACATATTCAGTTGAGCTTGTAATATTGCATACTTATGCTTGCTAGAAGTAAAGTACATTTCAATGCATAGGCTTCATTTCAAATAGAACTAATGCACTTAAGTTGAGTGCCTTGCTTGGGAGCTGTAGCCTATAGCTCCCCAATACTTTCTCTGTGGTAATGTTGCAGTCAATCTAATTTGATATTTCCACAAATCAACACTCTTTTTCCCGTACCTTAACTTATAGCGATCCTTCGAAATTTGCTGTTTTTGCATCTGTCCTGATGTGAGCAAGATATCTCCTTTCCACAAATATCCAAGCTCTGTGCTACCAAAAAACAATATATTTTATCTGTTTTCACACAAAAACTGGCCACTTAGCCCAACAGATTTATCCCATTGGTTATACTCCACACAGTCTTCCTCCCGTCTTACTTCACCTCAACAATTACCAAATCCTTCTATTAATTTTTTTTTCCTTTAGTTCCTCCTTATCTACACCTATTCCATTAGCCTCAGTTATACCATGTGGTAACAAGTTGAATACTCTAATTGCATGGAAAACATCTTTGAAACCGTTACCTGCTGTGTTCAATTTTGGAAATCAATAGCAAAATATAAGCCACTCATTGTTAAAGATGCCATCTTGCCCCTCTATTGCTACTTGTGATTTGTTGATATGAAAACCCACTGTTCTTGATAATTTATCCAAATCTGGTTAACAACAATGACTTTTATCAATATAACACCTTTCTCTGCAAAACTAAAACTCTCAAGGCACATTATGAATCTATTATAAAATGTAATATGACGCAGAGATATACTGACAGATATTAGGCCAGATGACTAAAAGCTTTGTCAAAGAAATGAGTCTTACCAAGTGCCTTAGAGGAGGTAAACAGCAGAGAGGTGCAGGAAGTGCTTAGCCCACAATCAGCTGAAGGCACAACAGAGTCAAATAACTCCAAGGAGACAGGTATCCTGTCATCCTGTCACCATGTCACCTTTTATTTATACGTGCATAGTACATGGACTCTGACTAGCCAGCTTAGAGTCAGTCCCTAGAATGAGGGGACTTTCTGAATCTCCTGTTTATATCTGTCAGCCAGGGCTTTCTGATTGGCCCAGATTAAAAACCCTAATCTGAGATTGTGCAGTCAATAAGATCCCACGTGACCCTCATTCCAATCACTATAAGAGGAACTCAAGTACATTGGAGGGTTGTGGGGCTGGAGGAGATAACAAAGATAGTGAGGAGTAAACCATTGATTGAATTGGAAATAACAGTCCATATCATCTCAATAAGAAATCACCATTTGACATAATTAGAGTTGACCTGAAAAAGTCTTTAAAATTATGACTACTTTTGACAGTGTGGGTCTAAAAAGAGCTTGTTTCACTTTGGGGAATCCAAAGCCAGTGGCTCCATGAGTACAAGATAATCTATAAGAATTTGAGTAAGAAATTTATGTCAAACCTTTCATAGAATCATAGAATCCCTATAGTGTGGAAACAGGCCCTTCGGCCCAACAAGTCCACACCGACCTTTGGAGCTTCCCACCTAGACCCATACCCCTAGAACCCATGTAATCTACACATCCCTGACACTACGGGCAATTTGGCATGGCCAATTCACCTAGCCTGCACATCTTTGGACTGTGGGAGGAAACCGGAGCACCCGGAGGAAATCCTTCTACTCTGAATGGGATTAAATTATGGAACTGGCTCCCATGCGCAGTGATTGAGGTGAATAGCATAGGTGCAGTTAAGGAGTAACTCAATAAATACATGAAGGAAAAGTAGCATAATACTAGGTCAGCTGAAGTATGGTGGGAGGAGGCTTGTGTGGAACATTAAACACTGACACAGACCTATTGTGCTGAATAGTCTGTTTCTGTGCTGCATATTCTATATAAAACTATGTAATAAGATACCAGCTATGGATTTCTACAGAAGAAACTCAAACCAGAATGATAGGAGTTCAGAATGTGCTGATCTCAGTAATTGAAGAAGGTGAGGTAGACCAGCAATTTAATGTGGTCCAGCTAGGTGTTCATAGGGAAATTAGGAAACTGTTACCAGCCTGGAAAATTGTATCAAATCAATTTTAATGGTATAAGAACCCTGATCCCCTACAGATGTGTTTCTCTTCAAATGATGATCCATCTCTACAGAAAACATCAATCATTCTATGGAAACCTCACTAGGAGATACTTGAAAAGTGGAGAAAAGCTTAATTCTTCCCTTGGTCTCATGGATAGTTGGAAAAATGAATTTATTACATATCAAATTCAGGAGACAGTTGAGTGAATGCTGAGGTCAAGGCTGGCATCCAAACTTCGATGTTAGGAAACAAAGACCCAACTGTCCTTCCTTCCAACTATTTTCAATGCTTTGAAGTATATGAGAGAATTAATTGTTCTTACTAAAATAAAGAAATTGGAAAAGTATTTCCCATAATTAAAATAATCTCAATACATTATGTTTGATATCACTTGTTATATTATGTCAATGAAGCTATATAAATAAGTTTTGTTAGTTTAAATTTGATGAAATATCAAAAACACTGGAGTCTGCCAATCAATGATCATAAGCAGTAATCCAATAGAGAAACAGGAATGGTATCATTAACCATGAGAAGTTTAGCTTTTGATAGCTGACTCCCAAAATTGAGTTAATGATTCAGTCATGTTCACACAGTAGGGAATTTTCCAGAATGGTTTGCAAAATGCTTTCTATGCATGGCTAGAATATGGAACTTGCTAACACATGGTGCGATCACTTGCATTACTTAAAACTTCAGAGTATCAAAAATATACAAGGATCATGGGAAAACTCATTTCATATTCAGAATCTATTTCTGTCAACGATAATTGGCTTCACCATGCTAGCATACAGCATGTGGTTTAATCGATCATGTAGGAACTATTCTGCTGTAAATTTCTGATGCAGCTGAAGTGAGCTTTAACTGATAACAATTAGAGATAATTGTGAAGAATAAATTGGATGGGAAATCAAGTCTCGGACAGGCAGCAATAGTAAGGTCCATTGAGTGTTGCCCCATTCTCTCTCCCCAGTCACTCATATGCATTTAAGTGTTACGGTTAGACTTCATTTACATGACTCTCTGCTGCGGAAAAACTACCAACATCATCAAAGACCCATTGTACCCTGGTAATGATTTCCTATAAGCTCTTCTGTCAGGCAGAAGATGCAGAAGCCTGAACACGTGCTTGAGAAGCTTCAGGAACAGATTCTTCCTGGTGTTATCAGGCAGTTGAATGAACTCTCTAGCTTCAAATAATGCTGATCCTGCAAATGTTGATATCACCTAGTGCACACCCAGTGCAATATAACCTGTATGCCTCTGTCTAAGTCTTTTTGCTCTGCAAGTCCTTTGCTTACTATGATCTGTCTGTAATGCTTGTTATCAAAGCTTTTCACTGTATTTTGGTACACAATGAATCAATCAATCAATCAAGTTAGAGATACATAGCACAGAAGTAGATCCTTCAGTCCAACTTGTCCATGCCGACCAGATATCCTAAATAAATCTAGTCCAATTTGCCAGCATTTGGCATATCCCGCTAAACCCTTCCTATTCATATACTCATCCAGGTGCCTTTTAAATGTCATAATTGTACTGGCCTCCACCACTTCCTGTGACAGCTCATTCCATACACGCACCACCCTCTGCATGAAACAATTGCCCCTTAGTTCCCTTTTAAATCTTTCCCCTCTCACCTTAAACTTATGCCCTCTAGTTTTGGACGCTCCCACCCCAGGGAAAAGACCTGGTCTATTTATCCTATTGTTGATGTTAAGAGAAACTTGCTGAACTTGTACAAATGGCACAGAAAGTGAACTTGGGGGTGCAGCAAGATGGGAAGTAAATATTTAGGGGTGTGTAACCTTTCAAAATGACAGGAAGGAAGGAAAGGGTGGTGGGATAGCATTGTTGATATGGGATGGAATAAGTGTGATAGCAAGAAATCATCTTGGATTTAAAGGCTTAGAATCTATATAGGTGGAAGCAAAAAAGAAAACATGGCAGAAGACTGTGGTAGGAGTAATGTATGGGCCCCCTAATATTCCTTATATGGTAGGACAGAGGAAAAACTAGGAGATAAAGAAGATATGTAATAAAGGCGTCATTAATCATGGATGATTTTAATCTATGTGCGGATTGGGAAAATCAAATTAACAGAGGAAGCCACAAGCAGAATTCATAAAGCATATTTGGAACAGTTTTCTGGAACAATATGTTATGGATACAAATAAGGATCAGACTACAAAAACAGAAGTTGCTGGAAAAGCCCAGCAGGTCTAGCAGCATCTGTGAAGAAAAATATCAGAGTTAATTGAGGAAGGGTCACAGGACCCGAAACATTAACTACGATTTTTTTCTTCACAGATGCTGCTAGATCTGCTGAGCTTTTCCAGCAACTTCTGTTTTTGTTCCTGAATTACAGCATCTGCAGTTCTTTCAATTTTTATTAAGGATCAGACTACGTTGGATCTGGTGATGTGTAACGAGGCATGTTTAATAACATATTATTGTAAAAACATCCCTCATTAAAAAGTGACTATAAGTGTTAAAATTTAGCAGTCAGCTTGAGAAGAGAGAAATTTGAGTCAATAACAATTCCGTTAAGCTTGAATAAGGGTAATTACAAAAGAATGAGTGCGGAGCTGGCTGGAGTGGACTGGGAAAGGAGTTTAACAGAAAAGACCTAGGAGGAAGAAAGATTTTAGAAATGGGAGAAGCCAATCATGGTTAACTAGAGAAATAATGCATAGCATCAAATTGAAGCAAAATTTGAACAAACATGCCAAAGATTAGTGATAAGCTAGAGCATTGGGAATGTTTTAAAGACTAACAAATGACAGCCAAAAAGGAAAGTAAAGAGAGAAAAGATAAAATGTGAAGGTAAACTTTGAAGTAAACTCGCAAGTAATTTTAAGATGGACAGCAATAGCTTAGTTTAAAATATGAAAAAGAAGAGAGTGGCCAAAGTGAACATATGCCCATTACAGAATAAGTCTGGGGAAATAATAATGGGAAACCAGGAAATGGCAGAGGTGTTGAACAAGTACTTTGCATCAATCTTCACTGCAGAATACACAAATAGTATTCCAAAATTACTAAAGAATCAGGCGTAAAAAGGGAGAGAAAATACATGCAATCACTACCACAAGAGACAAAGTGCTAAGAAAATTATTGGGTAAAGAGCAGTAGGTTCCCTGGAGCCGATGGGATGCATCCTAGGATATTAAAGGAAGTAGCTATAGAAATAATAGATGCTCTGATAGTAAATGCTCAAGAATCCTTAGATTCTGGAAAAAACCCCAGAGGACTGGAAACCTGACAATGTAACATGTTTATTTGAAAAGGAAAGGAGACAAATTAGGTAACTACAGACCAGTTATCCTAATGTCTGCCATTGGAACATATTAGAGTCTATTATAAAGGATGCATTAGCAGAAAAAACAGAGTTATCTTGGCTTAATGAAGGGGAAATCTTTCCTAACAAATCTATTAAAATTCTTTGAGGAAGCAACAAACAAAATAGATAAAGAGGAAGCAGTGCATATGAACATATTTGGATATTCAGAAGGCTGGAGGTAGTACGTCAACATGGATAGGGGCTTGATTAACATTAAAAAGCAAAAGGTTGGGACAGAGGGGCACTTTCAGAGTGGGAACCTGTGACTAGTTGAGTGCCACAGGGATCAGATCCAGGGTCACAATTTTTTATGATATGTATGATTGAGTTGGATGAGGAAAGTGAATGTATTCCAGCCAAATTTGCAGATGACACAAAAATAGGTGGGAAGGAAAGTGCTGAGGGTGGTACGAGGAGCCTGCAGAGATATATAATAAAGTCACCATAGTCCCAGGGAAACATAGGCCTGCAGTCTCAATAGACAGAGATGACTGAGGGTCACCACACTTCAAGTGAGGGGTAAGGTTGAGAAGACATCACCTTCATGTGGAGGATTATAAACAGGTTAAGTGAGTAGGCAAAAATTTTGCACATGGAATATACTGTGGGAAAATATAAGGTTGTGCATTTTGGCAGTAAGAATAGAGGAGCTGAATATTATTTAAATGGAGAAAGGCTGAAGACATGCAAGATTCTTAGGACACTTGACAGTATAGTTTGGTTCTTTCCCCTTCTGAGAGAGTCTAGGACCAGGGAACATAATGTCAGAATATGAGGTTGCATATTTAAGGTGGTGATGACGAGTTTCTACTACCAGAGTGTCATGAATTTGTGAAGTTTTTTGTTACAATAGGTTGTAGAGGTTGGGTTAATTGAGATAATCAAATTTTTAATTCATAAGGGAGTCATGTATAAAAGGCTGGAAACTGGAATTGAGCGTTCAGATCAGCCACGATTTCATTGACTGACAGAGTAGACTTGGGCTGAATGGCCTACTTCTGCTTTTACGTCTTATGGTCTGATAATGTATGTATTTCTGTGTTTAGCCTCGCTCATGTTTATGGGTTCATTATTTCAGACAGTCATTTCCCAAGGCAATATCATCACAACTTGCTGTTTTCGATCATGTACTTAAAGAGCACTGTTAAACAAAAACAATGTTAATTGTTGACAATAATCCTCTGTGAGTTATGTTTTCTTCATGATGACAAGGTACTCTCTTCAGATGAAAGTGTGGAGTACATCTCAAATGTCCTCATTTTTCAAGGACCGCAACTCCCCCCCCACAGTGGTCGAGAACGCTCTCGACCGTGTCTCCCACATTTCCCGCAACTCATCCCTCACACCCCGTCCCCACAATAATAACCAAAAAAGAATCCCCCTCGTCCTCACATACCACCCCACCAACCTCCGGATCCAACGCATCATCCTCCGACACTTCCGCCATCTGCAATCAGACCCCACCACCAAAGACATTTTTCCCTCCCCACCCGTATCTGCCTTCCGGAGGAACCACTCCCTCCTTGACTCCCTTGTCCGCTCCACACTCCCCTCCAGCCCCACCACACCCGGCACTTTTCCCTGTAACCGCAGGAAGTGCTACACCTGCCCCCACACCTCCTCCCTCACCCCAATCCCAGGCCCCAAGAAGACTTTCCACATCAGGCAGATGTTCACCTGCACATCTGCCAATGTGGTATACTGCATCCGCTGTACCCATTGTGGCTTCCTCTACATCGGGGAAACCAAGCAGAGGCTTGGGGACTGCTTTGCAGAACACCTGCGCTCAGTTCGCAACAAACAACTGCACCTCCCAGTCGCGAACCATTTCAACTCCCCCTCCCATTCCTCAGATGACATGTCCATCCTGGGCCTCCTGCAATGCCACAGTGATGCCACCCGAAGGCTGCAGGAACAGCAAATCATATTCAGCCTGGGAACCCTGCAGCCCAATGGCATCAATGTGGATTTCACAAGCTTCAAAATCTCCCCTCCCCCAACCGCATCCCAAAACCAGCCCAGCTCATCTCCACCTCCCTAACCTGTTTTTCCTCTCACCTATCCCCTCCTCCCACCTCAAGCCACACCCCCATCTCCTATCTACTAACATCATCCCGCCCCCTTGACCTGTCCGTCCTCCCTGGACAGACCTATCTCCTCCCTACCCCCCTACCTACACTCACCTTTACTGGCCCCATCCCCGCCTCTTCGACTTGTCTGCCTCCTCTCCATCTATCCTCTCCTCTATCCATCCTCTATCTGCCGCCCCCTCTCTCCCTATTTATTTCAGAACCCTCTTCCCCTCCCCCATTTCTGATGAAGGGTCTAGGCCCGAAACGTCAAGCTTTCCTGCTCCTATGATGCTGCTTGGCCTGCAGTGTTCATCCAGCCCCACGCCTTGTTATCTCGGATTCTCCAGCATCTGCAGTACCTTTTATCTCTGAGTATTTTAAGTTTGTCTGAATAAGATTTGTTTGGCTTAAATCCAAATTACTTCACGTTCTGTGACAGGTCAGTAACAATAAATTTATGGTACCAAGATTGTTACTTTACATTTTTCCAGTGAGCCGAGTGAAGCTTCCCTACTCATCTGCTTTGGTTAATGTTCTTGCACAGAACCAGACTCATGGGGTCCAAATGAATTGGACTTTTATGTTAAGCTGAATGTTTCAGAATGGTCCCACGCTGATAGTCAAAGCATTGTGTTCAGGAGCTTGGCGTAGGTTTATGAAGTGGCTGCCAGCTGGCAGGACTCAATGCAGTCCTTTGACTAGGCAGTATGGCAGGTGGATTTTACATGGTACTTTAACCCTTGGAGTACTTGATCTGCCAGCTGTCTGTACAGTTATGGAAATTTATGCTTCGTGCATTACGAAACTCCGAAAGCAAAATATATTTTTTAAGAATTTTATTTTGTGTTTATATGAAGAGAAATTGTTTGGTCAAATTCATCTGATTAAGGTAATTAGTGGAAATAAGAGATACTGTTGAGAATCTTTGAAATATGGAGGTTTAAGGGTGTCACGGTGGCACAGTGGTTAGCACTGCAGCCTCACAGTGCCAGGGACCTGGGTACGATCCCAGCCTTGGGGTGACTGTCTGTGTGGAGTTTGCACATTCTCCCTGTGTCAATGTGGTTTTCCATCGGATGCTCCGGTTTCCACCCATAGTCCAAAGATGTACGGATTAGGTAGATTGACTATGCTAATTTGCTCCCTAGTGTCCATGGATTTGCTGGCTAGGTGGTTTAGTCATGGGAAATGCAGGGTTACAGGGATAGGTTCAGGAGCTGGGTCTGGGAGGGATGATCTTTGGAGGGTCAGTATTGACACAAAAGGCCAAATTAGCCTCTTTCTGTACTGTAGGGATTCTATGACTGTGACAGAAGTGCAAAGCTATAGGTATCCAGAATGATTCTTGTCTATGATATTATCAATGAACTTAACTGACTATGAACTAAAGAAAACATTGCTTGGTAATGATCACAAGAAATGATTTCAATGTCATTGAATATTTCAGAAAATAATATAAATGGATATCATCTTTGCACCCCTCAGCTAAATCTTGAGATGGGAATATGGCCTTGGAATATTTCTCCTGATGAGGAATGTGTTGCCAGAATTTAGTTCGCATTATTCTTGCAGTGCATTCACCTATCCACTATCTCCTGATTGATAATATGTCTATTAGTAATACGTTGATGGCTCTCCTGTCCTGGGGCTCATTTTCAAATAAAATGAAAAAGAGTGGCTAAGGTAAACATTTGTCCTTTAGCGTATGAGAAGGGGGATTTAATAACGGGAAATGACGGGACAGCTGAGGCAGTGATCAGGTATTTTGTGTTGATCTTCACAGTGGAAGACATGAATAACTTGTCAGTACTTGATGACAAAGAAACTAAGGTAGGTGAGGACCTAGACACAATCATTATCATGAAAGAAGTAGTGTCAGGCAAGCTCATGGAGCTAAAGGTAGACAAGTCTCCTGGCCCTGATGGAACGCATCCCAGTGTACTAAAATAGATGGCGAGAGAAATAGGAAATGCGCTCGTGGTAATTTTTCGAATTTCGCTTGCCTCTGGGGCAGTTCCAGCACATTGGAAAACAGTAAATGTGATACTTCTGTTTAAAAAAAGGAGGTAGACAAAAGGTGGGGAATTATGGGTTGGTTAGCTTAATTTCTGCAGTTGGGAAAATGCTTGAATCTATCATCAAGGAAGAATTGCCAAGACATATAGATAGAAATTGTCCCATTGGGCAGATGCAGCATGGGTTCATGAAGGGCAGGTCATGTTTCACTAATTTACTGGAATTTTATGAAAATATTAAGAGCGTGGTGGTCAACAGGAACCCAGTAGATGTGGTGTATCTGGATTTCCAAAAGGTATTCAACAAGGTGCCGCACAAAAGGTTGCTGCACAAGATAAAGGTGCACGGCATTATGGGCAATGTATCAACATGGATAGAGGATTGTTTGACTAACAGAAAGCAAAGAGTGGGGATAAATAAGTGGTTTTCTGGTTGGCAATCAGTGACCAGTGGTGTGCCTCAGGGATCAGTGTTGGGACTGCAATTTTTTTTACAATTTACATAGATGATTTGGAGTTGGGGCCAGGTGTAGTTTGTCAAAGCTTGTGGCTGTCACTGAGATGAGTGGTAGACCAAAGTATGCGGAGGACTCTGAAAGCTTGCAGAGGGATATAGATAGTTTAAGTGAGTGAGTGAAGGTCTAGCAGATGGAATTCATTTTTGATAAATGTGAAGTCATCCATTTTGGTAGGAATAACAGTAAAAGGGACTTTAATTGTAAAAAATTGCAGCATGATGCTGTGCAGAGGGACCTGGGTGCCCTTTGAATCGCAAAACGTTGATTTGCAGGTGCAAGAGGTAATTAAGAAGGCAAATGGAATTTTATTGTTCATGGCTGGAGGGATTGAGTATAAAAGCAGGGAAGTTATGTTATAGTTGTACAGAGTGTTGGTGAGGTCACACCTGGAGTACTGTGTGCAATTTTGGTCCCCTAGCTTGAGGAAGGATGTACTGGCACTGGAGTGGGTGCAGAGGAGATTCACTAGGTTGATTCTGGAGTTGACAGGTTTGGCTTATGAGGACAGACTGAGTAGACTGTGATTATGGTCATAGGAATTGAGAAGAATGAGGGGACACCTTATAGAAACATATAAAATTATGAAGGCAATAGGTAAGATAAAAGCAGGGAGGATGTTTCCTCTGGCAGGTGAAACTAGAACATGAGGGCATTGCCTCAAAATGAGGACAAGCTGTTTTAGGACTGAATTGAAGGGGGACTTCTTCATCCAAAGGGTTGTGAATCTGTGGAATTCTCTGCCCAGTGAAGCAGTTGAGGCTTCCTCATTGAATGTTTTTAAAGCTAAGAGTTTTTTTTTTTTTAAACAGTAAAGGAAGTAAGGTTTATGGAGAGAAGGTGGATTAATGGAGCTGAGTCCATGAAGAGATCAGCCATGATCTTATTGAATGGTAGACTGGGCTTGAAGGGCCAAATGGCCTAGTCCTGCTCCTGGCTCTTTCTTAAGAAGAATTGAACAATTAGAGACACTACAATTGTCTCAAACTTCTTTCAACAGCCTAATTTATGTAGAGTTAGAATCTAATAATTTAAGGACTATTAATTTTTGCCAAGATCATTACTTTTCTATTGTTAACTGTCACTATTTTCAACTCTGTTTCTACAACACCTATTCTGCTATCCTAGAAAGGCAAGATGTTTAAATTATCCCACTTTTGTCCTTTCAGTTAAACTCTCCACTCTCTAGTGTTGCCCTCTCCATACATCTCCACACCCCTGCTTTTTATATCGGTTTCTTTTCAGAATGTCTGTTTGACATTTCTTTTATTTCCTTTTCAATTTTCCACAATGCTTTCTATAGTTCTCAACATTATTGGTCCTAATGTTATCATTTGCCTCCCTCTTCAGTTCAGTCTGAATCTTTTCATGGAACATTCCACTCTGATGCATTCCTTTATCTTATAAAAAAGAGAATTACTCCTCACACTATGCATCTCCTATTTAAAGATTCCAGTTACTGGTTTGTCAATAAATTAGATAAACAATAAACTAAGACTATTATCTCCTTGAGCCATTGGAAAGATATGTATGGTTGGTGGTGGGGAGTAGGCAGCTGATCAGGTTTCATGTCTGCTTAAAAAGGTCTTCAAATCTAATTTCACTTAATTTTAGAGAATTACGCATGATAGTCAAATTCAAAGATCTACTTGAGCTGTTTTGGATTTAAGTGCATTGCTGAACAGCCCAAAATGTTCTTTTAATACTTCCAGTGGGCTACTGGAATCATATAAAATCATTTTGTACTTCTTACAGGAGATGTGGCCTCTCTGATTAGTATTATGTAAAATCATGAGAAAATAACTTGTTCAGGGATTTGGTACTTTTTGAAGTGAAAGACATCCATCTGATCTAATATGCAAGAGCTGTATAAATGTTTTCCTGTTTGTTTTTTTTCCCCACATAGAAACAGAATAGTAGACAGGATTATCCAAAATTTTCTAAATTAAGCACAAAGGACTATGTCTGACAAGTGTAGGAATCTCAAAGGTACATTCAATATGAAAACATTGATCTTGGTTTGTTTCCTGAGGCTTTGGTATTGTGCCATTTGTGTGTGTTTACCATATTAGAGCAGATAAAACATTCATTGAGTGGCAATCACAGGGAAACATTCATTGGATCAATAAGGGTTTCAACAAGCTTAACAGACTAGATTAGATTTCCCTATTACACTCCCTCATTGTTGAAATAACAAACAAGACAAAGGGACCACAACACTATCTCATTGCTTCCTGACTCAAAGGCATTTTACTCATCTCATAATGCCGAATGAATTGCTAAATTATTTGCTTCTGTTTCCTTTCTAATGAGAAAAACACAGAGGGACTGAGAACAAGAGTGTAGGTGATTAGGAAAAATTGTGTTTGGGATGAGAATGGGGGTGAAGACAAAAGGAAATTAAATATGTAGGTTACACTGAGTTTTTTTCAGGACTTTTGAAAATTGTAATCTATTGAAATATAAAATTTAAGTTTCTCAGAATTGCTCACTCTTTAGGTAATTTAAAATGTCAGTTAATTTCTTCACTACTTCAAATGGTATTAATACATATCATTCTAATGTCTTCTTTGACTTTACCAGACTATTTTGAAACATAAACAGGCCAAAGGTCATCAGACTAACAACTGACAGTTAAACAACATGCTTCTTATCTATTACACAATTTTGCATGAATTATTAAATCCATCTCTTTAGGAGGGAGAAACTTAAAGAAGGAGCAAAAAGAGGTAAAACATTATGGTTTGCATTGAGTTACCAGCTCCTCGAGTTGGTCTGCCTCAGTCCATTAGCTCAAGAGTTTGCAAACCCAACACATTGGAACTTAGATAGAAAGCTAAGGTAAACATAGAGAATGAACGTCCCACTGTTAAGTTAGTTGGTTCAGGTCAGGGTAGGGTAGGTGTATAGATCCAGATGATTTTAGACATTAACCATTGTGTAACTGAATTACCTTGGACAGAATTGAAAATCCTCCCTGAAGGTAGGTTTGGTGGTTTCTGGTGCATTTAATTGGATGGAGTCTATGAGGTGGGGAACACACTGTTTTCAACTCTGCCCTGATTAAGTCCAAGGGCATCCTTCCTGAATCAGTGTCAACTAAGCTCTTAAGTGAGCAATTAATACTCATTCTGTGCCAATAGTACTCAGCCTATGGTGGGTGGAGAAATGGTCATGTGCAGCAAGTGCCTGTTCACGGGATCGAAGACCTTAAGATATAGGAGCAGGGTCAGGACATTCAGCCCATTGTGTCTGCTCTACTATTTGATAAAATGAGAAAAGCAGGCACCCTTCTGATGGCCACCCCTTTGTCATGGCTGCCGAACCCATCCACCTAAGTAAATCCTGCCCTGCCCTGAATTATTTATGGCTTGGATCCCTTGTTAATCCTGGTCCTCTGGTGAATACATTACCAGTAGCTATGACCATTCTTCTAATGATACTGCCTGTCGTTCAAATCTGCTAGTGTTTGACTGGATGGGAGCTCTTGGTGGTGGAGAGGTGGGGTTAGAATTTCCAGACTTGGTGTCATTGATCCTCGGTTGAGTCTGCTGCTCTCCGTTTAAGAGCCCAGCTGACATTTAATATGGCAGATCTTTCCCAAAGGAGGCAACACAGGACTAACCCTGGGTCCCAAGCATGGGAGACACTCTCATCACTTGGATTCAGTTGTACCAATGGTCTGAGTGTGGGTGGTGAACTAGCACCCCTATCTCTGGGTGCAATTAGCTAGGGTCTCTGTCTCACTCAGTGTTTTGCAATTTCTGCTCGCCATTCATGTCAGGCAAGAAAAGGATCTGGCTTGGGCTGCTGGGTGTCTTCTTCCTTGCTCTCGAGGGAGTGCAGCTAAGGTTTGTCAGGCTGATTCCAGGGATGGTGGGTCTGACATATGCGGAGAAATTGACAAGGTTGGGATTGTTTTTGCTGGAGTTCAGACAAGTGAGGGGGTATCTTATAGAGATTAATAAAATTCTAACAGGACTGGACAGGGTAGATGCAGGGAGGATTTCTCGATAGTGGGTATGTCCAGAACCAGAGGTCACAGTATGGGGATTCAGGGTAGACAATTTATGACAGAGAGGTGGAGACATTTCTTAACCTAAAGGGTGGTGAGCCTGTGGAATTCATTACTGCAGGAAGTAATAGATGCCAAAACATTGAACGTATTCAAGAGGTGACTAGATAAAGCACTTGGGTGAATGGGATCAAAGATTATGGAGAGAAATCAGGATTAGGCTATTGAGTTGGACGATCAGCCATGATCGTGAAGATTAGTGGAGCATACCGAATGGCCGAATGGCTTCCTCCTGCTTCTATCTTCTATGTTTCTATATTTCACTGGCCCCACCCCCAAAATAGCCTAGCAACATTCAGGATCTCATAACACTTTATAGCAGAGGGAGGTCAAAGTCCATTCAGTTATGCTGCAGAAAGGAAAGAATACTATAAAAAGAAAAAGAAGGAGAATATTGATGAGAAAAGAGTGCAGGGAATAAACTGGAAAGGTGCAGCATGCAAAGATGGTTAATTTACGTTGATTCCCTTTTACTTCTTTGCATCTTCATACGTTTCCACAGGCATTTCCAGTTTCTTCAACTATTATTTCAGATTTTCAGCATTCAGTCATTCTAAATATATTGCTGGTGTTCATCTCACCAACCTCCTATTCTTATGAGCATTTACTCACAATCCGACAGATAATCAGGCAAGTCCAAACCTCAACTTGCTCATCAGCAGAGGAATTTTGTCTGTTTAAAAAAAAATTGACTGGTTTACTATTTTTCATGGACCATGGATCAAATGCAGCATCAATTGAAAGAGAAATGAAGCAATGTTTGAAAGAACATTCTCAGTGTTCGGCTGAATTAAACTTTAAACAAATGCCAACTCTTTCATTGCCCATGACAGTACTATTAACAGGCACAATTAATGGTGCAGCATTCTTATTATTATTTGTAAGCTGATTTAAACCTGCTTCTTTTTCTTTGCAACTGAGATGACACAATGTAGAGCAGATTCTTATAGGGGTTAAGGTTTAACTCTGGAGAGTTTTACACGGCGCACAATATTGATCAATGCAGCTGAAAGAATGTTGAGCAGAAAAGCACTCGAGTGCATCTTTGATAGAACGCGGCTGCAGTGAAAACAAAGGAGACAGTACAACTATTCATTAGATTCAGCGTGTGAAATGCCATAATGTAGGACTTGCTCTCTCGTTCACAGGATCTCTTCGCCCTCGACTTAGATTCCTATCGCTACTGTGGGGTAAACATGACAGGATTCCGAATTTTAAATACAGAAAACCCACATGTAGCTTCTATCATTGAAAAGTGGTCCATGGAGCGACTCCAAGCATCTCCCAGTGTGGATTCTGGCCTACTTGATGGAATTATGACGGTACGACGGGCTTTCAAAAGATCGAGCGCTCGGAGTTCAAAGGTTTATAGATAAGGATGCCAATTTTCTTAATTGTGATAAATAAATCACAGTCATATTAATATAAATCTTAATGTTATCCACTTTTGTACAATTATTTCACTGGAATATTTGTGATGACAAAACATAGATGGAAAAGACTGTACAACCACTAAATATATTTTGCCAGTTAACAAGGCTAATCCACTTTCCTACCTATTCCCTATGTAACATATTTACTGAGAGACCAAAAACCTATCTATTCCCATTTCAAACTTACTCAATGATCAATCATCTATGACTACTCGGATGTAGAATTCCAAAGGTTCACAACTCTCTGAGCGAAGACATTTCTCCTCATCTCAGTCCTCAGTGACTAATTACACATGCGAAGAAGGTACCCCCATGTACTAGGACCCCTCCAACAGGGAAAACAGCCTCTCAGTCTCTACACTGATAGCTCCCTTCAGAATCATCTGTGGGTTCACTCCTTTTTTAAAATCTAGAAAGCACAGGCTCAATTTACTCAACTTTGATCATAGGGAAAAAACTTTCTTCCCAGTGTCCAAATTTACTGGAGTTCACTATGTTACCTCAAGGCAATTTATATAATTTCTTAGCTATGGAGGCCAAGACGTGCACTCAGTACTTGAAGTGAGACCTTATTAAATCTCAGTACAATTTTCATAAAACGTCCTTATTCTTGTATGCCAATGCCCTTGGAAACATAGACCCCTGTTAATTTCTTTACCAGCTTCTCACTTTACCTACATGCTCAGTTTATGTAATTCTTTAATTAAGAACAACTAAGTTTCATTTTATAACAACATTTGAGAGCTTCGTGCTGTTTAAAAATGATTCTTCTTATCTGTTATAAACGAAGTGAATCACTTCACACTTCCACATACTATCCTTCATCTGCCACCTTGTCGCCCATTCACTTAAGTTGACTCTATAGCCTTTGTATACTCTTCACAATTTAGATTTCAACATAGCTTTATACTTCAGCGAACTTGGATATTATGTCGAGTCATAGAGTCAGACAGCATGGAAACAGATCCTTCAGTACAACTAATCCATGCTGACCATAATCCCAAACTAAACTGGTCCCACCTGCCCGCGCTTGGTCCACATCCCTCCAAACATTGTAACTGTACCTGCATCCATTACATCCTCTGGAAGTTCATCTCGCACATGAACCACTCTCTGCCTAAAAAAATTACTCTTTCTATTATCTCTTTCAGTGCCTTGGGTTTTGCCTAGCCAGAATTTTCTTCGTTTTTTTTCCCGACATTAGAGGTGCTATATGAAAATATAGTTGTTAGATTAGGGAGAGCAACCATTTTCAAAAATCTACTTCCGTCTCTTTCTGTGAAGTGGCTGGTAAATACTGCCATCCCTGGTATGATTATAGCTAACTGTCCATTAACAGGAAAATACAATGCTCTATATTCAACATATCTGAAATTAAAATATTCCCAAAATAAATTAATGTAAGAGCAAACTATTGAAATAGGCTCACCAATTGGCCAATCTTAGGGTAGTGATAGTGAGCTGGTTTACAATACCACACTTTATTCTCAAAAAGGGAAAAGTGACTCCAAAGCAAGGAACTATAAACGGTAAGCACTTTAATCCCCAAGTAAAGGTAAACTCAGTCCTCAATTTTAATCATTTAATCATAAATGAAGTGAATATGGATTGATGTCAATAGTTTTGCTCAGTATTTGTATGCTTCTAGTCATGAAAAACTCTCTGGCTCCCTTGTCCTGCTTTGCAAAATGGAAAATGTGTTAGTTTTGTACATCATAATATCAATGATGTTACTCCAAATTGTTCCTGAGTACTATGTAAATAGATATCATTTCCATGAACTAACTGGAGTCACTAATGGATTATGTGCCAGAATGAATACTTCCTTAATGAGCTAACTGGGTACAAGGATCAGCTTGGAAGAAGAAGGTTTTCTGAAGAAGGGTCTAGGCCTGAAACATCAGTTTTCCTGCTCCTCTGATGCTGCTTGGCCTTCCGTGTTCATCCAGCTCTGCACCTTGTTATCTCAGATTCTCCAGCATCTACAGTTCCTACTATATCTGAGAAATGCTTTGCTGCAGACATTTGCAGAGGAGTGAGGTATTGCACTGTGGCCAGGCTCAAAGTTGGGCATGCACGCCATAGATGTAACAGTGTTCAAGGGAGTCTTCATTCTCAGAATAATCCTTCACCATCCCCAAACCCATCACAACACGCTTCCAATTCAGGGTGGAGTAGGAAGGTAATCAGAACACGAGCAATTTCATACAGTCCCACACAATGAAAAGACTTAACTTTATATAAGCCATTGTTTTCTGAATGATTATATTTATTTGTTCTGAAATTTCAAAAGTGAGCAAAATGACGAAGTGGTTTTCCAAATTCATCTCGATAATATATGCACGCCTGTAAATGTCGAGAACAAAACAGTGGATGACAGTTGGTCACCATGGTTTCTATTAAACATACAAACAACCTTTTCAAGTTATACAATATTGTGAATAGGACTGCTCAAAGTAGCAGAGCTGACAGATTAATCTGTGGTTTGAAGTATTGTTAAAGTAAATTATAATATCTGCAGTGTGCTAGCATATAGCTGAGTTGTCAAACAGCCAGATGTCAAATTGGGTCTAATATGCTCTGCACAAATCACAGGCATTCCGAGAAATCAACTTAAGCAGTTTTCACATTTATTTCAGACAGATGCTGCTCTGACATACGATGCGGTTCATATTGTATCAATGTCCTATCAGCGAGCACCTCAGATGACTGTTAACTCTTTGCAATGCCATAGACACAAGCCCTGGAGATTTGGAAGCCGCTTCATGAACTTCATAAAAGAGGTAACATGCAGGCGATGTTCATGCCCATCTTATGTTCATTAGAACTGAGTATAATCTACAACTTGCATTCGTGAATCAATCATGGTCCCTAAGTCAACAGAACACAGATATAATCATTTCAATTCCGAACTAATAGTCCAAATCTAATTGAAGAGGATTTTAACCAACACAATCTCATCTTAATAACTAGACATTAATAAAAAAGATGCCATGAATTCACGATGAATTTGGCCTGTACAGACCTTTAGAGGCAATGCAAAGCCACAAGCTAACATTCCACTGAATATGCCATTGGTAGTAGATTATGAATTGGATTGTGTGGTGGTTTGACGTCAAAACGTACAAAAAAAAATGGTCATGAGAAGCTCCACTGGGGCTATCCCACTTGGGCATGCTGTAATTTTCAGACACTATCAACACCATCCTTCTCTCGATAACCCCAACGTAAACTCATGTCATGTAATCTCTCTGGAAAAGAAGATTTTAAAAAAAACAAAGGCTGTTTGCCAACTTCAAGAAAATCTTCAACTCCTAATCTCTGCGAGAAAATTTAGGGAAACCCATAATCTATACATACAGATACTTAACACTTTCAGGGACTAACTTAACAACTGGCTGAATGCATGCAGTACATTCACATTCACTTGCAAAAGATCATTTGCTATCTGAAAAGGGAAGTATATTATAGTATCTATGTCCTATGCTAGATGGACATAGTATACTTCTTTGATATGGTGTCTTTACCTTTCTTAGACATTGAATTAAATTCAGTTTAATAAGGATAAAGTTTATACCCTCATAGTGGCATGGCTGTGGAGAATGGTTTACAATTGTAACCAGATAAAATTTGCAAAATTTCCATTGCAAACTCATCAATTTTTAATCAATTTAACCACATCTCCTCCCATAACAACTAATCAAGATGACACTTTAGCACTGATTCAACTCCAGCATGTAATGAAGATTTGACAGTAAAAGGCATGAATAAATTCACTACAATAGAAGCAAAGATGAAAGTCTTCACTTACTTGCGTAGTCAAGAAAGTCTGAAGTTGGTAGCCTGACGGTAGAAAAGGGTAAGGATAGATATGCTCAGAGTGTTCAAAAGCATGATGGGCTGCGATAATGTAAATAAGAAAAAAACTGTTCCCATTTGGCTCACCCCTCCCATTTGTAGAAGGGTTTATAACAGACTTAAGGTGATTGTCAAAAGAATCGGAATTGGCATGAGAATAGTTTTTTTTATGCACAATGGTGTAATACCTTTCAAGGCAGAATTTTCTGAATAATCAATGGGTTTAAGTTTGCAAGGCAGTGTAGAAAGAAAATGAGACCAATTGGATAATAATTTCAAAGAGGCATGATAAACCAAAAAGGCTGTTATGGTGCTGTATGATTCTATAATTTTAAAATAATACCATTATCCAATGTCCTCCAAGGCATATACAATTGCTGCTATTATTACCTGGGTACTACGACTTCAGTTTTTTTTGGATTGGTAGATGTTCTGTGGGGTAAATTGATTTGACATGTGCTAACTCGGTTGTAGTAGTCACTTTTGTGTAGTCAACTTTAACTTGAAACAATTTACATGTGAAAATTTTTGGGATAGATGACGCACTAAACCAGATGCGTTACTCAGAGAAGCTATGAGGAGGATTATTCTAACTAATATGTACCTAACTTGGGGAGTGCTCACTGCTTGTAACAGATATAAATGTGACCTTGACAGCGCACCGAGATAAGCATGGAAAATCATGTGTTTTAACCCAAAAGCAGTTAACTCTTTATGAATATTCATTACTTTATATTACTTGTGATCTTCCTGGCTTCAGAACAACAACTCTTCTGTCATGCAGCATCAGTTTGTTCATGTAAGAAGGCTTATAATAATGTCCAGTCGGGAAAAATCCTTCCAAATATTATTTGCGCAGGCATAAATATAATATTCCATAAATATGAGAGATGCCCAAGAATGGGTCCAAAGCATAGTAAAAACCACAGAACATAAGAACATAAGAACTAGAAGCAGGAGTAGGCCATCCGGCCCCTCAAGCCTGCCCTGCCATTTAATAAGATCGTGGCTGATTTTGAGACTCAGCTCCACTTACCCGCCCACTCACCATAACCCTTAATTCCTTTACTGTTCAAAAATTTATCTAGCCTTGCCTTAAACACATTCAGCAAGATAGCTTCAACCACTTCACTGGGCAGGGAATCCCACAGATTCACAACCCTTTGGGTGAAGAAGTTCCTCCTGACCTCAGTCCTACATCTGCTTCCCTTTATTTTGAGGCTATGCCCCCTTGTCCTAGTTTCACCTGTTAGCGGAAACAACCTCCCTGCCTCCATAATCTTATATGTTTCTATAAGATGTCCCCTCATTCTTCTGAATTCCAATGAGTATAATCCCAGCCTACTCAGTCTCTCCTCATAATCCAACACTCTCAACTCTGGAATCAACCGAGTGAATCTCCTCTGCACACCCTCCAGTGCTAATATATCCCTTCGCAAGTAAGGAGACCAAAACTGCACACAGTACTCCAGGTGTGGCCTCACCAGGACCCTATACGGCTGCAGCATAGCCTCCCTGTTCCATCCCTCCCTAAACTCCATCCCTCTAGCAATGACAGACAAAATTCCATTTGCCTTTTTAATCACCTGCTGCACCTGCAATCCTACTTTTAGCACAAGGACACCCAAGTATCTCTGCACAGCAGCGTGCTGCAATTTTTTACCATTTAAAACATCGTCCATTTTGCTGTTATTCCTACCAAAATGGATAACCTCACACTTGTCAACATTGTACTCTATCTGCCAGACCTTTGCCCACTCACTTAGACTATCTATATCCCTCTGCAGACTTTCAGTGTCTTCTGCACACTTTGCTCTACCACTCATCTTAGTGTCATCTGCAAATTTTGACGCACCACATTTAGTCCCCAATTCCAAATCATCAACGTAGATTGTAAACAATTGCGGTCCCAACACTGATCCCTGAGGCACACCACTAGCCACTGACCACCAACCAGAAAAATACCCATTTACCCCTACTCTTTGCTTTCTCCTAGTCAACCAATCCTCTATCCATGCCAATACATTACCTGTAATACTGTGCAACTTTATCTTATGTAGCAGCCTTTGGTGTGGCACCTTGTCACATGCCTTCTGGAAATCCAGATACACCACATCCACAGGTTCCCCATTGTCCACCATGCAAGTAAGGTCCTCAAAGAATTCCACCAAATTAGTTAAACATGACATACCCTTCATGAACCCATGCTGGGTGTTCCCAATGGGAGAATTTGTATCCAGAGGTCTTGCTATTTCTTCCTTAATGATAGATTCAAGCATTTTCCCCACTACCGAGTTAAGCTAACTGGCCTATAGTTACCTGCTTTTTGTCTACTTCCTTTTTATACAGTGGTGTCACATTGGCTGTTTTGCAATCTGTGGGAACCACCCCAGAGTCCAGTAAATTTTGGTAAATAATTAATAGTGCATTTGCTATTTCCCCCATCACCACTTTTAATACCCTGGGATGCATTTCATCAGGGCCAGGAGACTTGTCTACCTTTAGCCCCATTAGCTTGCCCAGCACTGCCTCCTTAGTGATGATGATAGTTTCTAGGTCCTCACCTGCTATAACCTTCTTGCTATTAGTTTTCGGCATGTTATTTGTGTCTTCCACAGTGAAGACCGACACAAAATAATTGTTTAATGCCTCACTATTTCCTCATTCCCAGTTATTAAATTGGCCTTCTCATCCTCTAATGGATCAACGTTTACCTTCAACACTCTTTTACAATTTACATATTTATAGAAACTTTTACTGCCTGTTTTTATATTTTGAGCTAGCTTAGTCTCATAATCTATCTTACTTTTCTTTGTAACTTTTTTGTGGCTTTATGTTGGCCTTTAAAGATTTCCCAATCTATTAGTTTCCCACTAATCTTTGCTTTTTTGTATTTTTTTTCAATCTGATACTTTCCTTTATTTCCTTAGACATCCATGGCTGGCTCTCTCTTTTCCTACAGTTCTTCCTTATCACTGGAATATACTTCTGCTGAGCACTGTGAAAAATTTGTTTTGAAGGTCCTCCACTGTTCCTCAATTGACCCACCATAAAGTTTTTGCTCCCATTCTACCTTAGCTAACTCCTCCCTCATCCCATCAAAGTCTCCTTTGTTTAAGCACAGGACATTGGTACTGGATTTAACCTTCTCACCCTCCATTTGTATTTTAAATTCGACCATACTGTGATCGCTCCTTCCGAGAGGATCCCTAACTGTGAGATCATTAATTATTCCTGTCTCATTACACAGGACTAGATCTAGGATAGCCTGTTCCCTTGTAGGTTCCATTACATTACATTACAAGAAGACTTGCTGAAATCAAGAATGCGTTCAATTTCATTTCCCCTCTCAATTTATTTCCAAACTGGCTGTCCATTTGCTTTCATTATTTTAAACTATTTGTGTTCAATGTCACATTATAACACGAAGTAACACACGCAAGCTGCTACTGCTAAAAGGCAAATAATGGGCTGCCGTTAGGCATACTGCATCAAAGAAGAAGCTTAACCTTTTACTCCACAGGGACTCTTTTTACCAGGATTTCAGTCTGCTTCCAAAATCTTTTCAAATTTTATGTGAAGAGGAAACCCAATACAAAATACTATAGTATGGATCTTTGTTGTGCATTTCATGAGCCAGATCACTGGATTTCTGTCCACGTTGTCTCAATTGTCTGCAGCAACTTTTGGAAAAACATTGTAAAAAGTAGAGATGTTTTATTTTAACCAACGCTCCTAACATTAATGATGTCAGATACATCAATGATGTTTATAAAGGGTCTGCTCTTTAACATTGACTTTTGGAATCTATAAAAGAGAGAATGCTTTATATGTCTTCTCAAACAGTGAGAGAACAATAAAATCTGTAGGCTGTAATGCTATCATTCATTTTAGTATTACATTGATTTATATATGCCCTCTTTACCTTGCTTCTCCAAGGTGTAAAATGTAAAAGTCAGAAGCTCATCTCAACAGTTCAGGTTCTGAGGGGACAAGGTGAAACAAAACCAACTTTAACCACCTATTATAAATTACCAGTTTGTCCCATCCATGGACTGGTTGAGGTCTCAGCTTGCTTAAAGAAGCTCTACAATACAATTTCTACATTATTGTCCCACACATACATCAGGAACACAATATTAATCACAAGTTCATAATTGCAACTTTGCTTTATCCATGTGTGCCCTCACTTAGGTGTTAGCAGACTGAATTATAAACAGTTCTGATTCAGAATATCAATGTTGCTTCCACAGTTCTGTCATATAAATTGAGCATTAGATGCTCTGCAAGCCCCTGCCAGTAATCTCAGGGAGGTGTCCCTGCACACTCATTCATCATCCCTGTGTAGCTGCTGTCACAAATCTGCAGGTGCATTAACAGATAGAGTCTGGAATGAACCTAAGTTGATATTTCATTACTGGTTGGCAAACTCAACGTAACTGTGGGTTAAGAAGGTTAATGAGAGTGTTAATAAGAAGTTCTAATAATTTCCAGCTAGTGTTCTCCTCACCCCACTCATGACAGATACACATATACTTACAAAGGCTTTGAGATAAGAAGCTTGCAATGAAAACTGGTGAGATGAAAACAACATCTTTTCTTTTCAAAATGACATCTGAGCAATAGTGTAGGTCCTCAATATACATAATCTTATTAAAGTCTGAAACAAGATACATGACTGGCACAATAGCTGTGCCTATAAATCAGTACACGGAGCCAAATGGGATTCATGGAACGAGTTGTAGGTACTGGATAAAGAGCAGCAATGATTAATTAATCATATTCCACAAGGAAACAGAATTAGGATCATTTCCTTGTGAGAGTGTAATTAAAATTTACTGTTATAGAGAGTAGTGATTTATACTGCTGTACAATTACCTCCGTGTATTTTTCTGTTGAGGCTCAATGGGAAGGATTAACAGGCCGAATCGTATTTAACAAAAGCACTGGACTGCGGACTGATTTTGATTTGGATGTTATCAGCCTTAAGGAAGGAGGCCTTGAAAAGGTCGGTATGTTTCCTCTCTTTGAGAGCATGATGTTGTAATTATTTCAGTTGATATGTTTCAAAATGAAGCATAATATTTCATATAACAGTGCGCACAAATATACCCTCTCTTAACCATGTTCTTTATAGTTCCAACTTAACCTCATATTTTATTATGCAACAATGCCTGTCACACATATATTTACAGAGACATTTTTCATTCAATGTTCTGTTTAGTAAACAAATTACTTTTGTAGTGAACAGACTCCAGTGTCAACAAATAGCAACTGCACGATTTATATTTTAAATATACCTATTGACAATAATCATGCCGCAGCTACTGTACTGCCTGATAGTCTATTCATGTTCCAAGTCATCAAACTTAATATTTTCACATTTAACAGGAATTCGCTGCTGTTCTTATATGTATTCTCCTTCTCTTCACTCTCCATCAGTAGCAAATCCTTTAGCTGCCTTGGCCCAAGCTGTGAAATTTCCTGCCTAAACCATCGCTGCTTCTAAACTAGTTCCTCAAATTCCATGCAAAAACCAAAAGAACTGTGGATGCTGTAAATGAGAAACAAAAACAGAAGTTTCTGGAAAAGCTCAGCAGATCTGGCAGCATCTGTGAAGAGAAGTCAGAGTTAATATTTTGGGCCCAGTGACCCTTCCTCAGAACAGGTCACTGGACCCAGAACGTTAACTCTGATTTCTCTTCACAGATGCTGCCAGGCCTACTGAGCTTTTCCAGCAATTTCTATTTTTGTTCCTTAATGTCCATCTCAGGTCCTGACCTGGTTTCTATATCAATATCTTCACTACTTTTCTCCATTTTCCACTCACACTCCTTCTCTAATTCTGTATAGTAAAACATATATGAAAAAAATGAGGGTCAAAATTCATCTCACAATTAGCAAAATGCTAATACCTTGCTGTGATTTCTAATGTTGTCCTTCTATGACATTTTTGACTACTGTAGAGGTCTAGGAATGCCAGTATACATGTGAGGCATAATTTGAGAATTTGCATGCAAACCACAAATAGAAAGTAGAGTGTTGTGTATTTGTTTGAGTGTGAGCATCAGAATTATAAGTGAATGTGATTCCATGCATGAGTTGCAACTATCAGAATAGCTAAATCTCTGTTGGACTCTTATCAGATTAAGTATTGATTTTACTTTGAAACTTAGCCATCATAGCTCTATAAAGATCAACTGTCACAGGGAGTAGTGGAGATAGTAACGCAATAAGGGGCAATGAGATTGTGTGTAAGATCAGTATTGTATGCTTCAATGTTCCATGATAATATGCAGTAGTTACAACACAGAAAAAAGGCTATTTACTCCTACAAATTTATTCACATGTCACTTAATAGCATTTTAAGAAGTCATAATTTTTTGTGATATTTTGTGAGGCTACCTGAGGTGAATAAAAATGAAACCAAGTCAAAAGTGTATGATTTACAGAACTAAATAGTCCCAAGTTTGAATCCAAATCTTTTCTCTGTTAAATATTATCAGTTGGACACTATATTTTGCTTTAGTGCCCTGATGGTTTGAGAAGAGGAAAAGAAAATCACTAATGGCTCCTACTCCTGATCACATTTTTAAAGCACACCCCCCACCCCCCAACCTCACCAGTAGTTTATAAGTGTGCTGATCCTCAGAGGCCATGACTGGATTCAGCTAAGTATCCAACAGCATAGCTCACATGGGAATAGTCAAAAAATATGGATGGTAACCAGATTCCACAGGATTGGAAGAAGACGAAGGCCTTCAGGGAAAGAGCAGAGAACATTAAGAGTTATGGAACGTACACTGCGTTAAAGATGCTGTTTGAAGCAATTGTTTTTGAGGTTGTTAAAATAGGGAAAAACAATTTTTTCTGAAGAAGGGTCTAGGCCCAAAACGTCAGCCTTCCTGCTCCTCTGATGCTGCTTGGCCTACTGTGTTCATCCAGCTCTACACCTTGTTATCTCAAAAGCAAGTGGATGTTTTGATTACAGATTTAATGATACTAGAACCCAGTGGCACCTTAAGGAACTCCATAAGAAAGTGATAGTCTAAATTATGAGTGTTGCTCTGAAACATGCAAAGAACTAATGTAAATATTCACTTTAACAACACCCTTATCTCTACCTCTGCAGTGCAATTTATTTATAGAAACAGGAGAAAGAAATTAGACTACTATTCCTAATGGTAAAGCAGAGCAGATCAATCACTGGGAGGGCTACACAAAACCAGAATTAACCTGAACGCATGATGAATGCATTTAGCACTGGGATTGAGAAATATTCAATTAATAAATCTTGTCTTGCTAATTAAGGAGTAATGCTTATTATAGCACAACTGTACACATTTATCTTGCTGTTTTAAATGTGATTTGGTTGACTTCAAGGTTGTAAGCATTATTGACTATCGGATAAAAGTAATTGCAATATACGGTTCCTGAAATTTGTTGAACCAAAGATAAAGACCAGATTTAAAAGAAATGAAATAATATTTATCAAGTTTAATCCTTTTGGTTCCGCAAAGTTTTTTTTATGTCACTCCATCCTCAGCCTTACGCAGTCTGTGGCTGACACTGCTAGTTAGTGCATAAGCTCCAGTGTGTCAACTGTGATTGGATTCTAAGTGACACTTATTTTACTGTCGTACAGGGGATTGCTAGATTGAATGAAATTTCATGAGTGACATTCAACTGGGCCAAATTTCATTCAGGAATTAAAAAGCTTTTTCACTCCTGGAAAATATCTCCTAATCAATTTGGGATATCACTTCCTGAATAAACTTCAAAACAAAGCTACTCACTCCTTCTTATTGTAGCCTTTCTCATTGTACTGGGATTGGCACATTCCTAATTGATCACCCTTCTCTGTTTTCTCCTGTCAGTCATCTTTTCTTCTTCCAGTTTCAATGTGGTTTAAGTACTTTTCCATCACAGTCTTTCATCTGGCTTTGGATTTTCTCTTCTCCTTCCTGGCAGTGCTATTTTCATTACTCATCTAACCCAGCTGCCTCCTTCTCTCTAGCCACAGTCACATGCACACCAATGCATGTCAGTGTTGTAGGGAAATAAGACATCAGTAGAATGTATAGTGATGGTGAAGTCTGAAGATGTAATCCTGATGTTACTCTCTCCTTTTCAAGAAGGAAGCAGAAGGTCCACCAATGTCTAAGACAATGTGTGTATCCAGCATGCTTGAATATAAGGAATTTTAAGGAAAGCACCCAGACTGAAGAAGCAGTACTTTGGAGATGAAAAAGTAGTCAGATGCAAGGTCAAACATGGTGGCAGTGGAAACAGCGCTAAAAATGTAAAGCAGGCATTGAATGCAACTATCGAAGTGAACCTCATAGTCAAGAAAGAAAATAGAAAATTTTTCCCATTCTTCAGGAAAGGGGGGGATACCGCGAACACAGCCGAAGACTGGAAAATAGACACAGGCAGAAAAAGAGAGAGAACCATGCTGAAGCAGCATGCATTGGGAAAAGCAGAGCCATAGTAAAATATGCACCGCCAGGACACCTACCTGCCACTTGCAAAGCTGCTACAAGTGATTGACAAACCACACAGATCCAGGAATGGAAAATTTGAAAGAAAGCAAAGATTGTTTATGGATGGCTTCAGGCTTAGGCAAGGTCAGTGCAACTACATGTTGCAACCATTCTGAACAATATAGTTGTAGACAGGACATTGATAAAAATAAACTGTCATATGAAGAAGTATTGAAGGCTTTCAATGTGTCCCTCAATGTGAGGAGAGTGTCTAAAATTTAATCAAAGAAGATTGAAGATTAATGAAAGCAGAAATTTGTTCATAAATGACATTTACAGGCAATAGAAAACTGGACATATGAGGAGCTGAAGACAAAACCATTTCTGGTCAGAGTTTCATATGAGGTGTGTCAGACCTTTTACAAGACAGGGAAGATTCAATGCTGGAAAATGCAGTAAAGATCACTAGACAAGCAGAATTTTGAAAACAATACAGGGTGTTCGTTCAAGTGAAAGTGAAGCACCATGGAAGAAACTGAGTGAGCTGATTCAGTCCATTGGAAACTGAATCAAGGATACCAGTAAATGCAACACAGAAAGCAAACATAGACTTCATAAAAGACGTTGAAGCCAACATATTTGAAGTTTCAAAACATTCAGCATGAACCTCACAAATATGATAAAGAATCTATTTGGAGAAAAAAGTACTGTCTGCAAGGTTAATCAGGTCACACACTGAATAATTTCGTAACATAAACAATATTCCAAGCAGTGTAGCCATAGTGTGGAGGCGCCGGTATTGGACTGGGGTGGATAAGGTCAGAAATCACTCTCCTGAAGAAGGAGTGAGGCTTTGAAAGCTTATGTTTTCAAATAAACCTGTTGGACTACAACCTGGTGTGTGATTTCTGACCTCAATGAGAGATTAGTAATAACAAGGGCAGTTAGACTTAGAATAGATCAGTGAATTTATCAAGGACATTGGGCACTACCAAGAGTCCTCTGAGGGTGCAATATTCATTGAGTGGTCAGGGGTTTCAAACTCAAAGCAAGAAATGACCACCAATTGCATTTCATGTGTGATGCACAGCCAAGGGAAGAATTCATTACTTTTACCATCATCATTTTTTTCCCATTAAGGCTTTGGAACACTTGGGAATAGCTTTATTCAAGTTCAAAGGCAAGAACTTCACTATTCTCATAGATTACTACTTGCGATGGATTGAGGTAAATCATCAACACAAAATCACAGTTGTAGCAGTAGTCGATTCACAGAAGAAGTCTTCCCAACACATAGTGTTTTGGACATTGTTATCTCAAACAGCGTTCTGCAGTTTGCAAATGAGCAGTTCAAGACATTTGCATGTGAATATGATTTTATTCACATCATAAGTTCACCATACTATCCTCAAGTGAAGGGAAAAGCTGAGCAAGGTGTTTGTACAATCGAGGCATTATTGAAAATGAACGACGATGTATGCTTTGCATTATTAAGCTACAGAACACTCCCACTGCAGAATGGTACTAAAGGGGAGGAGATTGGAAGCACGATTTCTATTTCTGGCTCAGAGGCTGCAATTTCAAGTCACTGAGCATAGCCATAAGAGAATGAAAATGCATGAAGAACAAATGAAAACCTAGGCTAGAAATTTTAATAAATCATAGCAAAAACTAGATATACTGAAACTACAGCCCAGGGAGAGAATATCGATAAGAGATCAACAAAAAGAAAGGGCTTCATAATGAAGACATTGCAACTGAGACCATACAGGTTGAAAAAGATGAAGCAATATCAAGAGCAAATTACAATGCATTGATATAATTGAACGAGAGACTTTTAGAAATATGGAACTTTCTTTGGAAGAGAAAGAAGAGAGCTCTACAGCCCACCCGGGAAAGAAACATTCAGACCCAAGAAAGGAAAAACGCAGAACATCAAATATTTTAACATGAGACTAGACTAGATCAAGGAGATTGATTGAAGCATCACAAAGACTAATACTGCTGACCAGGACCTTGTGTATAGTGGTAGGAAGGAAAACGTTCACACGGGGGAATAAGGTTACCTGTGGGACATTGAGACATCAGCAGAATATATAGGATGATGATTATATCTAACGATACAATGATAGTCTTAGTGATTATTCAGAGAGATCTGGAAGGGAGCAGAACCTTCACCAGAATCCAAGAGAATATGTGCATTTATAATGCTACAAATAAAGGGTTTTCAAAGGAAAGCCACTTGAACTCAACAATCAGAAATTAGGACACTAATGATAGTTAAACCCCATACACTCGGGGAAATAGGTGCTGGTTTTCAGTCATGATAAATGGGAAGTTTTGGCAGCAGGCAAGGCACCTGGCTGTAAAACCATTTGCCAAATCCAAACAATGATCCTAATGCATGGAAAAGCGCAATGTTACTTAATAATTTGCAAGTACTGCCACAGGGTTATTGTGATCAGACCCGTTTCATATGTTCCAGTCTCCACTGACTGCTTCATCATCTGTTGATTGATTAGTTAATTTTGAGGAACCCTGCATCCAGTCAAGAGTAGCAAAGCAACTGGAGCCATTTGCAATGGTTATACTATCATCTGCATACAACTGTATTCTCAATGTATTCCATGCTCCTTATTTCAGGAGCCAATGTTAAACATTACCTGTAAACTCTCTTGTGTTGAAACACTGACTATCAAGTATTCAGCTCTAATAGCTTAATGAGTTTTGCCTTTCTAAATTGTACTTTATGATCACATTATTTGCGCATGAGTGGTTTCACAGAATTATTGCCTGCTTCTTTTTGACATGGTTTGTTGTGACTTCAACATCTTCACTTCTGGAACTCACTTCAATTTCAGGTCACGGAGACCTAGAATTTTGACACATTAAAAAATTCCTACATAGAAGCCAAGTAACACAGCATCTGGTTGAAGAAAATATTAATAAAACTCTTCAGTTGGACATTTTCACATTTTTTTCCCAGCAAGAACTATAGAAGATTGCCAAAGTTCTCTCCTAATTGTCTGCTATGTCTCAGTTCTTTCTTTAATTATTTTCCCCAATTCACACTTCCTTTGCATTCTGTGAAATATTTAAAGATATATATTTCAATGCAACATGGTAGCTGTGGGCTATGGACTTGGGAGAGAAATTGACTCGTAAAACTCTGAAATGTCAGCTGAAACGTGTGCATAAGCCTCTGGGGTAAATTGCACAAGACATCCTAGATATTTTTGATCAACCTCTGCAAAGATGTAATTGTACATTTCTAGTGCAGGTGGGACATGAACTCAGGCCTCCTAGTTCACAGGTAGGAACAATAAAGTCCACAAGACACCATATTGGTAAAGGATAAACAAGTGCAATAAACTTCAGACAGGCTATGTTGTCAATTAGCGTGCAATGATTTGACACAATCAGAGTCCAGATAAAGCCATCAATTAATACATTCAGTTGAAGGAACAGCTCATCACACTTTCAAGGTGTCATCAAGAATTTACAGGTTTATTGTTGGATTGATCATTTCTGGCTGTTGTTTTGATTCTACCAGTGATTGGTGTTTTCAAAAGTTGTTGAAGTTTACAGAAGTCTAAATAGACTGATGTGCCAAGCAATCAAATACTTGCTCAAGCATTCCTATGTGCATGGCATCAGTAATCTCTGGTGTACCATCCTTCAATGTCCTCATGTGAATCCTTGCATCAAAAAGCGTTGGCAACCTCACCCTGTGAGAAGTTGGTAACTGAGGCCATCTTTCCTCTGGCCTTACTATAAACCATTCATACCCAGTGACACATGATGTACAGATCATACCTAGTGTTTCTCTGGGTGAGGTCAAGTATGTGAATGAAAGGCTTGAGTTATGTTTGTATCTTATGTTAGTAGACAAGGTGTAAAGTTAGGTGAAGGAAGCAGATTGTGAGGCTGGTGATGTATTTCTTAGGAAATTACTTCAGGGATGTATTTATTACTTTACTTTACCATTCCCTCCGCATCAGACTAATGCCATTGACAATTTTGTCATGTGGTTTTACGCCCATGTCCAAGAGTTTGGCTCAAGACGGACTGGCTGAAAAAATAAACGATAAGGTCAGGCTTGGGCTACTTTACAGCTCTTTAACACAAATTATTATAAACCGTTATTACAAACTAAGACTAAATACCATAAGACATAATAATTAGATATATGCCAAGTTCTTATCTCATTGTTACATTATTGAAAGAATATTCCATAATCTGTGTTGCTGATTGCTACTTGGTCTACTCTACGTGCTTGCCTGCATATGTGTTTCTTTTTTCCTTACTATTTAGCCACCTCTGCCTGCTCTACTGTATTTATGCCATTGGACAGCAGCTCCACAAGATCAGCACGTGCTTGCTCCAGAGTCCTAAAACCCTTGGCATAACATTGATTTTCCCTCACTGTTTTCTTAACACTTATCTGGAGGGTCAACCAAGAGACAAGAAAGCTCCCCCTCTTTCTCTCTCACTCTCTCTCTCTGAACAGACGATGGTAGTACAACAATGTAGCTTTCCCGATGCACCATTGTTGTTCCTTCCTGCAGAGCAATGACTCATATCCAGGCAGTTTCACCCCTGGCTCCAACCAGCACAAACCTTACCTTCAAGCTTTGAAACTTGACTTTATGTGGTGTAGGTGCACTGCTTGCATAGACATGGGGACCTCAGGCTGAGACCTACTGTCATTCAACAGCACATTCAGTGCTGGACTCCACCCGAGTATCATTAAAATGAGCAGGCTGGATGTTTACCCAATGCTTGCACATTATTAACTTGATGGGCACAGGACAACCAAGCATTTTAATCCTTACAAATTTAGGAACTATCCAATTAGCCCGCTAACAATTTGAATTCCACTCATCTAATACTTGTGTTAAAAAGCTCACTGAGAAATTTAGTAGGAGTGCAACAAGCTCATGTGCAGTCTCCGTTAAATGGCAATATCCCTCAAGGCCAATGCAAACTATTAGTTGAATTCCACTTAAATCTTCTTCAATTAAGCTCACATTCTTGGTGCCAAGCAACTTTCTATTCCACTGGTTAACAACTTGAAGTAATAGATTTCTTCTATCACTGGCTGACATGGTAACGAGAGGGAACAAATTTAAAATAATCACGGAAAGAATTAGTTAAAACAATTAGAATGTAAAATTCTCAGCCGCAAAACTGGTGTTGAGGCAGAGTCCATAAATTCTTTTAAAAGTGAATTGGGTAATTGTTTGTCAAAGAGGAATATTAAAGGCTACAGTGTGTGATCAGGAAAGTGGAACTAGACTAGATAGCTCAAGCATAGAAAGAAACAGTCAAAGCTTGTTTCTGAGCTGTAACATTCTGTTACTCTTTGACTCAGAAACACAAAAGCAATTTCTCTTCCAAGTAATATTCTGCTTTATAGCCATATTGAACAGTTCTCTTGTGATTCAGCATACATAATGTTTGCATGTACATTCCACTGAGTTCCTTGCTGACAAATGAGAACCTAATAACCTTTCATAATTCTGCTTCACAGAACTAAAAGGAAAACAAAATGCTGTGGATGTTCGAACTCTGAAATAAAATATTTTGAATGTGATTTAGACACTTTGAACGTTTTAATTTTTAAAAAGAAAACTTTAACCAACCTCCCCTCTATCGATCTTCTATCCGCCTCCCCCCTCTCCCTATTTGTTTCAGAACCCTCTTCCCCTCCCCCATTTCTGATGAAGGGTCTAGGCCCGAAATGTCAAACTTTCCTGCTCCTATGATGCTGCTTGGCCTGCTGTGTTCATCCAGCCCCACACCTTGTTATCTTTAGCCAAGTACTTGCAGGTGAGGTAGACAAAGAGACACAGAATTCACTTTGCTGTTCAGCTCGATTTTATTAACAAGACATTCCTTATTAAAAAAACCCAGCTGAGCATTTCCCAGATGCCCACAATACTTACCTTCTATCTACCTCTACCTCTGAGAAAGGATGTTATCTGCAATTATCCATGTGTTTGAACTGGGCTGTTGGAATCTCCTTACTCTCTGGTCTCTGGTCTCTCTGGCTGGGTCTCTTCTATGACCTGGGTCTCGTAGGTCAGAGAGGATCATCTTCTGTGTCTTCGTGGGTTGCAGCATGTTTTCCAACACAAGTCTTGCTGTGAGTCTTTCCTCAGTGTTCACTGCTTATTCACTGAGGGGCTGGCTTCCAGGGGTGTGTGTTTTTTCCCCTTCTCTCACCAGATTTTCCATAATGTTCAATGGGCTTTGACCAATAGGGTCGTGAGCTGAGTCCAAATCATACAGTGGAGCCACGTTAAAACCCTTCTCTGTTGCCATGCCAGAAGGTGCAGAGTGCATATGCTCACGCAGTCAAGATGCCAGAGCATCTGATTGGCACTTCTCCAAGACACAATCCTTGGGCTGGTTGTTACCGGTTCTCCCTGAAGCTCTGTAACCTCTTTGACCTTTGTTTGCATTATTCTCAGCAACTGATAGCTGCACAATGTTCAGCACCATTTGCAATGCCTCAGATACTGAAGTAATCTATGTTCAAATGCAAAGAGATCCGGATAAAATACAGACTTGGTCTGACAAGTGCCAAATAATATTTGTGCCACACAGATGTCAGGCAATGATCATCTCCAATAATAGACAATCTAACCACAGCCCCTTAACATTCAAAGATGTTACCATCACTGACTCCCCCAATATCACCATACTTGGGATTCGTCATTGACCTGAAACTCAACTGGACATACCACATAAACACTTTGGCTACAAGAGGGGATCAGAATCTGGGAATACTACAGGCAGTAACTCACCTCCTAACTCCACAAATTCTATCCATCATCTACAAGGCAATGCTCAGGAGCAGCAGTATGTACTATCTACAAGATGCACTGCAGAAATTCACCAACAATCATAAGACAGCACTTTCCAAACCCATGACCGCGACTTAGAGAACAACAAGGGCAGCAAATACATGGGAACACCATCACGCACAAACCAAGTTACTCACCATCCTCACCTGGAAATAGATCACTGTTCTTTCACTGTCACTGGTTCAAAATCCTGAAATTTCCTTCCTAAAGAAATTGTGGGTCAACATGCAGAAGGTGGACTACAGCAGTTTGAAAGGCTCACTTACACTACCTTCTCAAGGGCAACTACGGACAGGCAATAAATGTTGCCCAGCCAGCAATACCTTCATCTATGAATGAAAATAAAACAATCACCTCTAACACTTTGCTCCTTCCCATGGCACCTTTCAGTGCAATTGCACAAAGTGCTATCCCAATCCTTTTTCATTCTCTCTTCTCACGATCCAAGATATTCCAGGTAAAACTGTGAGTTGCATGTATTTCTTTCAGTTGATTATTCAATATTGTATTCACGGCTTGGATGTGGGCTCCCCCTACACTGGGAAGACCATGCAGACATTGAATGTTCATTTTACAGAACACTTCCACTCAGTTTTCGGTTGTTACCATTATAATTCACCATCTTGCTTTCATACTCACCTGCTGCAGAGTCTCTCTGAACTTCAGCAAAAACTCAAAATATAGGCATTCAACTTCTGATTCAAACTTTGCGGCTGTTTGATCTAAATGTTGAGTTCAACAAATTTAGTCTAAGACATCTATCACCATTTTAGTGTTTGTATTTGCCATGTGGCAGTCTGAACCTTGAGTTTCATTTGTTTTTAAAGTCCGTTGATGAGATATGTGCATTGATAGCTAGGCCAACATTCATTGCCCATCCCTTATTGTCCTGGATAAAATGGTAGTGAGCAGTCTTCTTGAATCACTGCAGTTTATTTGATGCAGGTACATCCACAGTTCATTATGGGAGAGAGTTCAAGGATTTTGACCTAGTAACAGTGAGATATAGTTCCAAGTCAAGATTGTGTGTAACTTGAGGGGAATGTGTAGATGGTGGTTTCCCATGTATCAGTTGCCCTGTCCTTACTGCACTGCATCTTGTAGATGGTACATACTGCTGCATGTGCTGGTGGTGAATGAACTGAAGGTGATTGGTGCGGTGACATGAAAGTGCTCAGCTTTGTCCTAATGGTGGTCATTTTCTTGAGTGTCATTCGAGCTAAGTCCATTTAGGCAAATGGAGAATGTTCCATCATCATTGGTGGTCCCTCGCAGATGAGGATGACTTTCTTCCACTGTCAGGATGAGTCTGAAGGTGGCTGTACATTTCCATCACATTCTTGACTAGTACCTTGTGGATAG
This sequence comes from Ginglymostoma cirratum, assembly GCA_024137785.1. Classification (NCBI taxonomy): domain Eukaryota; kingdom Metazoa; phylum Chordata; class Chondrichthyes; order Orectolobiformes; family Ginglymostomatidae; genus Ginglymostoma; species Ginglymostoma cirratum. The sequence continues at coordinate 33,996,776 of JAHRHZ010000025.1, forward strand.
TGGACAGATACAGGAAATGAATTACACACAGCAGAATTCCGAGCTTGTGTTATGATCTTGCAAATGTTGTATTTATATAACTTTTTCAGTTCCGATTCTGGAAAATGGTAACCCTCAGGGCATTGATATTAGGGGATACAACGACAGCAATGTCATTGAACGTCAAGTGGTGTTAGATTCCCCTTGTTTGAAATAGTTATTTCCTAGCACCTGTGTCACATGAAAATGACTTGCAATTTATAAACTGAAGCCAAAATATTGCCCAGGTTTGGCTGCATATGTCACTGTACCTGAAGAGTCACAAATGGTGATGAATATTATTTAGTCAACAGCAAAGATTCCCCTTCCTGACCTATTGATCGATGGAAAGTCATAATGAAGTGTCTAAAGATGGTTTGACTGAGGACACTGTTCTGAGGAGCTCCTACAGTTCTGTTGAAGGTTCACTGGACCTGAAACATTAACTCTGTTTTCTCTCCACAGATGCTGCAAGACTTCTTGAGTTTTTCCATCAATTTCTGATTTTATTCCTACAGAGATATTCTGGAACTAAGATAACTGACTTGCAACATCCACAAACAGCTTCTTTAGTGCTATTTATGGCTCTAACCAGTGGAGAGTCTTCTCTTGATCCCCATTGATTCTATTTTTGTTTGGATTCCTTGATAGCATTCCCTGTCAAATACAGCCTTGATATCAAGGGCAGCCACTCTCTGCACACCTCTAGGGTTTAGTTTTTTTGTCCATGATTGGACCTAAGTTGTAATGAGGTCAGGAGCTGAATGGTCTTGACTGAAACAAGTTGAGCTTCAGTAAGTTATTGCTTTCCGATTGCCACATTATAACACTTTTGATGAATACTCCCGTCACTTTTCTGATGATTGAGAGTTGACCGATGGGGTAATAATTGGCCGGCTTGGACTTGTCATGCTTATGATGCTATGCAATTTTCATATTGTTGGGTAGATACCAGTGTTGTAACTATACTTGAACAACTTGGCTACGCTGTAGCTACCTCCAAAGCATGTGTTCCCTCTAATTTCTTTTTCTTCTACATGGACCTCAGAGTTCTCTGTGCGGCTGCGACTTCTGGAACAAGAAATCAATGCTGCGATCTGTGGTGACATGCACACGCAGAGCATCAGAACATGCAGCTATACAGTTTAGAGGGAACACTGATCTGGAGGAGGTCAGAGTTGTTCAATATGCCATTCACACTTACTCTGACCAAAAGCTGTTTCTTTATGAGAATAATTACCACTCCATTTGCCTTTTGTTCCATGACATCTTTGTCATTTAATCAATCCTACCCTCGACACTATCCCAGAGTATCTTATTTTCTCTTCCTTTCCCCGACAGCCGTATCTTTTCCACCTGTGCTTAAGAAGGATCATATTCAATTCAAAACATGAACTCAGTTCCTCTCTCCACAGATAATTCAGCAGAGGGGTGGGAACCTGAATTGTAGCTCCAGTGTACAGGAGGTTGAGAGTAGTGAGGTCATGAATAAGGTTTCAAGGTCGCAGGAGTGTACCGGCAGGCAGGAAGGTGGTTTGAAGTGTGTCTACTTCAATGCCAGGAGCATCCGGAATAAGGTGGGTGAACTTGCAGCATGGGTTGATACCTTGGACTTCGATGTTGTAGCCATTTCGGAGACATGGATAGAGCAGGGACAGGAATGGTTGTTGCAGGTTCCGGGGTTTAGATGTTTCAGTAAGATCAGGGAAGGTGGTAAAAGAGGGGGAGGAGAGGCATTGTTAGTCAAGGACAGTGTTATGGTGGCAGAAAGGACATTTGACGAGGACTCGTCTACTGAGGTAGTATGGGCTGAGGTTAGAAACAGGAAAGGAGAGGTCACCCTGTTGGGAGTTTTCTACAGGCCTCCGAAAAGTTCCAGAGATGTAGAGGAAAAGATTGCAAAGATGATTCTGGATAGGAGTGAAAGTGACAGGGGAGTTGTTATGGGGGAATTTAACTTTCCAAATATTGACTGGAAATGCTATAGTTCAAGTACTTTAGGTGGGTCAGTTTTTGTCCAATGTGTGCAGGAGGGTTTCCTGACACAGTATGTAGATAGGCCAACAAGAGGCGGGGCAACATTGGATTTGGTACTGGGTAATGAACCAGGCCAGGTGTTAGAATTGGAGGTAGGTGAGCACTTTGGTGATAGTGACCACAATTCGGTTACATTTACTTTAGCGATGGAAAGGGATAGGTATATGTCACAGGGCAAGAGTTATAGCTGGGGGAAAGGCAATTATGAGGCGATTAGGAAAGATTTAGGATACATAGGATGGGGAAGGAAACTGCAAGGGCTGGGCACAATTGAAATGTGGAGATTGTTCATGGAACAGCTACTGCAGTGTCCTTGATAAGTATTACCTGTCAGGCAGGGAGGAAGTGGTCAAGTGAGGGAACCGTGGTTTACTAAAGAAGTTGAATCTCTTGTCAAGAGGAAGAAGGAGGCTTATGTAAAGATGAGGTGTGAAGACTCAGTTAGGGCGCTTGAGAGTTACAAGTTAGCAAGGAAGGACCTAAAGAGAGAGCAAAGAATAGCCAGGAGGGGACATGAGAAGTCTTTGGCATGTAGGATAAAGGAAAACCCTAAAGCTTTCCATAGATATGTCAGGAATAAAAGAATGACTTGAGTAAGATTATGGCCAGTCAAGGACAGTTGTGGGAAGTTGTGCGTGGAGTCCGAAGAGATAGGAGAGGCGCTAAATGAATATGATTCGTCAGTATTCACACATGAAAAAGACAATGTTGTCAAGGAGAATGCTGAGATACAGGCTATCAGACTAGACAGGATTGAGGTTCATAAGGAGGAGTTGTTAGCAATTCTGGAAAGTGGAAAATAGATAAGTCCCCTGGGCTGGATAGGATTTATACTAGGATTCTCTGGGAAGCTAGTGACGAGATTGCAGAGCCTTTGGCTTTGATCTTTATGTTGTCATTGTCTACAGGAATAGTGCCAGAAGACTGAAGGATAGCAAATGTTGTCCCCTTGTTCAAGAAGGGGAGTAGAGACAACCCTGGTAATTATAGACCAGTGAGCCTTACTTCGGTTGTGGGTAAAGTGTTGGAAAGGATTATAAGAGATAGGATCTATAATCATCTGGAAAGGAATAATTTGATTAGGGATAGTCAACACGGTTTTGTGAATGGTAGGTCGTGCCTCACAAACCTTATTGAGTTCTTTGACAAGGTGACCAAACTGGTGGATGAGGGTAAAGCGGTTGATGTGGTGTATATGGATTTCAGTAAAGCGTGTGATAAAGTTCCCCATGGCAGGCTATTGCGGAAAATACAGAGGCATGGGATTGAGGGTGATTTAGCAGTTTGGATCAGAAATTGGCTAGCTGGAAGAAGACAGAGGGTGGTGGTTGCTGGGAAATGCTCATCCTGGAGTTCAGTTACTAGTGGTGTACCGCAAGGATCTGTTTTGGGGCCACTGCTGTATGTCGTTTTTATAAATGACCTGGATGAGGGCGTAGAAGGATGGGTTGGTAAATTTGCGGATGACACTAAAGTCAGTGGAGTTGTGGATAGTGCGGGAGGATGTTGCAGGTTACAGAGGGATATAGATAAGCTGCAGAGTTGGGCTGAGAGGTGGCAAATGGAGTTTAATGCGGAAAAGTGTGAGGTGATTCATTTTGGAAGGAGTACCAGGAATACAGAGTACAGGGCTAATGGTAAGATTCTTGGTAGTGTGGACGAGCAGAGAGATCTCGGTGTCCATGTGCATAGATCCCTGAAAGTTGCCACCCAGGTTGATAGTGTTGTTAGGAAGGCGTACAATGTGTTAAGTTTTATTGGGAGAGGGATTGAGTTTCGGAGCCATGAGGTCATGTTGCAGCTGTACAAAACTCTGGTGCGGCTGCACTTTGAGTATTGCGTGCAGTTCTGGACGCCGCATTATCGGAAGGATGTGGAAGCATTGGAAAGGGTGCAGAGGAGATTTACCAGGATGTTGCCTGGTATGGAGGGAAGGTCTTATAAGGAAAGGCTGAGGGACTTGAGGCTGTTTACATTCGAGAGAAGAAGGTTAAGAGGTGACTTAATAGAGACATACAAGATGATCAGAGGATTGGATAGGGTGGACAGTGAGAGCCTTTTTCATCAGATGGTGATGGCTAGCACGAGGGTACATAGCTTTAAATTGAGGAGTGATAGATATAGGACAGATGTTAGAGGTAGGTTCTTTACTCAGAGAGTAGTCAGAGAGTGTGGAATGCCTTGCCTGCAGCAATAGTAGACTCGCCAACTTTAAGGGCATTTAAATGGCCGTTGGATAAACATGTGGATGATAATGGAATAGTGTAGGTTAGATGGGCTTCAGATTGGTTTCACAGGTCGGCGCAACATCGAGGGCCGAAGGGCCTGTACTGCGCTGTAACATTCTATGTTCTATGTTCTATGCTGAGTACACCCTGCACGCTCGATTTTTTTTCTTCATAGCAGTTTGATTCCCTCAGTAATTATCCTTCCTTCTGCCTTGTAGCAGTATTTTCGCAAAGAATTGATTTAACTGAACATACTCGTGAGTGTGGTCTCCTCAGTGATTCATAAAGTGTCATTATCATATGGTTTCACTTGGAGACACTCTGCTTGTCTTAACTATTATTACCATATTTCTGAACACACTTTCAATAAATAACCAAACGAATTTCCTATGCTACTTTGGCTTTTACAAGTCTTTCCTCTTGTGATCATTTGTATTATTTTGTTAGAACAATCCACTACTTTGGGCATGTCATTACTCAAAACTATGTGCTCATAGACATTAGCAAAGGTCAGCCATATTATTGACATTCATATTTCAGGTCTGCTGTGTAGCTATTCTATGTAACTAAAAGCCTGTGCTGGGGTTTGTGCACCCAGACATCCAAATATTCAGGCCTTAAAGGCCCTTAAAACTATTCAAGTATCATTATGGCCAGGAATATTTTAACAGCAAATAATGTTGAATTTTCAGTATCCATATAAAACAGGTCTCGGAACAGCATGTGAAGTCAGCAATTCACCAATGCTGTTGTGACAGTCAGGTTTAGAAAAAACTGCCAAATATAAAATGTTATGTCATTTGTCTTTCAAAGAGCAATGCTTTCATTTTTAAGCCACTGAGTCCTTCCAAACAACAACAGTTGACATCAGGCAATTGCACTATTTGTGTCATGCACATTACTTCTATTACCCGATTGTATCAATCATTTTGTCAATTAAGCATTACACTGTGTATATGTGTCTATTCCTCCCACCATTTTTTTTCCAGGCGGTAGTATTCCTGTTAGCAGACTGATTCCTATAAACAAAAATTGATTCATCCCTCATCAAATATACACGTGCCTGTTTTCAATGGAAAATCCCTTTAGTTAAAACATCAAGAATTCTTTGCCTGGGAAGTTAATACCAAATTAAAATTAATAATTGTTTCAATGAAGTTTTCTTTTGACTCAAGAATCTCTGAAATGTTGACCATTTTTAGTTCACTTAAGACCATCATATATTTAGGTCCCTACTGATACATATAATTGTGCTTACGTCTCGAACATCAAATAACTGAATTTCAAAGAACTCCAAGAACTTAGAATTTAAAAATAAAATTCACTTAGAGAACAGTTTTTTTTCTGTCACAGTCAGTTGTAGTTGGCACTGTGGATTTTCTCATTTAGTTTGATGTATGGAATCAATCAGGTTTCTTTAGTCTAATTTCATATTTCTAAACATGCATTTTTTACAGGGCTACAATGGTTTTGGCCCCATGTTTACACTATATAATGCAGTTGTCGAGAAAGAGGCGTTGTATTGGTGGAATGCCTGAATCTACCCGTAAATCATTATAAAAGGACAAGACTGCAGGGCATTCCTCAGGGTAGTATCTTCAGCTTCATAAATGACCTTCCCACTGTTATAAGGTCAGAAGTGAAGCTGTTCAATATTGTTAATGCGGTGGTCTCTAATATTCGCCTTGCTTTAGATAATACAGCTCATTCCCACATGCAGCAAGACCTGGACAGATTTCAAAATTGAGCTGACAAGTACTGAGTAACATCTACATCATATGGACAATAGACAATGAACATGTTCAACAGGGCAGCACAGTGGCTTAGTGGCTGGCGCTACTGCCTCACAGTGCCAGGGGCCTGGGTTCGCTTCCACCGTAGGGCTGTGTGTAGTTTGCACATTCTCCATGTGTCTGCGTGGGTTTTCTCCCAGTGCTCCAGTTTCCTCCCACAGTCCAAAGATGTGCACATGAGGTGGATTGGCCATGCTAAATTGCCCATAGTGTTCAGGGACGTGTAGATTGGCGGGGGTGGGGGGGGGGGGTTGGTGTGGTGGGATGTTCTGAGAGTTGGTGTGGACTTGTTGGGCCAAAGGGCCTGTGTCCACACTGTAGGGATTCTATGAAAAATAGTTCTAATCACTTCCATTGACGCTCAATAATACTAACACCTCAAATCCTCTTCCAGGAATAAAGCTCACCATTTTCTACAAACTTAATAGAACTATCCATTTAAATATTTTGGCTACAAGTGCAGGCTAGTGTTCTGGAACGTCTCACCATCCACACCCCCAAAGTCTGTCCACCATCTGGAAGGCACCTGTTAGGATTGAGGTGAAATACTCTCATGACCTGCTCCAGTGCAGATCCAACAACTCTTGAGAAACTTGATGCCTTCCAAACCAAATATGCCTTCCTGTTTGGCACCCCACCTTAACATTCACACTCTCCACCAACGTGCAGTGTGCCAATGTTGCATGCCTAGCAAGATGCACTTCAAAAACTTGCCAAGATTTTCTCAAGAGTACCTTTCAACCCCTACCACTTGGAAGACAGGTCAACCATTCTGAATTATAAAAATACATCACTGCTGCTTGGCACTGCATCAAAATTTTGGTAATCCCTCCCCAAAATCACTGTAGGTATGGCTTCACACCAAGGCAGTTCAAACAGATGGCTCCCCATCACTTTCTCAAGGGCATTAAGGATGTCGATAATAAATGCTGCCATTGCCAGAAATGCTCACATTCTATGAGAGAGTACAAAATATTTTGAGATTGAATGCCTCATTAAACAATTTGTGATTTATGTGGTGTTAAACATCATAGGAAACTTAGATTACAAGGTGTAGAAATGGATGAACACAGCAGGCCAGGCAGCATCAGAGGTTTAGGAAACTTTGTTGGCTACAGTTTATTGTGTACAGTATTGTAAAGCAAGTCATAAAAAATGAGGAGCAGGATGAGTTTATTTATTAACAGATGCTATGCATTAATACAAGTATACAACTGAAAATAGAGTACGCAAAGCATTAGTCTTTGTCATGGAGAAGAAATTGCACTTCTACTGAAGTTCTTTCAGTTTGGAATCCCAGACATCAGCAATTACTTTACTAAATCTAGCTCCCTTCCCCTCCTGGGAGAATTGCAGTCCCACTATTTCATGAATTTATGATTCTGTCCCAGTTAAGGTGTTGGATACAATGTTATAGATGCTGAATGAAAGTCCTAGACCACAGATCTCCTAAAGGGCAAACAGTGCAAACACTAATGTAAAAAATGACTCCAGCTTTTCTTTCTGCTTGCTAAGCTCAACTGTAGTCAGGAATATGGCAGAGTTACTTTAGATGGTACATGAACATTTTCAAAGCAACGTCACTCTAGGTTACGTTGGACATAATTGTGGTAGAACTTAATTTTTAAATTACATTCTTATTTTCCAATGTGCCTCCAATCGAGAAGACATTTGTTAAGTAAGGTTCCACACATAATGCTTCTCTTTTGATATTCTGCCAAATAATCATCGCTTATTAGTCAGGGTCAAGCTGATATGATTTTCATTATAAGCAAGGAACAAATTGAAGAGGAAACACTAGGCAATTTTCTGTAGCATTGGAGATCAGAAACAAGCTATGCTGGGTAATTTGTGCATTGAACTGGATTCTCTGTGTGTCAGCATAATTTGATAAGGTGCAAAAAATGGAATATAACATTGAGAATAACTTTACTCTCAGCATTCCGGGGATTATGTGTTCTTTGATTTATCAACCATAAATATTTCTTCAAATAAAAGTACAAAAGAGTTTTAACAACAGTATTAAGACAATAACAGCAAAACATCTCAAAAGAGAACCTGAAGAAGAAACAAAGTAGGTCTGGCAGTATTTGTGGAGAGAGAAAACAGAGTTAACATTTTGAGTCCAGTATGACCTTTCAGAAAATCAAGCGTTCTGAGGAAGAGTCACAGCGCACTAGAAACATTAGCATTATTTCTGCCTCTTCAGCTTCTGTTGGACTTGCTGAGTTTCTCTAGCACTTTCTGTTTATATTTCAGATCTTTGACATATGCAGCACTTTGATCTTATTGGACTAAATGACCTATTGCATTTTCACATTGCAGTCATCTCATCCACTTACATAACTAATATCTCGAATATTTTCTTCCTATTGTAATGCATTATCTTATTCTTTGGATCATCTTGCACTGCCCAATTCACAAATCTAATTTTATTTGTGGACAAATTCCACCTGATTTCCCTTTTTCACTCCCTGTTCATGATCTCTGGAATGCCAACCCTCCATTGCAGTGGAAAATTAGTGTGCATCAAATCCTGTCAATTTTCTTCATACGTTCCTGAAGTTTTCAATTAAAGCACAGTGAGATAATTGATTTTCAATGGAAAAAACTCAACCGTCAACTAATATTCTTTCCTCATTATCACATACCCCATACTCCAGAATCTTCATTGTTGCTTAACTCCACCAGATAAGTTGCAATTGTATCTTTCCTGACATTAACTGAATAGAATACAATCATCCAAAATGATATTCGATCAATGTTGGAGACAGCAACAACGCATTCTCTTTTTGATCTGTGTTGTATTGACTTTGAATGTAACTTTGTTTCGGGCCTGTTTCACATAGATTTATCTGATCTAAACCTGATCTCTTTCTTGATCAATAAAGTACTTCATTAAACTAGTGCTTCAAAATCTGGTTCAGAATGTTGAAGAAAGGACAAAAAGTAGAAAGTGAGAAATGAGATGGCATCAACAATCTTGCAGAATGTGCGTCTCATTGACAAATTAATTTCAACATAGGCAAATGTGAACTGTTATGTTTTTGGTAGGCAGAAGAAGGAAGACACACACTATTTGAAAATAAGAGGGGGACTTTAATCACAAATAATAGCTGGGTTGGATATATTAATATTTTGAAAATATTAAAATCCACTTCAGTCTGCACGCTTCTATTTTTAATCAGTATGTACGAAGGATTGTGCCATTAGTATGCTCCGTGGTTTAAATAATACAGTATTGCCCAACTTTAACCTGTCTCCTGGGTTTAACCCTGCCAACTTGCATTTCCCAGGTCTTGGGAAACCCAGTATCTAAAGGAAAGCAGGGATTTCTGCATGGAAAGGGCTGGAATGTTCACCATTTTGCTTGTAGGTAAAGTGGAGCCCAAGCTTAACTTTATTGCTGGCCCCACTTGGAACCCATACCCACAATCCAAACATCTCCTACCTGATTGAGCTACCTAAGATTAGGGATCTGATCCATTCAGACCGGTGGAAATAAACAGAGGCGGGACACCAAATGTTCACCAAACTAATTCCTCTGAAAGAGAGACTGTTCTGTAAGGAAAGATCAAATAGGCTGAGCCTATATTCTCCAAAGCTTAGATGAATGAGACGTTTGCCAAAGCTTTTCTTAATGTATAAAGATATTTGTTGATATCCATGTTGTAATATTGCACATATCTCATAAAGGAACTATACCAATAAATCAACCAGATGACATTAAGACATAAGAGGTCTTAGTGTAAGGGTCTCTATTTACTCTTTCTTCATCCAGTCAATAGTTAAGCAAGTGGGCAGTCAGTCTGCTAGTTAACCAGTTAACTATGTGTTCAATTTAATCATAATCTACATTATCATATAACCCAGTCTGTATATACAAGTCTGAGATATCATAGTCAGTACATTAATAGTCATTGATAAACTTCCAGATATCTGATTCAACATGAACTGGACTCTCTGTGGCAAATGTTCCGTGGGTTAATAAATAGAAATCCATAAATATATATAAACACTCACGCTCCTCATCATGACCATTATGATTGTACCACCTGAGCCAGTATTTTCATGAAGTGGGAGCACAAACCTAATAATTTTGACCATTTCCGGCAATCCATCTCAAGGTTGAAAATCTGTCCACTTGTGCTTTAAATATAATTTTCTATCTACAGTTCAAATTCATTACAAGGTTCCTGTTATTAAGTCTGGGAAATCACAATAACTTTTAATGTTTGTCAATGTGATATTGGGACGAGTGACCCATGTGTTCTCTTACCAAAATATCCTGTGAAGGGATTCCTCCACAAATATTGGCAGGCTCCCAGTAAACTCTTGCAGATCAATAAGGACTCGCCAAAATCCACTAAACTAGTTTGAGAGAGATTTTCAATAACTGAAAGGAAAACAGAAATTGAGAAATAAACACGTAGCATAGAATGTAGCCATTCTGCTAATTGTGTTTATCGGATCTAGTTCCTGGAGGAAGTCAAAGTGAATTGCATTGCCTCAGCCAGCCCATAGGGCAGTCTCCCATTCTTCACCAGTTCTTTCTAAATTGCTCTCTTTACTCTAAGTAATATTTTGAAATTGATAATCTTTCACCATTAACTCACCAAAGGAATGAATGACACATATCTAATTTATCAAGATTCCTCATCATCTTAGAGACATCTGGTACACCTCTTCTTACTGTTCCAAACACCTCAACTTTCCCCTCAGAACTGGTATCTTTCTGAGGAATCTCCCTTGTGTCTGTTGCATAGAATTGCACGAAAGACTGAACACAGTAACAGGCTCTTCAAACAAACCAGCCCAAGCTGGTGTTTATGCTCCTCTAATATAGCCTTCCATCATTCCTCCAATTTTGTCAACATTACCGTCAATTCACTTTTCCCTTATTTGCATGTCTAGTTATCTGTTAAGCACACCTATGCTATTTTCTTCATCTGCTTCCTGAGGTAGCGAGTACCCCATTTTTACTACTTTCTGCTTCTGAATTTCCTATTAGATTTATCATAGCTATCTTATATTGATGGCTTCTGGTTTACTTTTCCTCACGTTTCCGTTTCAATGGCTTTCTAGGTTTCAATGTCCTTTTTAATAATGAGATGTCCAAGATTACAGACAATGCTTTTAACTGCGGCCTGGAAGCAACAGAATTAATTTTACTTACAAGTCAGCAAATGCAGGGAAGTAAAAAGGAATATAGAATTCTTGAGATACTGTCAAGTCTGAGATGCTCCTGGGATTGCTTTGTGGATTTTTAAACTGCTTTACTTTAATTCACTGTCAGTGGATAACCACCGATGACTGACAAAAGATCAATCATCCATCTCTATGAATTTCATTAGTATTAGTCACAAAGATAACTCTTCAAAAACATACGCTTCTGATTAGAAAAAAGAGTCTCACAAAGATAGCAAATGAGAATGTATAAGATCAGTTATCCAACTCTTGCTAAATTAATAACATCGTAAACAGTCCTGTAGCCGATAAGACTATTGCTTTTGTCAGCCATTGTGCAGTGAACTAAGCTGATGAAAAATATTTAGTGGTTAACTGACCAGACTGTTCAGGGTCTGTATATAACACTGTTAGTGTGTGTCCCTTTTGTAGGAGTTCCTGTGATTAGCACTCGGCCATGAGTTGACACCTCAATAAATTTTGATACAGAAGGATAACATATCCTTAGAAGAGATAGTACACCATAGACAAAGAGCTTAACCAAAACCCTGTCATCAATATCCATGCTGTGACTCAATTCACTGAACCAGAAATTTGGTAAATCATTTCTGAAAACTCGAGTTCTTAATACAAACGGCATCAACCACATCTATGATTGCTTGAAAAAAACTTTGTCAGTCTATTTAAATGAATGTTACTGCTTTATTTTTAAACATGTTAATACATCAAGTGTAGATCTTCCAAGCTAGCTGTAGAAGTATACTCTTAATAATATACAATTGGTAATATAGCAGGAGTCCAAAAGGTCACACTGTGTTGTAGCTGGATATTAATTAATAATAAATCTCCTACTTTTTCTATAACTGATATAACGGCTGATAAGGCTGATATAACTCCTCATAAATTGGACATTTAAATAAAGAAACCTTGAGACCCTTGCGCCATAAAGGCGTTTTCGGTATATTGATTCACACTGTATTACATCTTCTGAATGCAATGTTATGTGACTGCATTTGATGATTTAACAAAATTTATTGTCTCTTGTCACACAGGTTGGGACTTGGGACACAATCAATGGTTTAAATGTCACAGAGATTTCTAGGGGAAGTGTATCCAACATAACAGACTCTTTGACAAATCGGTCACTGATTGTGACAACAATCCTGGTAGGTGATTTTGCTACATTCTCTTTTCTACTGTAAAGTAGTTAGTCTAAAGCAGAGTTCTGTAGATTTTGGCACTGAGATCCACTCTACGGATCAAAATTAAGTGCTGGATTGCAACATCTTAACCTTCATGATCCAAATCCTACCTTGTTTCAAGCTTTTTACCTGTTAAACTTGCAAATACGTAGCACAAAATCTAATAGGGACCTGGATAATGTTGGCTATGGCGTGAACTTACGTGAGATGTCAAGTGAAGCCTATCTCAATGTTGGAAACAATTTGCAGCATCTTTTAAATGAATCCAGCATTGAGGTGAGATTCTCGCTGGACAACAGTGCATTGCCTATTCAGGGGATTATTGCTTGTTAACAGCAGCTTGTGCTTCATTAATGTGCAGGCTTCTATCCTCCCATCCTACCCTGAAGAAACTAGAGGCCAAGAATTCCCAACATGGAAGTCAGAGCGTGTACCTGGCGACTTCAGCTTGCCTCTTGTTCCAAATAACCTCCATATAGGAAACTGGGCGTCAACATCTCAGAGCATGCATCATAGGCATCAGCAATACACATCCCACATCAATGCACATTGACATCCGACATGTGCCAGCCTTTAAGAATCCCCATGGCACATCTCCTATTCACTTCAAAGTGTTTCTGCACTTCAATGCTGCATTTCACATGCAACAGCAATTGTTCCTGTAATACTGAAGCAAGTACACTTTGAGCTCAGGGGCACACACCCAGGGCTCTCTTAATGGTCATTCACTTTGACTCTATATGGCTCCTCACAGCAAAATGGACTTACATTGTCTTGCTTTCTCTTTCTGAGACTTAGCCCTCAGTCAGAGATACTAGGTTTAAAATGTTTCTGTATTGCCATGCTATTTAGCGCAGACGCAAAGCCAGGAAGCTTGTCATGGTTGTTAGCAGGCTTCAGTCAAATCAAGAGAGATAAGCATTTATCTGAGATAAGCAGAGTCATCAAAGTGACCTCCAATAAGACCATAACATGCTGGAGCAGAAGTAGGCTATTCGGTCCATTGAGTCTGGTCTGCCATTCTCTGATATTATGGCTCATCTGATAACCTTCAGCTCCACTTTCTTGTCTTATCCCATAGCCATCAATTACCTCACTGATTAAAAATCTGCCTGTATCAGCCTTGAATGTACTTTACAACCCAGGCTAGACATCCCTGTGGTAAAGAATACACTAGATTGGGACAGCATGATGGCTCAGTGGTTATGCTGCCTCACAGTGCCAGGGACCCGGTATAGATTCCACCCTTGCGTGACTGTCTGTGTGGAGCTTGCATGTTCTCCGTGTGTCTGTGTATTTCCTCCAGGTGCTCTGGTTTCCTCCCACAGACCAAGATGTGTAGGTTAGGTGGATTGACCATGCTAAATTGTCCTTAGTGTCTAGGCATGTGCAAGCTAGGTGGACTAGCGATGGAAAATGCAGGATTACAGGGACAAGGTGGGTCTAGATGTGATGCTCTTCAGAGTGTTGCTGTGGAGTCAATGGGCTGAATGGCCTGCTTCCAAGCTGTAGGGATTCTATGACTGTCCTCTGGGAGAAAAAATGTCCTCCTCATCTCTGTCTTAAATAGGTGGTCCTTCATTTTGAGATTGGAGTGGAAGCACAATGTGTGATTTGTTTTAAGGCACTTGTGATTCTTGATGAGCAGTGGGGTGAAAGGTCACTGGTGGTATGCTGGAATGCTGGTATGCAGATCAGAAGGACTTGGACAGGCCAGAAAATTAACAAAGAAGTGGCAAATGGGAAACAATGTTGGAAAGTGTGAGATTTTGCACTTTGGTAGGAAGAATAGGGAAGTAGATTATTTTCTAAATGGGGAGAGGCTTTGGAAATTTGAAAAACAAAGGGACTTAAGAGTCCTAGTTCAGGGTTCTCTTAACATGCAGGTTCAGTTGGCAGTTAGAAAGGCAAGTGCGATGTTAGCGTCTATTTTGAGAGAGCTACAATACAAGAGTAGGAATTTACTGCTGGGGCTGTATAAGATTCTGGTCAGACTGCATTTGAAATATTGTGAGCTGTTTTGTGCCCTGTATCTCAGGAAGGATGTGCGGGCCTTGGAGGGCACCCAGAGGAGCTTTTTTATTATTATTTCACAGAACGAGGGCATCAGTGTCTCGGCCAGTGCTTATTGCCCATTTCAGAGGGCAATTAAAAATCAAACGTGTTGCTGTGGGTCCGGAATCACACAATTGCTAGACCAGGTAAGGGTGGCAGTTTCCTTCCCTAGAGAGCATTAGTGATCCAGGTGGGTTTTTCCCCAACAATCAACAATAGTCATCAGACTCTTAATTCCAGATTTTTTTTCCCCCATATTGAAGTCAAATTCCACTATCTGTTATGGCAGGATTTGAACCCAATTCCCCAAAACTGAACCTGTGTTGCTGGATTAATAGTCCAGTGGATAATACCACTTTGCCATCACCTCCCCAAGGCACGAAGACTGAAGAGCTTGTCATATGAGTGGCAGTTGAGGACTATCGGTTTGTACTCGATGGAATTCAGAAGGATGAGAGTGCATCTGATTGAAACTTACAGGATACTGAGAGGTCTGGATAGAGGAGACATGGAGAAGATGTTTCCACTAGTAGGTGAGACCAAGATCTGATGGCACAGCCTCAAGTGAGGGGATGACCCTTGAGAACTGAGATGAGGAGTAATGTCTTCAGCCAGAGGAGGGTGAATCTGTGGGACTCATTGCCTCAGAGGGCTGTGGATGCCAAGTCATTCAGTGTCTTTAAGACAGTTGGAAAGGTTCACTATTAGTGAACAGAACAAGGGTTTCAGGTAAAAGACAGTTGAATGCAGATGAGAAACGCATTAGCCACAATCGAATGGCAGAGCAGGCTTGATGGGCCAAATGGCCTTATTCTGTTCCTTTTTAATGGTCTTATCAGCCATTATCTTACTGAATGGCTGAGTGGGCACGTGGGGTCATGTGGCGGACCCCTGCTCCTAATTTACATGTTCATGTATTAGCATGTTCTCTTTCTGAACAGCAGAATTGAAAATTTGAAGTCAGATGTGAGCAGTTGTAATGATTCCCAGTTGCAAATAATGGATTCACCAGGTTTGGGATTGAAAGAGGTTTCTCGTTTTTCATTAGCTCTGTGGCAACACTTTCAGTTTGCCTGTACTTTCAAAATAACAAAGATTGTTTTCTGAAAGCCTTTCTCTTTGTGCTCCCTTTGGCTGAGAATGCTCTTTCTGAGGATACTTCTTGGAGACCTTCCTATGGAGCTCTACAAAATAATGTCATTCAACTTGTTTGAGTAGAACAGCTGCTATGTAAACCTTGATGAATCATTGTTCCACAAAGCACGTCAAACATGTTGGAAGTCCCTATGACCTGCTTCCAATCACCTACTTTCTAAGAGACTTTGAGTTCTCACGTTATGATGTCCAATTGTTATTTGAATTCTAAACTCCATAATTTTTTGGATTATGATGAGATAACACTTCAGTGTGCTATTTTTGTTCTGTGGTGAATTAATGACCATGTTGTAATCTTTGTGAGTGATATAGCAGGATTCTGTGTGCATTTTTACAGACAGATTAGCCTTCTTTACAGAATGTATAATGTGACAGACATTCGGAACAACAGAAAGAGACCATTTAGCTCATTGATAACAAGGTGTGGAGCTGGATGAACACAGCAGGCCAAGCAGCATCATAGGAGCAGGAAAGCTTGATGTTTTGGGCCGAGACCGTTCATCAGAAATGGGGGAGGGGAAGACGGTTCTGAAATAAATAGGGAGAGAGGGGGAGGCGGATAGAAGATGGACAGAGGAGAGGATTGGTGGGGAGGAGGCAGACAAGTCGAAGAGGCGGGGATGGAGCCAGTAAAGGTGAGTGTAGGTGGGGGGGGTAGGGAGGAGATAGATCAGTCCAGGGAGGACGGACAGGTCAAGGGGGCGGGATGAGGTCAGTAGATAGGAGATGGGGGTGGGGCTTGAGGTGGGAGGAAGGGACAGGTGAGAGGAAGGACAGGTTAGGGAGGCGGGACGAGCTGGCCTGGTTTTGGGATGCGGTTGGGGGAGGGGAGATATTGAAGCTTGTGAAATCCACATTGATACCATTGGGATGCAAGGTTCCCAGGCTGAATATGATTTGCTGTTCCTACAGCCTTCGGGTGGCATCATTGTGGCATTGCAGGAGGCCCAGGATGGACATGTTGTCTGAGGAATGGGAGGGGGAGTTGAAATGGTTCATGACTGGGAGGCGCAGTTGTTTGTTGCGAACTGAGCGCAGGTGTTCTGCAAAGTGGTCCCCAAGCCTCCGCTTGGTTTCCCCGATGTAGAGGAAGCCACAACGGGTACAGCGGATGCAGTATACCACATTGGCAGATGTGCAGGTGAACATCTGCCTGATGTGGAAAATCTTCTTGGGGCCTGGGATTGGGGTGAAGGAGGAGGTGTGGGGGCAGATGTAGCACTTCCTGTCGTTGCAGGGAAAAGTGCCGGGTGTGGTAGGGCTTGAGGGGAGTGTGGAGCAGACAAGGGAGTCGCGAAGGGAGTGGTCCCTCTGGAAAGCAGATAAGGGTGTGGAGGGAAAAATGTTTTTGGCGGTGGGGTTGGATTGCAGATGGCGGAAGTGTCGGAGGATGATGCGTTGGATCCGGAGGTTGGTGGGGTGGTACGTGAGGACGAGAGGGATTCTTTTTTGGTTATTATTGCGGGGATGGGGTGTGAGGGATGAGTTGCGGGAAATACGGGAGACACGGTCGAGGGCGTTCTTGACCACTGTGGGGGGGAGTTGCGGTCCTTGAAGAATGAGGGCATCTGAGATGTACGGGAGTGGAATGCTTCATCCTGGGAGCAGATGCGGCGGAGGCAAAGGAATTGGGAACAGGGGATGGCATTGGAGGCCTGCAGGAACAGCAAATCATATTCAGCAAAAGGCTGCAGGAACAGCAAATCATATTCAGCAAGGCTGCAGGAACAGCAAATCATATTCAGCAAACCGGTCCTCCTGCAAAGCCACAATGATGCCACCCGAAGGCTGCAGGAACAGCAAATCATATTCAGCAAATCCCACTTCCTACAGACAAAGGGGGTGGCCATGGGTACCCGCATGGGTCCAAGCTTTGCCTGCCTCTTGGTAGGTTACGTGGAACAATCCCTCTTCCGGACCTACACTGGCCCTAAACCCCACCTCTTCCTCCGTTACATTGATGACTGTATCGGCGCCGCCTCGTGCTCTCACGAGGAGCTCGAACAGTTCATCCACTTCACCAACGCCTTCCACCCCAACCTGAAGTTCACCTGGACCATCTCCAACACTTCTCTCTCCTTCCTGGACCTCTCTGTCTCCATCTCGGGTAACCACCAAGAAACCGATGTCCAATTCAAGCCCACCGACTCCCACAGCTACCTGGAATACACCTCCTCCCACCCACCTTCCTGCAAAAATGCCATCTCCTATTCCCAATTCCTTTACCTCCGCCGCATCTGCTCCCAGGATGAGGCATTCCACTCCCGTACATCTCAAATGTCCTCATTCTTCAAGGACCGCAACTTCCCCCCTACAGTGGTCAAGAACGCCCTCGACCGTGTCTCCCACATTTCCCGCAACTCATCCCTCACACCCCGTCCCCACAATAATAACCAAAAAAGAATCCCCCTCGTCCTCACATACCACCCCACCAACCTTCAGATCCAACGCATCATCCTCCGACACTTCCGCCATCTGCAATCCAACCCCACCACCAAAGACTTTTTTCCCTCTCCACCCTTATCTGCTTTCCGGAGGGACCACTCCCTCTGCGACTCCCTTGTCCGCTCCACACTCCCCTCCAGCCCCACCACACCCGGCACTTTTCCCTGTAACCACATGAAGTGCTACACCTGCCCCCACACCTCCTCCCTCACGCCAATCCCAGGCCCCACGAAGACTTTCCACATCAGGCAGAGGTTCACCTGCACATCTGCCAATGTGGTATACTGCATCCGCTGTACCCGTTGTGGCTTCCTCTACATCGGGGAAACCAAGCGGAGCCTTGGGGACCGCTTTGCAGAACACCTGTGCTCAGTTCGCAACAAACAACTGCACCTCCCAGTCGCAAACCATTGTAACTCCCCCTCCCATTCCTCAGACGACATGTCCATCCTGGGCCTCCTGCAATGCCACAGTGATGCCACCCGAAGGCTACAGGAACAGCAAATCATATTCAGCCTGGGAACCCTGCAGCCCAATGGCATTAATGTGGATTTCACAAGCTTCAAAATCTCCCCTCCCCCAACCGGATCCCAAAACCAGCCCAGCTCATCCCCGCCTCCCTAACCTGTTCTTCCTCTCACCTCAAGCCACACCCCCATCTCCTATCTACTAACATCATCCTGCCCCCTTGACCTATCCGTCCTCCCTGGACTGACCTATCTCCTCCCTACCCCCCCACCTACACGCACCTTTACTGGCTCCATCCCCGCCTCTTCGACTTGTCTGCCTCCTCTCCACCTATCCTCTCCTCTATCCATCTTCTATCCGCCTCCCCCTCTCTCCCTATTTATTTCAGAACCCCCTTTCCCTCCCCCATTTCTGATGAAGGGTCTCGGCCCAAAACGTCAAGCTTTCCTGCTCCTATGACGCTGCTTGACCTGCTGTGTTCATCCAGCCCCACACCTTGTTATCTCGGATTCTCCAGCATCTGCAGTACCTTTTATCTCTGATACCATTTCGATCATTATAGTGTTTTGAAACAATTATTTAATTCTGGTGCCCTGACTTTGTTTTGTCCTCTTTCTTCTTGTTTTCAACTGTTTATTTACTTTCCTTTGAAATAGCTGTTGATAATGCATCTGTCAAAGAATGTGTTAGGACATTCCAGCCTCTGCATGAAATGTCTTCTGATTTCCTTTCGTTCTTTTAACGTTATGACCTCCCATTAGCAATTGACTAATCAGAAGAAATTTAGTTTTTCCTGATTTATTTCTCAAAATCATTCATCACTTTCAATTCCTCAATAAAATACCCTCTTTGCCTTTCTTTTGTCATCATAAAAGCTCCAGTTCTTTCATCTCTCTTGTTGTCTAGAGTCTTTTATCTCTGCTAACCTTAGTGAACAGCTTTTGCGTTCCTTCTGTGGCTTTGCCATTCTCCCTAAAGAGCTTCCTGCATGATGCTAAGTGTAATCCCTTGGTCTTCTTTGTGTCACATGTTTTAAAGTTTTACTATTTGGTGGACATGTTATCTCTTTTTATTCCTCGCTATCTCTCCAGATTTTGCCAAATAAAATTTTGGCTGACTTCACTTTGGCTTATCTGCTAACCTGGTTAAGTCTTACTGAAAGCATTGGCAATCCTCTCCACAGTTAGCAAAGCACCTGATGTTGTTCCTTCTGTAACTGTTGGTACTGTGGGCTGAATTTTATGTTTATCAGGCTCAGTGAGAGTTTTCCTGCTCCTATGATGCTGCTTGACCTGCTGTGTTCATCCAGCCCCATGCTTGTTATCTCGGATTCTCCAGCATCTGCAGTACCTTTTATCTCTTATCATTGAGAGTCACGTTTAGTATGTTGCAGTGATTCCTGTCCTGAAGCCGATTGGGATTTCTTGCCGACTCTTACCAATCTCACCACATTAATTAGCATTTCAACCCTTATGAAAAGTATTGCATCTGATTTCACTCCACATTACCACATGCCATTCCCACTGCAATTTGTCATTCACTGGAGATCTCAATATTGACTGGCAACTCTGGCATCAGCAGTCTCATCAAAAACTTGCTGTGTACCTGGACAAGTGCCAACAGTCCAGCACTGCCCTGCATGGCTTCAGATATTTGCCACAGACCTGGCTGACAGGAGGAAGCTGGCACCTCACTTTGTGGTCAGGGTCCTGGAGCTCCTAACGGATGATGTGGTGCAGAGGAAGGACTTCCTCTTCCCATAGGACCGGCCGTGAAGACTGACACTAGAACCACGTCAGCCTGGTCAGAGTTTGTCACCCATGTAAGGCCATACTCAGCTATCTGGGGGAAAGCCCAGCACTGTAAGAAGAAGGTCAATGACCTCCTCCACTCCACCAGCAAAGGTGCCACCATCTTCTTTCCAATAACTCTGACTCACTCTATGCCTGCCACTGACCTCACTCCCATTGAGGCTTGTCCTCTAGCACTGTCACTGATCAATACAACATCTTGCACACTCACCCTGACCCCCCTCAACATGCCACACAACTAACTCTGCCTGCCCTCTGCGCAGTCTAGTAACTTGTTTGAACCATCTGCACCAACGTTTAGAGACGTACCTGCCTCTCTGTCATTCTGGGAACAAAACAGCCTACAATAGGATAACAATGTGTCACCCATTATCAGTCTCCTCCTCCTACTGGAGGTTACCCTGACTTACGGAGTACACATTATCCCCTTTGACTGGAATGAAGCCTTCTGACAACTTTTGCAAGTTTCTTCGCCTTGTGTTTGTGCTAAATGGCGTGGCAATGCAGTATCAATATCGGCCTGGTATCTGTGGATGAAGGCCAATGAACAAAAATGTAATGCAAATCAAAGGAATGCCAGGCAGGGGTGCTGCGGGCATCTGGTTGGTTCAGAGTGTGTAAGTGCTATGACAATGAGTGAAGAGTCCAGAGAAGCAACTTGGTCCAGTCCGTAACCTGGGTATATGCCCCTGAGGCCAACATGTCCTTGTTGCCACCTTACAGTGATAGCTGCTGGTGTCATTAAAAATACACTCAGCATGTAACTCATCATCATTCTTAGAACTTTGGCCATGCTTCCCTAACTGGTTGTCACTGAAATCTGCCGATCTTTGACGTTTGCCCCACAAACGGCCTCCAAAAGAAGTAAACTAAGAGCAAGCAATCCATTTTGAAATGTCCTTTAAGGGATCAGAGATGTGCCTTGAAGGTTCATAGATGCTGAGATGTGTCAGATGCAAATGTTCATCTATGTTGGGTGCATGTGGCCAGTGCCCATCGAGTATTGCCTGAGATGTTGGTGCCCTGTCTCTAATATGAATGTCTTTAGGACCAAGCAGCAAGTTGAATCTTTCATGAACTCACTCGGGTGTCCATGTCAAATTTCCCCATTGACTAGGTTAGTAAGATCACAGGCTGTAGCGAGTTGAACTGTTAACCAGGAGGATTTGTCCTCCATTTAAACCTTTCCTATCCACATACCGATCCAACTGTCTTTTACGTGTTGCAATTAAATGCAAATGGAGGCTGATTCCATATACGTAACACTAGGGGACTGTGTAGTACGATGGTTGACATATCTAAGCTGTAGGCTAACACTGACCATTGAAGGAAGACTAGCATTCCAAGGCGGAGGTGATGGCTCGTGGTATTATTGCTAGACCTGGGTTTGAATCCCACAATGGCAGGTGATAGAATCTGAATTCACTTTTTAAAAAGTCTGGAATTAAGAATCCAATAATGACCGTGAATCCATTGTCAATTGTTGGGAAAGACTCATCTGGTTCACTAATGACCTTTAGGGAAGGAAACTGCCATCCTTACCTGGTCTGGCCTACATGTGACTCCAGACCCACAACAATGTGGTTGACTTTTAACTGCCCACTGGGCAATTAGGGATGGACAATAATGCTGCCTGGCCAGCAATGCCCTCTTCCTGTTAATGAATTTTTTAAAAAAATCTCCTTTAGCCAGCATTCTAAGAAGGAATGAAGCTAAGGATGGGTAACCTGTGAATCTGGGTTGCTAAATAGCAATACAACTGTGCCACTTGTACATGCAATGAAGTGTCAGCTTCATTGTGCTTCCTCAGTGCTCATAGAAGAAGCATTTATTTTTGGTTCCTCTCTCACTATATGCACAGGAAAGGGCAACTTCTAGCTGGCAGCGTTTGACCTTGTGTATAGCTGGGTTTTAACCATGGCACTGGCAATGGAAATCCCAGAAGTCCTCCCGTATTTGTGAACTTGGTAGGAAGAATAGAGGCATACACTATTTTCTAAATGGGATAAGACTTTCGAAATCTGAAACAGAAAAAGACTTATGATCAAGATTCACTGAAAGTTAACATGCAAATTCATTGGCCATTAGGATGTCTAATACAGCATTAGCATTCATATCAAGAGGGCTAGAGTAAAGGAGCAGAGAAGTACTGCTGGTCAGACTACAACTGGAATATTATGAGTGGTTTTGGGCCATATATCTGAGGAAGGATGTGGTGACATTGGAGTCGGTCCAGAGAAGGTTTACAAGAATGATCCCAGGGATGGAGGGCTTGTCATATCAAGAATGGTTGAGGATTCTGGGTCTGTACTTAATGGATTTTAGAAGGATGAGGTGAGATCTCACTGAAACATACAGAATACTGAGAGGCCTGGATAGAATGGACACAGAAAAGATGTTTTCACTAACGTCTTAGTAATATGTTCGGAGAGACTAGAACCTGAGACGACAATTCCAGAATGAAGGGACAACTCTTTAGAACTGAGATGAGGAGGAACTTCTTCAGCCAAAAGTGGTGAATATGTGGAAGTCATTGCCACAGAAGGCTGTGAAGATCAAATAATTGAGTGTATTTAAGACAGAGATGGATAGGTCCTTGAATAGTAAGGGCATCAAGGGTTATGGGGAGGAGGCAGGAGAATGGGTTTAAGAAACATATCAGCCATGATTGAATGGTGGAGCAGACTCGATGGACTGAATTGCCTCATTTAGCTCTTATATCTCATGGTCTTAATGTTTTCACCTCTGGTGAGAAGAAAAGTAGGATGATTGGGGCAACGTAGAGATATGGAGCGTAGGTAAGTTTCAGATAATATGTGAGAAATCTTGCCAGGCCTCACTGAAGTAAAACATCCATGAAACTCATCAAAGTTGACACAGTCAATTTCTGGTAAAATTCAGCACTATTTATATAAGTACTTCAGTGATTGTGAAGTCCTTTTGGGCATCCTGTGGTCATGGATTGAGAATTTAACACCAAACCATCTGACTATGAGGTAAGACAGTAGCCAACTGTACTGTAGCCAACAAAGTGAGCATTTGCAGGATCAGTTCTTAGACTGATTTAATTGATATTTGTAGCCAGCCATCAAGAAGTTTATTTTATCAGTCTGGAAACATCTTTCTTGACAGTTCCCTTCCCCCTGCAGATAAATCTTTATTTCTGACATCAAACCATCCCAAGCCATCAACTACCAGGCCCTAGGCATGTCACCTCCTGTCAAACAATTAATATTAAAGAATTATCAGAGATTGAATCACCAATGTGCATAAAGTTGGCATATTTGCAAGACAAGTTTCCATTTTGGCACAGTTGAGTAATTGCCCAAAATGTGTTCAAAGTTGTATCAATTATATTAAAGTCCATCTGACGAGTGAACACGAAATAAATGGTTCAATATAGAATTTTAAAGTAATTTCTGCTGAATTTAAATCAGGTTTTTCCCAGTTATAGTTATACATTGTGGAAGCAGGCCATTCGGCCCATCGAGTCCATACAGTATCCCAAAGAGTATCCCATTCAGACCCACCCCATCCCTGTAACCCTGCATTTCTCATAGATAATCTACCCAACCTGCACATCCCTACACACTATGGACAATTTAGCATGGCCAGTCCACCTAACCTGCACATCTTTGAACTATGGGAGGAAACTGGAGCACCTACACAGACACGGGGAGAATGTGCAAACTCCACACAGACAGTTGGCTGAAGGTAAAATTGAATCCAGATCCCATGAGGCAGCAGTGCTAATCACTGAGCCACCATGCCACCCGTAGAAGATGGCACACTAATGTGTTCAAATTTGAGCTGATTAGACTACAGTCCAAGTTTCTGCTAAAATTGATCTGCACAATCATAAATGTAACATCTCAAATGAACTAGCACAGATGGTACCATATTGGGACGTAATTGTTTTCTTTCCAAAATACTTGATATTTTCAAAGAGAGTTACATGGTTCAGTTTTTGTACTGAGCTGTAAATGCGTTCATTGTTGAAACTAAGCATTATTAATAATTGTTCAGTCAATTGAACTTTAAACCTATTGAAAATGTTACAGAAATCACAAATAAAAATGGTGCAGAGCACAGCTCACTGAGACAAATTGTCCTATTATCACTGATGTGAATAAATTGACACTCTGCTTCAAAATCTTCAAAAAATACACTTCAGGCAAAATTCAAAATAGACTTTATTTTCATGAACTCAAGGTTCTTAGAAAAATGGTTTAGATTATTGAACTTTCTGCTGGGATGGAAATACAGGTATAAAGGAAATTAAGGAAAATATTTCACATATTCCTGAAGTAATTTACAGGCCATAAAACTATAAAATTGAGAGGAAATATAGTTGAAAATGCTGCTGGGAAATCTGTTATTTTGCTGAAGTGTTGCCTGAATGGGATGCCCTGTTTATTTTCAGCATCATATTTTCTATTACGATGTGAATTGGTGGTTAACAGAATTCATCAAATAAAGACACCTTTAGAGAAAAGTGTCTCAATTTTGTCATCATGGCGACCGCATTAAAGACAATAGAGGAAAAATATCAGTCTGAGTAATTCAATAAAATCCATTCACTTCTAATATCAACAGTCATGGCTTTTTTTGTCTTTGCAAACTGTAATGCAATTAAAGGAAGGAGAGTTAACAATAAATAGGTTAATAATCTTTGTTGAGTTTGACACAAACACAATTCTTGCATTAATCAGGCCAACAGAGTGAGAAATGTTGTTCCATTTGGTGCATTGGCTCATTAATGGATCTTTGAACATGTTGATGCATTCTTGTGGCACTAATTCAATGTAGTTTTTTTTTGTAACAGTGCTCTTAGTTAAGACTTCTACTCTTCAGTGATGAATAGCATGGTCTGGATTTTTCACAGCAGCAAGGAGCCTTTCAGTTGCGGCAAAAATGTCAGTCAAGCCTAGAAATGTAATGTCTGATGTGACAATCGTTGATTGTCACAGCAGAGTTGCTGCTATTTCACAGTTTGATTGACAGCTTCAGGTGGTTATAGACCTAGGGGTATTAGAAAAGATTGTGAACTTCAATAAAATGTTTGCTGTGATAAGGTTTTATCTAATTGAAAGAATGGAAATAAAAACAATGGGTTTTTATGAATTAGTTTTTTTTCTTAAAATTTGATGAAGTCTGCAAAAGATAATTAGATCTTTATTTTATAGAACTTCATTTTATTACATCTCTGCCCATGTTGGGTACTCTGTGATTTGGCATGGCACCACAAAAGGTGGTTAGCCCGAGATGGCCTGAGTTTGCATGAAATTGGTAGTAAGTTTGTATAGGGTCATGAGGATAGTTTGTGCAGTTTAGATTGTAAGGTGTTAAGGATATTGTGTGGCATTTATGAGGGATTATTAGATGGGGGAGCCATACATTGTGTGGGTTGTGGTGGTATAGATGGGGAAAGGATAGTATGTTGATGGGTGTAAGAGCAAATGAGAAATGAAGGCAAGGGCATGTTTTATTCCATTTTCTAATATTTTTTACAGCGTGCCAGAGCCTAGGCAGTCCTTTCACATAATCCACCTGTGCACTTGGCATTCTCCCCACTACAACAGATGTCGGCCACAAAATTTCTAACATATAGCATCTCTTCCTGATTGAAAATCTGATGTCTGGTCAGCCAATTCCGAAAGCCAGGTTCAAGGAATTTTCCTGACGTTGTGCATCCGACTTGCAGATAACAATGCACGTCCATGTGTCTTCAAGTGCTGGGTGACTTGAATCAACAGGGTGGGTTAGAGATTTGTCAAGAAACACAACCTATTGCAAACTTGAGAATTTGAAACTTTCTCTTTTTTTTCCCTTTTAGAGGTAGTTGAAAGATTTTTTAAACATTGGAAACAAACCAATTTTCAACTGTTTTGATGATATTGGAAATTTCCATAGTCTTCAGAGGATTGCTGGAGTGTTAAAATGAGACAGTGTGCGTGATATGGAGTTGCGGGTAACATCAAGCTGTGACTCTAACAATTCTCTTATGTTAAAACCACTCCCAACCCTGCAAAGCCCCAACCACCTCTCACCTACTTCCCCAGCTTTCATTGGTCAGGGTTTTTTTAAAAAAAATCTTAAATATTATTTTACTTGAGAAAGTTACGGGGCAGCACAGTGGCTCAGTGGTTAGCACTGCTGCCTCACAGTGCCAGGGGCCTGGGTTCGATTCCACAATCAGGCGACTGTGTGGAGTTTGCACATTCTCCCTGTGTCTGTATGGCTTTCCTCTGGGTGCTCTAGTTTCCTCCCACAGTCCAAAGATGTGCAGGGTAGGTGGATTGGCCAGGCTAAATTGCCCATAGTGTCCAGGGATGTTCAGGTTTGGTGGGTTGGATGTGGGGAAATGCAGGGGTAGGAGAATGAGTTGGGGTGGAATGCTCTTCAGAAAGGCAGTATGGAGTAGTTGGGCCAAATGGCCTGTTTCTTCACTGTAGGGATTCTATGAAATCTCAGGTATCAAAACAGCATGTTGATATATGAACAGAAAATGAGATTCCATATTTTGTTACACGATAGATGAGTTGATGTACAAAGATAAAAATGACTTGATAGTTATTACACAGACATGGTGACCACCTTCCTTTTTACTAAGTATGCTTGCAACCAACAGAGAGATTTCCCCTTGATTCCCATTGACTTGAGTTTTGCTTGTGTTCCTTGATGACACACTTGGTCAAAGGCTGCCTCACTCACTCTCACCTCACCTCTAGGGTTTAGCACTTTTGTCTATGTTTAGAACAAGTTTGTAATGAAGTCAGGAGCTACGTGGCCCTGCCTGAATCTAAACTGAGCATCAGTGAGCAGTTTATTCATTTGTGAGTGCCATTTTATGACACTGTCAACAGCCACGGCCATCAAATTGCTAATGACCAAGGGTAACTTCATAGAACAGTAATTGACCAGGCTGGATTTGTCCTGGATTTTGTGCACCACACATATCTGGGCAATTTCACATTGTTCAATAAATACCAGAGTTGCAATTGCCTCGAAATAGCCTGGCTAGGGGCATGGCTAATTCTACAATTCTGAATTTTCTTCTGTATAATTGCCAGAATGTTGTTACGGCCAAATGCCTTTGCAGCATTCAGCGTCTTCAGCCATTTCTTGATGTCATGTGAGGTGACTCAAAGTGACTGAAGATTGGCACCTGTGACGTCGTGGACCATGCAAGGAGTCTGAGCTGCATTGTTCCATTTTGCCGCACAGGTCAATCCTCTGATCCCAAGCTTGAATCTCATCAACTTTTGTTCCACCACTTCTAAGACAAGAATATTCAATCTTAGATAAAGAAGTGTGGTCTCAACAAAACCCTGTATAATTCATGCAAAAAGTATTTACTTTTATACTCCAATGTCCTTACAAAATATAACGTTGCTCTGCTTCCCTCATTGATCATTGCAGCAGCATGTTTACTTTTTGCCATGAGAGTACAGGGACTCATTAAGCCTTTTGAACACTAACATTTACAACATTTACAGATATCTTTCAACAATTGGGAATGCTTAAATTTTCTATATTTCCTACTAGAGTGGATAATTTCAATTAGCCCCACTCTATACTTCATCTGATCCCTTCCTGCCCAATCACGTTACCAGTCTCCATTCTTCTCCCCCCTTGCTTTGTGTCTTCAGCAAACTTGAATTGGAATTATTGATTTAGACAGTTAATCGGCACAAGCACTGATTCTTGAGGCATCTGTCATTGCAAAAATATCCTATTTAATCCTTTTCTCTGTTTTCTGTGCTTTAATGAATCTTCAATCCAACCTAATATATTCCCCTTAATCTAAATACCTATAATCTTGTGTAACAACCTTCTGTGTAGCAGCATATCAAATGCGTTCTCAAATTCCAAATTTACTGTATCAGCATTTTTAAAAAAAATTGGAAAGCATGATTTCCCTTTCAAAAAAAAACTGCGCTATCTCCACCAAGTCACTGCTACCAAATTCTTTGTGGATTCTAGTATGCATTGTGTATTCTGATGTCAGGCTACAAGCCTACACATTCATGATTTCTCTCACTATTTCCAACACATCGCCCCAATACCTTGGATAGTGGGATTATTCTAATCCATGGGGAATGATTCCGAATAAACGGGGAAATTTGAAAGGTCAAAAACGGTGCATTAATTTTCTCTGCATCCACCACTTGCAAAACCCTGCAATGAAAGTCATCAGGTCCAAATGGAGTTGTTAGCTTTTATTCCCAATTGTTGCTTCGGAAATGGCCGAATATTGATATCATTACTCTGGATGACTGATAACAATAAGGGACTGTTATCTCATCTCAACTGCACCTAACAAACATTTATAACAGAACCTTCCCTGCTGTTTGGGCTTTCTGGGGAGCTGATATCAAAGTCAGAGTAATGCCACAGCTGATTTGATTAGCAGTTGTTCTAGCCAATCCATTGGACACAAAATGGAAACAAGAACATGTCCCATACTTTATAGACAGGAAAGAGCTGTTGGGTAAATTGACAATCTGTAAGATTTTCTTGTTGATCTGTGGTCAGGAAGTTATAAAGAGGTTGATGGGGAGTGTGGAGCAGATGAGGGAATTGTGGAGTGAGCTGGATCCAGTGCATCATCTTCTGCCACCTGCAATCCGACCCCACCACCAAAGAAATATTTCCTTCCCTACCCCTATCTGCCTTTCGTCTGACTCCCTCGCCCGCTCCACACTCCCCACCAACAACACCACACCTGGCACCTTTCCCTGCAACTGTAGGAGGTGCTACACCTGCACCAATCCCTTCCCCCTCACCACCATCCAAGGCCCCAGACAATCTTTTCAAATCCGACAGGGATTCACATGTACATCCTCCAAACTGGTCTACTGTATCCATTGCTCACGATGTGGTCTTCTCTACATCAGTGAGACCAAGTGCAGACTTAGTGACCGATTCACAGAACATCTGCGCTCTTTACGCTATAATCAACAACACCTCCCGGTCGCCAACCATTTCAACTCCCCCTCCCAACCCCTTAGTGACATGTCCATCCTACGCCTCCTCCAGAGTCACCATGACGCGACACGCAGACTGGAGGAATAACAATTCATATTTCCTCCTCAGGAGCTTACAGCCCGATGGCCTCAATATAGAATTTACCAATTTCAAAATCTCCCCACCCCACCCCACCCCCAGCCTTATCCCATGTCCAACCCTCCCTCTCATCCCCGCCTCCTTGACCTGACACATCCTGTCCATCTTATTTCCCATCTATCCACCCCACCTTTCCCACTGACCAAAATCCACTACCTCTTACCTGCATTCAACTATCACCATCCCACCTACCTTACCCCATTTCCACCCCTCCTCCCTCTATTTACTTCTAAGCTGCCTTCCCCCTCCCCAGTCCTGATGAAGGATGTAAACCCAAAACATCAATTCTCGAGATAACAAGGCGTGGGGCTGGATGAACACAGCAGGCCAAGCAGCATCATAGGAGCAGGAAAACTTGACGTTTCGGGCCTAGACCCTTCATCAGAAATGGGGGAGGGGAAGAGGGTTCTGAAATAAATAGGGAGAGAGGGGGAGGCGGATAGAAGATGGATAGAGGAGAGGATAGGTGGAGAGGAGACAGACAAGTTGAAGAGGCGGGGATGGAAAGGTGATGTGGCTGTAGTACCTGGTTTGCTTCAGGACGTGGTCGAGCAGTTTCAAGGCCAAAGAGATTATGAGAGAGTTGCAGTGGGAGAGAGATTCCCTGAGGTTTGTCCGGAGGGAGGAGGGTAACTTCTTCAGGGTAGGCATCCTTAGAAGAGGCTTCGCAGTGGTGTTAAAATTGTCTCCTACTCCTCTGATGTTGCCTGACCTGCTGTGGTCCTCCAGCTCCACACTTCATTGGCACTGACTTCAGCATTTGCAATTCTTGCTATCTCCCAGTTTTTACTGTCTGGTACCTCTCACTGAATGGGACTTCTGGGCCTCAAGTTCACTTCCAGGGAAAGGCTCACGGTTGTCCTTGCCACTGCCTGATTGATGTTTGGTTCACTGGTTGTGCCCTGAAAAAGCAATATGGCTCTTTCACTAGCTCGCCAGCAGCAGATGTAACACTTTGACAAGATTCTACCCATTGTCTGAAATCATCATTGTTAAAACACAAATGGATTGGACCAATCAATCCGTCGTCCATAAAAACAGGGAAACATACCAAAGTGCCATTGGGGCAAAAGGAACATTTTTTATGGATCTTGTGAAAAGAGGTAACTCGATCCTTCTTGTCTACTGATCATAATTTAATAATGATGTGAATTTTATCATTAACCAAGCTTAAAGTTTAAAAGGACTAATCAGCCAACCGGTTGCCTAACATTGAGCAAAAGTACAGGTGCAGTGCTTTTATCTTGACATGTGGGATAATACTGAGCATTGATATATCTGCAATATATATGAACCTGAACAAATGAAGCTTGACACATACAAGGTATATAAAGACATTTAAAAGTGAGGAAATGATTATCTAATTGGCTTCAACATAATTTTAGAACTTAATAAAGCTTGAGGACTGAATAAACGTAATTTATTATTGTCATTCACCTAGGTAGGACACGTATCCAAACTAAATGCTTTCAGCGTTGGAAGTGACCTTGGCAATTAACTGTTGCTAATTTGACTTGCTCACAGGAGGAACCATATGTCATGTTTAAGAAGTCTGACAAGCCACTCTCTGGTAATGACCGATTTGAAGGGTACTGCATTGATCTGCTGAAGGAATTATCCAGTATCTTGGGCTTTGTTTATGATATTCAGCTGACACAAGATGGAAAATATGGAACTCCAGATGACAAGGGGCAATGGAATGGCATGGTGAAGGAGCTCATTGATCACGTGAGTAGCGTTGGATTTTGGATAATATTTTAAGACCGCTTCATCCATGGGTACTCAAGTACATGATATGGCTGAATTATTGGAAGTATCGCTCAGCACTTTCACTCTCAGAGCCAGTACATACCTAACTAGAAAACGAGACATCAAGGTTGTTATAGGTCTGAATTCATGGGTGCAATGGTCAACATAAAATAACATAAAGCTCCCACAAAACAAAGATCATGTGAAATCCATTGCCCACAAAAGCCCAGTCTGTGTACTTCACTAAAATGGTTTGGAGCAGAAGCCCTTACAAAATAATGTAAGTGTTAAATAAATAAAAACAGTGATAATGTTAATAATAAAGGCAAAAATATTAGATCAGGGTAAGTGCACTTCATTTGCAATACTTATGCCCCCACTAAAAGACTAATGAGATTGGTGCTTTTCATTTGTGTACTTACCCTGATGTTGATTTAAATGTACACTCTTCATTGTGCTTAAACCTCCACTAAATTTTCCCATTCAGTAGAAGCACTGGAGCAAACTCAGCAGGTGCCATTAAAATTAGTTGCATAAACTACCTCAAGAAATCATGAAACAAATGTAAGTAGAGTCTTACTGTTGCTTCATAGCAGACTTCAATCTCCCTGCTAACTCATAGGTTTACTGATCTACCTTATTCTATCGGATATAAGCCACAATAGACTGATTAGATTCATTTTAATAGCTTCAGATTTTTCTCTTAATGAGACTTACAGCCATTAAATGATCATAACTTATTTCATATTTTTAAAGTTAATGTACTTCTACTCTATTTTAAAGATTTCATAGAATCCCAGCAGTATGGAAACAGGCCATTTGGCCCAACAAGTCCACACTCCCCCTCCAAAGACCATCCCACCCAGACCCATTCCCCTATACTTCCCATGTCTAACCCACCTAACCTAAACATCCCTCAGCACTATGGGCAATTTAGCATAGCCAATGCACCTACCCTGCACATCTTTAGATTGTGGGAGGAAAGCAGAGCACGCCCACGCAGACACGAAGAGAATGTGAAAACTCCACACAGACAGTCGCCCGAGGTTGGAATCGAATCCCTGGTGCTGTGAGGCAGCAGTGCTAACCACTGAGCCACCGTGCCGTCCTCAAGATCAAAGCAGAGAATGTGGGCAATGATCCTACTACCTCTCGCATTTGTTTGGATGAATTAAAAATATACACCTTGGAGGTTTTATTATCAATAAAAAAATTATAATATTTTAATAATAAAGAAATCATGTGTACCTCAGTAAATACACTTCAATAAGTTTGTCTGGATTGCCTTTTACGGTCTAATTGTTCATGTCTACAGATTAGACTTTACTAAAGTAGGCAGAATCATTTGGCCTCAACATTTGGGATCAAGTTTCAAAATTGCAGCAGATATAAAAATACAGATTGCTGTGAAGTAACATCATACACAATGAACATTGCTGTCTGTGCATCTTGAGACAGGTTAATGTCAATACTAAACATGAAGCAATAAAATGTTTTGATTTTGTAGATGAACATCTACACAACTGGACCGTTTGCCTGTGTGCCAAATACTTTCTTGTTTATATTCAAACTGAAATCAACAACATTCATTTACCTGGAGCTTCAATTGTAATAAAATGCCCCAAGGTAATTCATGGGAATATTACAAAGCAAAATTTGACATTCAACCATATAAGGATATTTTAGATAAAATTAACAAAGAGGCAGATTTTAAGTAGTGTTTTAAAGGAAACAGGTTTTCAAAGGAATTTCTAGGGCCCATGTAGGTGAAGGCATATCCACTAATGATGAAATGGTTTAATTTGGGGATACTCAAGAGGCCAGAATTAGAGATACTCAGATATTGTGGAGAATTGTGCTTCTGCAAGAGATCTAGAGATGGAGAGGAGTGATGCCATGGAAGGATTTGAAAATGAGGGTATGTTTTTTGTTGCTTAACCGGGAACCATAGTGTACTAAAGGATAAAGGACTAAACATGGGCAGAAAAATTTTGGATTACCTTAGGTTTTCTAAGGGTAGAATGTGGAAGTGAGAACAATCGTGTTTAGACTAAAAAGAAAAGGCGTTGTAAGTATTATAAAACTGCTATTTGAAAAAAAAAATACAGTTAATTCCCCTTGGCATTTGTGTGTGAAATGTAATCAGTGATGAGAGAAGAATGTTTTTAGCAAAAACAAAACTAATTTATTTGAACACGCTTTTAACATTGTACATTATTCAAGCTGTTTGTTCAGCCTCGATTTTGGTATGGATGGTTACACAAACCCAAGCAGAGACATAAAGTATAGATTTAACACTAAAGGCAGTGCAGAGATGGGTTCACAAGTGCAGAGCTCAGTGTTGGCATCTGGGTCATGAGAATAGTATGGAGAATCACAGCCTTTTCAAACTTGAAATGAGCTGACTGAGAGGGTATCTTGTCAGGACATAGCACAAAATATCAGAAACCTAAGAGCTATATTTCCTGAATAAAAGAAGGACAAGAAGTATTGATTCAGAGATAGTAGGAACTGCCGATGCTGGAGAATCTGAGATAACAAGGTGTAGAGCTGGATGAACACAGCAGGCCAAGCAGCATCAGAGGAGCAGGAAAGCTGACGTTTCGGGTCTGGACTCTTCTTCAGAAATGGGGGAGGGGAAGGGGGCTCTGAGATAAATAGAGAGAGAGGGCGAGGCGGATGGAAGAGCGATAAAGGAACAGATAGGTGGAGGGGAGATGGACAGGTCAAGGAGGCAGGGATGGAGCCAGTAAAGGTGAGTGTGGGCAGGGAATTAGGGTGGGGATTGGTCAGTCCAGGGAAGATGGACAGGGCAAGGAGATGGGGATGAGGCTGGTCGGTAGGAGGTGGGGTGGGTTTGAGGTGGGAGGAGTGGATAGGTGGGAGAAAGCACGGATAGGTTAGGGAGGCGGGGACGAGCTGGGCTGGTTTTGGGATGCGGTCGGGGGACGGGAGATTTTGAAGCTTGTGAAGTCCACATTGATACCATTGGGCTGCAGGGATCCCCAGCGAAATATGAGGCGCTGTTCCCGCAACCTTCGGGAGGCATCTTTGTGGCACTGGAGGAGGCCCAGGATGGACATATTGTCCAAGGAGTGGGAGGGGGAGTTGAAGTGGTTCGCGACTGGGAGATGCAGTCGCTTGTCGCGAACCGAGCGTAGGTGTTCCACGAAGCGGGCTCCAAGCCTCTGCTTGGTTTCCCCGATGTAGAGGAGGCCACATCGGGAACAGCGGATACAGTATACCACGTTAGCAGATGTGCAGGTGAACATCTGTTTGATGTGGAAGATTTTCTTGGGGCCTGGCACAGGGGTGAGGGGGGAGGTGAAGGGGCAAGTGTAACACTTCCTGCGGTTGCAGGGAAAAGTGCCGGGGGTGGTGGGGCTTGTGGGGAGTGTGGAGCAGACAAGGAAGTCACGGAGAGAGTGGTCCCTCCGGAAGGCAGATAAGGGTGGGGAGGGATAAATGTCTTTGGTAGTGTGGTCAGATTGCAGGTGGCGGACGTGCCGGAGGATGATGTGTTGGATTCGGAGGTTGGTGGGGTGGTACGTGAGGACCAGGGGGATTCTGTATTGGTTGTTATTGTCGGGAGGGGGTGTGAGGGATGAGTTGCGGGAAATGCGAGAGATGCAGGCAAGGGAGTTTTTGACCACTGTGGAGGGGAAGTTGCGGTCCTTGAAAAATGAGGACACCTGGGATGTCCGGGAGTGGAATGCTTCATTTCAGGACCAGATGCGGCAGAGGCGAAGGGATTGGGAATAGGGGATGGCCTTTTTGCAGGAAGGTGGGTGAGCGGCGGTGTATTCTCTGTAGCTGTAGGAGTCGGTAGGTTTGAAATGGATATCGGTTTCCAGGTGGTTGCCAGAGATGAAGACAGAGAGGTCCAGGAAGGAGAGAGAGGTATCGGAGATGGCCCAGGTGAAATTAATGTTGGGGTGGAAGGTTTTAATGAAGTGGATGAACTGTTCGAGATCCTCATGGGAGCACGAGGCGGCGCTGATACAGTCATCGATATAACAGAGGAAGAGGTGGGGGATTGTTCCTCGTAACCGACAAAGAGGCAGGCATGGCTTGGGCCCATGCGGGTACCCATGGCCACCCCCTTTGTCTGTAGGAAGTGGGAGGAATTGAAGGATAAGTTGTTAAGGATGAGGACAAGTTCAGCTAAGTGGACAAGGGTGTCAGTGGAGGGGGACTGGTCGGGCCTGCAGGACAGGAAGAAGTGGAGGGCCTTTAGGCCATCTGCAAAATCTCCCCACCCCCGACTGCATCCCGAAACCAGCCCAGCTCATCCACGCCTCCCTAACCTGTCCGTCCTTTCTCCCACCTATCCACTCCTCACACCTCAACCCTTACCCCCATCTCCTACCTACCAGCCTCACCCCCACCTCCTTGACTTGTCCGTCTTCTCTGGACTGAACAACCCCACCCTAATTCCCCACCTATACTCATCTTTACTGGCTCCATCCCCGCCTCCTTGCCCTGTCCGTCTCCTCTCCACCTATCTGCTCCTTTATCCATCTTCCATCCGCCTCCCCCTCTCTCTCTATTTATTTCAGAATCTCCTTCCCCTCCCCCATTTCTGAAGAAGGATCCAGACCCGAAACGTCAGCTTTCCTGCTCCTCTGATGCTGCTTGGCCTGCTGTGTTCATCCAGCTCCACACCTTGTTATCTCATGGTTTGGAATCATTTCAGAAAAGTAAACACACAACGTATGTGAAACCAAAGACTTGGAACTAATCAAGGTACTTAGGTCCTATGGTGGGTTTAATGTCTTTTTAAAGACAATATTATTGGGCTTTCCATGACTTAATAAAAGAGCAGTTCATGGTTATGAAATATTTCTGTACTTATGGAAGAGAAACATAACAATTTGCACATAGTCAATAAAGAAAGACCAGGAGATAAGTGATCAATCCATCAGGAGGGTTTTGAGGTATTGTTTGGGGGATCAGTATTCCAGGGCAATAGGAAGTGCCACATCCTTACTTTGAATCATGCCATAGGATTATTTGTTATCCATCTGGGACAGCAATGGGGCCTTAGTAAGAAGTTAGCCTGCAGTATTTCAAGCCAGCCTTGCCTCCAGCTCATAAGTGGAGGTCCATTAGGGTAGGGGAAAGTTCTGAAAGTAAGTTTCGAACTGACTCTGAGCTGAAAAATAACACAATATGGTAGAACAGGTTCCCAGATTCTCTGTTGCTGCTCAGGAAGCCACGGTAGAGGATGTTTAGAGGAATAAATATGAGAAAACGGATATGTTTTAACCTTGAGAAGTACAAACATCCAGTATTCCAAACAGAAGACAATTATTTCCTTTATTCTTTCCCTTTGTAACTGGTTGGATTGAAATGTAATCATGTACAAATGTCCTTCCTAGTCTGTTGCAGATATGATGCCCTGTTGCTGTAGGCAAATATCTTAAGTTTATGTCATTAACGATTCTGTCTCTGGTGAACACAGTGCTGCACTACACACATGGAACATGGTATTAAAGTGACACTGACATGAGTATTGTATGTCTCCCATAAGGGGAGACATAACTTTGCCCAGAGTGGTGAGCTACCTCTCAAATAAACAAAAAATCAAAAACAAAGGAACAAGCCACAGTTAAAACATTGTTTAAAAGAAAATGGTTGCAGCTTTTATCCTACTAGCTCCTGCTCAATGACAGGAAATGTGAAACAAAATAAGAATTCCTTCCATCACAATGGCGACATTTTGAAATAGCAACAGATATGTTAAGCAGTTACAAATTCCCGCATCCTTCTACTTTTGGGAAGAGACTGTTTCAGAATATTCCATGCTGAATCTTTCTGAAGAACACAAAAAAAAACATATAAATTCTAACAGCTTTAAATATACTATTTGCACCCCAAGTGAATGTTGTGTAAGAATGAATCCAACATTAGGGAGTATCAAGCCCCATAACCCTAAATTTTGCTTTAATTATTATTGGTGAAACTGAACAGAAATGTTTAAAATGATAACAGGATTTAATGGGTTAGATGCAGAAAAGCTATTTATTCTGGTGAGGGGATCCAGTAATTACAGAAAAATATTCAAACTTACAACCAGACCATTGAAAACTGAAATCAGGAAAGAAGTTGGCAATGCACCCTCCCATCACCTCCAATGCACAAAATTCTGTGAATAATAAGGTTCAACTGAAATATTCCAGTCTGAAATTTTTGGGTTTTATCAGGTAAGTTTATTGAGAAGCATATATTAAGAGCAGGTAAGTTGATTTAAGCTGCAGACCCGCTATGAGTTATTTGCATGGCAGAGCTGGCTTGAAACATTTAATGGCCTACTTATGTCCATTGACCAAATTCTCTTCTATTCATTGTTAGTATATAAAACTTCCGCAAAATCAAAATAATATAGCTTTTAAATTTCATGGCATCTGAATATCATTGGCGAGGCCAGCACATTTTATGTTGAAGTTTCCCTGAAGATATTTATTGCTTATTTATATCCTGTGCAGTATTCTTGCACTGCTCTAGTCCGTCTAGTGTTGGAAACGCTGCAGTGCCATTAGGAGGGACTTTGACCCAGTGACAATGAAGAAATGGCAATAATGTTCAAAACCAAGACATCAAGTGAGTTGGAGGAAGGATTTTAAGTGGTTCACTTGCAACTTCACCCTTTGTCCTTCTGGGCAGCTGAGGTCACAGAATTAAAAGATTACGTCAAAGATGCCTCGGAGCATTTTTATGATGTAACATCCAGAGGATACATGTTCCATCATTACATGTAGGAAGCTAATGTTTAAAGTTGTGTATGGGGTTCTAAATAAATAGTCTTCTTGAGTATTTTTGGTGTTGCACCCATTCCAACAAGATAATTATGTAATATATATATATAATTTGGACTTTAGAATAGATACAAATGTTTTGGTTTCAGTTCTGTGAAGGTTATTGTTGAAACACAGGTCAGAAAGTCGTTTGCAACAGTGACCTATGTATATCCAATCCAAGAGTGCATGTGACTACAGTCAAGTGCCTGAGAAAACCCTTGTAGTGTTAATGGGAAAAAATATTTATACTATTTCATTTATGAAAGATAAACAGATTAAGGTATTAGTTTTGCTTTTACTTCAGAAAACAGGGTTCTAAGTTTCAGTTGAGAAGAACCAGGAGTTCTGT
Source organism: Ginglymostoma cirratum (assembly GCA_024137785.1). Taxonomy (NCBI): domain Eukaryota; kingdom Metazoa; phylum Chordata; class Chondrichthyes; order Orectolobiformes; family Ginglymostomatidae; genus Ginglymostoma; species Ginglymostoma cirratum. The sequence goes on from JAHRHZ010000025.1 coordinate 34,035,202, forward strand.
TCAGAAGGTATGCCAGAGGACGAAGTCAGTTCAGGGAAACTGGCCTCCTCAGCATTGGTTTCTAATTTGCAAAGCATCCAGGCTGGAAGAGTTTGGATAGAAATGTTCAAGTTGTTCAAACAGAAAAGGTTAAAGCCATTAAGCGGAACAGAATCATAAAATTGTCTCCACATTTCAAGAAAAGTAAACTGGAGATAAAGTAGGGCATTAACAAGATATGACAGGAGTGATCCATTTCTTGGATTGAGTTTCTGTAATTGATAGTGTTGGGTTACATTTAAAATTTTGTTTTTTTTCTATAGATCTTTCTAACTGTCATATATATTCTACAGCATTTGTTTTCTTCATTTGGATAATAAACTAATGTTCTTTTATCAAATAACATACACAGTCTTGTGTGAATATGTTTCAGTGACTAAACATCACAATTGAAAATGTTAAAAATATGATCTATCAAACAAGTATCTTCTATGATTTGTTGTGTCCAGTATTATGAACATTTGGGATCATAACAAATGCATTCAGAAGTACAGTATTCCATTTACCTTTTTAGATGATGGTATGATTTTAGAGACTCAGGAATGAATTAATAGCCACAGAATAGACTACCTCTTATTTGCTCTTGTAGCCATCTTGTACAGTCATATGACTGATCTATTTAGGCCTTTGGTGAATGGCAATACCCTGTGGATAATGGTGAGTTCCTTGATTATTCCTTGTAATAAGGCCCCCTAATAAGGGAAGGTAAGGAATAGCAATGTAATTAGCAGCAGGAGTCTCATTGGTTGGGAAAAGTTAGTGAATGCCGCGGTGATGACAACAGAATAATGCACAGAATGTCTCTTTGGAATATAAATCGCTAGAGGTCAGTGTCTCCTGGGAAGGCAATAGCCATTTAATGAAAATTTAATGTCATTCCGTTTTATTAGCATGCATCACCTGGGCTACCTCTATATTAAAAAAGAAAATCTGAATGCTCTTCATTTTCTGCAAATCCCTCAGTGCCACTGTTAGACACTATTGATGGAGCTTTAGAACTGCATTCTCTAAATTTTGTCAGCAGCCACAAGATCTTTACAACCTACCCACAACATACAAATATATTGACTGTTTAAAGATCTCTCACCATGTTCATTTGCAAAGAGAATTTGTAGGACTTATTTCATTGCATTTGTTTTAACCTAAAATACACCAAACTGACAAATAAAGACAAAGCAAGACAAAATAGATTTGCAAGCTAAAATTAAATCCAATGTGATTATGTGAACAGGGCAGTATTAATATCACTGGGTAAGGGATAGAAAGCAGTGAATATTGGTGAAAGAGATAGCAGAGTGTGGATCTGGAGGAACACAGCGGGCCAGGCAGCATCAGAGGACCAGGAAAGTTGATGTTTCAGGTCGGGACCCTTCTTCAGAAAATTGGTGAAAGGTTGATTTTTCAGACCAGCATAAAATCTACCCAATTTTGCCTTGAAGAACTGACTTGACCAAAGAATGCTTGTGAACTTTATTTAGTTTAAATATTACTACTTGTAATTGGCGGATTTCTATAGAACTAAGGAAGTATACTACAACAATGTATTAAGGCCAAGCCTTCCAGTGGAGTGCTCCCAATCTAGTATTTCCATGTTCTCCCTTCATATCCTTATAATTTAGTAATTATCACCTTTTACATGGGTTAGTAAATCCTCAAGCCACAATTAAAGTTTGAAAATCCAAGTCAGCCTTACTTTTCCTGGTTGGGAAGTTTCATGGGAAGAAGTACAGAAGAGTACATCAAAGAATGAGACACCTTGGCCCATTGAGTTCATGACAGATTTTGAAAGAGAGATTCACTTAGTCCCAGTCCCACCTTCTTTTCAAACACACTTGCAAATTTTCTTTCCTTCAAATGTTTGAGCAGTTCTCTTCTTAAGGCTACTATTGAATATGTGTCAAAGTACTAGGCAAAGCTCCAAAATCTAACCACTTGTTACATGAAATAGTTCTTTATCATGTCACCTCTCCTTCTTTTGCCAATCACCCTACAATTATGACGTCTGGGTTATTGACCTTCAGCCATTGGAAAACACTTCTCTTTATTTACATGACTGGGGCCCTTTATGATTTTAAACACCTCAGTCGATTATCCTTTTAACCATCTTTCCTCTAAAAACAATTTCTTCATGTCCAGACTATCGATCTGATCATGATTGCTTATTCTTGAAACCATTCCAACAAATCTCTGCTATACTCTCTCCAAAGCCTTTATATCCTTCTGAAAGTGTGGTGTTCATTCAGAATTGGGTGTAAAATTTGACTTGGAGTTTTATGTAGGGTTAAGTTAACTTTTTGGCTTTTTTAGCCTTTGAATCTTTGAATCAGTTTAAGAATGCAATGTTCGTTTGCATTTGTTTTATTAACTGCATTGATCTCCTATGTCACTTTCAAAGATTTGTGGACAGATAACCTTATATCTCTTTCTCTCTCCCCACACTTAAGTACAATAAAAACATAAAATGCTGGAATTACTCAAGAGCTTTTCCCTAGGATGGTGAATTTCAAGTCTAGGGGGCATATTTTTAAGGTGATAGGGGAAAGATTTAAAAAAGACATGAGGAGCAGATTTTTGTTTTAAACAGAGAGTGGTTCATGTGTGGAATGAACTTCTTGAGGAAGTGGTTGGTGGTGGTACAGTTACAACATTAAAAAAAAACATTTATGTAAGTGCATGAATAAGGAATGTTTGGAGGGATATTCCAAAGATGTGCAAGTTAGGTGGATTGGCCATGCTAACTTACCCAAAGTGTTCAAGGATGTGTAGGTTTGGTGTGTTAGTCATGGGAAATGCAGGGTTACAGGGGTAGGGTAGGGGGATGGGTCAGTGTGGGATGCTCTTCAGAGGGTCAATGTGGACCTGTTGGACTGAATGGCCTGTCTCCGCACTGTAAGGATTCTATGGATTCTGTTGACATGGGCCGAGCAGGCAGGTGGGACTAGCTAAGTTTGAGATTATAATCGGCATGGACGAGTTGGACTAGTTGTCTGTTTCCATACTGTATGACTCTATGACTTTATCTTTGGCTGCATCTATGTGGACAGGAAATAGAGTTAACATTTCATATCATGGACCTTTCTTCAGAATGGACCCATTTAACATATATCACTTACCTTCATGCTTCCTACCACAAGGTGCTATTCTTGGGATGAATTTCATCTGCCATCTGTCTGCTCATTTTACAACAGATTTAAAAATTAAACTAAAAATTGCAAAAGAAACTGGTAGCTAATATAACAGGGAATCCCAAAGTCTGATAGACAGATAAACAGTAAAAAAGGTAGTTAAAAAAGGAATGAGTCCGAGTAGGGACCAAAAAGGAAATAAATTGATGCAGAGTCGAGGTTTTGAATGAATACTTTGCTGTTTTCATGACAGAGGAGGAAGAAATTGCACAGGGCATGGATATTAGATAGGCAGACTGCATGTAAAGATGATGAAGAAACAGACTGGATGAGATGTATCTAAGGATAATGAGTTAATAGAAGTGGCATTGAGCATAATTCTTCATTCACCCATGGAGTTAGGAGTGGTGTTAGAGGTCTGGAAGATTGAAAATGTTACATCTTTGTTAAAACTAAAAGAGTAAAAATAAGCCTAGCCAACTTAGGCCAGTTGGTTTAACTTTGGTCATGGGGAAGCTTCGAGAAACAATAATTCAGGACAAAATACAGAGTCACTTGGGCAATTGTGGATTAACTATGAAAAGCTAGCATGGACTTGGTAAGGGCAAATCCTGTTTATTGAACATATTGGAGTCTTTGGAAGAGCTAACAGAGATGTTTGTTGAGGACAATACAGTGTGTATGGACTTCCAAAGACATTTCATTAAGGGCGGTATAACAGATATGTGAGCAAAGTGACAGCTTCTGGTGTAAGATGGTATACCATCAGCGATCCCTTTGTCTGCCTAACTCTCTTTATCTGTCTTCGGGGTCCACTTCCAGCTATTCTCTCATTCTTTCAGCCACACCATCTCTCATCAGCATTAATACCATCTTTCCCTAGCTACTATCAGTTCTGAAGGAGACTCAACAAATTCAAAATGTCCACTGTGGTTTGTCTCCACAGATGCTGCCAGATCTACTGAGTTCTGTGAAATTTCTGTTTTGGTTTCGGACCTTCAGCAGTCATAGGTCTTTGTTTTAGTGCTAGGATCCTTGCTCTTTCTGACCCTATTGTAAAGAGCACAATTTCAAAAATAGTGGTTGGCATAAAATGTGGAAGCATTGCCAACTGCGAAGAAGATAATATGGAACAGGACATAGACACTTTGAGGTAGAAAAATGATTTGGCCTCAAACGAAGTATCATGTCCACCTTTGAGTTTCACTCTATAAGAAAGGTGTGAAGATACTAGAGAGATTACAGAACAGATTCACAAGACTCATACCAAGAAAAAGCAACTTCAACACTGTAAATAACAAAATAAAAGCTTGGGCTTTTAGCCTTGAAGAAGATTGAGAGGTGATTTTATTGTGGAGTCTGGTCAGTGTAGATAGCAAAGAAAAACTGTTCCAGTTGGTAGATGGATCCAGAGAAAGAAAGAACATTTTTAAAGCCATTGGCTAAAGAAGCAATAGAGACAAATTTATTTTACTCAGCAGATGTTTGGGATCTAGGAATTGACTGCCTGAAGGAGTGGTGGAGGCAGGTTCAATTGAGACATTTAAGAGGCAATTGGATTATTATCTGAAAAGGAAGAACAAAGATTGATGGAGTTGCGGATAGCGAGAAGGATTATCAGAGGATACGGCAGGATATGGATCAGTTGCAGGCATGGGCAGAAAAGTGGCAGATGAAGTTTAATCTCGACAAATGTGAGGTGATGCATTTTGGAAGGTCGCGTACAGATGGAAATTAGACAGTGAATGTCAGAACCATTAGGAGTATTGATATGCAGAAGGATATAGGTGTGCAGATCCACAGATCACTAAAGGTGGCAGTGCAGATGGATAAGGTTGTAAAAAAGGCCTATGGCATGCTTGCCTTTGTAGGAAGGGACATTGAGTATAAAGATGGACAAGTTATGCTGCAGCTTTATAGAACTTTAATTGGGCCACACTTGGAATATTGCGTACAGTTCTGGTCGCCACACTACCAGAAGGATGTGAATACTTTAGAGAGGGTACAGTAAAGGTTTAACAGGATGTTACCTGGTATGGGGGATTTTAACTATGAAGAAAGGTTGGATAGACTGGGCTTGTTTTCGCTGGAATGCAGGAGGTTAAGGGGCGACAGAATAGAAGCTAATAAGATTGTGAGCGGCATGGATAGAGTGGAAAATATGAGGCTTTTTCCCAGGTTCGAGGGGTCAATTGCTAGTGGACACAGGTTCAACGTGTGAAGGAGGAAGTTTAAAAGAGATGTGCAAGGCAAGTTTTTCACACAAAGGGTGATGAGTGCCTGGAACATGTTGCCAGTGGAGGTAGTGGAAACAGACACAACATCAGAATTCAAGAAGCCTGGACAAATAAATGAATAGGAAGGGAATAGAGGGATACGGATCCTGGAAATGAAGACAGTTTTAGCATGGAAGGACAAAATTTGGTGGCACAGCCTTGGAAGGCTAAAGGGCCTGTTCCTGTGCTGTATTGTTCTTTGCTCTTGTTCTCTCTTTGTAAGATGCAAATCCTGGAAAGAGGACAAGGGAGTGGCACCAGATAGATCCTGTGCAGTAACTGTTCTGTAATTCTGTGGCATACTGGTAGACAAACAAAGTTTTGCAGAACCATGAACCAGTCAAAAAATATCCATTTCTGTTTTGAGAGACAACAATTGGAAAGCTATTCTCATCCTAAGTGTTGCTAAATATGAATTATATCTGTCCAACTGGTGCAAGTCCTTTTTTGGTGCAGTTGTAGCTTCAAACGTTGTTTGGAATAAAGACGAAATACATCAGTAACAGAATAAAGAACATAAGTAAGGCCCATCATTTAAGATTTTGACAGAATAATGGACAATTTGGCGGAATTCAATCTGGAGTAAGAATCTTAAAACATTTTATGAAACATGGAATAAGATTTATTAAAATACTGTAGGCAGTCTGACATTGTTATCCACATGCCATTAACATATGATCATTATAGCTTGGCAGAATAGTTACTATGAGCAATGCCAAAGGAAATCTACTGGTAGAAAAAATGTTAGTTTGCAAGGAATTAAACTTTTAATTGCACACCAGTCTGAGAAGCTTAAAAATCTGGGTATGCCCTTCATTACCAGGCCATGTAGAACCTGAAGAGGTCACTTGGTCCTCTGTGTCTTTTTCAGGCATTCAATTAGAACATGGATAAACCATTTCTGGACTTGGACTGTAGCTACCCATCGTTGCTCCCAGTGGCTTGGTTCAAAATTGATACATTTACTCAACTGTTATAAGCATCAAATCTTTCAATTATGGAAATGCATCACCATTGACAATCAGAAAAATCAGTCTGCCCAGGAGCTAGAATATTTCCTGAACTTATCAATTCTCTGAGAGTTAAAATAATTTGATAATGCTAATCACATAACATTCAAGATATAATTGGTAATGGACCTCTCGTTTTGCATTATAAATGGTTGTTCACTAAACCTAACCCTGAGTTTCATTTCTGATGGGTTGTGATTGTATTCTATAAAGACCATCAAAATAATGCTGTCCCTTTATATAAAGCAGTGGTATAGCCTCCGACAACATCAGGTGTCGTGAGAGTATGTGGTTTTCTACTTTGCACATCAATTGTAAAAGACACAAGTATGTGATCGTGTTAATCTTGCAGGTGACGTAATATAACATTCAATTATTGCTGCAGCCTCTTGGTTAGAAGGGAAAAAAAATCTGAAGATGTTTAAGTGTCATCTAATGCAATCAGGATTGTCTGATCATTGATTGCACCTTTTAAGCTTTCATTTCTTACTGAAATTTCCCTGTCAATCATGATACAGTGCTTGTCCACTAGGAAGCAAGGTTTTTCATTTGAAAGTCTCAGGAGATTACTACTTCTGAAAAAAGATTTGTGGCATATGTTAACAACCACTTTCTACAGTCATCCATCTTAATACATGTATAATTTTTTTGCTGCTGTTATCACAACACCAGGGAGAGTGCAATCAAAGCCTTGCTAGATATGATCGATCGGTTCCATCATGTCACAAATGCACAACAGCAGCAGTTAAAAAGGTCATGCAAATGTAAATGTTTTGATTCATAGACAATTCGTACTGTAGATTTGCAAGAAAGGATATTCCTGAACATATCACTCAGTGAATTACAATGGTTGTCAGATGAGAGGTGGTTTGTTTGTAGCTACTGTACAAACTGGTCCTTTTAAAATCTGCTGTTTATTACCATTAGAAAGGCAAAAGGCATTTTGCGTCTTTTAGTCGAAATGCGATCATTTAATTTCAGAATACATTATTCTGATTCTACCAGAGCTAAATCTTAACGCTTTAACAGACCATTGTTAACTAGATGAAGTGTTGGAGAGAATAGTTTGTAATATTGATGTAAATGAAAAGTAGCATAAATTTGAGATGTGTCAAGTGACCATTTTACACTTTTCTTCTACCCTTACTTTTATTTTTAACAACAGAATCTGATTTTAATTCTGACTAAAAATGACACAAAAGAGGCTCCCTCAGCGACAAAAAAAATATATTTACATAGTGCCTTTAGCAGAGAATGACCTGAGGCACTTCACATAAATGTTATCCAGAACTCAGACATTGCTGAAAGGAGACACAAAGGAAAAATTAGGAATTTTCATTGTGCACATATCAGGACGAGGGCATAAGAAACCTGACTTTCTGAAGGATATCTTATTTATACAGTATGACAACAAGTTGATGATTGGTTGAGCCTTTGTAGGTGTGGGAACACAACAAAAACTGTTAACAGTCAACATGATCTGAGAACATGCTGTATAAATCCGTGGCTGAAGAAATTATGTAACCATGGGAGCAGACATAGAAAGGAATATAGATCACAGAGTTTCTGATAAGCTGAAGTTTAGGGATAATGAAATTTTGACTTTTTCTATGTTTGATTTATCATTGTCACATGTACATAGGTACAATGAAAAGTTTTGTTTTGCATACAATGTGGTAGATCATATCATACAATTAAGGTAACAGAACAGAGTGATGAATACAATGTCACAGATGCAGAGAAAATGCACAAACAGCAAGATCAACATTAAATTTAAAAGTTGAAATGTCCTTTCAGAAGTCTAATGACAGAGGGGAAGAAGCTGTTTTTGAATCTGTTGGTACGTGTGTTTAAGCTTTTATATCTTCTGCCTGACAGAAGAGGTTGAAGAGATTATAGGAGTCTGAATAGCAGATCAGTGCAGTAATCCAATTTTGAGCTGTCCCATGTATGGATAAGGGTTTCAGCACCAGATTGGCTAAGCCTGGAACATAGGTGTGTGATATTACAGCGATAGAAGTCTTTGTGACGGAGAGATTTCAGGGGCGGGAAACTTAAGTCATGGTCAAATAGCTTGCAAATGCCAAAGTTCATTTGAAGACACTTGCTGAGCAAATGGATGAATCAGTGTTATATTGTAAAGTTTACCACAGGGAATGCAGATGATGATGACTTTGGCTTTCCTAGTATTTAATTGCACACCATTGTGAGATGGATTTTTGTCAAACTGTCCAACGATGCAGAGACAGAGGAGAAGTCAGAAAATGCAGTGGAGAAGTGAACCTCAGTGTTGTCTGCATATGTGTGGAAGCTGACATGGGCCAGAACCAGAGGCAGTCAAACACTAAAAATGGTGTTGTTGGCCTGCATGCCAGCTTCCCAGCTCCCTTCTGTCCTATGGCTGCTTTCTAATGTTGAGGATGGGGCAGACAGTAATGTTACCCATTCATTTGCGTGACGCATGCAAAATTTTGTTTTGACTTGATGGCATAATCATGTTGGGGTGATCATCACGTATGTTACTACTGCATAGTAGCAGTATATAAGAACTAGCTTTGTATGTTGCTTAAACAGTTGAGATCCTTCATCTTCCATGGTAATCTAAGACAGAGTAGGTAATGTCAGAACCAAAAACAACATTAGACCTGATCATGCAGTTTGTATGATTCATAGTGAGAAATTAGTAATGTGGTAGATCAACTCCAGTGCTAATATACTGCTAGGTATGCAGCCCATACATCCCAAAGACTGATGGATAATATCAAAAAGTATGTCTCTTCAGCTGTCTGCAATAATCAGGTGCTGGCTTTGACCATCCTGCCTGTATTTGCAAAACTCTGATCAAAGTAGTTAATTCTGAATGTCATTCTGTGACTAGCCAACAGTTGCTAAATAGCCATGAGTGTGCAAATAATTATGATGATGACTAATTTCAGATTATCAGTTGGGCTCACAGGGTTGTGCACTTGCTACACTTGCTGACACACATGTCCTGTACTTTATCGACAGAAAGAACGTATGTGCATACCAATATGCATGCTGTGCCAACTTCAACTGAACAAAAAGGATGACAGCCAATCTGGTTCATTTCTGATAGCAAATGTCTCGGCCAATCAGAGTCAAGTTGCCTGGTTTTATTTTCGAAAAGCCTTGACAATTAACTGTCAGTCATCATCAAACAGTGGCATTCTTTATAGCAACATCTCTACTAATCAGTGTACCCTTGCCAACCAATCAATAGCTTCTTCTCATACAGTATAATTGTTGTTTTGTTTTAACACTGGTATTTTCTGTGAATTATCTGGATAAATGCAAATGAAAAGTTTTGAAAATATGTCTATTTTTTCAGAAATGCTCAGGAGTTTGTTTTTGAGTCACCTTCAAGTTGGAACAGGTTTGGTGGAAGTCTTCTCTGTGTTAGAATCTCTCACTTTCAAGGTTTATTATTTTGGCTGTTTGCATGACTCATTGTTTGTGAGATAGCTTTTGATGGAATCCTCTCTTTCTGAAGAAAAGTTACAAACTGATTTAAAAGCAAAAATCAAATTGAGTTCTTCAACCTGTGTTGCTGTTTGAAACCTTGAGATTTTGTGACACTTTAGTTCAAATGAGGGAAACTATCATAGTACAATGGAACTTTGAACGGATTTGTTCAGATTCCACCTTTAGATATTGAGTTCCTATGGTCCATTTTGCTCAAGATGAAACATAGACAGAAACTGCCATGCATTCAGTGGTTCTTATTGTGATATTGAAGAACACAACAGGCATTTATTATAACTAACTATTACATACAAACCTTACATTCCTCAGGAATATAAGTGTTGTGGCTAATATTGTGCTGCTATATTATAACAGAGGACCATGCTTTCAGGAGACTGTCATACTTCAAGTGATCTGAGGTGAGATAGAACGTAATCTTTATTTCCTCAACTCACATGATATGATGCCTGACAGAATTGAAGTACCTGAGAAGTTTTGCTCTTTTTTTATCATACAGAGGCACGTATGGCTGTGAGCATATCACTTCAAGGCGTCCAGACTTATTGACTATGAGATATAGTACAACGTCCCTCTTTTTCCAAAGACAAAAGCTTAACCCAAACAGATTTAGTGAGTTGCAAATAGGCACATGTTGTCAATTTGATAATTATACAAACAGTTTACAAGACTAATATCGAAAACTTTGTTGTAATACTTTGAAGATTTTGAGAACTCATCTTGATATGGTGACCACATACCTGCCTGGAGAGGTATGTGTTGCTCTTGGTTGTAATTGTTTGACAACCTGCTGGTCTTGCTGCTGGTAGCTGCCACTCAGTATCAGTAGTCTATCATCATCAGAGTGTTCTTCCTCACCCTCTTTACATATGATTGGTATGCCATACATTGGTCTGAGTTGGCATTGTTCCTTCGCAATGTAGCACCCTGATCAATGATGACATCATGTCATCTGGCAGGTTGCATTTTCTAAAACACTTCAATGTACCAAGTTAATGTATTTGTATTTCTAACCTGTATGCAGTTTTTCATTCTCCTCCTTCCTTGAAGAATCACATCCTGTGTCTTGGAATGTTGGACAATTGGTTTCTGGTATGATCATTTGCACTTGCCTTCCAAGCATAAGATGTGCTACGATGATAACCCCTTCTCCATTGGTGCTGCATAAAATTGCAGAAAAACAATGCAAATATTTTGCTCTGTTGCTTGACACATAGTTGTCATTGATTAGATAGTGTGCATCATACATTCTCCTAGGCTATTTGAGAACAGACAGTGCAGTGACACCGTGATATAGGTCACTTCTCACTTAGTACACATGCCTTGAAATAGTTTTCCGGTGTACTGAGGTCTATTGTCTGATAGTATCTGATTTGAGAAACTGAATAAACTGAAAATAGTGCTCATCATGTCAATGCTCCCGCTCATTATTTTGCTAAGTTATTGATCAATGGGCAATTTAAGGAAATAATCTATCACAAGGATATAAATATCCCATGCGTTTTGATTAGTTCTGCATTGCTTTTGTCCAGAGAGTGGATGGAATATCACATGGAGGTGGTGAACACCCCTGGTGTTGGGGTTGATAACTTTGGCACGCTTCACATGCATTTTCACCAGGAGTTCAATATTCCAATTCATCCCCGGCCACACACAGATTCACATGCTCGCTGTCTTGTGCATTCAACATCAATATGTCCCTGATGTAACATGCATATGATGTCTTGGTGTAATGCTTTTGGCATTAGTATATTGACATATTTGTATATTCGTATTTATGCATTGATATTTGAGTATTTTTGATATTAGTATTGTTTCCCCTTTAAAAAAACGCTATTCATGATATACCAAATTTAACCAAATCTAACCAAATGTACCAAATAGGTGACCCACTGGTTAGCACTGCTGCCTCACAGTGCTAGGGACTCAGGTTCGATTCCAGCCTTGTGTGACTGTCTGTGTGTCTGTGAGTTTGCATGTTCTCCCCGTGTCTTTATGGGTTTCTGCTGGGTGCTCTGGTTTCCTTCCACATTCCAAAGATGTGCAGATTAGGTGGATTGGCCATGCTAAGTTGCCCACAGTGTCCAGGGATGTGCAGGTTGGATGGATTAGCCCTGGTAAACGTGGTGTTGCTGGGATGTGGTGGATCTGGATGGGATGCTCTCCAGAGGATTGGTGCAGACTTGATGGGCTAAATGATATGTTTCTACACTGTAGGGATTCTATGAAATTTGCCTCTGAATGAACAAAATGAACACATTTTCTCAAGTACCTCTTTAATTCTCTCAGCCATCCCTAAATAATGAACTTTTGAAACTCTTGTAGCTGCTCATCTTTGGCAATTACCACTGCGATTGCTCATACTGGTTCTTGTCAACTGTAATAAATCAACATCATTGACTTCATAGTCAAGAATATTAATGTATAAATCAAGTGAATATCTTGGTCTTTGTATGGGATGGGTAATCTGGTGTGTCAAACCTAATCAGTCTGATACAGAAGGTATACTTCACTTCAAATTTATGTCCTTGCAGATCATTGACTGATTCAACTGCATCACGTGTATCCTGTTTACACCACAGCAGAAATGGCTTGAATGTCATGATCTGTGACTGTACTGAGATCTGTGCATGCTGGTATGCTGCCACTACTGGGCCATTGGCATCTACAAGAGATAATATTTTAGGAAACCATGATCAGATTGCCTTTTGGCACTGTATTGCAATTCTGCCAATGCATTGAATTGATGATCCTTTACATACTTTGGGGTTGTTTCCGTAAGCTTTACCATGGAGATTACTTGTGGTGATAAATATCTTACAGGCTATGGAGTGGTAATATGTTAGAACGAGGTCCCATGTTGAGTTCAGTTTTTTGTGTGCATTATGTTGCCATTCCAGGATGAATATTATTTATGATTGTAAAAGCTTCTGAATGCCTTACACTGTCCATGTGGCATGAGGCTTACACTGGGGAAAGTTTGGTTATCATTTGAAATTTGCTGTTTGCTTGATTAGCTCTGAACCTCATACATATATTTGCAATTGTGCACCTTGTTAACACTTTCCTTAATGTCTTTTTACTCACTTGTGTCAAGGTCTGACTTGGCCTTTGGAACAATATTTCCTGTATGTGTGTGCCAAAAAGAATCTATTCATGGGCTGGAAAATTACAAGGATAGAAGGGTCAAGGGTCAATTCCTGAGGAAGGGATGGTGATGGCGGTTTTGACAAGGACAAGGCTAGTAGCTGTGGTGTGGAAACCATTTACAATATCAGCTAACATGCAGGCCAGGAAAGTTATTTGGATGGTCAAAAGTTTAGTGGATACGTAAACGTGATGTTATGTGTGGTTGCATGATCCACTCAAGTTTACATTCACATATAACGTTAGAATTTTTGAATGTATAAGATTATAAAAAATATTACTGGATGAGTAACTGAGAAATTTTAAGCACAAATTCATGCCAAATTGTAATATTGAATTGCATAAAGTATTGTCTCATCTCTGAAAGAATAATGGCCATGAAAAACAATTTGTTGTAAAGGGTCAGCTGTGTGACTGACACACCTACCTGCCTACAGATAATACTATATGGTTTTTCATTCCCTCTGATCTGGCCTTGCAAACCATTTGATTGTACAAATAGTCCCTACTTAGAAAAGTGATTCACCACTGCTTTCTCAGAAGAGTAATTGTAATGGGGACATTGTCTTTTTGTCCTCACAACAGATATTATGAGACATGCCCTCACTCTGAATAACAAGAGGCATATTTGTACCTTGTTCTAAAGTGTGATACTGAATCGGGTAACCTGATTTCCTTCTCCCAAGATGTATATTTCTATTGATGTTGCTGGTATTAATATTGGGAGAGATGTAAAAACGCTACTGATTCTCTTTCTTGAAAAGCCATTGTCTCCAGGATAGGAGAGAGAAAGTGAGAAAAGAAGTAAGCAGAAAATATTACATAACTCTGCAGACATAGCATTTCAAACAACAAAAACTTTAAAATGCTGGCAGTGCACTATGATTACTAAGCAGCTTTTGGCTTCTTTAATGTAAAAGCTGAGTGTCCTTGGAAAATTCCCAGGACATTGATATCGCCTCTAAGATTTAAAGAGATGATAGAAGTGGAACATTGCATTTCTAATGCGTTTGGGTTTGTCTTCCTGATGGGCTTTTGACAGATTTTTATTTCGCTTTTTTTAGGATTAAACTAACATTTAATGTAAATGTAGATTCGCAATATTTTAAAAAGCATTTCTGCATTTTGACAAGTCTGATCCAGAAGTGCAATGCATTCAATGTCGGCTCCAAATATTTATCCAACTTTTCCAGAGTAAAACAAATACACTTTCCCTTAGAAATCTCAATGATTTTACTTTCTGGATTTTAATGTGAACAGGACAGTGAAATCTTCTCTGATATTTAAGAGGTTCCAAAACATAAGTGTTAGTGATGGAAGGTCTGCAAAAGTTTCCATTCCTAATTGTTTTGTGCAATTCCATGGTGAAGCTGCCTGGTGACAAATCTTTTTCTATCATTTGTTCATGAGTTGTAGGCATCATTGGCTGGACCAGCATTTATTCTTCATTTCTAATTGTCTTTGAACTGAGTGGCTTATTTAGCGTTTTGTGGGGGGGCATTTAAGAGGTGACCAGGTTGCTGTAGCTCTGGAGCCACATATAGGCCATACCACATAAGTATGGTAGATTTCCTTCCCTAAAGGACATTATTGAATTAGACGGGTATTTAAGGTAATCAACAATGATTGCAATGATTGGACATCATGAGACTAGCTTTAAATTGCAGATTTGTATTGAATTCAAATTTCATCATCTGCTATTGTGGAATTTAGATCCATTTCCTCAGAACAATAGCCTGGGGTCTGGGCTACTAGCCCAGTGACATTATTACTATCACATGCCACTCCAGTACTCAGGTTCAGTGTTGTATTATCCCCTGTGTTTAAATAACGCATTGATATTCATTGTCACGGCTTACACATGGATGATACTTCACTGACTGGGGAGAAATTGTACTTGTGAAATCCATCCTAAGGAATCAATGCCTTCAGAAGACCAAGCCAGCAGAAAAAAAAGGCCTAGGGCAATCTGTTTATTGATATAATGTACATATGAATCACTATTTTAAATTCTGGAACTCATCTTTATCATTTAGACTGTGAAGAGTAAAGGAAACCACTTTGGAAATGGATCTAAACAAAAATGTTTGGAGGCCAATATTGCTTTTATTTAATGTCTTGTAATTCTCTCTCCAATTATCTCTTCACTCTATGGTGGGACAGTTGAGGAACAGTGGAGGGCTTTCAAAGTAATTTTTCAAAGTGCTCAGCAAAAGTATATACCAGTGAAAAAGAAGGACTGTAAGAAAAAGGGTAATCAGCCATGGATGTCTAAGGAAATAAGAAAGGCTATCAAATTGAAAGATATGATGTACAAACTGGCAAAGACCAGTGGGAAACTAGAAGACTTGAAAAACTTTAAAGGTTAATAGAAAGCCACAAAGACTTCTATAAAGAAAAGTAAGATAGATTATGAGACAAAACTAGTTCAGAATATAAAGACAGATAGCAAAGGTTTCTGTAAATATGTAAAATGAAAAAGAGTGGCTAAAATAAAATCCTTTAGAGGATGAGAAGGCCGATGAAATTAGTGGAAATGAGGAAATTGCTGAGACATTGAACAGGTACTTTGTGTCAGTCTTCACAGAGAAGGAAACAAACAACTTGCCAGTAATTAATGACAAAGAGACGAAGGTAGGTGAGGACCTAGACACAATCATTATCACGAAAGAGGTCATGGTGGACTAGCTAATGGATCTAAAAGTAGACAAGTCTCCTGGCCTTGATGGAATACATCCCAGGGTACTGAAAGAGATGGTGGGAGTAATAGTAAAAGCACTTGTGGTAGTTTTCCAAAATTTGCTGGACTATGGGGCTGTTCCAAGACATTGGAAAATAGTCAATGTGATGCCACTGTTTAAAAAAAGAGGTAGACAAAAGATGGGGAATTATAGGCTGGTTAGCTTAAATTTTGTAGTGGGGAAAATGCTTGAATCTGGGATTGGCTAACTAACACGAAGCAAAGAGAATGGATAATTGAGTGCTTTTCTGGTTGGCCAACAGTGACTAGTGGTGTGCCTCAGGGATCAGTGATGGGACAGCAATTGCTTACAATTTACATAGATGATTTGGAGTTCGGGATCATGTGTAGTGTGTCAAAGTTAGCTTATGACAGTAAGATGAGTGGTGGAGCAATGTGTGCAGAGGACTCTGGAAATTTGCAGAGGGATCCTCTGTTTCTACCCCTGTGTTTCTGACCCTCTGCTTTTGCCCCTCTGTTTCTCATTCTTTGTTTCTCATCCTCTGTTTCTGTCCTTCTGTTTCTAGTACTCTGTTTCTGACCAGATTGGGTGAAGATCTGGCAGATGGAATTCAGAGTTGATAAATGTGATGTCATCCTGTATGTCCTTGTGCATGAATCACAGAAGGTTGGTTTGCAGGTGCAGCAGGTAATTAAGAAGGCAAATGGAATTTTGTCCATCATTGCTAGAGAGATTGAGTTTAAAAGCAAGGAGGTTATGTTGCAGCTGTACAGTGTGCTGGTGAGGCTACATCTGGAGTACTGTGTGCAATTTTGGCCTCCTTACTTGAGAAAGTATTTGCTGGCGCTGGGGGGTGTGCAGAGAAGATTCACTAGGTTGATTCCAAAGATGAGACTGTTGGCTTATGAGGGGAGGCTGAATGGACAGGGATTGTATTCATTAGAATTTACAAGAATGAGGGGGCACCTATAGAAACATACAAAATTAAGAATGGGAATAGATAAGATAGAAGCAAAGATGTTCTTTCCGCTGGTGGTGAAACTAGAACAAGAGGGCATAGTCTCAAAATTAGGGGGGGCTAGATTTAGGATTGAATTGAAGAGTAAGTTCTTCACCCAAAGGGTTCTGAATAGGTGGAATTCCCTGCCCAGTGAAGTAGTTGAAGCTGCCTCATTGAATGGTTTTAATGCTAAGCAAGATAATTATTTGAATATTAAAGGAATGAAGGGTTATGGCGGTAGGATGAGTAAGTGGAACTGAGACTATAAAAAGATCAGCCATGGTCTTATTGGATGGCGGAGCAGACTCGAAGGGCAGATGGCCTACTCCTGCTCCTGGTTCTTATGTTCGTATGTTCTTAATTCTTTTTCAATCCTATGAATTAGAGAAAGATCTGCACATAAACCAATATAAAATACATCACAAGTTGTCAATGTTGACCTCTTATGGTTTAAATTTGGAAACAATTGTTTATATAAAAATATTCTGCTTACAGGGTGATTTCTACAAAGAGAAAAGAAAGTATCAGATTTATACACCTTTCTTTCCTCATCTGTTTAATTGGTCACTCAACAACTCAACTGAAATGAAAACATGTTTTACATAACAGTGGTTAACTAAAATTGTTCCTTTATTTCCACCCTGATTTTGGCAGTGCATTGGCTCTAATTGAAACATTGAGTAAAAAGAATATAATTACAGAACATTTTAGGTCTGGTAAATGACATTGTATTTTAATGTCATTTAATGTCATTGAATTAGGATCAGAGTCCACAATAAGAAACATTTCTGGCAGACTGGAACACCTAGATTAGTTAGTCTAACCCAAATGAAAACATCCTCTCTTCAACCAAGATGATACTGCCCCCTTTACCAAAAAAACCAACAAATTACATTAAAAAATTTCACATTTACATTGTAAAATACTCTAAGGGTCTTCATGGGAGTGTAATCAAACAAAACTTAGCCAAAAGTCAAACAAGAGATATCAGGAAAAGTGACTAAAAGCCTGTTGGATTATTTACATTTCACAGAGTAATTTAAAAGAGCAAAGAGACAAAGATTTAGCAAGGTCTGAGGTAGCTGGATGTATCGCTGCCAATAATAGACTGAAGGAAGTGCGTGCAGGGCCAAAGAGAAGATTTGGAGGAAGAATGGAGAAACATAGCAATCCTGTTGGGGGCAGTGTTGGGGAGGGTGGGGGGCGGTGGCGGGGAGGAGGAGTAGCTGTAGGACAGCAGGAAATTTAAAAATAGGAACCCCTCCATAAATAGACATATGGAATACAAGAAAAATTGAGATGACCTTCCTCTAAAACACAGCTATTCTCTGATCACCAACTTTTCCTAGACTCCTAGTGCCCAAAAGTAGAGGTCTCCTGCCATCCAATTTTTCTTTCCTTATTGTCCCTCTACCTCTTACTGAATCACAAATTGATTGAATTTGTCTTTAAATTAATGGAGTTAGTACCACTCCATCTGCTAATGACTCGAGTCAAGCTAAAAACTGCTTTTAATGGTGATGAATTGAAGATATCCATAAAATCATTCCACACATGCCAATATCAAAATGGCATCAAAGCATACAGCTCCAAGAGTAATCAGCAAAGGCTCTGCACAACATTCCTATATCAAATCAAGAAATTACCTAAAATCAATATAATGAAGTAGTACCAACACACACACACACATCTTAAAAAAGTCATACATCCCTCAAAAAGTGTAAAGACTAGCTTGCTTGGACTTCCAAAAGCTTGAAACAAAAATAACCTCGAAGATTCTCAATGCACTTTGTTGAATGAAATAATGAATTGATATAATCCAAGTACTCTGCAAATCGTTTAACAAAGTTGCAAAATTTATAAGTATGGAAAAATTGTTAAATGTTTCGTTTTTGTGATCATAATCTTTGTGAATTTCAACTTCGCTTTTCACGTGCTACATTTTCTAGAGGTTGCATTATCTGTTACAAATTTTTAACATGCTAATTCAGTTTCTATCCTATTTGTATTAAATCAAAAATGCTGACTTTTTTTTCTCCTTGGTTACTTTCATTTAAACCAGTCACCAAATTAGGTCATCTTATTTTTCTGTCTTATTGTTAGTTCTGTGATATGGTTCAGGCATTTATAAATCCAGAAGTAACAACCAGCTATGTACTGTCCATGGCTTGAGAATCTCCTGGCCTTGTCCTTCTAGATCATAGAGGTTGTGTCTTTGGAAAATGCTGTAAACAAGGCTTCTTCAGCAGCACTTTCCAAGCACACAACCTCTGCCACTTAGAAAGAAAAGGTTAGTGCCTGCACTGGAACACAACCACCTGCAAATTTCCCTCAGAGCCAACTCCATCCTGATCTGAAGTCTCTCACCATTCCTTTATTATTGTTGGATCAAAATTGTGGAATTCCCTACCCATTAGGACTGTTGATGTACATCCGTCCCAAGGATTGGAATGGTTCAAGATGGAATTGATCTAGCATGTTACAAATTTGTAACAGATAATGCAACCTCTAGAAAATGTAGCGGGTGAAAAGCAAAGTTGGAAATACGTGAAGATTATGATCACAAAAGCAAAACATTTAACTATTTTTCTATATATATATATTCTGCAACTTTGTTCGGCCCCATCTTCTCAGTTGCAATTAATGAAGGGCAAAAAAGTGCTGGCTGAGACAAAGATGCCCACATCCATTAAATGAATTTAAAAAACCTTGCAAATTATTGACACAGTCTTGGTTTGAAATACTCGGAAAATAATCCAGTGCAATTCTAACTCATCTTCTCATCATTCCATTCATGGCCTTCCCAGGTCCAATTTGCCAGCAGGGTATCTTATTCAATTCCCTTCTAAAAAATCACTAGGAAATGCTATCAGGAAATAAGACAACACAAGTGAAAAGTTTGTATTCAAATTATAAGCTACGTTCCTGAATGTTACATTTCCCTAGTTACATGAACCTGTACCACTGGGAACCATGCATTTGAAATCTAGAGTTGACTATTTGTGGAGTCAGGAGCAGGGATCCATGCCCCACATACCATGGTGTGGAATATTTGTGTATTCTTGCAGAGGTCCAAGATTTGCACATACAGCTCTTCACAAGATCTCACCATGGAATGTCATCCAAATTTGGCAAGTAGATGACAATCTTTATGAATTTTTAAAAGGAGTGTCCGAAGAATGGTTTTATTTTAATTTTCATAGCGTCTTGTTTCATGCTGCTGCTCTCGATAAATAATGTCACATTTCCAGCTGCGTTTGAGATAGGGAAATGTCCATGTCACAGTCTCGTCAATCGAAGAGTTAATTCAGCAAATGCTGAAGAAACTTAGCAGGTCTGGTACCATCTGTGGAGAGAGAGGAGAAAGCAATAAAATTCAGTTCATTTTTACCAATTACTTTTATTTCCTTCTTTGTTAATATTTTATGCGTTGCTTCTGGATTGATGCCCATTTTATTGTTATGCAGTAATGGATGTCTTACAGCTCCAGTAGTTTGTGGAGCTTGTTCATAACATTTAGTTGCTAAACTCACTATTAAGATCATTGCTTAAGTTCCTGTTGGAGAAATGGTGCAAAACAGGTGTCTTGTTGAAAATAGCTGTTTGCAAATTGTCAAATTCTTATAACTGTCTGGTTTAACACCAACTTGCAAACTTCTCTCATCGTCACAAATGAACTTGCAACTGATTTTGCTTTGAAATGATTGTATTTGGCAATGATTTTGAGCCTCATTTCAGTGTAAACAACATACTGCAATTAGACGTTTAAATAAAGAACATAATTTAATGTAGAATTTTTACAATTTCCAGATCTCCCAACAACTTTGAAGCTAATAAAATATTTGTTTCAAGTGTAGTCACTGATCAACTGCACAGGCTCAATGTGTACACTGAACAACCAATTTAATTCCATAGTAATAAAAGACCAGACAATCTGTTGTTTAATAATGTTGGTTAAAGGTTAGGTATTTATCAGAAAACAGCACAGTCTTCAACTGTTCTTTGTTTAGAGCCATCTCACTCAAAAAATAGCTTTTCTTGACAATGGAGCATTCGATAATGTGCTTAAGTCTGTAGAATGGGATTGCGTTAAAGCTAAGACTTGTATAGACATACAAATAAAAATAAAATACTGCAGATGCTGGAAGTCTGAAATAAAAATAGAAAGTGCAGGAGGAACTCAGCAGGTCTGGCAGCCTCTGTGGAGAGAGTAACACAGCTAATGTTTGAGTCCAATAGATCTTCTACAGAACTGAAGGGCGATATGCTGTTGACAAAGGGAGAGGAGCAATGAGAGAGACAGATGGGGAGAGTCTGAGTAAAGGAGTGATGTAGAGGCAAAATAGATGTGATTACTAGAAAATAGGTCAGCACTTTTGAGAGTAAAGCCATACCAACAAGACTCTAGGGGGTCTGGGGTATGATGGAAAATGAGGACAGTGTTCATGCTCTAGAGATGTTGAACTCAATGTTGAACCTTGAAGGCATTAAAGTGCTATACTGGGCCTTGCTGTAACACTGCAACAAAGCTACAATGGAACTGTTACTTTACACAGACACCGTCAGTTCCCCCATGGTATATGTCTCTGATCTTATCTATTTTGTCCCAGAATTCGATCCCTGCTACTCTGAGTTGAGTTATTCAGGGCTGCGAGTTTTGGGAGAGCTAAATCTTTTACCCAATGAGTGATAGAGGCTGAATAATTGAATAATTTTAATGTAGAGGTAGATAAGCTCTTGATGAATGGGGGATTCAAAGAAGTAGACAGGCAAGTAGAACTGAAACCATTTGATCAGCTATGATCTTATTGAATAGTGTAGCAGGCTCAAAGGACCTATTAGCCAACTCCTGTTCCTAGTTTATTGTCAACAACCTATGGCTAATGAAGGTAAAATGCATCTAAGGTTGGTGCTTCAAATTATGGGCTGGAAAGCATGATTATGTAAACATTAAGTAAATACAATATTAGCCTTAGTTACAGTATTCACCATGTAGAAATATTAACCCATATGTTCCAAAAGCCAGATAGGTATTTATGAAGTCTAGGTGAGAGTTGTGCATGAGGATGCTGCAGAATATTCATTGTAGCAGATTCGGAAGGAATTAGCTGGGAAATTGAAGATGCCACTCCCACTCCAGACCTGGGGTTTGGCACCTCCCTTATGCATCCCACTGTCAGACTCATTATCTCCCACCCACCCATACCTACCCCGACTTGGTTCAATTCCACCCTAGGGCAACTGTTTGGAGTTTGCACATTCTCCCCGTGTCTGCGTGAGTTTTCACCAGGTGCTCTGGTCTCCTCCTAAAGTCCAAAGATGTGCAAGCGAGGTGGATTAGCCATGTTAAATTCCCATTGTGTTCAGGTTAGGTGCATTAGCCATGGGAAATGCAGGGGTTACAGGGATAAGGTAGGGGGTGGGTCTAGGTAGGATGTCCTTTTAAGGGATGGTGTGGACTTGTTGGGCCAAATGGCCTGTTTTCACACTCTAGGGTTTCTATTCTATACCTGTACCCTACCTGCTACCCACTTGGCACTATAAACCCCTGTCCGCCAGGCACCTTACCCTTTTGTCATCCTAACGTCATATAGCCATTACCGGATTACTGCTGAAAGCAGCTGTCCAAGTGACTATCTGTGACACTTGATTTTTATATTTCTGAATATGAAAGCTGACTGCTCTGAAAAACGGCTGTTGGTTCGCACTACACGATCCGAAACGTCAACTTTCCTGTTCTTCTGATGCTGGCTGACCTACTGTGTCCCTCCAGCTCCACACTTTGTTACACTAGACCTAAAGAAGTAGATTGCAGCCTTCCAGTCACTTCTCCATTACTTTCTCAAACGTTGGCAATGGATATGCCTTAATTCCATTTAGTTTTACTTTATTTTAAATTAGTGATAGGTCTCGTGGTAGATCCAGGGACCACACACTGGCTCATGTTGATGCAGCATCAGACCTACACCAAAGAATGCTTGTAATATAATTGCTGCGGGTTAATGAAATTCGACCAACCGTTTTTATTACAAAGATATAATGCAATCAATGAGTATAATGGATTATTACGTAGTCGTAACTTAATGAAGTAAATGGTTATGTAATTCCCATTTGCACAGTTAACTTAGATTGCATTTCATAAACATACACATTAAGCATATCATGGATCTCCTGTGACATTGCCCACTCTAAGTTGCTGCATCTGTTACACTATGGAACTAAGAAGTCTCAAGATGTAATTATAATGGTACATTTATTACTGAATCACCTTTTCCAAACAGGCATAAAGAAATTCCTTCAAGCAAGGCTGATTGCTGTTAAGGTGGAGCTGTTTAAGATAATTGACAAAAGAACCAAGGGGTATATGAGCTTTTGTTTAATGCAGTGAGTCATTATGATCTGCAATGTACTGCCCCAAAGGCGTTAGTAACCTACAAAGAGTAAATGGATTTGTATCAAAAAAGGAAAGTTTTCAGGGCTATGGGGAACGAGCAGGGCTATGGAATGGGCCTTATTAGGTATTTCTTTCAAAAAGAAATATTTTAGCATTGAGGACCAAATGGCCTCTTTTGCATTCAAAGGTTTGATGTTCTATGTTTAGCTTACTTGACACTTCAAGGCAAAACATTGTAAACTGGTGCATCCTAAAATGACTTATGGCCCAATTACCAGTGATGTGTGAAGCTCAGCTCTAGTTTGTGATAATCTTAGTCACACAACCAGTGCCAAGAGACCAGTTTATCAAAATCAACAGGAAATGACAACTTTCTTTTCTCCTTTGATCACTTAGTTGTGATTTAAGAGCTAAAATTCTGACACCGTTCTTAAAATTTATTCATAGGAGGTGGGCTTCTCTGGCTAGCCCACCTTTCACAGCCCATCCCTAAATAATCTTGCAAAGTGAGCTGCCTTATTGAACTATTGAAGGTTATATGGTTTACTTCTTCAGTGCTGTTAGGAAGGAGTTCCACTATTTTGACCCAGTGATGTTGAAGGAGTAGCAATATTGCTCCAAGGCAGCTTGATGTGTAGCTTGGAGGGAACCTTTGTAGGTGATGACATTTTAATGCATCAGCTAGCCTTGTCCTTCGAGGTGATAGAGTTTGCACTTTTAGAAGTTGCTCGCGAGGGAGCTTTGGTAAGTTGCTGCAGTGCATGTGTAGCTGGTACACACCTGCTGCTTTAGTGTGTCAGTGGTGGAGGCAGTAACTGGTGAATGTGGTGGATGGGCTGTTAATCAAGCATGCTGCTTTGTCCTAGATACTGTTGAGCCTCTTGAGTGCTGTTAAAGTTGCATTCATCTTAGCAATTGAGGAACATACCATCATACTCCTGACTTGTGCCTTGTAGATGGTGGACAGGTTTTGGAGCATCAGAAAATAAGCTACTTGCTGCAGAATTTCAAGACTGTAACCTGGCCTTGTGGCCACAGTATTTATCTGGCTGGTCCAGATCAGTTTCTAGTTAATGGTAAACCCCAGGATTTTGATAATTGGGAATTTAATGATGGTAGTGCCATTTAAAGTCAAGGAGTGATGGTTTGATTTTCTCATGTTGGAGATGACCACTTCCTGGCTGTTGCGTAGCATGAATGTAACTTTGCTATTTATCAATCCAAGTCTGGATGTTGTCCAGTTCTTGGTGCATTTAACATGTATGCTTCAGTATTTATGGAATGGCAAATGGTACTTGCAATTGTACAGTTATCAGCAGACTCCTCATTTCTGACCTCATGATGGAAGGATGGTGATTGATGAAGGAACTGATGATGGTTGGACCTAAGACACCACCCAGAGGAACTCCTACAGTGATGCCCTGGAGCTTAGATGATCACCTCAACTATCTTCCTTTACTGAATGACACCAACCAGTGGATAGTTTCCACGCCTGTTCAGCTTTTCTTATCCATGGTTGAACAAAGGCTGATATGAGGTCAGGAGCTGAGCTGCTGGAATCCAAAGTGAGTGGAAATGAGCTAGTGAATGCTGAGCAGGTGCCATTCGATTGCACTGTCAAGCACACTTCCCATCCTTTGGCAATGATCAAGAGTAGACTAATTGTGTAGAGATTGGTCAGGTCAGATTTATCATTTTTTTTTGTGGACAGGACTTAGCTGGACAATGTTCCACCTTGTCAGGTAGGTACCAGTGTTGTAGCTGTACTGGAACAGCTTGGCTAGGGACACAGTGAATTCTAGAGAAAAGCTCTTCAGTATCATTGCAGTGAAGTTAGGGCCCATAGCTCTTGCAGTATCTAGTGCCTTCAGCCATTCCAGTTGTCACCTGATGTGAATCAAATTGGTTGAAGACTGAAGCTTGATGCTGGATGCCTCACCAAGGGGCTAAGGTGGATCATCCACCTGGCACTTATGGCTGAAGATGGATGCAAATGCTTCGACCTTGCTCTGATGAAGGGTCACTGAACTCAAAGCATCACCTTTAGTTTTTCTCTCCACAGATGCTGCCAAACCTGTTGAGTTTCTCCAGCACATCTTGTTTTTGCTTCAAACTTGACTTTTGCACCAATAGTCTCCTTCATTGAGAACAGAATTATTTGAAAATACAGTATTTTGCATGTAATGATCAAGCCACATGCAAGAACTTAGGCAAGTCAGGGTTGATAGTATTTTGCTTTTATATAGTCTCTCTGTCTATGCCCATGAAGCAGATCATCTTCTAGATATTGTCTTATAGTCAAGAGTTTAGAAATTAGAAAAGCCTTTTCCCCACAGACAAGTAAAAATGTTTCATTAATTAATTTCCTTTGAACATAATTGAATCATTATCTGCTTAAGAATGGGATTGAAGGTTACAGAGAGAATACAAGCACAGATGGTGACATGTTTCACAGAAAACAATGACTGCAATGCTCTCAATAAATTACATAATGAAATGTGTCAGGCAGATAGTAAAAGTGAAGTGACATTGAGTGTGTTACCTTGGAGATTTTTCCTTCCTTTTTCTTGGATCAGGATGGAAATCCTTTGATTTAGAACCTTCTTCGGGAGATCAAAGTGTGGAGAGTCTGGGTGAAATTTCAAATGGCTATTTTAAAGGAGAAGATTTGACAAAATTGATGTTCTCTTCTGTGTCTTTATGTTCTGTTGGCTATAAAAATGAAAGGCAATCTTATTAGATATTAAGAACTTATTTTACAAGGTTAGACAGGGTGGGTGCACAAAGGACGTTTTTTGCATTTTGGGAGTCTAGAATCAAGAGATGCGGTATCAGAAAAAGATTTAAGTCGTTCAAGACTGAGATGGAGAGACCAACTTTATTCAGAGGGCAGTAAACCTATGTAATTTTCTACCCCAAGGGCTGTGGGGTTCAATCATTAAGTATATTTGAGAAAAGGTATCTATAGATTGCTGGATATTAAAAATATCAAGGGATATCAGAATATTGCAAAAAAGTAACGTTGAGACAGATGATCTGCTGTGATCTAGTTGAATGGTTTGAGGGAGCCAAGTGGGTCTGCGACTGCTGTTATTTCCTATTGAGTTACATTTCCTTGTTTATATCTTACACTTGGGAAGATGTGGGCCACAAATGAAGGCGGTCTGTCAACACTACAAAGTTGACGACCATTTCAATGATTTTTCTGGATGACTGCTCTTGGTACCTTGTGGTATTTTCCACCTCTGTGCTGGGTAAATGCTTTTTAAGATTGGGATTAAGGAGTAACAATTGGCTGTTACCAATCTGCCATTGGAGTTGCTTCGCATTGGGACTTTCTAATGATTAGTGGAAGAGGATAGGCCACCACAGAGTATCCAGAGAAGAGGCACTGTTCTTAGGTATCACAAAGAATTATTGCATGACAGCAATAAATGCAACTACCTTTGGTCAGGTATAATTACTAGGATATTAGGGAGCTGGTACATAAGCATCTGCTCCCTCCATCCATATTGTGTGCAACATCAGTAGAATGAATGGAATTAAGGTAAAATGAATATTAGACCTTTCAGAGCCATTACCTTCTACAACAAAGCAAAAATTAACTCCTCGGCTATAGATGGGACCAATATTATTCTAAGTGTCTCATTGTACTGTCACATAATATCTAGATCTTGATATCCAAGAGATAACTAAGTTACACACAAGACCCGTTAGGACTTGTACATATGGCCATCTTAAATAGACAGTACGACAAAGAGAAATTACAAAGAACATTGGTGAAATCTAGAAAATTCAGAGATAGGTAGTTTTGTTTGCTTTTCTTCACATACTGATATTTGTAAATATCAATGTTAGTACACAGGGTTTTTGAAATGTTACTTTCTTACTCCAAATATATGATTCACCAACATCTTTGCCTTCCTCTAATTATAGCCTCTTACCCATCCTGGCTTTCCATCATTCCACCATTGATAGCTGTACATTCTTGATTTTTTTGTCTTTATTTTATCGATTTTGTTTAATTGTAGTCACATGTACCTAAGTACAATGAAAAGCTTTGTTTTGTGAGCAGTACAGGCAGATCATAATAAACAAGGATATGCAAATCATAGGGCACTTAAACAGAGCAAAGAATACACAGTTATGGCTGCACAGGAGGCGCACAAAGCAAGATCAACATTAGCTATATCAACATTATTTGAAGTTAGACAGGTCCATTCAGCAGTCTAACAATGGTGGGGAAAAAGCTGTTCTTGAACCTGTTGGTATGTGTGTTCGAGCTTCTGTGTCTTCTGCCTGACAGAAGAGTTTAGAAGAGAGCATTACCGGGGTGGGAGGGGTCTTTGATGATTTTGGCAGACTTTCCATGGCAACGAGAAGTGCAAATGGAGTCCATGGATAGGAGGCTGGTTCCTGTGATGGTCTGGGCTGTGCACACCACCTTCTGTAGTTTCTTACGGTCCTGGGCAGAGAAGTTGTTGTTCCAGGCCGTTATGCACCCAGATAGAATGCTTTCAATGGTGCATCTGTAGAAGTTGGTGAGGGTCCTTATGGACATGCTGAATTTCCTAAGCTACCTGAGGAAGAAAAGGCACTGTTGTGCCTTCTTGACCATCACATCTACTTGGGAGGTCCAAGGACAAATTGTCAGTTATTATCGCTCCTAGGAACTTGACATTCTCGACCGTCTCCACCTCACCTCCATTTATGTAGATCGAGGCGTATTCTCCTCTTTTCTTCCTGAAGTCATTGATTAGTTCTTTTGCTTTGCTGACATTGACAGAGAGGTTGTTGTCGTTATACCATGACACTAAGCCTTCTATCTCCTTTGTATATTCTGATTCATCATTGTTTGATATCTGTCCTGCCATGTTGGTGTCATTAGCAAACTTGTAGATGGCATTCATTCAGAATTCTGCCGCTCTTCAGGACTATGTTTTTGAATTCCCTCCTTACCCCTCTGTGTGACTCTATCCTCTCTCTCCTTTTAAGGTGCACTTGAAAATAATTAACCAAGCTTTCTGTCACCTTTTCTCATACCTCCATGTGTCCTAATGCCAAATTGAATTTGTTGTCATGTTACTACATTCAAGATGCAATATAAATTCAAATTGAGATTGTATTTTCCAGATCCTGTGCTTTCTTTAGAAACCAATTTTCTACAGTCAGTGAAAACAACATTGAAAGGATGCAGTTCTCTTAAAGAGGTCCTGGTCTAAGACATGAAGGCAAGCTAAAACTTGTTTTGACCATGTATGCCGATTTGTCCCCATAAAGCATTCAACAAGCAATGGAGTTAGTGCGGGACTAAACAGTGAAATGATGAAATGGTGACCTAGCAGGAACTTTGCATTCTACCTGCATAGGTCTGGATGTAGGATAGTCACAGATTATGACACATGTCCCTGGAAAAGGGAGAAATTGATTGTTTCCCCTTTGTCTTGACCAGTTTTTTTTGAAACAGATATCCCACTTGAACCGTGGAACCCATGATTAATTTCTCTCCTACTTTTGTTGTCTTCTTGACTTCACATATGAAGTGGAAGATTAATCATTAACCAATCAGCCTGTCTATACAGAGGAATTTAAGCTTCTACATGCATCACCATTCATTGGTGCATCTGTGATGCTAACAATAAAATAGACTTCTGCTATGTAAGTTCTTGCTGTGCTTGTAACTTCCCACTTTTTCACCACTGGTCTTTAAAGGTAGCAATGAGAAGATGCCGCAAACCAGCTCAAACCTTCAATAAATCTCAACCATGATTAGATTGAATTAATCAGACACAAATGCGGGGCTGCAGTTATGAGTTGCTATACTGTCAGAGCAATTTTTTATGAGTTGCATGTCATGTGGTTGATGACAATCCTGTCCTTCCACGAAGCTTGTTCCAGTAGTTTTTCCCCTTATTCACTTCACTTGACAATCCTGTTCTTCCACGAAGCTTGTTCCAGTAGTTTTTCCCCTTATTCACTTCACTTGTTTCTTAACACAGGCAACCTTCGAGCTTTTGATCATATAACATTCTGTTCTAAAGCTACATTCAGCTGTCATGGTTTTTAGAAATCAAGGGGATATTATACTCCACACAATCTGTTGATAACATATGGGCTTGGATTGGGAAAAAAATGGAGTCTGGCTCAAACTCCTGTTGGAGACGGATGTGATATCAATGCCCCCTGATATTCTTTGTCATTATATCCAACTAACCAATTTAATTTGCACCTCTTGTTATCATGCAATAGACTGCATCTCACTCATTAAAATTCATTCATGATTCACCCTCCAACACTGATTATCAACTTGGCCCATAGAGCCACTACAAAAAGGAGGATTTGTAGTGTATTATGTTAAAGTGCTAAGGAGGACTTCTGGTGGTTAGTCACCCTACCTACCCATTAGCTGGTAGTGGTTAGTTCTTTTGTACATATAACATGGTTGATCAAAGTGGTGGGAAAAAGAATCCATTGGATCCAGGGAAAAAGAAAATCAGAAGACAAATGTGTTTACTGCTTTAAGTACTTAACTGCTTTAGGAATATTCAAACAGTCAGTCAGCGGCAACAAACAGTCAGCAGAGCCTGTGAAAGGAGCAATAAGCCAGAAGCAATGCTCCAGTCTAAACCACTCACCATGAACCACATAAGAAATACAGGAGAAGCATTATGAGCCAATAAGAGTCTAAACAAATGAAACACCCTTGGCAGGTACAGAGTCCTTAGAAAGAAAGATCTGTGGGGCAATTCTGATTCAAGGTTTGGTGGGAAAGTGACCATGAGCAAATTTATATGTCACTGATAGGTAAGGCGAGAAACTTTTAATTGATGGTACAATGGACCAGGCTAGGAAAGTTCGAGGTTAAGTAAGGACCACTTATCATTTGTGACGTAAGCTACTACTGTAAGTGATTACAGTGAGGTCAGCCAGGTGGACCTCATAGAGTATGAATTAGGGTGTTAATCTGGTCCAATCAGGGAGCCCTGGCTGACAAATATATACAGGAGTGTCAGACATCCTGTTCACTCTGAGAGATGGTTCTGAGACAGCTGGATCAGTGTCAAGGACTCTCCATGTGTAAATAAAGGGGGATTTGGTGACGGGATGCCAGCCTCTGTGGAGTTATTTCAGTAGCGATGAGAGAAAAGCATGCTCCTGAAGAAATTTACTTGCAACAGTCCTCTTTGAGTTGGGGTCAGCATTTCTGACATCATGCTGTTATTTGGCAAATGTGACTCGTTCAATCAAACCTTGGCTAGAGTGAGAACCTATAGTAGGGAATCTTTACAGATTAAGGATACAATTTTGGTTCTGGTCTCTTCTGAGAAGCAGCTGGTTCAGTTACCGCTCATTGTGGTAAAAGGCTTGGGCCATAGCTTGATGAGTTGAGAAATTGGTTGAAAAAGATGTGCTTAAATTGGCTCAAGTCTGTAGGTAAAATCCTACATCACTGCGTTAACCCCAATGTCTGGTGTGTACTTTAAATTTCGCCATTCTTGTCAAATTTCCAGTTTAATGCTAAATAGAATGTAACTTATTGGCATGGTCCAATCCTGAGAAGGACTGGTCAGATCTAGAATTCGACAAGCAGATGAGATCGGGGCAGCGGGGTGGAAAGGAGGGTGTGGGGGTGGAAAGGAAGAAGGGGAAACAAGAGAGGATTTACATTTATGTCTTGACATTGTATTTTCAGGTTGCCTCAAAGAATGTAATAGTTGATACAGAGTAGTTGGCATCCCGTTTGCCAATGTGAAGAAATGTTTATATCAGACTCAAATTAAGCCTATTTTTAGGGGTAAGGGGAGAAATGCGGTGCTAGAGCTATGGCTTTGTCACTTGTGTCCACACCATGAAGATGATAAACGCTGGGATAACTCTATGGCTGAGTGTGCTGTCCATGTCCTGTATTTATGTAATGAAGAAAGTAACTGTAACATCAGGAGGTGGTGCTTCACCAAACAGAGGAAATAATAGTTGACCTCCTGCCTCGTATGGAATAGCATTCATTGAAGGGATGATACTGTGATGTCTCACTGTGACTAGCTATTTCCCTTTATGATTATTTCACTCCAATTTCTAGTGTAGAAGGGTTACTGCTTATTATAATGCCCTTGAGCATTCCAGACCGGTTCCCTGGGAAGGTTCCCAGAGAGATATGAGGATTCTCAGGATTGAAGGTAGACATGACTGATTGGGGGGTTGCAGGATTTCCGTTTCACATACCAGATTCAGTGTGATACAAAAGTAAAGGTAAAGTTGCCATTAGGTATGCCAGAGAGCTGCTCGCTCATTAGAGAGAGATGACTGATGGTGGCTTAACCTGAAGGTCACCACACCTAAAGTGAGGGCAAGTTTGAGAAGGAGAATCCTTCACTACAACCTCAGCCAGTGAGAGAACTGAACTCACACTGTAGATGTCACTCTGCACATCAAACCATCCAGCCAATTGAGCTAACTGACTCACTGTGATGCAACGATATTGGATGGCACAGTGGCTCGGGGTTAGCACTGCTGCCTCACGGCACCAGGGACCCGGGTTTGATTCCCACCTCGGGTGACTGTTTGTGTGGAGTTTACACATTCTCCACGTGTCTGTGTGGGTTTCCTCCCACAGTCCAAAGATGTGCAGGGTAGGTGGATTGGCCATGCTAAATTGCCCATAGTGTTCAGGAATGTGTAGATTAGGGGGATGGGTCTGGATGGGATTCTCTGAGGGTCAGTGTGGACTTGTTGGGCCAAAGGGCCTGTTTCTACACTGTAGGGATTCTATGAAATTCTATTTTTGCAATGCCTTAATAAATGATGGGAGAATAAACTGAATGAAGTCACACTGTAATTAAAACAACGTTCTATACACACTCATGATGACACTGTTTAATGCTATAGAATGTAAGCTGTTAATGGCTCTTTCATTAGATAAAGTGCAGAATAAAGCTTACAATATACCCCTTCTGAAAACAGCTGCTTGTCATCTTTTAAAGCATGTGAATAAAAAACTTGAGGAATTTGCAATAAACATAGAGGTAAAATAGGAATTGTTAAAAATGTCAAATAAGTGAAGTTCCAAATTCCTACGACTGAGAACATTTGTGTCAGCCCTATTG
This sequence comes from Ginglymostoma cirratum, assembly GCA_024137785.1. Classification (NCBI taxonomy): domain Eukaryota; kingdom Metazoa; phylum Chordata; class Chondrichthyes; order Orectolobiformes; family Ginglymostomatidae; genus Ginglymostoma; species Ginglymostoma cirratum. The sequence continues at coordinate 34,067,500 of JAHRHZ010000025.1, forward strand.
GCATTTGCTTTTGGGTTTTTTTTTGTATTTTGCTGTGTGTATGATGCAAATAAAGTTTTGCAACTTAATTGAAACTAAAAGGCAGGAGGAGAATATGTAGAATGGTGGGAAGACTGGAATGTTAGTCAGAGTTCAGATCAGAGCATTATAGAAAGACTAATGGGCATTTTAGTGAATTAAAAGCACCCTAATGGAAGAGTGGACAATTTACTGATGCGCTGACACATTCTCAGGGCAGGGTTGCATATTGGCTGCTCTCTGCCAAGACTCATTAAAGCTGCATTCATTGCCAGTCAAAATACGTCCTAATTCTATTCCCCAACTCATTTTGAAGAGATGTTCTTTGGAGACTAATCCATTTATAGTGATTGGTAGTCAAATAAATCGATGAATTTTGTTTCATGTTAACAAGAAACTAGTGACTTTTGTTCATCGGAATAAAACAAAGAACTGTGGGTGCAGGAGATCTGAAAGAGTAACAGGAGTTACTGGACAAACTCAGCAGGTTTGGCAGAAGATGAAAATAGAGTTAACATTTCCAGTCCAGTGAATTCTGAAGAAACGTCATGGGACTCAAAATGTTAACTCTGTTTTTTCTCCACAGATGCTGCCAGACCTGCTGAATTTCTGTTCTTGCCTATTCATTAGACACCCACCTCTGCTTTTTGTTCTGAGTCCCGTACACCATCTATAATCTGTGACGTTCCTTGCAGAAACTATTATGACTTCCACTGTATATATTGAAGTAATTTCATTATCATTTACTTGTATAAGATCCTTGCCTCGATGAAAATAGTTTTCAGAAGAAATCATGAGATTTCTTAGCACAGCTATGAAAAGTAATCATTGTTTTGATAGAATATATCTAAGTAGTTTGAAAAGAAGAAGAAATAAAGGAGCTGGGATAGGCAGATGGCAAAGTAAACCTGCCTTCCTCCTCTGTATGATCATGAGTGATTTTCTACCTCAACTTCATTTTCTCACTCTACCCACTCATCCCATGATAATCTTAGTTTAGAAAAGCTATCAATCTTGGCATGTAAGGGCATCACAATGGCTCAGTGGTTAGCACTGCTGCCTTACAGCACCAGAGACCTGGAGTCAATTCCAGCATTGGGTGACTGTTTGCATGGAGTTTGCATGTTCTCCCTGTGTCTGCATGAATTTCCTCCCACAGTCCTAAGGTGTGCAGGTCAGGTCGACTGGCCATGCTAAATTGTCCCATAGTATCCGGGAATGTGTAGGTTAAGGAATGGGATAGGGTAGGGTTGTGGGTCTGAGTGGGATGCGCTTTGGAGGGCTGGTATGGATTCAATGGGTCAAATGGCCTGTATTTGTAGGGATTCTTTAAAATCTTGAAATGACTGAGCATTCCCAACTGTCTGAGGGAGGAAACTTCAAACTTTTGTGTGATGATATTTCTCCTCACCTCGGTATCCAATTTTTCCTTAAAAGAAGAAACAGCCTTTCAGTTTCTTCCGTGTCAAAGCCTCTAAAGAATTTTGCAGATTTCAATGAGATCACTTATCAGTCTCCTCCACACTAACAAATATACGTTTATTCTACTTTACCTCTTCATAGGGCAGCCCTCTCATGCTGGGAATCAAACTAGTGAACTTCTGTGGCACCTTGTCGAAGATAGGTGTAATTTTCTTTAGGTATGGGAACTAAAGATGCACACTGTGCTACACGTGAGTTTTCAACAAACCTACATATAATGCAGGCATCCTTACTCCTGAACTCAATCTCCTTGCAATAAAGCCTAACATGCTATTTTCATTCCTGGTTGCCTGCAGTTCCTACATTATTGGAACAGTCAACATATTTATTCAACCCAACTCACTGCTCAGCCTGTAGAAAGTAAGACTTCTTCCTACCTTTCAAGGTAGGCACCCTATTTTGCGTATTTCTTTTACTTTCTGGCTGCTAACACTGACGCTGTGTTGAAACAGTAGAATTAGAACATGAGGAAGTCAACATTCTGAATTTGCAGACATGACTTTTTTTAAAGCAGTTCTTTGATTTAAAGGCCCTAGTAAATCTTACTTGGACAAATCGATGAGCAGGGATCAGTGGACAGACCCTGCCAGGAATGCAGCAACTGTTTTTTTCTTATTTGAACCCGGCCTTCAATTCTGTGTGTGCAGCAGTTACAAGTCCAGACTGAAAAAAAAATCAATTTCTATTTCTGACTTGGCTTTAACTGCTGCGCACATAAGATCAAAGCAACAAATCCAAGATGACAAAGCAGAGTCATCCAGTTCCTGCAAGAGACTCCACTCTGCAGTCATCAATTGCAAGAACACTGTTGCACTTTTGATGGAGTATCTCACAGAACTGGGCTGCAAGACGGCAAATAGTATCAGAAGCTTGGTTAATATGGGCTCTTCGTGCTACTAAGAGCAACCAACCATTGCAGATAGTGTACACATAATCAGACATTTCTTATATAAATTCTGAATGTCATGTATGACTTCATGTAACAATAAAGTGGACAGATGAAGAATTGCCAAACCTTAGGAGTATCTTCATCATTGCTGGTCCCTCACAGATGAGGTTGACTCTTTTCTACTTTCAAAGTGAGCCTGTAGGTGGCAGTACAGGCTGTTGTGGCTACTGCAGGCTCTGTTACATGTGGGGCAGAAGGTGGTCATGGGAAGGTGGGGCATTGACGTGGCATCTTGCTCCTTCGCTGTTTTCACCTGGTTTCCGCTTTTTCCCGACAGCGTGTCTCGAGGTACTCGACGCCTCCCCAGATGCTCCTCCTCCATTTTGGATGGTCTTGGGTCAGTGATTCCCAGGTGTCTGTGGGAATGCCACACTCCGCCAGTGAGGCTTTAAGTGTACCCCTGAAGTGTTTCCTCGGTCACCTGCTGTTTCGGAGCTGAGAGTAGAGCAGGTGCTTTGGGGAAGGGGGCGGGGGGGGGTGCCTCATGTCAGTCACGCCCAGTCCATCACAGGTGATCGGGGTGGTCACTGCCTCACCACTGGGGATGTCGGCCTGATCGAAGACGTTGGTTTTGCTGCATCTGTCTTCCCAGCAGATTCACAGGATCTTGTGCAGGCAGCATTGATGGTACTGTTCCAGTGCCTTGATGTATCTGCTGTAGACAGTCCATGTCTCAGAGCTGTGTAGGAGGGTGGGAGCAACCACAGATCTATAAACCATGAGTAAGTATATCATAAGTAATAATACCTCAAGAGTAAGCAGTGCCATGAAGGACATTGAATAATTTTGCTGAAGAAGTGACCTTGTCATGGAGGCTGACCAATTGCCAGAACAAAGGGTGAATAGTCATGATGTTAAAATCTGGCGGGTGGTCATGTCAAGACATATTAACTGGGACCCGAGACAAAAAGGACCTGTTGAAGTCCCACTGAACAATTTCTCTGTAATTAGTTAACAAATAGGTAATAAATGTTCATTAATCTGCATGATTATGGTTTTCAGCCCTCATCTGTCAAAACCATCCTGAACTGATTGTGATATACAAACACTTCACCTTGGTGTATCTCATGGCAGTTTACTATCAGTGACCCTCTGCAAAGCCAGTGTCTTCATATAAGCAAATGAATTCAGAACAGGAGTAAGCCACTCGTTTTCTCAATCCTACTCCAGCATTCAATAAGATCACAGTTAATCTGATCACTCTATATTCCTGATAACTTCTCACCCCCTTGCTCACCAAAAATCTATGTGCCTCTGCCTTAAAAATATTCAAAGGCTCAGTTTCCGCCACCTTCTAAACATAGAAGATAGGAGCAGGAGGAAGACCTTTGGCCCTTCGTGCCTGTTCCAACATTCATCACAATCATGGCTGATCGTCCAACTCAATAGCCTATTCCTACTTCCTCCTCATAACCTTTTATCCCATTCATTCCAATTGCTATATCTAGCCCCCTCTTGAATACATTCAATATTTTGGCATCAACTACTTCCTGTGGTAATGAATTCCACAGGCTCACCACTTTTTGAGTGAAGAAATGTCCTCTCATCTCTGTCCTAAATGGTCTACTCTGAATCCTCAGACTGTGATCCCTGGTTCTGGACACACCGGCTGTTGGAAACATCCTCCCTGCATCTACACTGTCTAGTCCTGTTAGAATTTTATAAGTATCCATGAGATCCCCCTCATTCATCTGAACTCCAGCAAAAACAACGTAGCCGAGCCAATCTCTCCTCATACGTCAGCCCTGCCATCCCCTGAATCAACCAGGTAAACCTTTGCTGTACTCCCTCGACAGCAAGGACATCCTTCCTCCGAAGAGATCAAAACAGTACACAATATTTTAGGTGTGGCCTCACCAAGGCCCTGCATAACTGCAACAACACATTTCTGTGTCTGTACGCAAAACCTCTCGCAATGAAGGCCAGTATACCATTTATCTAGTTTACCACCTGCTGCCTCTGCATGCTCACCTTCAGCGACAGTTCCAAGACTCACAGACTTCTGTGAGAAAAAAAATCTCCTCATCTCTGTCTTAAGTGCAACCATTTATTTTGAAACAGTTACGCTGTAATTTTAGATTCTTCCACAAGAAGAAACATCCTCTTTATAAGCACACTGTCCAGATCCCTCAGGGTCCGACATGTTTCAATCAAATCGTCTCTTACTTCCAAACTCTAGTAGATGTAAACCTAGCCTGTCCAACCTTTGCTCATAACACTACCTGTCCATTCCAGGTATTTGTCTTGTAAGCCTTCTCTGAACTGCTTCTAACATATTTACATATATCCTGCTTAGGGAGGCCAATACTGCACACAAGAAATCAGATATGATATCAACAATGCTCTATGTAACTGAAGCATAACCTTCCCACTTTAGGATTCAATTCCTCTGCAATAAACAGCTCTATAACTTTCCTAATTTCTTGCTGTACTTGCATATTCACATTTTGCTATGCATATACTAGGATATTCAGATCTTTCTGCAATCACTCACCATATGCTTCTTTCTTATTGTTCCTGCTAAAATAAGTAATTTAAAGTTTCCCCACATTATACTCAATTTGCCAGTTCCTTGCCCACTGACTAAATCTATTTATCTCCCTTTCGTACCATCTTTATGTCCGGTCAAAAGAAAATTTCCTACCTACCTTTGTGTCATCAGCAAATTTGTCAATCATCTCTTTGGTTTCTTAATGTCAGAAGTCACACAATACCAGGTCATAATTCACCTGCGTTCCAAAAGCTTGTGATTTCAAATAAATCTTTTGGAATAAAACCTGGTGTCATGTGACTTCTGACCTTATCCACTCCAGTCCAACACCGGCACCTCCACATCATGGTTGCTTCATGAAAGTTATTTATACAAATTGTAAACAGAGAAGACTCCAACACTGAGCCCTGCGGCTCTTTTTATATTTTGCTAACCAGTGCTCAAAGCACATAGCAAAACTGAATAAAAATAGCCAGACAGTTCTCAGTCAAAACGGTGAACTTTCAAATGAAGCTGGGAATGATTTTTGATTAAACTAATCCATCATATCGATATGAGATACAAAGAGAGGGAGCTGGTCTCTGTAAACAGAGACCATGCTATGAAACACATGTTGCTATTCACTGTGCAGTTTATTACTAAGTAGGCCCTGAATTCATGTATAGCATGATTCAAAGCTGAAACCTGCTGCATATTGGCCGTTGTGTTAAGCATGTTGAATTCTAACCTTTTCAGAGAGGTCATCAGAACTCCCAATGCTCATTATCTCAAAGAAGTGATGCTGTCTTCAAATGAGAAATGCCAACTAGCTCTAAATGACCTCAATTAAACTGATTTAAGAGCTATGTGAAATGACAACATACGTACAATATCAGTGGAATAATCATCTAAACACCTTTGATAAGAGATATTTTACAGACAACACATTTACATTAACCTAATGCATTGAATATTCATGAAAACAACAAATAACTTGAATCCATCTCTGTAAAGCAAAGATTATTTTTATGCAAACAAAGTCAGGATAAAACAGAAAGGAAGGATTTTGGTGAAGAGTACAATCTGTCCCCAAACTTTTGAGAAGAGCATGCACCATGGAAAATCCTGGCCGGAGGAATAATGACTGAATGACTGTTATTGTGCAGTTAAAGCAGCAGCTGACTCATCAGCAAGCAACAGTGTAGGCACCTAGATTGGTGATGGGTCAAGGCAACAATGCATATTAGGTCCCATTGTGTAGCAGAACCTGGTCGCTGATCGACGTGTCGATGACTATCATTGGACAAGGTCATGGTTCTGCCCAGACCCTGAGCTGGTCGGTAGGCAATGGCCTCTTCGTGTAAAAGATCTCATGCACAGGCATCTTCCACAGTCCTCAACATGAGAGTTGAGCTCTGGAACATCAGAACCAACATAATCGGTACCAGCAGTGACAGAGCTGGACTACTATCATTGCCTTGGGAACTCTGGCACTACAATATTGACATGGCTGTAATGAGTGACCCATGGTAGGAAGGAGAATGGCAGCTTAATAAACAAGACAGTGGATTCACATTCTTTCCAGAAGTGTAAATCTGAAGAAGAATGGCCGAATCAGACAGCTTCTGAGGGACAAATGAAAGCCTCATGACTCTTCAACTCACCCTAGCTTAGAAGCAGTGCATCACAGTCAAGAATTTGTGTGCGCCAACCCTAGTTTGAGGGATTGACTAAATACCTTTCTCCCTACCACGTTTGCCATGGGGGAAAGCAGAGAACTTCACCCCTTGATCTGGAAATATATTCTTGCCTGCCAGATATAAATCATAGGAAAAACATTTTACACACATGATCAGGTTAGTGGAGCAATGCACTTTTGTTTTCGAAGGTAGTCATTTTATTGCATCTTCAATCAAACTAGACAATCTCCTATGTTCTCTTCAGAAGATTGGCACTGTAAACATCTAAAATGACTCATGGCTAGACATATGCCACGGTGCAGGACCTTTTTCAGCATTTTTAGTTCATGTTTGACAAGTCTGCCATTAATCACCTCAGTGTCGCTAGCTCAACAGTGTATAGACAATTGGACCTTTGAGATGATATCCAACAGTTTCAGAGCCAGAACTCTTACAACCAGGTAAACTTTAAACTTTTGCCCTTCTGAATTACTTACTAGTTGAGTTGGCAGGGTTGGTGGAAAGGATCTGTAAGTCTACACATATAAGCAAGAACTCAGCAACTACATGGTATCAGGCTTCCAGTGAAAGCTCGCATCCAAGCGGGAAAAAGAGAAACGTTAGATTTGCAAAGTAATACGTACGACACAAAGCATAATCCAAGTGCTATGGACAACAGCTGAAGAGGTTTGATATTTCCGCCTAACGATGCATTCTCTATTGTTACAGTGTGAATTCATTGTTCATGTTAAACAAAGCTGAAGGTCACATCAACTTCATAAACAGCTAGCTGCAATCATTCTCTTCAAAACAATATTGATTTATATTCATCGGTGACAGATTCAGAATGTATAATGAATTTAATTTGATGTTGTGCATCAGGGCACAATGTTAGCCAATAGGATTGAATGTGAGAAAAATTCTCCGAGAAAGGTAAATTATTGACTTTCATTACTATCAAGAATTGTGGCCCAATGACTCGGGTCAAGAGGTAATCACTGAAGCGGAACATAGACCATCACAATAAAAGTGTTGCTGTTCCCTCCGGCATAATGCAAATATTGAAACTTTTGTCACTTCAACTGATTATGCTGATTCTGATAAATTCCGTGGTCTCTTTGCTATGTGAGGTCAGATGCCAGTGGAACGAATAACTGTGGAGTAGATGTTTGTATTCTGTGAAAGATGTGAAAACTATCTTCCATTTTCTCCTGATGACCTCCCCGGCAGAACAGAAAAACATCCCACTGGAGATCATTAAGAATGAGGATAATTGTGAATACATAGATCATAACTTTCCTCCTTTTGCTGATATGAAATATTATTGAGATGTTTGAGCTAAGGGAAGTAGGAAGATGCAAAGAGATGAAGGAGAGAAAGTGGAGAGGGGATATGAGAGAAAAGCCAGTGTGTAAGTGAGAGGAGAAGAGAGAAACAAGTGAGAAGAACATAGAGATTGACAGTTGCATTCACCAGGCCATGAGGGAGCTCAGTCTATTCAAGCGTAATTAATTCAGAGGAAAGTACTGGTACATCCCAAGGAGGAACACTAGCTACCAATGGGTAGGGATAAGGCAGAACATCTTAAAATCTCAGTGAAGTGAATCCTATATCCACAGATCTCCTGGGCAGCACAGTGGCTCAGTGGTTAGCACTGCTGCCTCAGAGCACCAGAGACCCAAGTTTGATTCCACCCTCAGGTGACTGTCTGTGTGGAGTTTGCATGTTCTCCCTGTGTCTGTTGTTCTAAATTACAAACCAGCTGCCCAAACAACTAAACTAACTCACTCCTGGTAGGCAATAGGGGAGGACTGACCACTAATAAATTGTAAAGTAAAGACTTTTATCTTAACAAGATTGTAGTTTTTTATTGATAACAATTTGGCACATGTTACACTTAGGCCAGAAGACCTGGGTTCAAGTCTCACCTGCTCCATGGGTGTATCTGAACAGAATGATTAAAAATATCTATATTTGTTCATTAGATATTGTTACCAGGGTAATGGGGAATCATAGTTCCCTACAGTGCAAAAAGAGACCATTCAGCCCAAAGAACATTCTATCTAGATCCAGGCCTCCATCCTATACAGGTAATCTCATATTTCCCATAGCTCACCCACCTAGCCTACACATTCCTGGACAATTTACCATGGCCAATCCACCAAACCTGCATATCTTTGGGCTGTGGGAAGAAACCTATGCAGACATGGGGAGAATGTGCAAGCTCCACAGAGATAGTCAACCCTAGGCTGGAATTGAAACCAGGTCCTTGGTACTGTGAGACCTACCACATCTCCCAAGGAATCATTTCATTGAGTGTGATCAGCTGGAGCCTAAAGCAATCTCCAATGTTAACCTTCTCAGACCATTACCTTGTACAACATCTCCCCCCAGCTTCTTTCTCATTATGAACTTCTGTATATTTGTTCAAATGGTTACATTTACCCATCTACCCACAATTCTCAAACTATGTCTCAGCTAGTTTGAAGATTTCAGAATTTTTGTAGGACCCTCTCTTTTTGGACTTGGATGATTGCGGGTCTTTGGCCTGAGGACTGTTGATCTCAGTTCTGTTCTTAAGCCGACCTGACCTATAAAGTCTTCCATAGTGCAGGACCTGACATAAGTAGGATGGGCTCCATGGAGGATGGTGTTCGTGCTAAGCCAGATAGTTTGTCTATTATCTTGTCTGAAGGAGCTTTGATCTCCTGAATTTGTTATGCAGAGGAACATTTCCTTGCTCAAACAGGTAATGGCCCTAAATCATTAAGTAGGAGGAAATCTTTAATCATGAAAGTTGGCTACCTGGTGAAAATAAGTTCTAACGTCTTTCTAGTAGTCTAGCTTTCTGAGCCGGATAATGTCTTCTGTTTGACAGTGTCCTAAATCTGTGGATATGGATTAAGCTTCCATGGACCCATATATAGTACGTTTTCATTCTGTGCAAGCAAGACTCATAGAGTCATAGAGTCATACAGCATGGAAATAGAACCTTTGATCCGACATGTCTGTGCCAACCAGACATCTCAATCTGACCTAATCCCATTTGCCAGTATTCTGCCAATATCCCTCTAAACCCTTCCAATTCATATACCCTTCCAGATGCCTGTTAAATGTTGTAATTATACATGCTTCCACCACTTCCTCTGGCAGCTCATTCCAAACAGGTATGAGCCTCTGCATGGAAAAGTTACCCTTCAGGTCATTTTTAAATCTTTCCCCCCTCAACTTAAACGCATGATATCTAGTTTTGGACATCCCCACCCTAGGAAAAATGCCTTGACTATTCACCTTTTTCATTCCCCTCATGTTTTAATAAACCTCTATAAAGTCACGTTCAGTTTCTGATGCTCAAGGGGAAAAAATCCCAAATATTCAGCTTCTCCCTATAACTCAACTCTAGTCGCATCCATAAACACTTGGTCTCTCCAACATTAACACTCAGTAGCAACAGTGTATACCTTCTACAAGATGCACTGCAGAAACTCACCAAGGTTCCTTAGACCACACCTTCCAAACGCATGATCACTAACAACTAGAAGAACCAGGGCTGTAGATCCATGTGAAATCCACCGCTTTCAAGTACCCCTGCAAGCTACTAATCATCCTATTACAAAGTTGTGTAGAGTGTGGCCTCTTTAAGAGATGGAGTATTTTTCTAAGCTTAGAAATTTATACAGAAAATAGGTCTGTAAACAGCTGCAGATTACAGACAGTTCTAAAAGTTGAAACATGTATCAATTGGCCAAGTGATTGGAAACCTTGCGTTTTCATCTTTTGGCAATGAGCTGGAATCAACCAATTTAGTTTAAACCAAGCACTTAGCAATTAAAAGCTCAGCTAGTGATGCCCACATCCCACAAACAAATGTAAAGCAAACTTTAACATAACTTGTTTTTTTTTTATGTGAGTTCTGAAGAAGGGTCACTGGACCAAAAACATTAACTCTGATTACTCTCCACAGACGTTGCCACACCTGCTGACCTTCTCCAGCAATTTCTGTTTTTGTTGTTGGTGGTTTTCTTGACCTCTTTGCTGCCTCTCAGAACTGGTTGAGCATTTTCTGTCTCCTCACGGATGTTGAGGACAAGATATGCAAGCAGGCCCCAAAGTAATAAGTGCTAATCGAATGTCATGTGTACGTTTCCAACTATAATAATCCCTTTGTGTTGCAGAGATGCTTGTGGTTTACACTTAATCCTGAGAATTATGCCATTTGAACATAAAGTTTCTCAGCCATGGTGTTCCATCTATTAAGACACTTGCCCCTGTACCAAGCTTAAACTTAATGATAGGTTTATTAACATATCAAGATTATGTCAGTTGAATCACCTAATTCCCCTTGGGATATATTGGGTATCTTATTCTTTTAGTGCTACTGGTTCTGTTGCCTTTGTGTCTTTGTCTGAACAGGCGTTAGACTTTTTGCTCCTAGAATCATTATATTGTGGAAGCAGGCCATTTGAGTCTACATTGACCCTTCCAAGAGCATCCCCCGCAGAGGTTGGGGGAGACAATCGCCAAATTGTATTATCGCTGGACTGTTGATCCAGAGACCCAGGTAACGTTCAGGGGACCTGAGTTCGAATCCCATGACAGCAGATGGTGGAATTTGAATTCAATAAATATCTGGAATTAAGAATCTAATGATGACCCTGATTCCATTATTGGGAAAACCCATCTGGTTCACTAATGTCCTTTTGGGAAGGAATCCTTACCTAGTCTGGCCTACATGTGACTCCAGATCCACAGCAATGTGGTTGACTCTTAACTGCCCTCTGGGGAATTAAGAATGGGCAATAAATGCTGCCTAGCCGGTGACACCCCCATCCCATGAATGAATGAATTAAAAAAAAAACAACTCCCTACCCTATCCCTGCATTTCCCCTAACCTGTACATCCCTGGATATTATGGACAATTTAGCATGGCCAATCCACTTAAACTGTACATCTTTCGACTGTGGGAGAAAACTGGAGCACCTGGAGGAAACCTTTGCAGACATAGGTACAAACTCCACACAGTCACCTGAGGCTGGAATTGAGCCCAGGTCACTGGTGCTGTGGGGCAGCAGTACTTACCACTGAGACACCATGTCACCCTAAAATCAGGAGGCCTTTTCTTCCTGATTGGTTAGCCTACATCTGTACATCCTTTGAAAATAGCCTGTAGTTTTACAAATGTGAAATAGCTAGACACTGCTTGTGCTTGTGAGAATCTCTTGTTCCAAAGTACTGACACTGACCCCTTGTTTTCTTTTCTCTGTTTGGCCTGCTCTTTTTGCTGGACTTCCTACATGTGCCTTTACAGTCTTTTGACCTGATAAAACAGATGAATTTTGTTAGTGTCCTGTAGTAAGGGTATCCTTCTGATCTCAGGGTTTGTCTATGATTCTTCCTGTTTTCTGTTTCCAGGCCAATTTAAGAAGCTTTCTTCAAAGTCAGATCTTCTTGTGACTAAATTGGCAAACTCTCTTCATTAATTCTAACAATAGTTCTGTCTCTTATGAATTCTGATTTCAAAGGTCCATTGTCACAGATTTCCTCTCAGCTTTAGAGATGATAAATGAAATGATTTACTGACTCCCCGGTTGATACTGAAATCTTCTGTTAAATTTTGCTGTTTCAAGAATTCTGTTTTCACTCATATTAACGTAATTGTCAAAATCTTAAAGGCATTCTTCAAAAGAATCTGCACCTTCTTTTATGTTTTTGCAATTTGTGACCACTGTAGGTCCTGCTGAATGGAATGTTATATTTATTTGTTCAAATTTTTATTTAGAATTTAAGTTAGATGAATTCTGTATCTTAAGAATTATTTTCTGCAAGATGTCCAATTCCATGTTCTATTTGTACCACCTCTGATATTAAATCTCTATAATTGTACTATTTCTCCTCTCATCTATTCCTCATGTGACTATTTATTCTTGCAAAGCTTATAAAATCTGAAGTAACTTAATGCTTCTGTATTGTCTTCCCTTGACAACTTCTGTAAGCGGCAATGCTATTTAATTTTCATTGCCTTGAAATTTTTAACTGGAGCAACTTAAGAATGCCATGCTTTAAAGTGTTTAATTCAGTTAAACCGTAATTCTATATAACTAAAGCGCTTACTCAGTATTTTCCTGTGGGTGAGAGGTAAAAGGTACTGCAGATGCTGGAGAATCCGAGATAACAAGGTGTGGAGCTGGATGAACA
>JAHRHZ010000025.1:34080692-34094295 GCA_024137785.1 Ginglymostoma cirratum
TCTAGGCCTGAAACATCAAGCTTTCCTGATCCTATGATGCTGCTTGGCCTGCTTTGTTCATCCAGCTCCACACCTTGTTTTCCTGTGGGTATTTTTTAGTGGTCGAGATGGATATTTCCTGCCATCTGCAAGCAAAGTGGATAAATTCCCACCTTTCATGGCCTAATAAGCAATGTTTGTTCTTTTTTTCACAATTTCCATGAGGAAAGCCTGCATCTGCAGCTTTAATAAAGCCTTCCCGCTAGAACTACAGTTTAAATCATAGTTTCTTCACTCTTATCGCAGTCTCAGAAATCTTCAAATTATCTTCCATTACATTCTGTCTAGTTTAACTTTTATGTTAAATATTTAATGACTTGATTATGCTTTGTGATGTTCCCAGTATAAATTACTTACATGCCCTTGATTTCCTCACTATAGCTATAGTTCATGGTGTCCTTTTCCAGTGGCTGAATGAGAGAATTATTCACATAAAGAGAGGGACAAAATAATTATTTTAATGTATTCTTTCATGGAATACGGATGTTGTTGGTAAGGCCTACATTTGGTGCCCATCCTTAATTGCCCTTGAAGTGGCTTACTACGCTATTACAGAGGACAGCTAAAAGCTGTGGATCTGGAGTTACAAATAGTTCAGATCAGAAAAGAATAACCGATTTCCTTCCGAAAAGGACGTTAGTGAACTGGTTGTGTTTTATTTTGCAACAATCATTGGTTAGCTTATGATCACCATTACTGAGACTAGCATTCAGTTCCAGATATTTATAATTGAATTTTAATATCATCAGCTATTGTAATGGTATTTGAACCAATGTCCGCAGAGTATAAGCCTGGACTTCTCGACAACTAGTTTAATTTCACCACTATTAGATCATCATCTCCCCTACAATTCTGAGAAATGTACTGAGCATAGGCTTATGGACGGAGCAATGAAAAGGCTTGGAAAGCGTGAGAGAGAAAGACAAAAAAAGGTGCATAAGTGATAATGCGCGATCATTGGATAGAAAGATAGGATATCTTACTATTTTAGAAGCTGCCGTATAAATACAAGGTCCTATTATTGGATCACCACCAGGAGCTTGACAACATTGTACAGTTAAACAGTTTTTATTGCAATAAGGAGAATACGATCCTGACAAGACCATAACACAAGTGGTTTTATTGAAATACTGAGGAATTTCATTAAGTGACCATAATGCACGTGGTTTTATGCTCACTTAATGATATTCCTCAGCATTTCAATTCACCAATGTGCTTTCTATTAAATACCCCTAGCTAAGAAATTTCATGTATATATTTTTATTTAAAATGTTTGCTTCTCCCAACAGAAAGCCGACCTTGCTGTTGCTCCATTGACTATCACCTACGCTCGTGAGAAGGTCATTGATTTTTCTAAACCCTTCATGACATTGGGGATCAGTATTTTGTACCGAAAATCAAATGGAACAAACGCTGGTGTCTTCTCCTTCCTGAATCCTCTCTCTCCAGATATCTGGATGTACATCTTATTGGCGTACCTCGGTGTGAGTTGTGTGCTATTTGTGATAGCCAGGTAAGGTATTGATAATATTAGCCTCATGTCATTGTGACTGTTCAATCCACGCGTTGCAATTTTCTGAAAGTAAATCTCCTAACAAAATTTATATAATCTGTATAAAGACATAACTCATTACTTATTTGAAAATTGTTACACCTTAGTTTTATCATAAAACAGAGAATTAAGATGGAAAAATGTGATTAGAAGTCCCAATTTTATACTTTTGGAGACAAATGACAAACATTGGTTATAGTACCTCGTTCAATTGATTTCTGATTGCATTGAGAGTCAGGCAATTCCAGTTGTTCAATTTCAGGAGACATTGGAGCATTTGATCACTAACAATGTAATTTCACGGAACTACATAGAATTTACAGTCCAAATGCAAATTATCTGGCCCAATAAGTTTATTCTGGCACTTATAGTCATCCTAACCTAATTCATTTATATTGAATTGAGGAGTAGTTTTCAATGGACTAGTTGTTTTGTACTTGATCGAATCCAAACAATCCATCTGGAATTAGCATAGTTCGTCAACTGTCTTCAAAGGTAACTAATTGGCCTCAGCTATGTGACTATTATGTGCATTTGATGTGCCTTGCAACCAGAGACTCTTGTAGCACAGTGGTCACATGCTTACTCTGGAGCCAGGAGGTTTTGATTCACTATATGTAATACATTGTTGATTTGACAAGATCAAATCCTTGTAATCCCAATCTCCCCATATACAACCCATTCCTTGGATCAATGTGGTCTCACTGATTAGATGTAAATAATATTTGATGGACACTGATTAAGCAAACTGGGAATATCAGGGTTTGTTTGTTTGTGAAAGAAATAGTTACATTCAATCCTCAGCAATGCCAAGTGTATTAAGTTTCCATTATCTGTATTAGGGACAGACTTTCTGTATTCCCATGATGGTCTTCAAAGTGTCAAGCTGGCATGTGAGGTTGGCTACATAGATGCCCAAGTAATAAGAACACTGAAGATTGAATCAATGCAGTGATGAAACTGATGTTCAAATCTATAATATTTTGGCTTTCTCTCTCAGGGAATATAGCCAAAATATTACTTACTTTCCCCCTTTGTGTTCGACAGCAGTGTTCACTGTGCCTTTTTTTTTTGCAGTAAACTAAATTACTCAGAAGCCTATGATATTTGTGGATTCTAATACACCAATATAGTGCATCGTAAGTTAGGCCAGGTATTTTTCAATTAGTTTATCAGCTGTCTAAGTTGGTGATCCGGAAGTGGATGCTCAGATTGTTGATGAGTGAAATGATCATCAACAATTTGTAGGGACTGTCAGATTCTTCTGAAATGAGTTTTAAATTGCATGTAGTTGCATGCACTCCAATTTTAGTAGTTTTTTTTCTCTCTAAGTGTAGGTCAGAGAATGTGATCTTTCTCAATAATTCTGTTTTATTTTTGTCAGCGAAACCCACATAAATCATATAACCTACATACAATCTGGCCAATCCACAATGATGTCATAGTCATAGAGTCATAAAACACAGAAACAGACCCTCAGTCCAACCAATCCATGCTGACCATAATCCCAAACTAAACTAGCCCCACCTGCCTGCATATCCCTCCAAATATTTCTCATTCACAGCCAGTAAAAGCCCCAGTGTTCATCCTGTTCCTGTAAATCTTTACTGCTTTTTCCATCTATCTAACCTTTTCATAAACATTGACAAGATCCCCACTTCAATCACAGTTTGGTCATTGCAGTTTGCATCCTCTCAACCAGCTGCAGTAAAAAAAAAGGTTCTCTATCCTAAATATTTCACATTTAATCTTATATTTTTGTCCCCTCGTTTGAGACCAGGCAGTCATTCTGTTTCAAAGTGTAGAGCTGGATGAACACAGCAGGCCAAGCAGCATCAGAGGAGCAGGAAAGCTGACATTTCGGGCCTAGACCCTTCTTCAGAAATGGGGGAGGGGAAGGGGGTTCTGAAATAAATAGGGAGACAGGGGGAGGTGGCTAGAAGATGGATAGAGGAGAAGATAGGTGGAGAGGAGACAGACAGGTCAAAGAGGCGGGGATGGAGCCAGTAAAGGTGAGTGTAGGTGGGGAGTTATGGAGGGATAGGTCAGTCCAGGGAGGATGGACAGTTCAAGGGGGCGGGATGAGGTTAGTAGGTAGGAAATGGGGTTGGGGCTTGAGGTGGGAGGAGGGATAGGTGGGAGAAAAGACAGGTTAGGGAGGCGGGGACGAGCTGGTCTGGTTTTGGGATGTGGTAGGGGGAGGGGAGATTTTGCCTCATTATGAAACTACGACAAGCATCAGAAACCCCCAAAGGGCAAGTGTAGCTGCCCACTCAGCTGGTTTTTACTGAATGGACAGGGGTTTAAAAACAATCCTTTGAGTTTATCCTTTGCTCTCCTCTTCTTAACACATTAATTCATGTTGCTGTAAAGGTCCGTGGCTATCAACTGCCTTCTGTATCTCACCAAGTGGTTCTTCATTATATATGAACCTGGTCAGTGTATGTTCGAGATGGGATGTGAAGGGTAAAGGGGTTAGGTGAGGTCCCCAGTCGATTCTCAGCATTATCCGGTCCACAACTAATATCAACACAGACATATACTTTGCAACAGATTGATTATCAAATGTTGAAAGTTTTCTTTTTTTGCACTGTTTCCTGTTGTATATGGTTCTGAAAAGGATAATACTGAAGAGTGTCAAAGGCACCATCTACTTTTAAGCGATCATACAAACTTGTGGGCAGAACAGCTAAGGACCACAAAGAGCTGGGACTCAACATCTGATTCTCCTCAAAATCCATGCAACAATGTCGAATATATGAATGTAGCCCATAACAAGTTGTTAACATGCACTCAAGATATCTTGTTAACTCTTCCAATTAGGCCTGTTATGATCCAGACCAAACACTCAAAATTTATTAGGAAGATAGCCTAGCCATAACTTTTTCATATTTTAAAGGCAAGTTCCAGGTGTGATGCACTGGATGCAAATCAATTGGTCAAACTACCAAATTTAAAGCAAAACACCACTTTATACATACACTATAATTAAAATACAACAAAAGAAAGAAGAAATTGAAATAACAACTTCATTGGAAAGCTTAATAGAATAAAAGATTAATAAACTGCTGGACAGTAACTGTTCCAATGTAGTAACATCCCAAAAACACACCCTTGGCAATAGCAAATTCAGTAAAACAGATTGTCTCACATACAATTCTAATAGCAGGAAAATAACCCCCAGCTTTTGTCTATCATGGAGAGAGGGAAAATAGCTTCCATATCCAGCTTCAATATCCTAGCAACAACTACTACTGCAAAACTAAAACCAAAAATCCTGGCTCTGTGGGAGCTTGACCCCGCTCATTCAAGCTACTTCTATTGTCCCAACTTTCAAAAAAACAAGCCCACACAATCTGTTTACTTCATTGGATACACACAGACAACTCAGCACCTCAGTCTTAAAATCTCTCTTCAAAAAATAACAGGACAAAATGCACCTTTTAAAGTCATAGTGTCATCACCAGCCGCAAAGGGATCTTCTTCGAACATACAAATCCAAAATGGTCCTGTAGTATCCTGCACTTAACGAGGATGGTGGCACGAACTTTCATATTGGCAGCAGCTCATACAATAGGACGAACAGGTACATCATACAACGCCTCCTTTGTACTGCTGAAAGTGCTGAACATAATTGTGACACCATGTTACCAAGTTGACAGAAGGCAACTAATTCAGCAAAGACCTCAGGATGTTCAGAATTTGTAGGTCTCAGATTCAAGGGGCAACATGGCGTCTACAAGATGTTAAGGGCATTTGAATCACCATTTTAATGAGCTGTAAACAAGGTATTGAAGGTAAAACTTCAAACTGTTTTTAAACTTAAACAGTGAAACACAAACAGTTTTAATTATCCAACATCCAGGTCGGTCAGGAGTAATAGTTATTATCACAATGGACACCTTAGCTACTTTGGATTCTTGCAAGCTCACCCGTGAAATGTAAAATAGCTGGGCAGGCTGTGCTACCAATCTAACAAGCATGGGGCTGGATGAACACAGCAGGTCAAGCAGCATCATAGGAGCAGGAAAACTTGACGTTTCTTGACGAAAATTTTCTGATGAAGGGTTTAGGCCCGAAACGTCAAGTTTTCCTGCTCCTATGATGCTGCTTGACCTGCTGTGTTCATCCAGCCCCATGCTTGTTATCTCGGATTCTCCAGCATCTGCAGTACCTTTTATCTCTGTGCTACCAATCTATTCTTTTTCTGTCTGAAAGAGTTTCTCATGAAGTTATATCTCATTATATCAGGAATTAAAGTGTGATAGCCAAAAGTACAAAAACAGAAATTGGTGGAAAAGCTCAGCATTTGTGAAGAGAAATCAGAGTGGGCTTTTCCACCAATTTCTGTTTTTGTTTCTGATTTACAGCATCCGCACTTCTTTTGGTTTTTATTTAGTCAAAAGTACACCTTGGCCCACCTGAATTTCTTCCCCTTGCTGCCATTATTGGCTGTCTCTGACAGGGTATAATAGAGTCCTATCTGTGACCAATTTAATAATTACACAGAGATTTGTAATAAATTGGATAACAAAGCTGACGCATTGGAACGACTGCAATTGGTTTGTGCTTCTCGTGCAGTTCAAGAAAAAAGCACAAGAAGAGCAGGATAAAGGTACTTAAATCAAAATTAATTTATTAAAAGTAATTAGGAGAATGGTTTGATGTTAATAATCTGAGCTTCAATGGTCAGCTATTTGTGTACCTGATTGAAATGGCTCTTAACTAAACTCAGTAAATATAGTCAAAACCTTTCACTTCTGTGATCCGGCTGGGGAAATGAAAATTCAGATGGTCCAGTTTATGATAATATCAAAGGATTACTGCGATGGGATTTAAAAAACAATACTTGGGATGTGGGTATTGCCAGCTGGGCCAGCAATTATTGTGTTTCTCCAGGTGCCCTTGAGAAGATGATGGTGAGATGCCTTCCTGAACAGTTGCAATCTATTTGTTGAAGCTACGCTTACCATGACATCATGGAGGCATTGCAGGATTTTAAGCCAGTGACATGGAAGGAACAGTGATATATTTTCAAGTCAGGGTGCAGTATAACTTGGGGGGATTAAGCGGGTGGTGGTATTCCCATGTATCTGTTACCCTTGTCCTTCTAGATAGTACTAATCGTGGGTTTGGAAGGCCCAGTTTAAGGAACTTTGGTGAATTTCCACAGTGCATCTTGTAGATGGTATACACTGCTGCAACTGAGCATTAATAGTGGAAGGAGTGGATGGTTGTGGATGTGAAGCTAATCAAGTGGGCTGCTTTGTCCTGGGTGGTCTCAAGATTCTTGAGGGCTGTTAAAGCTGCAGTCATCTAGGCAAGTTGGAAATATTCCACCATGCCTTGTAGATGACGAACAAGCTTTGGGAATCAGAAGGTGAATTTCTTGCCGCGTATTCCTAGCCTCTGACCTGCTCTTATAGCCTCAGTATTAATAAGACTAGTGGAGGTGAGTTTCTGGTCAATGGTAACCCACAAGATGTTGAGCGTGGAGTATTAAGAGATGGAAATGTCATTGATTGTAAAGGGATGATGCTTAGATTCTCTCTTGTTGGAGATGGATATTGCCTGTCATTTGTATGGCATGAATGTTACTTGCCACTTGTGAGCCAAAAGCTAGATATTGTCCAGGGTTTGTTGCATGTGAACATGGACCGCTTCAGTATGTATGAGGTATCTTGAATGGTGCTGAACATTGATGGTTGCACAATGAACATTCCCACTTCTGACCTTATGAAGGAGGGAAAGTCATTGATGAAGCTGGACAGAGGATACTGTCCTGAAGAGCTCCTGTAGCGAATGTTCTGAACTGAGATGACTGACATCCAGAAACCACAGCCATCCTGTTTAGCAGCAAGTATGATTCTAGCCAGTGGAGGGTTTTCACCCTGATTCCCATTGACTTCAATTTTGTTAGGGCTCCTTAATGTCACATTTCATTGATTGTAGTCTTGATGTCAAGGGCAGTCACGCTCCCCTCACCTCTGAAATTCATCTCTTTTGTCAATGTTTAGACAAATGCTGTAATGAGTTCAGGAGCTGCATGGTCCTGCTGGAACTGAAACTGGTCATCAGTGAGCAGGTTATTGCTGAGCTTATGCTGTGGATAATACTGTTGATGACACCTTCCTTCAGTTTACTGATCATTAACGGGCAATTGATGGGCCAGTAATTGTCCAGGTTGTATTTGAATTTGGTGTACAACACACAATGTGCTAATTTTCTACATGGTTGAGTAGACGCTGGTATTGTGGCTGTACTGCAACAGTTTGTCTAGGTGTGCAGTAAATTATGGATAATAGGTCTTCAATACTGCTGCCAACATGCTGTTTCTTTGTACTACGTAGAATGAATCAAATTGGCTGAACACTATCATCCAATATGCTATGGACCGCAGGAGGAGGTCGAGATATATCTTTCACTCAGCACTTCTGGCTGAAGATTGTTGCAAAAGCTTCTGCCTTATCTTTTCTACTGACGTGTTGAGCTCTCCCATTGTTGAAGATAGAGATATTTGTGTAAACCTTCCTCCAGTGAGTTGTTTATTGCCTGTCATTGCTACCGAGGTGCTAAAGTACGTTTTAATTCCTCTCTCTATTTTTTAATTGGGTTGTCATCATTAACATAAGTCAGTCGGAACCCTCTAAAGCGTCTTACTTTGACTCAATGTGGGGATCTTTACATAGCTCCAGACAGTAGGTAATTGTCCATTGAAGGTTTTAACTTCATAGACACTTCCTGAGTCAGCTGTGCTGAGAGAGCTACATGGTTTTGAAATGCTGTTCCTACCTACATTGCTACAACAATGATTCTATCAGAAGATCTGGTCCATTGTTACAGAGATGATGAGGAGGACCTGGATTTTAGGTTTAAATCCTCTAAAATCTTAAACTGTTCTGCCTATAAATCCAGATGACATCAACATAATGTGTAGTGCTTCAGATATTCCTCAATAGTAAACATTTCACACTCTCACACATCTTCCCTCTCCAAGCACTTTTCCATTATTGATATATATTTTTATATGCACCTACATTTGCCAGAAGCCAATCTGCCCTCTGAAGTTATTATTCTTCCACAATGTTTTCCCTTTGTACTTGGAGGATTGGTAGATCTCTGGGTTGATGGCTTTTAATGTTCATTCTTCTTCTCTTAATGTGTGAGGTTCAAAGGTGCCTTTGAACTAGAAGACTTTTGGTTTCATGATTTTCCTTCATAGACTATATTTGTCGTGCTGAAACAGTCAATTTCGTCTTTGCCGAATGCTGAGTGTTTCGGAACTGATTTAATTCGTTGAATGTCCCTTCTCAGTGGTGGCTTCCCCAGTGTTGAATACACCACATTTTCAATCTGTGGCAACAGTCTTTTTCTCTCTCCCTCGACCTGCCTGTAGATCTATACTGAACTATGCAGACATTTTACTTCAACGTCCTGTTTGATTTGGATATTCTTCACTCACACTCAGTAATCGCAATATCGCTGAAGCAATGTGTTCACCTCCCACAGTTCTGCTATTTGAATATTGCTTCTGGATTTCCACAACATATTGCTGAGGACTCCTCGTGGGAAAATAAAACATATCGTCCTTGAATTTGCTTCTTCTGTGTCACCTCATCGTCTAACATCGGACACAAATCTGTCAACTATTTTACAGAATCATAGAAGTTTCATGGTGCAGAAATAGGCCATTCAGCCCATCATGTCTACTGCTTTGCGTTCTGAGTGACATTAGTTATAGATTCATCAATTGACTCATTAGCTGCTTATGTTTCCCCACAAACCTTGCTGATCTTGCAGTCTGAACTCTCATCAGCATTAGCAGTAATACAAAACATATTTGCCAATCTGTTACAGCTGCAAGTTTCCATCTTAAGCTATATGAACCAAATCTTTTACGCCAACATTGCTCATCTTGATGGATTCTATCTTCTGTTTGAGTTCCATCATGAGACTAGGAAGACCTCTGAAATTTTCTACCAGTTGCCCTTTGATCAATCATTTGGGACTCCTGACCCACGTACCTTAATCAAGTCCTTCTCACCTTTAATGCAATATCAATGAAGACCTTTTTCTGAAGCTTTAATAATGTCCCCTATATTTTCCTGTTAGACCAGCACTGCTTCAGTTTCTAATCTGACATTTTGTTGTTTTAATATTTTCTTTGCATTGTTTCTGGTCTGCAACCCCAGATTAAATTGTTTTTGTCACCCTTTATTTCACTTACTGTAGCCAGGAACTGTGGTGCCCCTATACCCATGGTGGCATCATTCAGTCAGAGATGGAAGTAATTTCCTTGGTTTTTGCTTTGACAGCCTGTCAAACTGCACCATTTTTAAATAATTTCCTTTGGCCATGAGAGATTTTACCTTTACAATTCAAAGTCTCAGATCAGAGCCTTCAGACCAATGCAGTCTTGAGGCAGACTGTCTCTGCTTTGAAGTAACTTTATTCCTTCTCCAAGAAATTTCACACTTTCCAGCTGCAGCACATCATCTTACTAGGTCCGTTACAATTGACTCTCTATACTTCCTGTTGAATCTTGCCATAAGGAATTTTTCCATAAAGGTTCTTAAATGCTCATCTGTTCCCTTCTGTTGACTGTCCGCATGAACAGATAATTTAAAGCTGAGTTTGAAGATGTCAAAAAATCATTAGACCCCACTGTTGCTAGCATATAAAGTGAGACAGCTAAATGGAGGCCACACTGCTACTCATCATGTTGTATGTGCAGTTAAAACAAGTCTGCAGTTCATCCTAGAGTAGGTTTGCAGCCACCATCTCTTTAAGTGTACGTGTGCACAGGACCTGCTTTGTCTAGTGTGGTAGAGGAAAACCACTTACTGATTTAACTGGAAGATGATCCTGTGTTGATCAGAAATTATTTTATTGTACTAGTTATTTTATTGTTAGTTTATTATAATTAATTTATTGCAACTAGTTACAAGTTACATTGATACAGACATTACTACAATTTCCATGAGAAGGAATTGGATGTCAGACTTGACTACCCCAAATTATAAGCCCACAAGTGTATTTTGCATCATTGCAGTGCTTAATACACTACTCAGTATTAATCCTTTCTGACCCTTCCACCCTTATACACAGCTAGTATAATTTAAGCTATTACCTAAACTCCCTAAATGGCTGAGCTTTGAATTCAGTTTCCCAGAGCTTCGAGCCTGGAGATTCAGATATTGTTCATTCCATCAACATGCACCACCATTTCCTAATTAGAGAACTGAAGGTTCTCTTACTGTTCAAGATGGAATACCATGACATTTGCTGCTACGTAGGAAAAGTACGAGTGTTCCTTGACCCAATTGAAGGGTTCTCAGCAGAGTTTGTCTCAAGTTATCTTTTACACAAATGCATATTGACAGGTCACTTAATATTATCTCTATATTTAACATAAAATTTTGTGATATTTTGAAAGATGTGAAGTGATTGATGCTGAACAAGAGTCCTTTCAGTCCCCTAGAGATATCAAATTCTCTTTTAAAATGCTTTGTTAGACCAGCACTGTCACAGTCATCTTGCCAACAATCCATTTTCACTATTAGTAAAATGATTTAATTATCATTTTCCGAAGTCATAATTAATCATCCTTCCCCTTTGCAGTTTAGCATTCAGTGTGACTTCAAGGTCGCTGAATTTCTCCTCTGGTGTTAACTGACTTTATGTTCTCATCTTTCAAAGTAGATCAGCTTTGAATGAAAAAGAGTGAATAGTGTTCTGGACACTGCAGTCGGCAATAGTTCAGCTGTGAATATTTCTTATTGTCTGATGCCTGATGTCTTGCCCTTTTGTGAAAGCAGCTTTAAATGATGAACTTAATTAACTAGATAAATAGCCACTGCAATTTTGTTAAATGTATGAAGTAGTTGTAAAAGCACATGCAGTTTGCAGATGAGTAATCCTCCCAAAAGTAGATATTACTTCAAGAGTTTGATTTTGAGTATTCCCTGTTCTTGACACTTTAATTAGATCCAATAACTAAAGTGGAGGGAATTATTCAAGTAAGCATATTTGAATAGGACACATACAAGATACATGGTATGAGGAATTATCAGGAAATGCAACCAATCAATCCCTGCAGCAATTAAAAACATTTTAACAATCTTTTACACTTCGATTTCAATGGATTTTATTGTTGACATTTTGTAAACAGAAGAACAAATAATTTAATTCCTGTTAGTGGCTAAATCATTTTTAACAGTGACTTGAGTAAGTTCCATTCATGGTGGAAGAGGTAACTTATTAAGATTGTATTGCACTAAAGCATTAACAAATGTTTGGGGAGTCTTAGCAGGCCTGGCACTATCATTGGAGAGAGACTGAAGCTCTGAAGATCAGTCATGTCAGACTTGGAAATGTAACTGTTTCACAGATGCTGTCAGTTTCTGAAGCACTTGGTATTTCTATTTCAGAAAACCAGCAGGCACAACATTTTGCTTTTGATGCATCGCACCTGCAGGCAGGCTG
Source organism: Ginglymostoma cirratum (assembly GCA_024137785.1). Taxonomy (NCBI): domain Eukaryota; kingdom Metazoa; phylum Chordata; class Chondrichthyes; order Orectolobiformes; family Ginglymostomatidae; genus Ginglymostoma; species Ginglymostoma cirratum. The sequence goes on from JAHRHZ010000025.1 coordinate 34,092,769, forward strand.
GTAAACCCGGGGTTGTAAATTAAGGAAGACAGTTGCAGCCGACTTGCTGCTGCAGGAGGGGGAGTAGATACTTGACGGAGTTATAGGAACAAGGGAGAAAGGGTGGCGGGTGGAGTGGGGAGTCAAAATACCTGTAAGACCATGGGAAGGTTGTGCCATTGGAGTTACCAGAGTGGAAAGAGATTGCATTTGAGGAAATGTTCTGCACGTGCACAGAGAACGGATTTACAGGAGAAACTGTCCCAACAGGACTCAACCAGACCATGGAATGCAGAACAGTTGCCAGTAATCTGAGGCAGTTAGTCACCCTCTGCTTCCCAAGAGGAAAAACCCATAAAACTTATCCATGATACACACTTGCCTTAGAAACTTTAAAATGGAGCTCCAGGACAACTAGTATGTTCATTTCCATGTACTACTGGTTCTTTATCTGTTTATTCCCTTTGGCTTGTATTTTCCTCACCCAGTCCTGTCGAGCCTGAAGGAGGAGAGAGTCTGAGGTAATGATGGAAGCTGCATTGGAGGTGGAAAAATAAAAATAGAAATTAAAAAATTTCCAAGATTAAATTACTCAGAATGAAACTTCAGCCTTTAAGTGATTTTATTTTGGGGTGGAAAAGTTGTGTAGTTTTATAGGGACATAAAATTCCCCATTAAAAGGATACTTATGCTGATAAGTACCAGCCCTAATTTCTGCAGCAAGTTTAATTGGTAATTAATATGCAAATGCAGCAATTTCTAGAAAACTCACGGGGAGAGTGAGCTGTCATTTTTGAGAAGCTAATAGCAAACAGGCCAAATTGTCATGCAATTTGTGGAAAATTGCAAGTTGTCAGGTATTTCTTTGTTGTCTGATATTGGTGACTGATTTGCACATGAATGAAGGAATGCACCGTTAAACTCACCAAAGCAAATTTCGAAAGAGCAACTTGTGAGAGTGGTTACATTATTAATCGAGTGACTTGGTATACAAAATACATCAAGTCGTAGCTCTTATAACTAAATGCGTTGCATTGATCTCACATCAATTGCATGACATAAATGAGGCTGAAAAATCTTTCCCACAAATCCACAAACTTAAACATTGTAATGAGGCAGGCAGAGCGAAGCAGTGGAAGTTTTCTGTAATTCCATCCCTGCTCCATACTGAATTACTGACTCTGTTGCTTTTACATTATTTTATTCATTCGTGGGAACAGGGTGTTGCTGGCCAGGCAGCATTTATTGGCCATCCCTAATTGCCCAGAGGGCAGTTAAGAGTCAACCACATTGCTGTGGGTCTGGAGTCACATGTAGGCCAGACCAGGTAAGGATGGCAGTTTCCTTCCCTAAAGGACGTTAGTGAACCAAATGGGTTTTTCCAACAATTGACAATGGATTCACGGTCATCATTAGATTGTTAATTCCAGATATTTATTGAATTCAAATTCCACCATCTGCTGTTATAACAAGCATGGGGCTGGATGAACACAGCAGGTCAAGCAGCATCATAGGAGCAGGAAAACTTGACGTTTCGGGCCTAAACCC
>JAHRHZ010000025.1:34094695-34126823 GCA_024137785.1 Ginglymostoma cirratum
GGGTTTAGGCCCGAAACGTCAAGTTTTCCTGCTCCTATGATGCTGCTTGACCTGCTGTGTTCATCCAGCCCCATGCTTGTTATCTCGGATTCTCCAGCATCTGCAGTACCTTTTATCTCCACCATCTGCCCTGGTGGGATTTGAAGACAGGTCCCCAGAACATTATCTGGGTCTCTGGATTAACAGTCCAGCAATAATACCACTAGCCCATCACCTCCCTCCATCCATCCACCAGAAAATGTCTGGATCACCATTTGCAAGTCAGACTGCAGCTGAATGCTATGCTTGTTCTGTGGATGTGATTCCTCACATGACACTTTTAATACTGCACTGTACCTGGCCCACATGAAATTAAACAGTTTCTATCAGTGACTGAGCAAGTTAATGCTGTCAAAAGCTGCAATTTCCTTCTGTCCAAATGGGGTTGTTACAAAACATGTCGTCATACACCATTCGTGAAAATTTCGAATTTGTCTCCCCTTAAAAGCTTTTGAGGTAAGATCAATTGAAAATTTCAAAATTGAGATTGGTATAGCTTAGTCAGTCTATGGTAAGAATTATGGAACCAAACAACGGTAAATATAATTAAATTCCCAGAACAGTTACAATCTAATTGAATGCTGAAACAAAATTGACCATCTGAATGACTCAGTCCTAGCTCTAAAATAGATATAGCTGTACAATTTAGTGACACACCTTGAAACTAGTGTTTGTCAGCTTTATGCAACATACTTTTCTCAGTAATTATCTATTAAACATCGTAATTACTGGTTTGTTGGTGCATTTGGTTACTTTAGTCTTGCCAATGAGTAATACCACACCGCCTGCACACAAGGACAAAGGAGCGAATTAGAAATTTTCTAGACTGAGCAGTTCTCTCAAATCAATTTCTCACAGGCCTGTGCCACCTAACATCCTCTCTTTAACCAGGACAGATGAGGATTAACAGTGAAACAGTGCAACATGAGAGAAAAGTAAGTGAGACAGTGATATGTTAGATCTTGGAACATGCTGGGTTTTGGAAAGCCAATAAAACTCAGATCACTGAAATTATAAATGATCCCAATCTTCTGGTGAGTGAAAACACATATCTAATGTTTTGTATATCTTGTTAGTTGTGAACTTAGTGCTTATGACACCCATATACTTTGAAAAAGAAATTGGTGGATTTTTGTCTTGTTATATTAAAGGATGTCAGTGCTGAAGAAGTCAATATTTTCACATTGCTTTCATTGTCATTGACATGGAACATTCTTAACTCTGATAATGACACATTTCAGACTGAAACTTTCTCCATGCTGTCCCAAGGTAGTCTTAACCCCAATTTCAGGTCAATAGTCTCCATTGAACTAATGCAACATTCCAGTCGTCACTCCAACCACTCCTGCTACCTTTTCAAGTTTCTTACATGGCAACAGCAGCTATACATCAAATGTAACCCAAACTTGTCCAGGTGGCTATGAAAAGCACTTTTAAATACAAATCTTTCTTTCTTTGAAGGCAATCAACTAAAGCCAAGTTTGTATTCCTATCCAACATTCATAACATGACAATAAAGGATTTTCTACTCAATTCTATTCTAAGTTGTTAAATGTCATACAGTAAATCCTCTGAATCTGCAAAATCACAAATTGTGAATTTGCTATCTGAGCCAAGAAATAAGTAACAACAAAATTACACATTCATGGGTGAAAATGGCATACCCAAGATTTGATGTGTTTATGATTTACTTTTAATGAGATCTGCACTCACAAATTTTGCCATTCTTGGTGGTTCTCAGGAACAGAGCCCTCACAAATAACGGCGGAATGTCTGGATTTCTTTAGGATGGTAAAAGACATCAGAAGGAACTGAATTACACACTGTTGGTTTGGCTGGAATTAGATCGGCTTCAGAGGGAAAATGCCAGTGTTTTCACACTGTGCTACTCATCTTCTGTAATGATGTAGCAGTTTGAGTATGAGACATTCCCTTGACACAAGTAATCACTGATTTAATGTTACATTTAAACAATTGGTTAGAGCCAGACTGGAGAATACTTTTAGTAATGTGGAAGCGGTAAACTGGCAATGAGTTGCTGAACACTTCTCTTGATAGTAATTCTTTTGTTTGTTCACAGGACGTGGGCATTTTTAGCTAAGCCAGAATTTATTGTCCATCGCTAATTACATTTTGAGAAAGTGGGTGGTGAACTGCCTTCTTGAGTCATTGTGGTTCATGTGATGTAATTGCACCCACAGTGATGTTAGGAAGGATTTTGACACAGCTATAGTGAAGGAATGGCAATGATTTATTTCCGAGTCAGAATAGTGTGTGGCTTAGAGGGGAATCTGCAAGTGCTGAAGTTCCCACGTACCTGCAGAACTTGTTCTTCTACATCACAAATGTCACGGGCTTGCAAAGTACTGTGGAAGAAGCCTTGGTGAGATGTTGCAGTGCATCCTGTGTATAGTACACAGTGATGCCACAGTGAAAGTAAATGTAGCTTTTCCTTTATCATTGGATGCTAGCTGTTTGCAAACTCTGATATAAACACACAGACTTCTTCTGAAGACAAAGTATCACTATTAGGACCTCTGTGAAAAACAGCTGTAAGTCAGAGAGGTAATTGTGTCACAACTAGCCTTATGTCTTTGACAGGTGGCTTTTGGCTGATGCGTAGTTTGAAAGATCAGTCAGGATTTCCAATTCTGATTGTTATGCAATGATGTCTGCTGAAAGTCTGAATGCTAAACTAGAACAAGACTGGGTTCAAATGTGAAGCCCATCCCTCATGATTGAATAAACTGTCAGAAGTCACACAACACCAGGTTATAGTGCAACAGGTTTATTTGAAATCACAAGCTTTTGGAGTGCTGCTCCTTCATCAGGTGAAGTCTGACTTTGTCCACCTCAGTCCTACACCGGTACCTCCACATTACGAATAAGTTGTAACACTGGTTCTCTGGAGTCCATGATTATCAACGTTCCATTTGCTCCTGGAGACAAAAAGCAATTTAAAAATTAAAATCTGGTCAGTTCAGGGAACAAGTAATAATAAAGATCCCAGGAGCATCAAAAAAGGAGCCTTTGAATTTTCTTTGAATGTTTTTGTTAAGTATAAAAGAAAGCAAAGTCCATTTCAGCCAAATGGGTTTTTGTGCTCTATATTGTAGATTTATAAAATTATGGATTCATTAGAGCACAGTAAAAAAATCTTTTCGACCCATCATTTTGTTACTGTCCTTCCTAAGCAGAAATTCATATGCTGCTCCTCGCTAGCCCTCTCTCCAGATCCTTGAATACTCCTCTTCTTCAAATACATAGAGTATCCTATGCAATAATAATGATCCGGAAAGCGAACGTCTGATAGAGTTAACAATTATCAATCAGGTAGCAGGAATCTGTTCACAATCAAAACTGGAATAGGGAAAACAGTGCACAGGGTATAGGTGTCAGGTGTGCAATGGCAGAACTGTAGGAGTGTGACAATTGGAGGTGGTAGGACATGTGATGGAAGCTTCTGAAATACATCCAAGTAAAGTTGACCACACTGGCAGGATCCCGGATGAAGGGGACCAATGTGCTAGAGGGTGTTGGTATCTATTGCATCCTTTAGTGAGTTCAGGACAGGAGGAAACACATTTAGTAGTAAATAAAATACCGTTAGCTTTTCAACAAATAAGATAGTTATAGCTATCACCTTCACACCACCTGCCTCCCCCTTTAACTATCTAGTATTAATGAAATCATCATTGAAATATGTCCTGGGGAGAATTAGACATCAAGTATTGATGGAATCATCAATGAAATATGTCCTGGGGAGAATTAAGCCGAATAGCAAGAAGGTTCTGAATTAAGTGATTCAGTTGATAAGCTACTGTTATTGAGTTACCTCGAGGGTAATCAATGTGTCTAACAATGCTCATTTACACTGTCTGCTTATTATCTTCCCCTGGCCAATTCGTCTGATTATATTTTCAACATTTACTGCATAAAATTATATGGTACATCTTGGAGTAGGAAACACAATTCCTCCATAGCCTTGTCCATAACCTCCCCAGATCCACGTTAGAAGTCGGCTTGAATACATAGATGCCAAAATGTATTTATTATTTTCCATTTTTTTCCAAACCTTTACATTATAATCTATATTAAACAGAAAGACATATCATACTAGGTGATTTACAGTAAAGTATTAATGATGTTGCAGAGAAACTAAAGGATATCATTATTGAATGTAATTATTTGCACTAGCTTGATTCAAAATCTAGCTCGTTAATAGTTTGTGCACTAGGAAGACTTTAAAATAAAACTGGAATGACAAGGTGTATCAGAGATAAAAGGTACTGCAGATGCTGGAGAATCCGAGATAACAAGCATGGGGCTGGATGAACACAGCAGGCCAAGCAGCATCATAGGAGCAAGAAAACTTGACGGAAGAGGCTTCGCAGTGGGGTTAAAATTGTATCAGAGATTTCTGATGAAGGGTCTAGGCCCGAAATGTCAAGCTTTCCTGCTCCTATGATGCTGCTTGACCTGCTGTGTTCATCCAGCCCCATGCTTGTTATCTGGAATGACAAGGTGAACGTTTTAAAATCAACGTTTTGAGTGCTGCTTTTTAAAACGAGAGGTTTGATTTTAAAAACAGTCTATGCAGAAGCATTGTATGTCTGAAAATCCTGGAACTCTCCAACTATTGGCAACTGACTCAACAGTGTTTGAAAATTCTACCCTTATGACCTTGAATTCCAAAGACAGTGCCCTGCCTCTACTAAGATTGTTCAAAAAGAAAGTGTGTGATATTTTTACTGTACAGAGAATATATATCAGACCAAAATGTTATCCTAATTGAGATACTTTGGTATATTATAGCCAATGTAATAAATTGATGGAGATCCTTTCAAAATTGGGATACATCGCTGAGGCCTCTGAATTTGTAACAAACAAGAGATAAGAGCCTGGTTCTTTATTAGTAAAGGATATACATGCCCCAGGCTAATTACAGGCTGCTATCTAATCAAAGAGGCTGGTCTGTTTGTATACGGAGTAATTAATACCCAGGAGTGATCACACACTGTAATCTAATCAGAGGTCAAACTGCTTATATATGGAGTAATTAATACCCAGAAATAATTGTGCACTATATCTAATTGAGGCCATGCTGTTTATATATATGTCGGGTATTGAGAATCCAGGAATGATTATATTCTGTAATCCAATCAAGGCAGTCTGGCAGATTATATACAGTCGTTATAATATACAATCAGAAATTATTGCAGGTTTAGTTGCAGGGGTCGGATTGCTGGTTCTTCGGTAACCTAGCTCCACTTTCCGGAATTTGCATTGTCATGCTCCCCATTGTTTCAAAGATCCTATTTTGACTCTTCTTTCAACTATGCTTTCTGTTTCCAGCCCACCAAATCAGTGTCAACATGCTCTGACATTTTACTTTATACAATGTCCAGGGCTACCTGCTCAGTTGATGCAGTCAGCAGAAATGAAGTACGTTGGCACTTCTTAGCCTATTTTCCAACCCCAGTGATGTTATCATAACAGAGTGAGCTCTTCAGACTCTGACAGGGAGGTGCTTCGCTCGTCTTTGAGTGGATACTGGGGTGGGGGTGTGAACAGGAGGGCATAGATCCAGGCTTTATTGGAAAAGGCTGTAAATAACATAAAGCTGACCAGCATGCTGCCTGTCAATATTTTATCTAATTTGAGCAGAATCTCCCTTTTCCTGAAGGGTAAGGTAGAGGACTGTGAAGAGAATTCTACGCATTCTTAGTTGGCTCCACAGCACTTTGCTAAAAGATGGATTTCAGGTCTGAATGAATGTTACTGTTCCCAGAGGTGTTGCAATTCAAAAGGAGGTGGCTGTGTTTCTCGCAATTTCATTTCATTATCACACTCCACCCTGCTCCTATGATGCTGCTTGACCTGCTGTGTTCATCCAGCCCCATGCTTGTTATCCCACCCACTATTTATGTTGGCTTACGTAAAGGAAGGGGAAGCAAAATCTAATGGATCACTAGATAGGCTTTTAGAGCAGTTCAAATGACCAGGAGTGCAGGAAGATGGAGAAAATCTCAATTATCTACATTATTACAATATTTTAAGTGCTTTTTCCCAGTAATCAGCATTATAATTGTGCATGTTAAGTTTTCTTCAACGACCTGTCTAATTTTTCTACTCTTTCCTGATAATGGTGACTCGTAATGAGATATAACAGCCTCCCCCTGAGGCCAGTGGCCCATTTATGAGTCAGAATTGACCAGAATTCAAACAAAGAGCCTTGGAAACAAGTTGAGTTACAATAACAATTGACTACGTCTTTTGCATCATAATGTCAGTATCTTGACCAAGAGGCACTACTCAGCAGGGTGACCCAGTGGCTCAGTGGTTAGTATTCCTGCTTCAGAGCAGCAGGGCCCTGGGTTCAGTTCCAACTGTGGGTGGGTTTCTGCTGGATGCTCTGGTTTCCTCCTACATTCTAAAGATGTGCTGGTTAGGTGGGTTGGCCATGCTAAACTACATCCAGTGTCCAGGTATGTGTAGGATAACCATGGTAAATGCACTATTACATGGATTGAGTGGGATGCTCTTCAGAGGGTTGGTGCAGATTCAGTGACCAAATGGCCTCTACCTGCATTGCAGAATAATATTATGTATAAGGTTTAGAATTTAATAATTTATGATTATATTCTGAAAAGTGTGTTTTATTTCAATTTAAGCTCTGTATTCACTTAATTCATATTAATTAATAGCTTACTTTATTATCATCCCACCTGATGGTAATACTGGGTAAGTCAGATCCTACAATGAAACCTGGCTTGATAGGTTTTTTTTTGTTTACTATAGAGGTCAGTTACCGAACATATCTACAAAAGACTGTCGACCGACTTTTAACAAAGAGGATGTTTATTACACAAAAAAATCAGAAACTATTTTATACTATTAAAAATTATTTGAAACAGTCTCATTACAAATGTTGGAAAGAAACAGTAAACGCTAACGAAACAATATTACAGACACTCAGTGAAAGGTCACCTGGTCTCTAATCTAAACCTAGTTCAGCTAGCAGGACTGCAGTCAATTTCATTTTGATAAATTTCAGAGCACACTCAATGTGCTTCTTTAGCTGACACCTTTAAAATACATTAGTGAGCCAGATGGGTTTTTCCATCTGACAATCGACACAATGCTTTCACAGTCATCAGTAGACTCTTAATTCCAGATTTTTGTTGAATTCAAATTCCACCATCTGCCATGGTGGGATTCAAACCTGGGTCCCCAGAATAATTACCTGGGCCTCTGGATTAACAATCCAGAGATAATACCTTTAGGCCATCACTTTCCCTTACCAGCCCAGTAATTTAAACAAAACATTGCTGTTAAAACCTTGATGTGCACCTTATTCAGCCCCAGTTCTGTGCTTATTATTGCTTGTGAAAGCAGATCTAAAGAGAGAAGAATTTAATTTATATAGCACCTATCATCACCTTTATGCTTCACAGCCAATAATATGCATCAACAAAGTCATCACTGTAATCTAGAAAACACAGCCATGATTACTTGCACACAGCAAGACCCCACAATGTGATAACAACCCAAAGATCTATAGACAGAGATAGCAGGAACTGCCAATGCTGGAGATCTGAGATAACAAGGTGTAGAGCAGGATGAACACAGCAGGCCAAACAGCATCAGAGGAGCAGAAAAACTGATGTTTCGGGTCTGGACACTTCTTCAATGGGGGAGGGGAAGGGGTTTCTGAAATAAATAGAGAGGGAGGGGGAGGCGGATGGAAGGTGGATAAAGGAGCAGATGGGCGGAGAGGAGACGGACAAGTCAAGGAGGCAGGGATGGAGCCAGTAAAGGTGAGTGTAAGTGGGCAGTTAGGGTAGGAGTTGGTCAGTCCAGGGAAGACGGATAGGTTGAGGAGGCGGGATGAGGCTGGTAGGTAGGAGGTGGGGGTGGGACTTGAGGTGGGAGGAATGGATAGGTGGGAGAAAGTACGGACAGGTTAGGGAGGTGGGGACGAGCTGGGCTGGTTTTGGGATGCGGTCGGGGGAGGGGAGATTTTGAACCTTGTGAAGTCCACATTGATATCATTGGGCTGCAGGGCTCCTGAGCGAAATATGAGGTGCTGTTCCTGCAATCTTTGGGTGGCATCGTTGTGGCACTGGAGGACGCCCAGGATGGACATGTTGTCCAAGGAGTGGGAGGGGGAGTTGAAGTGGTTCGCGACTGGGAGGTGCAGTCGTTTGTTGCGTAGGTGTTCCACAAAGCGGTCTCCAAGCCTCCGCTTGGTTTCCCAGATGTAGAGGAGGCCACATCGGGAACAGCAGATACAGTATACCACATTAGCAGATGTGCAGGTGAACATCTGTTTGACAAGATCTATAGTCAGTTTTGACTGGGGATGGATATTGTCTGGAAAATCTTGGAACCTCCTCTTATTCTAGTTTGAAATGGCTCTGCAATCAAATGGTCAGACAGGCCTTCAACTTAACATCATCCAAACGTCCACAGTGAAGCACTCCCTCAATGTTACACCCAAATGTCAACCCACACTATGTGCTGAAATTTCCAGCATGGGATATGAGCCCTTAACCTTCTGATACAAGAAGCAAGAGGGCTACAGGTAGACTAAAATTGATAGCAACAAGGCATTGATCACAGGAACAGGAGCACATTAAATGCAAGTGTGTAAATGTGAAACCAGAAATTGATCCACACCCCAGGAGAAATTGAAAGAATGAAATCACTAATTACTTGAAGAAACCTTCAACAAATAACATTTATATGTAGTAGCATTCTCACATGGGTTCCTGAGGGAATGATGGTTTATCTTAAAGTTTAAAATAAAGAACTGCAGCAATTCTTCCATTGCATCCCCAAAACAAAGAAAAAACATGAAAGAGATTGAATCAAAATATTTATCATGTAATTTAAACTGAGAAAGTGCTTAATTATTTCACAAAACGTCAGTTCGATTTACCAAATAAATATCAGACCTTACAAATCAGTACTGCAATTACAAACATGAATTAATAAGGTCATCATTGTTGTTTCAGTTGTAATTAATTAGATGTGAAGCTTAGTATTTTTGTTGATTTTATGCAGATGCTTCTTCTGATTCTGACATTTCTTTTCACGTTAAATTCAGAAATTTCAGATCAACACTTGCCATTATTATGATTGAGAATATAATAAAAAGCAATTGCACGTTCATTATGAATCTAAATACCACATTAAAATATAAAGGTTGAAAGATGATCGTGGTTGTTACTGATGACCAAAAATAGATGTGTAAACTGAAATTCTTCACCAAGTTTGGCCACAACTGATTTTGCTGGAATAGTGAGTCTCACACCATTTAAGTAAGTTCCCAGTCGTATCCTTCGGATCAAATTTTTGCCAGAAAAATGTGCCAGATATCCCTAAAAATAAGATATCCCACATCCAAATGGATAATTTCCAATTTTTGTGGGCATGTATTTGAGGTTGGCCTACATTTCACTCATGAAGATGTTCAGCTATTAAAATGGTCAGCTGTCTCCAGTTAAATAACATTTTAGTATCCCGTCACCGAGGTCACAAAGTGTGCAAAGCAGATCAGGTCAGAGTCTCAGATAATTTACTTTGTGTAGCCCTTTGGAGAGATGATGTACCCTGTGGATGTGGTCTCGCACATTTTGGGAGGGGCAGGTGTCCAAGTAAAGGGGAAAGATCAGTTACAATTGGCCGTGCAGTCAGGTGCTCTTGGACGTTCAGGTGGTGAGAATGAAGCTGTGAGAAGTTATCAAGAAATTTGCCTAAAAAGCACATAAACACATGTTTAGATATGCCAAAAATAAGTGTTACACTTGTCAAATCTTCAGTCAAAGAACTGTCTATATAGTTATAGCTGACAAACAGCAGTTCACATGCTCAAAGAGCTGTCAATAAAAAATCTGTGGAGTTAAAAAAGAATGTACTAGGTATTTCAGTGTTCCTGTTTATTATAAGCCATTAGAAATTTTGTACTGTGGGACTGATTTCCTGACCTATCAGTTTCACAATGTCGAGTGAGCATTTTGATGAACATCTTCAATGTTTGTTTCCATTAGGAAGTAAGGGCATAAGTGAATGTTTTTATAAGAGATTAGTTGAAGGAATTTGAATAAATTGAAAGTGGTTTTGTGTCACTTGGAGTGTGTTTTTAATTGTGATGTCACTTGCAGACATAACTTTATGTTAGCAAACCTCCTGATGTTTGCTTCTCTTGGATAGCAGCATTGGGCATGGGCTGTCTGTGTTGGCATGAATTGGTGCTAAGTATGTATAGGGAGCTATAAAGGGTCAAGGGAATGAGTGGGGGTCATAAGTTGCTTAAGGGACATGGGTATAGGAAAAGGGACTGTTTTAATCCTAGCTGATATTAATGGACAAGTCTGTTTCCACACGGAAGTCTTGCTTGATAGGTTTTTATTTTGTTTTAATACACATTTGTCATTAAAACGCAAACATGCAATGTTTTAGATTTCATTTTAACAATAAAACAGTAACTTATTATGCAAAAGAAATGAAGAATAAACCAAACTATCAACATATAACACTAAAATAAAATAGTAAAAAGGCCTGAACCACACCCATCCACCACCATCATCCTTTGCCAGGCTGAGCTTGTCCAGATTTTAAACAACTTTTCCTTTAACTCCTCTCACTTTCTTCAAATCAAAGGTGTGCCTATAGGTACATGAGCCTCAGTTATGGCTGTCTCTTTGTAGGGTGCTCTGAATATTCCTTGTTCCAGTACCCCGCCAAAATATTTTCTCTGGTACATTGAAGACATCATCAGTACTGCTTCCCTTTCTTAATCAGAATTAGAAAAAAATGATCAAATTTGCTTCCAGTTTCCATTCTGCTCTCACCTTCGCCTGGTCCATCTCCGACTCCTCAATACACTCCCTTGACATTTCTGTTTTCATTTCTGGGGACAGGCTGGCCATCAATATCCACTCCAAATCCACTGACTCCCATAGTCACCTTGACTATATATCCTTGCATCCTGCTCCCTGTAAATACTCTATTCCATTCTCTCAGTTTCTCTGTCTCACTTACATCTGTTCTGATTTTGCTACCTTCTGCAGGGGAGCTTCAGAAATGTCCACCTTTTCTCGTCAACTGAGGATTCTACATCTCTGTGGCTGACAAAGCCCTCAGTCATGTTGTACCCATCAGCCCTCACCTCCTCTCTTCCATGTCACAACGTCCCCAATCTCACTTTGTACCCCACCAGCATCCATATCCAAAGGATCATAAGCCACCACTTCTGCCACTTCCAGTAGGATGCCACCACCAGACACATATTTCCGTCCCCTCCCTTGTCAGCTCTCTGCAGGGACCATTCCCTCCAGGACACTCTGGTCCACTTCTCCAAACACACCCCCAAAGCCCCATAGCACCTTCCCATGCAATCGTAGAAGGTGCAACACTTGTCCCTTTACTTCCTCCGTCCTCACTACCCAAGGTCCAGACACACCTTCCAGGTGGAGCAGCAGATGAGTCCGTGATTAAGAGAGCGAATGGAATGTTGTCATTTATCTCAAGAGGGTTGGAATATAAAAGCAGTGATGTGCTTCTGAGACTTTATAAAGCTCTAGTTAGGCCCCATTTAGAATACTGTGTCCAATTTTGGGCCCCACACCTCAGGAAGGACATACTGGCACTGGAGCGTGTCCAGCGGAGATTCGCACGGATGATCCCTGGAATGGTAGGCCTAACATACGATGAACGGCTGAGGATCCTGGGATTGTATTCATTAGAGTTTAGAAGGTTGAGGGGGGATCTCATAGAAACTTACAAGATAACGCATGGCTTAGAAAGGGTGGACGCTGGGAAGTTGTTTCCATTAGGTGGGGATACTAGGACCCGTGGGCACAGCCTTAGAATTAGAGGGGGTCAATTTAGAATGGAAATGAGGAGACATTTCTTCAGCCAGAGAGTGGTGGGCCTGTGGAATTCATTGCCACGGAGCGCAGTGTAGGCTGGGACATTGAATGTCTTCAAGGCAGAGATTGATAAATTCTTGATCTCGCAAGGAATCAAGGGCTACGGGGAGAGTGCGGGTAAGTGGAGTTGAAATGCCCATCAGCCATGATTAAATGGCGGAGTGGACTCGATGGGCCGACTGGCCTTATTTCCACTCCTATGTCTTATGGTCTTATGGTCAATTTACCTGCACCTCTCTCAATCTAGTCTACGGTCTTCACTGCTCACAATGTGGTCCCCTCTATTTAGGGAAGATAGAACACGAACTGGGTGACCATCTTTTTCCAAACACATGAATTTTGTCTGCATAAAGGACCCTGAACTTCCGATTGTCTGCTACTTCAACACACCACAGTATTTCCTGACCAACATTTTTGCCTCTGATCTTCTGTAGTGCTCCAACAAGGTTCAGAGTGAGCTTAATTTCCATTTAGGGAACCTGTAGCTTTCAGGATTCAAGATCAAGTTCAATCATTTTAGAGCCTGACCACCTTCTTCCACATCTTTTTACCCACCTCCACACCCCTGTCATCACATGGGCTGTTTCCAGCACAGTGTATTTTCACCTACTAATGCTCCCTATTGTCAGCATTTCTTTCTCCCTGGCTTACCATTATCTGTCCCTTTTTCTGCCAAACCATCTTTCTCTCCCTCTGGGCTCCTTCTGCATCTATCGTTTACTCCTTTTCCCACCGCAGCGTCCCTGCTAAATTTAACATTATTACCACCTTATTCTAGCTACCATCAGTTCTGAAGCAGGGTCACAAGACCTGAAGCATTAATGCTGTTTTCTATCCACAGACACTGACAGACTGCTGAGCTTCTCCATCAAATTCTGCTTTTATTAAAATGAAACACAAGTTTAAAATCTTCAAAATGCACAGTAAATTAAATTCCCATTAATCCCATCATCCCTCCTACACAGATCAAAGAATTTCTACCCTTTTACCTTTACAAGATTTAATTTGATAGTGGCTTCAATTCCCATAACTGAGAATTTGATCGCCTCTTCCTTGAGTCTTCAACAACTAAGCTTAAACTTTTCAAACTTCAAATAATCCTTCAGAACTTAAACTGAATACTTCTCGTTTGAAACTTCACAAATAAATTCCATGCATTGAGGTAACATATTTTTTCATTGTTTTAAACCATCTCCTTCAATCCGAAATAACTGTTGCATACATCCATCTGCAGCTGAGTCTTCTGAAAATGTGAAATCAAAAGGGCTTCTTTAACCTTTGGATATTTCGCCTCAGCAAAAAAAAAAATCCATCCTGGAACCTTGTACCTGAAACCTGTTGCACATTGCTTTGCTCGCAAAAGTCTCCCAACAAAAACAAAACTCATTATTGTGACAGGAATGCTTCTGAGATTATCATTAAAACTCTTTATAAACATAGGCAAACCCACATGCCACTAGTTCAAAGTCCAAACTCTATAATAAATGTAATTAAAATATTGATGAATTGGACAACATACATCACAGGACTTGGGGTGGCAAAGGGGTAAGATAGACCTTTAGGGAGGATTGAGGGTCAGAGAGAATGTGTAGAGGAGATTGTGTGCAACTAGTGATTACTCCTTTTAATTTCATTTTTTTAAAAACTGTGGAAAAGTGCCTTGTGCGTAGCCAGTCTCCCAAGGAACCAGAAAGACCTGGACAGCATTAAACCCTAGACTGAATAGAGACTTTTGCCATTCACATCATACAAGTCCAAGTCAATGACTATTTCCAGTTACTTCTCCTTGACATTCAATGTCATTGCATTCATTAAGACTCTCACTCTCTCCATACTGAGGTCACGATTGGTTAGAAACTTAACTAGGTCAGCCACGTACTTACTGTGACAAATAGAATAAGTCAGAAGTTGAGTATTCTGCGATGAATGGCCAGCCTGAAAATCTAATTTAACTTAATTAAAGAAGTAGGAAAACATTTACACAAATTGCTTTGGCATTTCTTTTCATTCTGTTCCGTGATCTCAATCTTTGAATTTTAGCCATACAATTTTAACAAATGTAAGCAAGCCTGGTGATAATTTCAGCAAGATAATTACATGGAGTAATTTTATCTGTTAATTCTGAAATAGATTCTTCTTTACATAAAATGCATAGTGAACCAGCCAATGGGTACACTAGTATGAAGGGAACGTGTATGAGGTTTTTAGAAGTGACTATAATAGTGAGTGCTTTGGCACTCCCTAAGGATGTTGAAGATGTTGTCTAAATATGCCTTCTTTGTAAAACAAAAAATGCATGCATTTTTGCTGTTAAGAGTAACTGATCTGAATTTATTATCAAAGTTTAAACGTTAAAAGTTATCACGATTAAATTTGGAATAATTTGCTCAATAACTGGACAGTCTATTAGTTTGACTGGAACACAAGGCCCAGGGCTTTTTATCCATGCTGTACATTTCTATGATGCTATGAAATGCTGAACATTTGGTATCAAGATAACAAATCGAACAACTATATCGGAATGGTTAGATACAAAGAGGGCAGTGTCAGGGTAGTTTGCCTTCTATCATCCTGAGAGAGCATGAGGCAATGTTAATGGGGCTGTTAATTAATCGCAGCAATCAGTCATTATCAATTGACCTACAATTGATTAGAAATGAGGAAAATACCACTGATCAGGTGTTTTTGTGAACCCATGTTGCGTAGGCATGCCAGCTCATTACATTGTATAGCTCATACAAGTTTGCTACCACCATCCTGTTTTAAATTAGGAAACTAAAGGGTGTCCTCAGGCACATGTGATACAACAGAAGTCTTTTGTAGTTGACAATATATAGTTTATTGCTTTTAAGCAATTAGTTAGAAGTTACATTGATATGATAGGCCTTGTATGGAGATTTTGAGAGGACCAGATGTTCAGTCTCACTTCTTCAATATCCTAAGCTGTTCTGACTACGTCTCCATATGATGTTATCATAATGGGTGGTGCTTATGACCCTCTTCAGGATTAACCCTTATTAACCCTTTGCGTAGCCATATGCAATGAATGATATGTTCAAAGCCATTTATTTCACCAAAGTATACTACACTCATCACATGCCATGTGTCAAGTTACTCAATGTATATATCCTTTCAACTTTGATTCCCTGAGACAATGTTACTTTGTAAGATGATTGTGAGAGAAAAATGGATGAACATTTTCAACCGGGAACAAATTAGTTAAGTTTGCAATCCAACTAGTTTGTGACTATCAAATGTAAACTGTAGGCAATGGTCTGAAAATTAGTAATTACATTATAAACCCATGCCTTAAAAAGTGAGAACGCTCAGTGTTAATGTTTAAATTTTTTTTTTGTCAGCTGGAAGATAAGAATTACAAATCAATTGTTATCATTATTTCCCTCGCTTCTCCAGTGTGCTTTGGTCTTGGCCAAAGTTGTCAAAATTAATAGACAGGACTGATGCTAGTTGGTATGCAGTTGGTGGGATATAAAATCACTTGATGGAAAGATTGTTACAGCTTTCTGCCAGAAGGGACATAGACATTGACATAGAAGAGGCATAAAGCCATGGAATCTCTGGATGTGGAAAGAGGCCATTCAGCCGATCGAGTCCACACCGACCATCCAAAGAGCATCCCATCCCAGACCCAGACCCTGCCCTATCCCCTTAGCTCTGCATTTCCCATGGCTAACCCACCTAGCCTACGCCTATGGGCAATTTAATATGTCCCATCCACTTCAAAGGATAGGTTAAAACTACCACCTCCAACAATAATGTTACATCTTTCTTTCTTTAATTAGCAGCCCATGATTTTATTAAAGTCATGTGCAAGTTTTTAAATTGGTCTTTGTAGAGAACAGTAGCAGGTTTGAGGAATAGGACACAATCCTATTTTTGACCTAGTGTCAGCTTTGAGCATTATTCAGTCTATCATAGGCTAGAACTCCTCTATTCTGATCCAACAATGTCCCTGAATGGGCATTCAACTTTCCATTCAACTGAAATTTTGGAAGGAGCTCAAGTGGGTAAGCAGCCAGGAAGGCTTTTTGTCAACTCTTCAGCAACCCCCTGTCACTTCTGGTATTCTCCACTGAACCATTAGGCTACGTAAAAGATCTGGCAGTCATGAAAATGTCTTCCAAATTGATGCCAAGGCTACATTAGAGAACTGGAGGTAGAAGTTATTCATTATTTTCTTGCTAGATGTACCTCATCCAGGCTTTGTACAGGGAACATCTGCTCCATGCCTGTGTTACATCCTCCCTCACCATCAGTGTCACAAGAAATGGAATTGTGTTAAAGAAACATAGAAAATAGGAACAGGATTAGGCTATTCAGCTCTCCACGCCTGCTGTGCCATTCATTATTAGCATGGCTCATCATCCAAATCAGTAGCATGTTCCTGCTTTTCTCCCATATCCTTTGATCCCTTTAACCCCAAGTGCAATGTCCGGTTCCTTTTTGAAATTATACAATAGTTTGGCTTTGACTGCTTTCTGTGAAAGCAAATTCCTCAGGCTCACCACTCTGTGTGAAGAAATTTCTCCTCATGTCAATCCTAAATGGTTTACCCTGTATCATTAGACTGTGACCCCTGGTTTTGGACTCCCCTGCCATCAGGAACATCCTTCATGCATCTACCCTGTCTAGTCCTCTTAGGATTTTATAGGTTTCTGTAAGATCCCTCCTCATTCTTCTAAACTCCAGTAAATATAATCCTAACCGATTCAGCCTCTCCTCTTATACCATTCCTGCCACCCCAGTAACAACATTCTCTCTGTAGCAAGAACAACCTTTAGATAAGGACAACAAAACTCCACATGCTATTTCGGGTTCAGTCTCACCAAGAACCTATAAAATTGCAGCAAGACACAAGGGTGTTTAGTTTTTGCCTCTGATTGACTCTTCGACATACCACTGAAAGTAATTAGCCAATCTGTGCTTACTTTATAATGAAGCTGCTGTGTTTTTACCGTGAAGTCAACTTATCAATTCACAAAAACACAGACATTGCAACCACCAACTTTGCTCAATGAGTGAAATGGAATTGTGAGAAGATGGTCTTCCTCAGAGGAACAAAAGATGAACATTAAATACCGCTTTCCCGGCATTGCAATACCCAAGAACAAATTTTGAAAACAAAAATTGTTGTGAGATTTTGCTGTGCACAGTTTTGGTGACATGATTGCCAAATGTCACTAGTGGTTATGCTTCAACAGTAATTCATCATGAAATCCTTCGGGATATTTTGAGCAGGTTAGATGTTGCAGTAAAAATGCAACTTCTTTCTATTTTACACACTGGTGTAATTTCAGGATTTGTCAATAACCTGGGAAATTCACAAATTCATTACAGCCTTAGAATTCGTTCAAAATTGTAATATGTTATATAATCAACCAGGATTAATTCTACATTTTGTTGGCAGGCTAAGATGATCAAAAATATCGGCCATTGCTCAGTCGGCAACACTCACACCTAAATCAGCAAGTTAAGGCTCAAGTCCCTTTGCAAAGATTTGAACACAATACTCCAGGCTGACATTCCAGTGTAGTATTCAGAGTGTCAGAGATGGGGTCTTTCAGCTGTTCGTGGTGCAATTCTGAAAAACTGCAAGGAGGTTACCCCTGGTGTCCTTACCAATGTTTATCGTTCAATTAAAACTGTTAAAACAGTATAATCTGATTATTGTCACATTGCTATTCATCAGAGCTCTGCTTTGTGAAAATTATTTGCAATGTTTCCGACACTGCCTCTGAATACACTTGAAGTATTTTATTGGTTTTAAAGTGTACTTGCAAGAACGTCCAGGGTGTCATTTTTTTTGTACTTTTATTATAAACAAATTGACATCAGACACAAAAGAGAGAAATGATTCAAAAAATTCCAGAAGATTCCAAAATGTGGCTTTATTCAGGATCTATCTGAAACACAAAGTGTTTTGAATGCTCCTTGGGAAATCCGATTGTCATGAAGGGGGCAACATAAATGTAAATTTTATTTTATTCTTTTAATATCTATTCCATCAAGCCAATATAACAACAGAACATCATGACAGTATTGTGGGCCATTGTGATATCTGACCTGTTGATTAACTTCCAACACATAATGAGTCTGTTGTCACCTGGACACCATCTTGCACCCCAACCTCCTCCCCATTGCTGTGGATCATGAGTTTTTTGTGATCTCTGTACTGCACCCTTGCCATTGCTATCAGTGAATGCATTAACACTGACAGAGATTGCTCAGCTTTGGTTCAGCTGCTTATGGCAGTGTTGAATGAGGGCATTCTCTACAAATGCAGGCAGGAAAATAAAGAAAAAGCTAATCCCTTACTTCTCATTGTCATTCATCAGCAAGAACCTTTCACTGAATTTGAAGATTTCATGGCAGATTGTATCCTGCACCTGGCCAGATTTAAACAGAAAGGACGGAGTTGTAAATTGCCATCCCTGTTACAGTATTGTCACAATGAAATAACAGGACACCCACTTAGTGCTGTCAGTCAAACAGTGCACAGTAATTGGAGTGAACACCACACATGTTTCGATAGCAATCTTGCAACTGCAAGTAAGTCTGGAAGTCAAATTATCATTTTGTGTTATAACAGAATCCAAGTCAGACATAGAATGAAATTATTTTCAAAACTTGCAGAAGATTCCAAGGTGTGGCTTGATTTAGATTCTAACCAAAACACAAAGTGTTCTTTCCTATTTTCACCTTTTTAAAGTTTAAGCTCATTGCTACATAATCCATAATGGGAGAGGCACTTGGTGGCAGGGTCATGGATGTTTCTGAGCGAGAACAGGGCATCCTGAAACAAGAGGGTAAACAAACAGAAGTCATTGGCCATATTGGCACTAATGATGTACATATGAAGAGTGACAAGGTCTTGCAACGACAATTCAGGGAGTTCGGTAGTAATCTACAAAGCAGGACCATTACTCCCCTTGCTACCTGCCACTGAGGTTAGGAACAGACACAGAGTACAATTGATCATGTGGCTAAAGAGCTGGTATATGGAGGAGGGCTTCAGATATGTAGGTCATTGAGATGTCTTCTAAGGAAGGTAGACCTATTCAAGAAAGACAGGTTGCACCTAAACTGGGGGGGGCACCAATATCCTGGCAGGGAGGTTTGATAGTGTCACTCGGGAGGGTTGAAACTAAAGTCGCGGGGTGTGAGAACTGGAGCAGCAGGTCAGTCAGTATGGAGACTGATGAAGAGCTTGACTCTGAGGCAAATATAGCTAAGAGGAAGGGCAGTCAGGGAGAGGTTACTGAGCTCAGTGGAACTGGAGGCTTGGACTGCATTTCCTTTATGCAAGAAATATAACAGGTAAGATGGATGCCAGGTTACAGCCTGGATTAATGTGTACAATTATAATGTTGTCGCTATCATAGAGTCATGGTTGAAAGAGGAACAGGATTAGTAGCTTAAAGTTTTGGAATATTGATGTTTTAGACAAGACAGAGGAGGAAGCAAAAATGGTGGGGGAGTTGCATTACTGGTTAAGGAGCATATCACAGCTGTTTTGAGGGAGGACACTCAGGAGAGATCTTGCAATGTGCATTATGAGTAAAACTCGGAAATAGGAAGGCTGCAAACACAATGCTGGGATTGTACTACAGATCTCCCAGCTGCCAGTGGGAGGTAGAGGATAAAATATGTAGCCAGATTCTGGAAAGATGTGAAAATAACAGGGGTTTTGTGGTGGATGATTTTAACTTCCCCCATATTGACTGGGACTGCCTTAGTGCTGGAGTTTGGATGGAGAGCAATTCGTAAGATATGTCCAGGAGAGTTTTTGTTGAAACAGTATGTGGATTGTCCTATAATGGAGGGGGCCTTACAGGAACTTGAATTAGGAAATAAGCTCGGCCAGGTGATCATTGTTTCAATGGGGGAGCATTTTGGGAATAGTGACCATATTTCCTTACATTTTTAGATACTTATAAGGTCAAGGGTAGACCTCGGATGAAGGTGTGAAATTGGGGGAAGGCCAACTATATCCGAATTAGGCAAGAATTGGAGAATGTGGATTTGGACCGGCTGTTTGAGGGTAAAACCACATCTGACATATGGGAGTCTTTTAAGGACCATTTGATTAGAGTGCAGGAGAGGCATGTTCCTGTAAAAATGAAGGATACGAGTGGCAGAATTCAGGAACCTGAGATGAAAGGGAAAATTATCGGCTTAATCAAAAAAAAGGAAGCATACCTAAGGTCGAGGCAGCTATAAACCGACAAAATTCTTGAAGATTGTAGAGAAAGCAGGAAGGAGCTCAAACGGGGAGTCAGGAGGGCTAAAAGGGGATATGAAATGTCCTTGGCCAGCACGGTTAAGGAGAATTCCAACGCATTTTATACAAATATTAAGAGCAAGAAAGTGGCTAAGGAAAGGTAGGCCCACATAAGGATAAAGGACAGAGGCTATGTGTGGATCCAGAGGAAATGGTGAGATGCTTAATTAATACTTTATATTGGTATTTAGCAAAGAGAGGGATGTGAGAGATGTTGAGGTTAAGAAAAGGTGTGTGAGTACTCTCGGGCAGGTCAACAAATGGAGGAGGAAGAGTTGGGTGCCTTGAAATACATTAAGGTAGACAAGTTCCCAGGGCCACATGGGATCTATATGAGGACATTGTGGGAGGCAAGGAAGGAAATGGCTGAGGCTTTAACAGATATTTTTGCATCTACTTTGGCCTCAGACGATGTTCCAGAGGATTGGACAATGGCCAATGGTGTTCTGTTGTTTAAGAAAGGAAACATAGATAACCCAGATAATCACAGGCTGGTGAGCCTGATGTCAGTGGTAGGCAAGCTGTTGGAGAAGGTACTGAGGGCAGGATTTATTCACATTTGGAAGTTAATTGACTTGTTAGTGATAGGCATCATGGGTTTGCGTAGGGAAAGTCATGTATCTCCAACTTGACTGAGTTGTTGAGGAGATGACAAGAACGATTGAGGGAAGGGCAGTGAATGTTGTTTACATGGACTTTAGTAAGACATTTGGTAAGGTGCTTCATGACAGGTTGGTACAGAAGGTAGAGTGTCATGGGATCCAGGGTAAGTTGACAAGAGGGATACAAAACTGACTTGGTCATAGAAGACAGAGAGTAGTGGTAGAGGTGTGCTTTTCGGAACGGAGATGAGTAACTCATGGTATTCTGCAAGAATCAGAACTGAGAACTTTGTTGTTTGTAATATATATAAATGATCAAGAGGAAAATGTAGGTAGACTGATTAATAAGTTTGTGGGTGACACCAAAATTGGCAGAGTTGCAGATAGTGAGGATGACGTCTAAGGATACAGTGGGGTTATAGAAAGATCACAGATTTTGGTGGGAAAATGGCAGATAGAGTTTAATCTGGACAAATGTGAGGTGATGCATTTTGGAAGATCAAATTCAGATGCAAGCTATACAATAACTGTAAGAATCCTTCGGAGCATTGACATGCAGAGGGATCTGGGCATACAGGTTCACAGATCCCTGAAAGTGGCAACATAGTTGGATAAGGTGGTCAAGAAGGCATGCAGCATGGCTGTTTTCATCGGCCGGGGCCTCGAATATAAAAGTCGGGAAGTTGTGCCACAACTGTACAAAACTTTAGTTCGGCCACTTTTGGAACATTGTGTGCAGTTCTGGTCATCACACGACCAGATGGATGTGGATGCTTTGGAGAGGGTGCAGAGAAGGTATACCAGTATGTTGCCTGGTCTGGAGGGTTTTAGTTATGAGGAGAGGTTGAATAAACATGGATTGTTTTCACTGGAAAGATGGAGGCTGAGGTGCAACCTGATTGAGGTCTACAAAATTATGAGAGACATAATTGGGATGGACAGTCAGAGATATTTTCCCAGGGTGGAAAGTTCAACTACAAGAGGGCAAAGGTTTGAGGCTACAGGGGAAAAGTTTGGGGGAGAATGCAAGAAAAAGTTTTAACACAGAGGTTGGTGGGTGCCTGGAATGCACTGCCAGTGGAAGTGGTGGAAGCAGGAATGTTAGCAACATGTCAGGTGTATCTTGATAGACACACCAATGAGAGGCAAACAAAGGGAAAGATGCTGCACGTGGGCAATAAGTAGTGGGTCTAGATAAGGAATAGGAACTGACAAGGCTTGATGGGCTGGAAGGCCTGCTCCTGTGCTATTGTATTGTATTTTATAATTGCTTGTATTGTATTATTATTGAACATTGAGAAACCTTGCATTACAACAGCTTCTAATGTTTGTTTTGCAGTGAAGAGAGATGTATTTTGACTGAAGTAGGACACTGCAAAGCCGGAGAGCAGTTCAAATCACTGCTACATGAAGTAGCTGAAAAAAATAGCATTGTTGCACTAAGGAGAAGCTAGATAAGTACATGAGGAAGAAAGGATCAGAACACGTTGATAGGTTTAGATCAAGCAGGCTGGGAAAAAGCTTGTGTGAAGCAAAAACACCAGCAAAGCCCAGTTGACCAGTTGCTGTGCTGTAAATTCAGTGGCCCCAAAACATTCTAATCAGCGTTAGAAGCCTTATGTTAGTCCCTGATCTGATTTTAAAATTATTTACTTAATTATAATTGAATTCTGTGTTGTTGATTCCTGACAGGAATCCACAAATCCAGCAGCTCAGAAGATCTTTGTGGAAACACACCACCTTTTGAGTGTTCTGTGACTTAAAAATGTCCCCGGAGTACACTGAGTCATTTTGACAGCACCCGTGAAAGGCTAAGTATGAAAGGCAGCAGTGCTGTTAGTGTGGCATTTGAGAGGTGTTAGAGTTGCAGTTGGGTGATGTGGAAAGAATGCCAGATGGATAAGGTGGGCAGTTTGCCAGGTGGGCAGGATGCCAAATGGTTAGAGTACCACGGTGCCAAGTAAATGACTGAGTGTTTCAGGTAAGTCAGGACTTTGGTCAAGAGAGATGTTTCATGTCAAATCAGTTTTAGGGGATGTTGTGTTGTGTTGGGTGGAGTAGATTGAGCTGAGGACACAAAGTCCCACTGAGAGGTGGGGTACCAGGCCATAATAAGGTCAGATCTGGCGGGTCGAGTTTGTCAGGTCTAGGGAGGGAGAATTTCTGCCAGATTGAGGGAGTGATCAGTCCAGGTTGGTCATGTTGAG
Organism: Ginglymostoma cirratum; assembly: GCA_024137785.1. Classification (NCBI taxonomy): domain Eukaryota; kingdom Metazoa; phylum Chordata; class Chondrichthyes; order Orectolobiformes; family Ginglymostomatidae; genus Ginglymostoma; species Ginglymostoma cirratum. Next base: position 34,117,785 of record JAHRHZ010000025.1, read on the forward strand.
GGGTTTGAGAAAGATTAGCTTGAGTTTGGGAGAGGGAGTGTGTTGAGTTGAGGAGTGGCTTGTCATGTGTTGGGTGATATCAGGAGCCTGGTGACGTGTACTGAGGTGAGAGGTCAGTGACGAATTGGGCAGTTACTTTAAGAGTTATCCATGAGTTAGAACAGGTTTTTAATTCTCAAACGTTTCCTGGGTAACTTTTAAGCTTAAGAGTCAGAAGTGTTTTTGATGCACAATGGAAGCATTCTGAGCTTAGGTTCAAGTTCCACCCAAACCAGAGATGTGTCATAACACATTGATTAAAAATATCTGAAACATTCAAACCCTCTGAAGTTTCCAATGTTAAGAAACTTCTTTGGAGGATTCCTGATGCAGGGAACTGCCCCTTTGAAGTTTTAATTTCCCAGCAATTGTCATATTGTCTGCTGTGTCCAGGATTCCACAAGTTCCTGCAGTGAAACTGCCATCTGTGCTGCTCGAACAACTCTCTGGTCATTAAAATATCTGGATCAATGTAGTGAGCTTGGTGACTCAGATTCAATTGCATTGTCTTGTATAAAGCAGAAACATTACCCAGTCTCCGTTCTCTTCTTTTTCCCTCTTCACTGCATCAACATTTGAACATACTTCCTTGACTCAGAACATGGTCTCACCCACAAAACATTCAAATAGTTTCCAAACATCAGTTGCATCTTTATGTTTAGATATTTATTTCAGTCAGCTTTTGTCCTTGTCAAGATGATGGGTGCCAGCAATAGAGGAGAGTAATAAATTTGTTATTCGTTGTGTATTTCTAAGATCAGTAATCAGGTGAAAACTTCTCTTTGCAAAGAGCAACTTACAGACCATACTAGTTTGTGAGAGTCGACCTATCCTCCATCTGCTGGGCACTTATATATGATCCTTTACAACTTCTAAGTTGCTTGTTCACATTACTTGTCAAAAACTGAGCCACGTTTCCCATGCCATGACCAAAGTGCCCCATTTGTTATACTCCCTATTGTTTTCTTGAATGAGGATCCCCCACTCATTAAAAAGCCAGAGTGCTTAGTCTTGCTCTGGAAGATTGCCGAGTTCTGAACAAAGCAATTGTCCTTGAGTCAAGGGAGAACATAAAGAATTCTTCAGTGCATGTGAATAATTCCGTTTATTGGATATTTCTAAAGAATGCATTAAACAGTGTTTTGAGCTGCATTTTTATATATTCAGGGACAATAATCAGTACATTGAGCTTCTATCAGGGAACAGTGTGTTGAGTTACATCTTAAATGTAAGGAACTCTTTATCTTTTTGCATGAACAGTTAAAAATTGAGAGTCAAGACTTATAAAATGTAACTAAACACTTGAACAAATTATGCATTTCTATCATTATCATTATATGTGAAAATAGTACTTCTGGTTCCTGAAGGATTGTGCTTAAATAATCATTTTGTACCTCCGACAATTTGGATAGAACTTTTGTTTAAGGTTTATGAGTGGACGGTTCTTTCAGAAGACAGTGGTAACATATAATTAAATATATGATTTTCTTAATATTGTCTTATTAGAAACCCAGTTTTTCAAACCTGCAGTCAGCAAGATGAAGAAAAAGCAAGTAGATTTAAAAATATCAAGCAACATTTAGCTCATTATCTTTGCATTTCCAATGCAGCTACAAATGACTAAATTATAATTAATAATTCTGAATCACATCATTTAAATCTGTTTGTACCAAATCAGGTGTAATGAGTATCAATGGATCTGGTGCAAATCTGACTGTGAGCATGTGTGATACACAAAGTTATTATTGATGCCAGAAATTTCAGCAGCAGTATGTGGACACTAAATTTTTAAAAAATTCACACTGTGGAAATGTATATCACTGACTAGGCTAGCATTTATTGCCGGTCCTTAATTGCCTGAGGGCAGTTAAGAGTAAATATCATTGCGGTGGGTCGAGTGCCACATGTAGGTCAAACCAGGTAACGATGGCAGATTTCTTTCCCTAAAGGACATTAGTGAACCAGATTCTTTGAACAACAGCTGTGGTTGCAAGGTTATCATTCAGCCAGCTTTTCACTTGTTTCAAATTTTATCATGGCAGATGGGATTCAAATCCAGCTCCCTGGGACATTAGTCCAGGTTTTTGGAAACCTAGAGTCATAGTCATGGAGATATACAGCACAGAAACAGGCACTTTGGTCCTATTCGTCCATGCTGACCAGATACCCTAGTCCCATTTAACAGCATATGGCCCATATCCCCCTAAACCCTTCCTATTCATATACCCACACAGATGCCTTTCAAATGTTGTAATTGTACCAGCCTCCACCACTTCCTCTGATAGTTCATTCCAGACACTCACCACCCTCTGCATGAAAAAGTTGCCCATTAGGTCCTTTTTAAATCTTTCCCCTCTCACCTTAAACCTACGTCCTATAGTTTTGGATGCCCCACCCCAGGAAGAGACTTTGACTATTCATCCTATCCATGCCCCTCATGATTTTATAAACCCATATAAGGTCATCCCTCAGCGTCTGACGCTCCAGGGAAAGTAGCCCAGCCCATTCAATCTCTCCCTAAAGCTCTAACCATTGCCTACCTACCACCTACATTTTTTTTCTAACCAATAAATACAATTTCTTTATTCATTCACAGGATGAGGGTGTTGCTGGCTAGGCAGCAATTATTCCTCATCCCTAATTGCCCAGAGGATAGTGAAGAGTCAACCACATTGCTGTGTGTCTGGAGTCACATGTAGGCCAAACCAGGTAAGAAAGGCCAGTTCCTTCCCTAAAAAACATTATTGAACCAGATGGATTTTTCCTGACAATTGACTCATGGTCATCATTAGATTTGTAATGCCACATATTTATCAAATTCAAATTCCGCCACCTGCTGTGGCAGAATTTGAACCTGGATCACCAGAACATTATCTCGGTCTATGGATTAACAATCCAGTGAAAATACAACTAGGCCATCACCTCTCCAGTGCAGCTGTGCATTTTTTGGAGGTACAATGGAAAAGTAGTGACAAGGTATCAGAGACTGTCCCCTTGCTTTATCTCCCAGTGCTTTCTGACTGTAAGAATCTTACAAATCTATAGATGTGTGCTCTTTCTACAAACACCGCTGTGACAGATGCAAGAATTTCCACAGTTTATTTAAATTAAATGTGTTTCTTCCACTGTATACCTTGACTCAAATATCATTTTATGTATCCTGGAGTCTAAAACAATGTTACAAATTCATTCAGAGATAGTGGGAACTGCCGATGCTGGAGAGTCTGAGATAACAAGGTATAGTGCTGGATGAACACTGCAGACCAAGCAGCATCAGGAGAAGCAGGAAGAAGGGTCCAGACCCGAAATGTCAGCTTTCCTGCTCCTCTGATGCTGCTCGGCCTGCTGTGTTCATCACGCTCTACACCTTGTTACGAATTCATTGCTCTCCCAAGCAAAAAAAAACACAATTATAATCAGCAATTCACATTTTTTAATTGAAACAACAATGATATGGAACATAATTCTGAAAGGATTCATAAAAATAAAAGAATGGCAGGCTTTTAAAGACAAAATTTCATTTAATTGTTCACTATAAATCTTTGAAGCTTTGGTATTTCAATCGGTGTGACACAGCCTCCTTCAAAACCAGCAACACAAGGAGTGATTTGTTAGTAACATAAAGCTAGGCACATATTATCCATTCTGTCACTTCATATAGTACACTTCTGATTCACTAGTCTGTGGTTAGAATGTGGACCTTGTTACCACAGGAAGTGATACAGGCCAAATGCATTTAGGGAGAAGCTAAATAGAGAAATGAATGAAAGTATTTGTTGGGCCGACGCTCATGTGAAACACTGAACTAGACTATTTGGGACAAATGTCCTGTTTCTGTGATGTTAATTCTTTACAATATACCAAAACTTTTATCTCATAGCTGAACTACCTATGGGTCATTTACTGCTTTCCAAATCCTTTCATTTTCTCAAAATGCAATTAAAAGTGTCTCCATCCAATAAGTTTCTTCTCTCAGATGCTAACAGATTTGCACCAACTTTCAATATTTCTGTTTTTATTCAGACTTTCATTTTTGCAGTTTGCCTCCTCATTACTTATACGCTCTTTTGAACTCCCCTTCCAGGTTCAGCCCCTATGAATGGTATGATGCCCATCCATGTAACCCTGGATCTGATGTTGTGGAAAACAACTTCACCCTATTGAATAGCTTTTGGTTTGGAGTAGGAGCTCTCATGCAACAAGGTGAGGTGATACTTTTCACTCATTCTTTCTTCCTGTATCTGTCTCCTGGAAAAAATGGTCCTTCAACTACAATCTGCTTACAAGCCAGGATTTATGACGGTACAGCTCAAAGCTGAGTGGTAAAAATAGTTCCCAAACTCTGGCACACATAACTACTGAGTCAAGTTCATGGCCAATGAAGTAACTATTACTGGAAACCACAGCACCACAACAGAACTCAGCACTGCTGAATATTCACACCATCAGATCTTGTTTCAATGCCAATGGAGTGACACAGTGAATTTCAGTTTTATATGGGAATTCAAGAGGGCATGAAAAATGAGAAGGTCCTTCACCACATGAAGCCCATTCCTTCCCCAGATTATATGTGTATAGACTCTCTTGCGAAGAAGGAATAATTAATTCCAAGATGCTGCAACAAACATAATGCTGCTATACTGATCTACAATTCTACCCGTGATCCTTTGAGGTAATTCAGCCCAACAATATTACCATATCCCTACCACTGAAATATTGTTTGACAGTATTTCTATGAAGTGGATTGGGACTTTGCTAAAGGCACTGTTGGAATGATCTTGGTCAACCATAGCTTATTTTCTCACAAAGCTGATATGTCCTGACTCACCTTTAGGCTCGCAGGAAAATATGTACATTAACTATCTACCTCATTGGCTTTCTTTCATTCAAAATAATTACAACTTCTCTGAAATATATTCAGACATGCAATAATCATTGCACTTAGCTCTGAAATCAGTTTTAAAACCAAAGGCTTTTAAAATTGAGTCAGAATATTCACAGCACAAACTCTGGACATTCATCCAGTTGCTCATTGCTACTGATGTGATTTATTTCTGACTAAATTAACAATAAGAAAATGAGCAATACAGTAAGGACTATTATAAAACAAATGAAGGAATTTTACTGGTTATGTTTCCCAGGCAGAAATATGTTCCTGGCCTTAATTCCTCCAAAGCTTTAAAATTCAAAGCTGTAATTATCTTTTTAATATTGGAAATGTAGAGATTTTTTTAATGTCACTGAATATTTCCTTATTTTTCCCTGACTTCTTCGAATTCTTTCTTGGATCCAGTTCTGCAAGTGTTAGGTACCTTTGGTCATCTTATAGAAATAGCCATTATTCAACTCAGAGATTAGGTACTGAATATTGCAAGCCAGTAGGATAAACCTGAGACTAGATGTGTGTACTGAATGCTGATCAAATATTTTAACCTTGGACGAGGCTGAATTTATTCACATTAGTCAGGGTAACAGAGAATTTGTGCTGCATTTAGCACATAAGGAATGCAGTTTGTGAAATTGTAAGGAAATATTACAGCATCAAGAATAGGGATGGCCAAACGCAATTTCCACAAGAACCAGCCAGGCAATCTCTACTGCCACCATACCATGTTGCCATGGCAAATTTGCACAACAGCAATCATTCTGACTGCACAATCCTTTTCAAAATTTGAGAAGGTATTTTTACATATTGCTCAGGCAGAGATGACAGACTTTTTTTTAGAGGGAAAACCACTTACACAAAATGAATTTACTCTATTTAATCATCTGTCAGAGATCCTTCTCAAGAGGCTTAAGAAACAAAAACATTAGGGAGGAATTTAATGTAGGCTGTGGGGATCTCAGCAGCTAGCATTTGACATTGCACTTTCAGGCTTCCTTTCACTTGTGGGATGTGGGTCTCTCTGGCTGGGCCAGCATTGATTGCCCATGTTAATTCCACTTGAAACTACTGAAGTCCATGTGCTGCAGGTACACCCATATTGTCGTTAGGGAGGGAATTCCAGGATTTTGACCCAGCAACAGTGAAGAAGTTGCGATATATTTCCAAGTCAGGATGGTGAGCTGTTTAAAAGGGAATATGCGGGTGTTGGTGCTCCCATGTGTCTGCTGTCCCTGTCCTTCCAAGTGGCAATAGTCAGTATCAAAGACCCTGAGGGGTGGAGATTCCAGTCACTGAGAGCTGCCATTCAGGTGCAAGAGCTTCACCATTTTGAGACGTGTTGCCCAATGCCCAGGGCTGCCATGGGACCCAGACCAGAGATGAGTGATGGTGGAAGGGATAGTCATAGTTTTAAAGGGAATCAGCAGGATGGTGATCATTACCCTCTTATCATTACCCTCCTGATGCCAGGCCACTCGATCAGGCACTGAATATTTTTGATCAGAGGACCCTACTGGAAGCCTGAAAGTAACTCTGATAGTATTTGCATTTTGGGTTCCGTATAGCAAATCCCCTGATGTATATTTGCCTCCAACAGAGTATTTGACCTGACACAGGAATGCTTGTATTATCTCATGCAACATAGAAGACTCTTCATGAATACTTTGGAAATGAGGATTAAACAGACATTTACTACAACAATCTATTATGCACAGCCATTACTTTCCAAGCAATATTAGGCTATTTGTTACAACAAAGTAGCATTCATCCAGTCTAGTGTCATACTTCAAGTGATCTAAGGCAGAATGAAGTATAAGAGCTTTATATCCTCGAGTCATATGTGAGATACACTGATAACATCATTAATGTCTCCCTTAAAGGAATACTGACATATTGACTGTAAGACATAACACAACAACCCCTTTATTCAATGATTTAAAAAAAAACCTATCCCAAACTACTATCCATTGACAAGAAAAAACTCAGCAGGTCTGGCAGCATCTGTGGAGGGAAAGCAGAGTTAACATTTTGGGTCCAGTGACCCTTCTTCAGAACTGGACCCAAAACATTGATGTTTCGTTTTCTCCACAGATGCTGCAAGACCTTCTGTGTTTTTTGAGCAATTTCTGTTTTTGTTTCTGATTTCCAGGATCCACAATTTCTTTTTGCACACAAGCAGGTGCTGTCAACTTGGTAATTACACAAGTAAGCAAAACAAAGTTTACCAGTCTAAAATGTCAAACTTTATAGCGGTGCTGTGAAGGTTATCACATATTGTTCTCTGTTGTTTTTATTTCACAGTGTTGTTGTCATGCTGCAGGCTGCTATTACTCAATGTCACAATAAAGGCATCATCACAGCGTTCTTCCCTATTGTTTCATGCATGATTAGTGTGCTATTTGCTGGCCTGAGCTGACTTCTCTTCCTACACAATGTAGCACCATGATGAATAACTAGAGTGACCTGAATTGTTGACATCTGCTAACTTACTGACCATACCTCCTATATTCACATCCAAGTCGTTTACATAAGTGAGAAAAAACAGTGGACCCAGCACCGACCCTTGTGGCATACCACTGGTCACAGGCCTCCAGTCCGAAAAGCAAGCCCCCGCCACCACCATCTATCTTCTACCTTCGAGCCAGTTCTGTATCCAAACGGCTAGTTCTCTCTCTATCCTGTGTGATCTAACCTTGCTAATCAGTCTACCATGAGGAGTCTTGTCGAACGCCTTATTGGAGTCCGTATAGATCATGCCTACCGCTCTGTCCTCATCAATCCTCTTCGATACTTCTTCAGAAAACTCCGTCAAGTTAGTGAGAAATGATTTCCCACACACAAACCCACGTTGACTATTCATAATCAGTCTTTGCCTTTCCAAATGCCTGTAAATCCTGCCCCTCAGGATTCCCTCCAAAAGCTTGCCCACCACTAACTTCAGGCTCACTAGTCTATAGTTCCCTGGCTTTTCCTTACCACCTTTCCTAAATAGTGGCACCACGTTAGCCAAACTCCAGTCCTCCGGCATCTCACCTATGGCTATAAATGATACAAATATCTCAAGAAGGGGCCCAGCAATCATTTCCCACAGAGTTCTAGGGTACACCTGATCAGGTCCCAGGGATTTATCCACCTTTTTGCATTTTAAGATGTCCAGCACCTCCTCCTCTGTAATATGGACATTTTTCAAGGTGTTGCTATTTATTTCCCTCTGTTCTCTATATTCTATTTCCTTCTCCACAGTAAATACTGATGCAAAATACTCCTATAGTATCTCCCCCATCTCCTGTGGTTCCACACATAAGTGGCCTTACTGATCTTCAAGTGGACCAATTCACTCCCTTGTTACCCTTTTGTCCTTAATGCATTTGTAGAATCTCTTTGAATTCTCCTTAACCCTACTTGCCAAAGCTATCTCATGTCCCCTTTTTACCCTCCCGATTTCCCTCTTAAGCATACTCTTACTGCCTTCACACTCTTCTCGGCAATCACTCGATCTCTGCTGTTCATACCTGATATATGCTTCTTTCTTATTCGTAACCAAAATTTCAATTTCTCCAGTTATCCAGCACTCCCGACAGCTACCAGCATTGCCCTTCACCTTTACAGGAATATCATGTCTCTGGAATCTTGTTATCTTGTTTTTGAAGGCTTCCCATTTTTGAAGGCTTCCCATTTTTGAGCCATCCATTTACCTGTGAATATCTGCCCCCAATCAACTTTTGAAAGTTCTTGCGTAATACCATCAAAATTGGCCTTCCAATTTAGAACTTTAACTTTTAGATCAGGTTTATCCTTTTACATAACTATTTTAAAACTAATAGAATTATGGTCACTGGCACCTCAGTCACCTGCCCTGCCTTTTTCCCAACATAAGTCAAGTTTTGCAACTTCTCTAATAGGAACATCTACATACTGCATAAGAACATTTTCTGGTATATGCTTAACAATGCCTCTCCATCAAGCCCTTAACACTATAGCAGTCCTAGTCTATGTTTGGAAAGTTAAAATCCCCTACAAGAACCACCCTATTATTCTTGCACATAACTGAGATCTCTTTACAAATTTGGGGCTGGATGAACACAGCAGGCCAAGCAGCATCAGAGGAGCAGGAA
>JAHRHZ010000025.1:34127223-34150343 GCA_024137785.1 Ginglymostoma cirratum
CCCCGTGCCTTGTTATCTCGGATTCTCCAGCATCTGCAGTACCTTTTATCTCTTTACAAATTTGTTCCTCAATTGCCGGTTGACTACTGGGGGGGTCTATGGTACAATTATCATTTGAGCATAGATAATGGGGTGTGAAGTTGGTCATTCTCCAATTCAAACACATCTTGAAACAGGTTGTTAGCATACTGCGGCCCATTACTGGACTCCTGCTCACTCAGTACATCAAATAAACTGAAAATAATACTCATTGTGTCAGCAACAGTTGCACTCATTGTGTTGTAATTTGTCAAACAATAAGAAATTTACAGAGGCGATTCATCATAAAGATATAATTTTCTTCTCAAACTGTGAATAGAACTGTTGCTACTTTTGCCCAGAGAACACCATTAGATGTGGAGGCTCCCTTCACTGCTGGATCGATACTTGTGGCAGGTCCCACACACATTCACAAGTTCTTGAAGTGAATAAACAGATTCACATGGACATGCTAGCCGTGTGTTCATAATCCATGTGTCCTTTGTGTACCATGGCCACATCTTGGCATAACGCTTTTATTGTTAGGACTTGTTTCTTCTTTAAAAGAACTTGGTGTGATATGCCATGTTCATCTCTGTATGGCCAAAATGAACAGATCATCAGTTGCTGACTGCAACTGTTCAATCGCATATATGTGCATAACTTTGTTGTCAAGATCGTCAATGAGTAGATCAAAAGGAAGTTTTAGTCTTTGTTTGTGGTTTGTGTAGTCTTCATTATGTGTCAAAACTAATCATCCTAGTGGCTAGCTTAACCATGCAGACTCATGAGTAATTCAATTCTTCACTGTGGCATATGGTCTGTTTCAACGATGATTTGAATCTCAGAAATTTTGCCTTTACTGAGATCTATTTTTGCTGGTAATAGAACATAGAACAGTACAGCACAGTACAGGCCCTTCGGCCCACGATGTTGTGCCGAACTTTTACCCTAATCCTAAGGTCTATCTAACCTCCAACCCTACCTTATGCTATCATCCATATGCCTATCTAATAGCCGCTTAAATGCCCCCAGTGAGGCCGACTCCACTACACTCTCCGGCAATGCATTCCACGCCTCAACCATTCTCTGAGTAAAGAACCTACATCTGACGTCTCCCCGATCCACCTCCACTCACTTTAAAACTATGCCCCCTCGTAATAGCGACCTCCACCCCAGGAAAAAATCTCTGGCTGTCTACTCACAGCTGGACTATTGGTGCCTGCTGGGTAGGTTTTAAGAAACCAACAAGAGCTTGTATTTCAGCATTGCCATGTGATTCTACCAATGCATGTGTATTAATGTGAGACGTTTTCTCATAGGTTGACCAAAGTGCTCCAATTGTTGATTGTGCCTTGCAAGTTGTTCTTTTTATAGAATTGTTACATTGTAGAAGGAAGCCATTCAGCCTGTTGAGACCATGTCAGCTTTCTACAAGAGCACTGTGGCTTGTTTTAAGTAGGAATCTCTCTAGTTTTCTGATTGACTGCATGGGTCTCTGAAGTCTGGGTGTTGCAATGACTTCTGAAACCAGCTGATGCTGAAAGCTGTGTATTGTACATTGGAACAGCCATACACAGACAGTTTAAAGGGAACATTCGTCTTTGGTACTTATTCCTTTCAAAGTCAGTTATTGAATTTGTTTCAATCATTTTTTTTGCCTGTGATTACCTGGCCACACTTGATGTATTTTTTAAAAAACGTTTTCCTTGTGTCAACTATGGTTTTCTTTTCAAAAAAAAAATTGCTATCCTTTGGTTCTTAACCCTTCTACCAATGGGAATAGATGCTGCCTATCTATTTTGTTCAGACCTGTGATGATTTTAAACACCTTGATCAGCCTACCTTCCTCTATGTAGAACAAAACCTGTTTCTCTGACCTGGATTTCTGATATTCCTCACTCCTGGAACCATTCTTAAATCATTTTAAACTCCAAAGCCTCATTCTTAAATTACTGTGTGGAGAATTGGACACAATGCCACAGTCTAGACTGAACTAGATATACAGAAAGCCTATGCAAGCCAATTTAGCCTTGCGGCTTCCAGAAATTATTATCAATCAGTAAATGAAGCCCAATTCCCGTGAAAATATTGGTTCACCAGCAAAAGACGTTATTGATCTAAGACTGAAGTATTTTAAATGGAGTTCTGTGTGACTTTGCCTTTTGAAAGCAAGTCTTCAAAAGGAGCAATGATTTCAAAGCTGATTTTGAAAACAATTCTGAGGAAGTTTTGTGCTTATGATGTGAAGAATGCTTGCTCTGGAGAATGGAAAACTTCAGTGTTTTCTATCTAGCATTGGTATCAGGCATTTGTGAGTCAAGTGTGGCAAAGGTCAGGTTGTATTTACAATGCAAAAACAGAAGTTGCTGAAATTTCCAATCTACCAGCGACTGACAAGAATCTGGAAACCATATTGGATGATCAGCCATGATCATATTAAATGGTGAAGCAGGCTTGAAGGACTGAATGGCCTATTCCTGCACTCCTTCCCTTTGTTTATGTATAACATACAGTCCTCAGACCAGAGTTATACTGCTAATGAAAGGTTGCACTTAGATTGCTGAACGTCGTCCATGCTGATCAAATATCCTAAATAAATCTAGTCCCATTTGCCAGCATTTGGCCCATATCCCTCTAAATCCTTCCTATTCATATACCCATCCAGATGCCTTTTAAATGTCACAATTGTACAAGCCTCCGCCACTTCTCTGGCAGCTTGTTCCATGCATGCACCACCACTCTACATGAAAAAGTTGCCCCTTCGGTTGCTTTTAAACCTTTACCCTCTCACATTAAAACTATGCCCTCTAGTTTTGGACTCCCCCATCCATGGGAAAAGACCTTTGTTATTCACTTTATCCATGCCCCTCATGATCTTATAAACCTCTACAAGGTCACGCCCCAGCCTCTGATGCTTAAGGAAAAGAGCCCCAGCCTATTCAGCCTCTCCCTACAATTCAAACCCTCCAAACCTGGCAACATCCTTGTAAATCTTTTCTAAACTCTGTCCAAGTTTCACAACATCCTTCCTATAGCAGGGAGACCAGAATTGCATGCAGTATTCCAAAAGTGGCTCAACCAATCTCCTTGGCTCATTGTCTGTTGATTCTTCATCCTGGCACTTTTCTGTCGGTGACTATTTGCTATTATTTTCCACTCTGTGGCAAGGCAAGGAGGCAGGTTGCCAGTCTATCGCACCTAGAACAAGAAGCAAACCTGCATTGTTGGCATCATTCTGAACTACATGATAGCCATCTAGTCATCTGAGTTAACTAGCCTTCCTTACTTAAATAAAGGAAGATAAATGCTTGCTATGTTCTCTATTATTAATGGTCTGCAGTCATTAAGAGACAGCAGTACTGAAGCTGCAAGGCACTTTCACATCCCTTGCTCAAATAGCTTGGCACCATCATTGTTTGCAAAGTTTAATACCAATTGGAGAAGGTTACAGGCTGACTTATATTGTGATCCCTTTTCCCTTGTTAAGCAAGACTGTTTGTATCAAACTCATTTCAAAGTGAAAGAAACATCTTTCATAACTCCAAAGAATGTTACAGCCAATGAACTTTGAAGTGTAGCCACCATTAAAATGATAGCTGCAGTGGGCATTGGTTACCTCATGAATGTTATCAGCAGCACAGGTTCACACTTGTGTTCACGCTAAGGTTTACACTGACTACCATTGCAGCAGATCAGGGAAGCCTGTCTTCTTATCTTGTCCCATGCTTCTTGTGAAGTGGTTGCCTCAGCTATGTAAGCAATTAACATGCCCTCATGGAGAGAGATATCTATGGCCCTTCAGAGATAATTATCACAGGCCAGTCACAGCAAGGCTCCACAGGGTGTTAGTGGTGTCAGTAGAGAGATAATTGTTAGCCATTCTTTACTAATGCAGCACTACAGGATCATTTAATCCACCCAAGTGTAGAGGCAGAGCTTCAGATTAATGTCTTATCAGAAACATGTCATCTCCAGCACTTTCCCTCCATCAGTGCACTGGGGTTTGAATCCACAATCTCCTCACTGAAGATGCATAAATATTATTACTGACCCATAACTGGCAGCCTCAGCAAAACATCATTGGTCCAAACTGGGTCCAATTACATAGGGCCTGAGTTAGAGATCCACATTGACACCTGTGTTTCAATTGACCCCAAGACATATGGTTGTGAGTATACTTTGTTGAACAACAGTGATTTTGTGTACAGTGTAGATCCAAATTTATTTTGAAATTACTCATAATTTCGGCAGAGCAGAGAAAATAAATCTAGCCTTTGAAAAGAAATCAATTTCTATGTGTTGCACAACCAAACCATAATTCCTCTGTTAACATTCAGTATTTCAATCCTTCAGTATCTTTTCGTGAAAGATTTTGGAAAGAGAGTTCGGTGATGAAAGCTCCAATAGAAATCCCATACTTAAAATGTCAGAGCGCTGGAAAGATATATTGGAGCATAGTCTCAGATTCCTTCTGAGAATAGCAATTTCATATGATCTATCTTCATGTGATAAAAGACATTACAGCATTTCAAAGCAGCTGTCAATTCTCGATTGATTTTCTTAGCAAGACAAATTAAAATATTTTCAAACATGCACGTGCCTTGTGGTCAGTCAGTGTGAATAATTCACATTCTTATTACATCCATGAGAACAGAATTTGGATTATTTTGTTGCTTTGGCTCCATATTAAAGGCACTTTATGGATGTCAAATGTATATTAATGGCTTACAGAAGTCAACTATTAGAGCTGTATACAGACTTTCAAACCTATCACAAATACAGAGCTGCCTTGAAGACTTCATTGAATGCAGGAGCCAGTCAAATTTTCATTACATATTTATCAGCTACCATTACTTGTCTGAAAATGGTGTAAGTAAATACGCACATGATCATTGCTTATTTAGTATCCTACACTATGCAAATAGAGAATGTGTTACTGACAGAAGTCGGATGTGATAGAAACGTCTTCTTGAGTGATGAAGTCATGAGCCTTGAATTAGCAGAATTGAATTGATTTTACTCCACATTTTCCATTTATGGGCCTAGAATATGAGTTGAATCATTGCGCAATGTCATTTCCCCAATTTTTCACCTCTACGTGATGATACTGAGCCATTCAGTTTTGTAGCTGCTCCAACAATCACCTGAACACATTGCAACGAGTTATTAGCTCTTGGTTTGCTATGTGTGCATGTGCCCTGGAGACCTACCCTCGACATTTCCCTACACAAATGTCTCATGCACAAGTGATGTCAATTTGCTCGACTTACAATGTAAAGGCAAAGTCACCATAGTCTTAGCAGACTGTGGGGCTGTTTTCTCATTACAGAGAGACAATTGATGGTATATTAACCTGAGGGTCACCATGCCTCAGGAGAGGGGAGAGGTTGACAATCTTTCGTGGTAACGTCACCCATTTGCAGGAATTGAACTCATGCTGCTGGCATTGCACTGCATTGCAAACCAGCCATCCACCAATTTTGCAAACTGATCCTGGATATTTGCTATGACGAGCTGTGAGAAAGGTAAACTGATTGCTCCCAGAATTAGCAGATTTTGGAAACCTAAGAGAGAGAGACTCGGGACACAAGTTCCTCTCTAAATCCAACATAACCACATCATAAACACTGATCAAATAGGTCAGAGCCACTGGGCAGCAGTCATTGAGGCATGTTGCATGATTGTTCTTTGGCACCAGAATGATGGTAGTCTTCTTGAAGCAGGTATGGACTTCAGATAACAGTAAGGAGAGGCTAAAGATGTTTGTGAATACTCCCGCCAGCTGGTCCACACAAGTTCATCATGCACGGCCCAGGACGCCATCCAAGCCAGTCACTTTCCATGGGTTCACTCTCAAGAAGGCCGATCTAGTGTCTGCAGCAGTGACCGTGGGTACAGGTGCATCCAAAGCTGTTGGAATAGAAGATATTGTTTCACTGACCTTCTGTTCAAAGTGAGCATCAAATGCATTGAGCTCACTGGTGTGGAATGAACTGTTGCCTGCGATTTTGTTCAACTTCACTTTATGGTTTGTTATGTTGTCTAAGCCTTGCCACAAACTATGGGTGTCCATGTGGTTGGTCTGGGTCAAGCTTAGCTTGGTATTGCCTCTTGGTGTTTCTAATAGCCTCACAATACTTGTACTTGGATGTCCTGTATAGGTGAGGGTTGCACGACTTATAAACCTCATTCCTGGATTTCAATAGGGAATGGATCTCCTGGTTTATCCAAGGCTTCCATTTGAGTAACGTTCAGGTTAACTTTTACAGTGCATAGTCTTCTACACACTTCCTGACAAAGTCTGTAATGGTAGCAGCTTACTCATTTGGGTTGGCTGGTTCTTGAATATGGACAAGTCCACCGACTGAAAGCAGTCCTGTAGAAGCCCTGCCATTGCCTTGGACCAGCACTACACTATTTCTGTGCTGGGTCCTCATGCTTCAATTTCTCTTGGAAGCCAGGAGGAGGTGCACAGTGTTGAGATCCGATCTTCCGACACATAGATCGAGATGGACCAGTAGACATCTTTGATAGCTGTGCAGCAATGTTCAAGGATGTTCAGACCTCTGGTGGGACAGGTGATGTGTTGATGGTATTTTGGTAACACGTTCTTGAGGTTGGCCTGGTTAAAGTCACTGGCTATGATGAACAAGGCCTCGAGGTGTTCTGAGTCAAGACTGCTTATATCGTTGTATGCTTTATCAAGTGCACTGTTTGTTTCTACATGGAGAGGGATGTAAACTGCTGTCAGTATAGCGGAGGTGAACTCACGTGGCAGGTAGTAGGGATTTCACTGTTAAATATTCTAGGTCCAGCGAGCAGTAACTCACCAGGGTCACTGCATCTGAGTGCCAGGGGGTGTTGATTAGGAGGGAGACCCCACCACCCTTTGCTTTGCCTGAGAACGCCGAGCAGTCCGTTCAGTGAATTGAGAAACCCTCAGGTTGTAAAACACAGTCGGGTGGAGTAGGAGTGAGCCCTGTCTCTCAATTCCCTTTGGAAGGTGAGTCTGCTGTTAAGTTCATCCATTTTGTTCTCAACGGCTTGGATGTTTTCCAGGAACATGCTGGGGAGGATGCACTTGAAACCCTGAACTTTCAATCTCACCTGAAGTCCAATGCGTCGCCCATGTTTCCTGGGTAGGTGGTGCGTGTATGGAATGAGCTGCCAGAGGAAGTGGTGGAGGCTGGTATAATTGCAACATTTGAAAGGCACCTGGATGGGTACATGAATGGGAGGGTATAGGCCAAATGCTGGTAAATGGGACTAGGTCAAATTGGGATGTCCGGTCAGCATGGATGAGATGGGTTGAAGGGTCTGTTTCCGTGCTGTATGACTCTATGAAAGCAGGATTCCTGACAGAGATGTATCCTCCCTTATTCAGGCTGTTAATATCCCCATTCAGCTTTTAGTTAATGGCATGAACTCAGCAGTCATCTGAACTTCGTACTTTCCGGGCTTGTATGGCTCAGCACTATGTCACCTTTTAGTGACAATTTAAGCTCTCAGGAGGGCTGAAACATCACTTTCAATTGCACTGCACAGTAGTTTACAGAAGTTATGAAATGCTGAACAAGTAATTAACAAGCTGGTGATCAAAGAAAAAAACAGAGTGATATCGTGCCTTGCATGAGTTCATGACATTCTAATGCGGTTTATAGCAGACAATTAGCACCCAGGTTTAAAAAGAAAGCAGCAGTGGAATAAATGACCAGCTAATCTGTTTGAAGTGATAAAAACAGGGAAAAATCAGAGTTAACGTTTCGGGTCCGGTAACCCTTCCTCAGAACTGATTTTCTTGTCATAGACGCTGCCAGACCTGCAGGGCTTTTCCAGCAACCTCTGCTTTGTTCCTGATTTATAGCATCCGCTGTTTTTTTTCAGTTTTTAGTCTGTTGGAAGTGATGTTTGATTGAGACAGAAAAGCTGTCCAGGAGACTAACAAAACCCTTCTGCCCTTCTTCAAAATTGTCATCCAATCATTTACATCCAGCTGAGGGTAGATGGTACCATGACTGGTTTTGTGTCTCACTCAAATAGTGACACCTCCTCCAGTGGAAGACTTCCTCAGTCATGGGCTGGAGTGTTAACCTGGATTAATGCTGCAGTCCTAAAGTGGGGAATCCATTCCATAGCTTTCAGCTAGAGCTAGGAAAGGGTTGAAATTGATCTAGGTCAAGAAAAATAACAGGATCAAATTAGTGAATTAAAATGAAAAGAGGGGAATTAAAAATTAAAAAAGAGGGGAATTGAAATAAAAACTGAGATAGAAGATAGGAGCATGGAACCTATTCTTCTGCCATTGAAGGCCAGAGCCAAAAGAGGCAACCTTATAGAAGTTCATAAATAAATGAGAGGTATAAATAAAGTTAGTGGCAGTTGTCTTTTCCCCAGGATGGGGGATTTCAAGACTAGGGGGCACATTTTTAAAGTGAAAGGAGAGAGATTTAAAAAAGACATGGGGCAAATTTTTTACAGAGAGGGTGGTTTGCATGTAGAATGAACTTTCGGAGGCAATGGCAGATGTGGATACAATTACAATTACTATACATTTGAATAAGTTCATGAATAAAAAATGTTTGGAGGGATATGGGCCAGGAGCAGGCAGGTGGGACTAGTTTAGTTTGGCATGGACTGGTTAGGCCAAAAAGTCCATTTTCATGCTGTATGACTCTATGAATAAAATTTGTATGAATGAGGGAAGTTGTAGATGAGGTTGGAGAAATTAGCTAGTGTAAAGGAGGAAGCCACATTTACATTAATAATTTTAAACTTAAATGCTCGGTTCAAAGAACCAGTATGGATCCAACACTGAAAAAGACACTTGTCAGAATTATCACAAATACAAAGGGAGCTCAAACCATACCTCCTACACATACATGAAGACACACATGTACAATTAAAATACAATGAGGAGAGCTCCACTCAATCTATGAAAAGTGTAAACACACACCATAAATAGAGGGGACCCTCACTCGTGAGTGACCAAAATGGAAAGCACCTAACACAAAGAGAATTCATTGGGAAAATGGAGAGGAAAATTTGAGTCATTGGAGGGAGCATACAGACATTTAATGATTTCTACTGAATGACTGTGGGTGAGTGAGATAAGTGATAGGATGCTAGGTGAAGAGGGTAGCCACATGGCAGGTGGGTAGGGTGTGAGTTAAAGGGTGAGGGTTTAAGGCCAATCTTGGAGGAGATAAGTCATGTTGGACAGGGATTCATGGGCTGTTGGTGGGGGTCCTGTTGGGTGTAGGGTCATTATTCAGATCAGCAAGAGAAGTTTCAGGTCTGTGATGGAGTTTTGGGTCTGAGAGGGGGTGGTGGAAGGTGTTCATGTATTGGCTTGTGGTATGCATTAGGTATCAGCAGAGAGTTGGCTGTTCAGTTGGGTATGAATTTGGATGTCTAATGGGGAGGGTGGCAGTTTTGGAAATATGGTTGTTTGGGAATTATTGGTATGAGAAGGGGAAAATTGGTTTTATAGTTATCTAGGAGCTAGGCCAGGCTTAACAATTCTAACCCTTGGTTGACTCTGAAGATAAGTAACCCAGAGTTAGGGATATAGTTTGAGCACTTCAGATGCCTGCATAATTGTCCTGTGGTTGATTCAACTTCCCAGGGGATACTTCCTGAAGAGTTAGCTGCATTGGTTAGGACCTTTTGCATGGTCCAGACATACAACTCAAATCTATACTGCTGCAACAACTACCTTCCCATTGGAATCCCATCTTCTCTGATGTTTAGATATCATTTACAATTTTGTTCTTATCTTTACACATTGCTAGCTGGCCAGCATTTCACACTCATGACTTGTGCCTTGGCAGGCTTTGGGGTGTCAGGAGGTGAGTTACTCGCCACAATTTTCCTAGCTTCTAACCTGCCATTGTACTTACATGGTAAATCAAGATGAGCTTCTGGTCAATGGTAACCCCCAGGATATTGATCGTGGAGTATTCAGTAATGATAACACCATTGAATGTCAAGGGTTGGTAGTTAGATTGTCTCTTATTGGTGATGGCCTTTGCCTGGCATTTGTGTGGTGTGAATGTTACTTGCCACTTATTAACCCCAAGCCTGGGCATTGTCCAGATTTTGTTGCATTTGAATATGGACTGCTTCAGTATCTGAGGAGTCGCAAATGATGCTGAATTATGCAACCGTCAGTGAACATCACCACTTTTGAACTCATGATGGAGTGGAGATCATTGATGAAGCAGCTGAAGATGATTGGGCCTAGGATATTAACCTGGGGAACTCTTGCAGAGATGTCCTTCAGCTGAGACGACTGACCTCCAACAACCAAAACCATCTGATGTGCCAAATATAACTCCAGCCAGACAGATTGCTGCAGATACCCACTGATTCCAGTTTTGCTATGGCCCCTCGATGCCACACTCATTGAATGTGGCCTTGATGTCAGGGGAAGGTACTTTCCATGATAAATCTAGATCATTGATAACAACCAGGGCTCTTTCTTAATTCTTACCTCTAGTGCAGTTTATAATTTTCTGTCGAGCCAAAGTATAAAAAGGTAAACATTCTAATCATGCACTCTTTGGCAACCTGGAGTGAGATTGGTGACCTTTTGACCTTTAATCATCCATTACTGATCTCCAGTCACATAATCAGGTCCCCCACCTGAATGTAATAATTGTTTCTGAGATAGTAGGAACTGCAGAGGCTGAAGAATCTGAGATAACAAGGTGTAGAGCTGGATGAACACAGCAGGCCAAGCAGCATCAGAGGAGCAGGAAGGCTGAAGTTTCGGGCCTAAACCCTTCTTCAGAAATATAATAATTGCCTGTTTCTCCAAGCTGAGAACAAACAGAGGTGTTACATTAACAGCAATAATATAGACTGACTGCCAGCTGTTTACATTGGGAAATTTGCATTGGGAAATGTGTTCTGTTGTAGAAACCACAGCACCATGTCAAGAGATAAACAAACACCTATGCGGAGTGCAGCTCTGTATCCTCTATGGACAGGAAGCAATTGACATTTCACATCAGTTACATAATTAGGCTAAGCTAGCAATAATACTGACCATGTGAGAGGTGATCGTATTAATCTTACAAACAAAACTTTCGTTATTGTGGCACAGTGGTAGTCTGAGCCAGCACGCCCAGGTTACGCCCTACTTGTTCCACAGGTGTGTGCTATAAATATCTATGGAAATGGCATGTATTCATTTAGTGGCTTTCAAAGCCTCAGAATGTCCTAAAAAAAAATTTCACAGTCAATGAAACAGTGTTAAAAATATTTTAAAATAGAAAAAAAATTCTGTTTTAATGGTGCTGATTGTAGGATAAGTGGTTGAAAGGAAAATGGTGAAATCCTCTGATATTTTTGAAGAGTACGACAGAATATTTTGCGATTCATGAGATGGTAACTGGTATTGTGATATCACTTTAAATGGAAATAGGTTAATAAGCAATTGACCAGGATGTAGAACATGCGACTAACAACCACTGAACAATCTAACAGCAGCGTACAGCGTGATGGTTTTGTTGCATTTTTTTGTATCAATAATTGTTGAATTATGCTGAGATACGTTGTCCAATGAGCAGAGCATTTGTTTATCTCATCAGCTCTGCTGTGAGATGGGTCAGTGTCACATTGAACTACACCAAACAAGATATCAGCAACAAGGAAAAGGTGGGTATGTGCAGTTACTCACATTGCATTTGCAACATCTAACTGGGCTTGAAAGACTGAATGGCCTCTTTCCTTGCTGGAAAGTTTCTATGATACAGTCTCATCTGAAAGAATTGTTTGGTGTTGCAACACTTTGTTAGCATTACACTATTGTGTCAGTGTAGAGTAGCATTTAAAACCAATCCTTTCAGAGTCACAGTGCTACCAAAGAGTCACAGTTGATTATACATCCTGATAATACATCAAATAAGGATGCTTTCCCACCTTCTTTTTGGTAGAATGATTTACTCTGTACATGTGCAGAACATGGAAAGGGTGACAAGAGTAAAGCAAATTAGCTGGAGTTAAGGGGTAATCATCAGATGTTTACTGTGTTCCATTAAACCAAAGCATGTCTCTAGACCTTACGAAATCTAACTAATTCCTGTAGGGATAAATAATGGCAAATTTTGGCAAATATCCTGTCTATTCCCAAATGAGGCAAAGATGAAAATCTCAGATTGCACAATAAAAATGTAAGGTTCTTGTCCCCAGTTAGCACCAGATCCCTGAAACAGTTTTATTGGATGTTGCCATGTGTCATCAATAACAGAAACATGAATGCTCATTTTGAATTAAATGGAATTTCTGTGATTATGCAGGTCCATAAGTTGATCATTTAGCTAAAGCAAAAGAGTTGTATGACAGGAATTTGTTATTTGGCTGGCTGAAGATACAGGGTTGAAATGCTTGATGGGGCCAAGCCTTGTCCCTGCGATGTATCCTACAATAGCCCTTGAGTGATCCATGCAGCTGTGTGGGCAGATTTCATGGAGATTGGACTCTCTGATAGTAACTTGGAGGTAACTTGCAAGGTCAGTAGCTGCGCTAGCAAATGTGCTTCTATCCTACTTGTTCTTCCAGTTCAAAGCCCTGCTCTGGGTTCTGTGCAATTTATGGTGTCCCATCAAATACAGGTAGAACTCAAATTGGACAGTCCAGTACTGAGGGAGATGTTAACAGGAAAGACCGCATCAGTATTTTCTTTGTGATGCATATATCTGATCCAATAATTCATTCATTATTCACAATAAATGGCCTGTCCACTATCAGGCACCACAGATAACTCACACTTACATTAGGCCCAAGAGAGATATATTTGAAAGATGTGACACTTGGTTGTAATTAAAATTCACCGAGCATCAGTTGTTTCTTAGTTAGAAGTACCTTGCTTCTTACTATCTATTTTCAGTCTTTAATACACAATACCATCTGTGATACACAAATCAAAAAAATATATACAATACTAGATGGTACAATAGCTATGAACATAGTCTATTGATCACCCAGCCAGACTCAACTGAAATTCCAGTCAAGGATAATTTCAGATCAGTTGAAATTCCTTGTTAACTGATGGCAGCAAATGTGTTGAGTGAAATGAATTTGGGATATTCTGAACACCCCCCACCCCATTCCACGTGGGAATAAATTGCCAAATGATTAACTTGGCAATTTTACTCAGACAAATGGCGAGGATGATTGACAAGGGAGCTGAAAATCTGGTTATGCTGGTGCTATGAACGTTACATTTTGTTAAAAAGATACTTTGAGTTGAAGTAAGAGATATTTTGCCACTTATCTCTGTTTTACCCCAGTTTGGTGCAGCAAGGTGCAGACAATGGAAACACTGCATTGGACATACTTCCATCTGAGAAATATACCATTTCATTGCCCTCTTCCACTCTTAAATATGTTTGAAAGTCAAGATAGGGATTACAGATATGGAAATATCGCATATAATCTTCAAGAATTAATTTCACAATTAATTTGTTGAATTAACAACTTTCTTTTTTTCATCCAGCAGCACTCACTTTTGCATTTGCCTCTCTCTCTCATATGTTCTGTCTCTGGAGTAAGTTTTCTGATTGGTATTTGTATTCAGTTCCTGTATGCTGTGCTAAATTAATGCAGAGGGATTGAATGCAAGCACATTTAACTTTTCATTTTCGGAGCAGTGTCAGTGGGGAAATTGAATTCGGTTCCATGTATCTTTTTACCATCTGTTTATAGCATTCATTTCTAAGTGCATGTCTCTGTATGCTCTCTGTTGCCACCTGTCTGTCTGTCTTGCTATTTCCTACTACTTGCTGTGCTCACACAGCTAAACAACTCCGGAGAGCTGGAAATTTATTCAGGGTGTTTGAAATGACTCATGATGCACTAGGGGTTCCTCATGTCTGGATCTGTTGTAGATTAATTCAGAGTGAGTAATTACTGTGATTGTCAGTTAGCAATTCCAATATTGTTTTCGCATTTGACAATCAGAATTTTGAAAGGGCAAACCAGATGAACATTGTTCCATTTTTAAGGTAACAATTCTTATCTTTCTGTTCTGTATGTAAATTAAAGAATTTCCTTAAGGTCACAATGTAATTTATCAAATAGTAAAGGCAAGTGATTCAAGAAGGCATTTTCAACTAAAACAATCAGATTTTACATATTGGCTCGCAAAGAGCAAGGGAAGTGGACAATATATTACAGAATAAATTAGCACAATAGACTGTCTACAACTATGTTCATCATTTATTAGTGAAACCTGGATGCGGTATTTTATTCCGTGTAGATCTCTTGGTTTTTGCCTCCGGGGTTTATACATTTTTAGATTGAGTACATTTTATGTTTGGAGCCGTACACAGACAAAGTAGGCACAAGTTCAAATGTATTGACTGGGTTGTAAATATTTTTGAACACAAATGTCACAAATTTGTTTCTGTTTAATGGCTTATTTATTGAACATGAAAAGATCTGCTCAACTATTTGCTGTTCTTTGCGTTTAACTAATGGATGCTGGAATCTATCCCACTTAAAATTTGAGGCAGATTTCAGAATATCCAAGAAAGCCCAGACGCACACTTTGTCTTTCTCCCCCACACACACCCACACACACCCACACACACTCTCTCTCACTCTCTCTCTCTCACTCACACACACACACTCACACACACACACTCTCTCTCTCTCACACACACACTCTCTCTCTCTCACTCACACACACACATACACTCTCTCTCTCTCACACACACACACTCTCTCTCTCACACACACACTCTCTCTCTCACACACGCACTCTCGCTCTCGCACACACACACACACTCTCTCACACACACACTCTCTCTCTCTGTCTCACACACACACACACTCTCTCTCTCCCTCTCACTCACACACACACACACACACACACACACACACACACACACACAGAGTGCTGGAGAAACTCAGTAGGTCTTGCAGCATCTGTGGAGAACAAAACAGATTTAATGTTTCAAGTCCAGTACTTGTTCAGAACTCCATTAGAACCATACATGTTAACAGCATAGAGGGATGTCCTGATATCACCAAGGGGAATTTTAACTGTACAAAAATAGATGTGTTTGGGCTGCATGAGATATTAAAATCTAAAAATCTCAAACCCATCTTCAAAATCCTTAGCTGTACTTCTTATTTTAACTTATTT
The DNA here is from genome assembly GCA_024137785.1 of Ginglymostoma cirratum. Taxonomy (NCBI): domain Eukaryota; kingdom Metazoa; phylum Chordata; class Chondrichthyes; order Orectolobiformes; family Ginglymostomatidae; genus Ginglymostoma; species Ginglymostoma cirratum. The sequence goes on from JAHRHZ010000025.1 coordinate 34,142,399, forward strand.
GCCGTTTTGCAAAAATAGTTTGTGGTTTGAAATGCTTTGCTGTATAGAATAGCTGCTGGTCTAATTTTATCACATTTTCAGGTTTAATTCTAACAGTCCATGTTTCCCAGTGCCCAGCAGCTGAAGAGAAGATGCAAATCTTTTTCCAGCACTACTTGTGGACCAGAGAAGCAGAAGAGCTTCCCCTGGCCCTGTATTATATCTTGGCCTTCCCTGTGAACGCATGTGCCACATTCCTGAGATCAAAGTTGTTGCTCAGTAGGACCTGGGTGTATGATATGACCAGCCTCTCCACAATATTGGTGAACCTTCTGGATAGCTACACTCTTCCCTATGATCCACCTCTCCCCACCTCCCTTAAGCCAAGACTCAGCCTCCACTGTAGCATTGTTATGCCACTTCTCACTCAAGCATTCCCTGCCCACAGGAAGCCAATTCAGTCAGCTAGGCTAACTTCTGGGCTTGGAACGTTCTGAAAGGAAAGATTTGGAGGAATAGGTTTTCCTGACAACAGCCTCTCATTCTTTTCAGAACTTGAGCCCCAACTGGGATATTATGTCCATTCTAAATCTTTGCCTTGTTAGTCCAAAGTTTGCCTTGTGAACTCTCAGAAACCTCCAGCTGAAATACATGCCCATTTTGCCCTTTAGAAGTTGTTGATATTTATCCATTCTACTCAATGGGATAAATCATTCCAAGTTCCAAAAAAGCCAAAAGAAACCGTTTGTGCAAAAACATTTCTCTGACGCTCTCCCATAGAGTTATACAGCATGCAAACAGACCCTTTTGCCCAACTTGTCTCAGTATGCCAGCGTTTTGTCACTAGCAGTGTACCCCTCCAGCTCTGTCCAAACTGAGTGCTATGACTGTCATGATGGAAGTGGCTTCCCTCAAGTAAATCAAAGAAGCATCAAAGTAGGACACTACATGTCTCAAAGGGTGTCAGGAAAGGCCATCCTCACTCCCTAACTACTTCTCTTTACAAGGGGCCTAATGATTTTACTGTGCAAAATTTGTAATTCTACTGCACAGATCCAAGCTCGCCATCACGTTGAAGCGTCCTCGCAGCTTTATGACCTGCCTCAGCTGCGCCCACCTCGTCAGGTGGATCTGCCAAGGTTCCAGAGTTGTTGCCTTTATGACTAAGCATGAGGTGCCCTCATGCCATCTGTAATGCAGCAATGATCGAGGAGGTCAAGCTCCTGAAGACTGCGGGGGCAACTCCAGTCCTACATTCCTGAGGACGTAGAATACAAATTCCTCCCTGATGTGATGTTCCAGATTTCTTGGTTTACATTACAGTGGCCAGCGGCAGAGGTACATCTGCCAGTGTCTCTCTGTGATTTCAGCACTCCTGAACAAAGCAAATTGTAGCATACATTGACCAAACAATTGACCAGAAAATAAACAAAGAACTGTGATGCTGGAAAGCAGAAGCAAATACAGAATTTGCTAGGAAATCTGAGCTGGCCTGGCAGCATTTGTGGAGATAAAGCAGAGTTAATGTTTTAGTTGACTCTTCTTCAGAACTCAGTTTAGTTTATGTAAGAGTTAAGTTATCCCAAACCTAAAATAATGAAGGGCCAAAGGTGTATTGACGGATGAATCAGATGGAGATAGAGAGGACAAAGTGTCTTGTTGTTGAGATAGTGGTGAAATGCAAACTATATTGTGGCTCAGTGGTTAGCACTGCTGCCTCATAGTGCTAGGGACCTGGGTTCAATTCCACCCTTGGGCCACTGTCTGTGTGGACTTTGCATATTCTCCCTGTGTCTGTGTGGGTTTCCTCCAATTTCTTCCCACAGTCCAAAGATGTGCAGGCTAGGTGGATTAGCCATGCTAAACTGCCATAGTGCTCAGGAATGTGTAGAATAGGTGGGTTTGGGGATGAGTCTGGCTGGGATGCTCTGAGGGTCGGTGTGGACTTGTTGGGCCAAAGGGCCTGTTCCCACACTGTAGGGATTCTGTAAAAAAAAAATTCCTTAAATTAGCAATTAGATCCATTGCACTGATTTGAGTGCTCCTTCAGCATGGACTTCCTTATTTGCATCAAATTACATTACTGGACCATAATTATTAAAGGTTAATGGTACAATTATTTTTAAATATATCAAGATGCTGAAACAGGACCACATACTTGAAGGTGGCAGCATTAAGTAATTCAAAAGAAGTAAAGAATTAGAAGGCTACGTAAATGACTCTGCTTCCAATACCACAATAGATAAATGCATCATCCACTGTTATGGTCTGTGCAGACAGTAAGAACCTGTCAAATTCAATTGCTGGAGTGTGATGAGTTAATCAGCTAAAAATGTGGTGGAACTGGCATAATTGTCTTGCCTCTGTTTAACTGGGAAAAGTTCATCAGGGACCCTAATCATTATCATTGTCAAATGTCTGTCAGCTAGGGAAAAGAAATTACTGATATTTGGCAAAGCTAAATTCGGCCTATGTTATATGATCAAATACCCTTCCCCAATTTGCTATTGTTCATCGGCGTGAGACAAAAGTAAAGGTTGATATCATCCCATTTTATTGCGCTAAAGCATAAGAGATTAGAGGGAAACCCACAAACTGTTAAGAAAAGCCCATTGGATTTTCCAGCAATGCACCAGCTGATTGGTAGACAGCCTGCCAGCAAACAGAATTAAGACGTGATATTATAAAGACCCAAAACCACCATGAGCTGCTAACCAATCTGAGGCTGACAGCTCCAGGCCTCAGCAATGTCACAGAGGAGGCTGTAGCTTTTACTGTTAATACACCCTCCAGACTCTTGGAGTTGAAGACGATCTACAGAAAAAGAAAGTATTGCATGCTTTATGTTTGCTGGTAGGGGGTGGATCTTGACCATGGGGTCAGAAGCAGTGGCAGGATGTTGGCTCTGAGTAGCCATCTGCCTTTTGTATGTCCAGTCCCTCAATCACACATGGATTAGTGCAAAATCCCCACCCAAATTGGAAACCTGCTCACATTGGAGGGTAAATTGACTCTCGTTCCACCTGGAACTTCAGTAATTACAACCCAGGCAGGAATCAGCTCTTGACTAATCCTTATTTGATCATTTTAAGGGCCTCAGTGGGGAAGGGGACGTGGCAGGAAGGTGAAGTTTGGGCCTTTCCCCATCCAGAAATAAGCTTGGATAGTAGTTGGAAGGTGGTAGTGTTCTGATTTTCGTGTCTTTGGATTTGCAGTTGATTCTACCCAAAGACTGTATTAATCGGGTGAGGTATTGTACATGGAACTGGAACTCAGTAGGAGTTACCTTTTTTGAGATAAAGGGAGGGGAGTGTGTTGGAGAAAAACTCAGGCCGATGCAGTATTATAGTATTGAAGTATTGTGCACTGATATGAGGCATTTGAGGAATATGGTGGAAGTAGTAATTCATTCATGGCAAGAAATGATAGCCATAATTGGATTAGTCGGTTTATAATCTAAAGATGCATTTGAGTTTCATAGTGTAGTAATGAAAATATTCTCCAAGGATTAGGAAGCATGTAGCAGTTTACTAAAGGGCACCCCATTTTCAGAATTTCTTTAACTGGAAATCTGCGTAAGACTAATAATAACTAACTTCCGACGTGTTTTTTTCATATGTTCATGGGATGAGAGTGCCATTGGCTAGGTCAGCATTTATTGTTCAGCCCTAATTGACCAGACGGCAGTTAAGAGTCAATTGCTGTGGCTCTGGAGTCATGTCTAGACCAGATCACGTAAAGATTGGCAGATCTCCTTCCCTATAGGACAGTGGTGAATGAAAAGAGCTTTTGCAGCAATCAATAGTAGTTACATGGTGATCATTGATCCAATTTTTTTTTAAATTCCAGATTTTTCTTTATTATTGAATTCAGATTTTGCGATCTTCCATGGTGGATTACTAGTCCAGTGACATTACCCTTGTGCTGTTACCTCCCATTGTTTGTGGTGTCACTGATATAAACAGGCTGGAATAATTTGGAAGTTGGTTCTTTTATTATGAAGGACTCAGTAAACTGTCAATATTTTATCTCTTTTGTTCTTTGACAGGATGTGGGTGTCACTGGCAAGGCCAAATTGTGTTACCCATCTCTAACTCGACTTTGGCTAAGTAGCTTGCAAGACCATTTCTGGCGGAAGTTGTCAATCATATTGCTATGGTTCTGGAGAAAAAGTCGGAGAGAGCGATCCCTACAAAAGACAGGTGGGGTGGGCAGAGAGATATCTCTTTGGTCATGAGGTTGGATTGTAGGTGGCGGAAGTGGAGGAGAATGATCAGCTGGATGCGGAAGTTGATGGGGTGATATGTGAGGGCAAGGGGGAATTTTGTCTTTTTTTGGGGGGGGAAGGTGGTGTGAGGGCAGAAGTGTGAGAAACGCAAGAGATGTGGTTGAAGGCATTTTCAATCACCGGACGGGGAAAGTTACGGTCTTTGAAATAGGAGGTCTTCTCCGCCGCCTCCAATCCGACCGCACAACCAAAGAAATATTTCCCTCCCCACCCCTATCTGTCTTTTCGTAGGGACCGCTCTCTCCGCGACTCTCTTGTCCACTCTACACTCCCCACTAGCCCCACCACTCCTGGCACCTTTCCCTGCAACCACAGGAAGTGCTACACTTGCCCCTACACCTCCCCCTTCACCTCCATTCAAGGCCCAAAACAAACCTTTCATATCAGACAGGGATTCACCTGTACATCCATCAACTTGGTCTCTTGCATCCGCTGCTCCCGATGTGGCCCCCTCTACATCGGTGAGACCAAGCGTAGACTCGGAGACCATTTTGTAGAGCATCTGCGTTTAAATACGTGACATACGACAACACCTTCCGGTCGCCAACCGTTTTAACTCCCACTCTCACTCTCTGGGTGACATATCCATCCTGGGCCGCCTCCAGTGCCACAATGATACCACCCACAATCTGGAGGAGCAACACCTCATATTCTGCCCTGGGTCCCACAGCCCGATGGCCTAAACAAGGAATTTACCAGTTTTAAAATCTCCCCACCCCCAGCCTCATCCCATGTCCAACCCTCCCTCTCATCCCCACCTCCTTGACCTGACACAACCTGTCCATCTTCTCTCCCACCTATCTGCCCCACATATCCCACTGACCAATCCACGTCAGTGCCTACCTGCACTCACCTATCACCATCCCACCTACCTTCCCCAGCCCCACCCCTCCTCTCTCTAATTATTTCTCAGCTCCCTTCCCCTTCCCCATTTCTGAAGAGGTCCTGACCCGAAACGTCAATTTTCCTGCTCCTCTGATGCTGCCTGGCGTGCTGCATTCCTCCAGCTCCACACTGTGTTGTCTCTGACTCCAGCACCTGCAGTTCTTGCTATAACAGACCATGGGGCTGCTTTTTCGTTAGAGAGAGATGTCTGGTGGTGGTTTAGGCTAGGAGTTAGCAGTCAACTGAGCTAACTGACTCTTTCCTTAAACACCGTTCCGCCCACCCCCAACCCCCCCAAATACCAAACAACTCAAAGTCTGTTCCAGGCTGAATAAGGTATGTTTTAAAGGCAGTAATGGATATCAAACATGTTTCAAGGAAGAAACATTTCATAGCTTTGAGAGGTCTTTAATGTTGTCAAATTATGATAAGCTTTAATGGCTGATATCTTTTCTTTTAAAAAAAAGACTTAGAATGCTTGGTACCTCTCAGCTTGTTCCTTTAATTCTAAAAACACAACCCTAATCTGATTCAAACTTATTAATTACCAGCTCAGTGACAGGATTGCATGTTAATTATTTACTGCAGTTTTATCTTTTAATACACTGAATAAGAAAATATAAATAAATACAAGATATATTTTTCAATCTTTTGATGATGGAACACCATGATCTGCAAATTCCTTCCTGTATGTCATAGAACATAGTGCAATACAGCATAAGAACAGGCCCGTGGGGCCATTTTGGCCCAACAATGATGCCTGTCTAAACTAACCCCATCTGCCTGCATATTATAGAATCCCTACAGTGTGGGAGCAGGCCATTTGGCCCATCAAATCCACACCAACCCTCCACAGAGCATCCCACTCAGGCCCACATCCCTACCCTATCCCTGTCACCCTTCATTTCCATGGTGAATCCATCTAGCCTGCACATCCCTGGACATTATGAGCAATTTACCATGGCCAATACACCTAAACCACACATCTTTGGACTGTGGGAGGAAGCTGGAGCATCCAGAGGAAACCCACGCAGGCATGGGGAGAATGTGCAAACTCCACAGAGACCATTGCTCAAGGCTGGAATTGAACCCAGGTCCCTGGCACTGTGAGGTAGCAGTGCTAGCCACCGTGCCACCTCTGTATGGTCCAAACCATTCTATTCTCTTCCTGTTCTTGTGTCTGTCTAAATGACTTATAAACATTGCTATCATATCTACTTACACCACTCACCTGGCAGCTTGTGCCAGGCACCTCCTACCTTCTGCAAAAAACAAACTTGCATCTCTTTTAAACTTAGGTCCCTTCACCTTTAAAAGTATGCCCTCTTGTATTTGACATTTCTACCCTGAGAAAAACACACCAACAATCCACACCATTTATGCCTCTCAAAATTTTCCATATTTCTATCATTTCATCCCTCAGCCTTTGATGCTGTAGTGAAAACAATCCAAGTCTATCCAAAGTCCCCTTCTAGTTAATAGCGTACAATCCAGACAACATCCTAATAAACCTCCTTTGCACCCTCTCCAAAGCCTCGACATCCTTCCTATAGTGTGATGAGCTGAACTGCACACAATACTCCAACTGTGGCTTAACTAAAGTTTTGTACAGCTGCAACGTGTCTTTTATACTCGGTGTCCCGACCAATGGAGGCAAGCATAAGTTTTGCTTTCTTTATCACCTTATCCACTTAGCTCTTTGTCTTTTTTTCCAACAAAGAGAAAAGTTCTGACTTTGGCATTATCCATTTTTGAAAGGTCAAAATCAGCAAAGGGCTTGGGAAGAGAAGAATTAAGAGTTAGAAGTTGCAATGGTAGACAAGGTTGGAGAACGGGAGGGGTGAGGACATGAAATAATTTAAACAACTGGTTGTAGATAATAAAGACAGACAGAAAGCAAACACAAGGCACAAAGAGCAGGGTTGATAATTGAGAATGACGTGCATATGAACAGCCCAAATAACAGCATAAGTAAACCATTCACCCCCTCGAACCAGCTCTGCCATTCAATGAGATCATGGCTGGTCTGTTTGTTTTGAATTTCACATTCCCATTGACCCCTGATAACCGTTTGATTCCCTGACAAACAAGAATCAATCCACCTTGGTCCTGGAAATGTTCAATGACCTGCCCCCACCGACTTCTGATGGGGAGAGTTTAATCCTATAGCAGAATAAAATTCTTCTCATCTCTGTCAAGAAAGGCCAATGCCTAATTTCAAGTCAGTGCCCTCTAATTTTCAACTGTGCTGCAGGTGGAAACATGCTTACCACATCCACCTTACATGACGCTTCAGAATCTTATGCATGTCAATTGCTGAAGGTTGAGGATACTGTGAAGGCTCTGTGCCCCAATAACATTTAGCAATAGTACTGATGGCCTGTGCTCCAGAAATAGGTATATGCTTAGGCAAGCTGTTCCAATATCAGAGCTGTAGTTGTATCTGACCAACAAGGCTCTGTTATGTCCAATACACAAATAGCAAAACAAATCCAACCAAATCAATTACCACCCTATCGGTCTCCTCTCAATCATCAGAAAAGTGGTGAAAAGAGTTCCCAAAAGTGCCATCAAGCAGCACTTGCTTACCAATAACCTGATCAGTGACTCTTAGTTTGAGATAACAAGCGCCGGGCTGGATGAACACAGCAGGCCAAGCAGCATCATAGGAGCAGGAAAGCTTAACGTTTCGGGCCTAGACCGATGAAGGGCCTAGACCCTGTCTGATGAAGGGTCTAGGCCCGATACGTCAAGTTTTCCTGCTCCTATGATGCTGCTTGGCCTGCTGTGTTC
>JAHRHZ010000025.1:34155343-34191429 GCA_024137785.1 Ginglymostoma cirratum
AGTTTTCCTGCTCCTATGATGCTGCTTGACCTGCTGTGTTCATCCAGCCCCACGCTTGTTATCTCGGATTCTCCAGCATCTGCAGTACCTTTTATCTCTGATACACTTATTCGTGTTCTTTTTGTCAGCAAAGGTCAAGGCCTTGTATAATTAAGTAAAAAGAAAGTTTGGCAACTAATTCTCTCATTTCAAAGGAAATAGTGTATAAAAGTAAGGAGCAAAAACAGAAATTGCTGGAAAATGTCAGCAGGACTGGCAGCGTCCATGGAGAGAAATCAGAGTTACGATGCTGCCAGACCTGCTGGGCTTTTCCAGCAATTTCTGTTTTTGTTTCTGATTACCAGCATTCACAGTTCTTTTGGTCTTTCATTTAATAAAAGTAGGGAGGTTTTGCTTAAACTTTAAAAGGCACTAAGTAGACTATGAGTGGAATACTGTGAATAGCTTTGGGCCCCTTAGCTAAGCAAGATATACTGGCATTGAAGTCAATCCAGAGAAGGTTCACTTGCTGATATAAGGTATGGAAGGACTGCCTTATCAAGAGACGTTGAGTAGATTGGACTTCTAGTCATTGGAATTTAGAAGAATGCTAAAGTTGTGAGGGAAATTGATAGGATGGATGCAGAGGAGCTGTTCCCACTTGTGGGAGAATCTATGACCAAAAGGGCATAATTTCAGCACAAGTGGTCACATATTTCAGACAGAAATGTGCAATATTTTTCTCTGTGAGTAGTGACCCTGGGGAATTTTTTATTGCAGAGGGCTGTCAAGGTTGGGTAGTTAAGTATATTCAAGGCTAAGACAGACAGATTTATAATCAGTAAATGAATTAAGAATTATGGGGAAAAGGCAGGAAAATGGATTTGAGAGCAGCTATGATCTCATTGATTGAGTCTGCTTCACCATTCAGATGAATGGTCTACTCCTGCTCCTACATCTTATTTTTAACCTGCCCTGTCACCTTCAACATATAGTATGCAAAGTCCCAGATCTTTCTCCAAAACTATTTGTTTCATTTTATACTGCATTTCTTCGTTCTTCCTACCAAATGCATCACATCAGTTTTCTCCAGATTGAATTTCATCTGCCATGTGCTCATTCATTCCATTCCATTCTCATTGTCTCTTTGAGGTCGGTCTCTACCTTCCTCGGTGTTCACAATAATTCTAAGATTTTACGCATCTGCAAAGTTTGTATTTATGCTCCCCACAACCAAACGCAGATCAGTCAGCTTTATCCATATCCTGCTGTAAGCTTTGACAACTTCTATCACTATCCACAACTCCATCAGTTTTCACTTTGTCTGCAAACTTACTAATCAGACCACCCACATTTGTATCCAAATCATTTATATATCTTGCAAACATCAGCAGTTCCAGCACTGTTCCTTGCAGAACATCACTGGTCACAGTTTGGTCAGAAAATTACCCCTCCACCTTTCTGTTTTCTATAACAAAGCCAATTTTGTATCTAACTCGCCAACTCAGCATGGGTCCCATGTGACTTAATCTTCTGTACTAGCCTACAAGGGACCTTTCAAATGCTTTAGTAAAGTCCATGTAGATAACATCCATTGCCCTAGCATCAGCAATTATCTTTGTCACTTCCCCAAAAAACTCAATCAAATTTGTGAGACAAGACCTACTCCCACAAAACCATGCTGGCTATCCCTAATAAGTCCATTCTTTCCCAAATACGATTAAATCCTGTCCCTAAGGATCTTCTCTAATCATTGTTTCAGCACTGATGTAAGGCTTACCATCCTATAATATCTCTGATTATCATTGTTATCCTTCTTAAACAAAGGAACAACATTGACTATTCTCCTTCTTCTGGAATCTCACTTATGGCGAAAGAGGATACTAAGATCTCTGTCAAGGTCCCAGTAATTTCATCCCTTGCCCCTCTCAGTATCCTGTGATAGATCTCATCAGCCTCTGGGGATTTATTTACCTTAATGTTTTTTGTAACACCCAACATCACCTCCTTAATATTCACATGCCCTAAAATATCGACATACCACTCCCCAATCTTACTATGATTCACGTCCTTCTCCTTTGGTGAATACCGATGTGATGTCCTCATTATGGACCTCACCCACTTCCTCTATCTCCATGCATAAATTCCCTCCTTTTTCCTTGGAGTGGACCTACCCTTTCCCTAGCTCCACTCTTGCTCCTAATATATGTATAAAATATTTTGGAATTCTCGGTTGTCTTGCCTGCCAAGGATATTTCATGACCCCTTTTAGCTTTCCTAAATCCTTGCTTAAGTTCTTTCCTGCTTGCTTTGTATTTTTCAAGTGTGTTGTCTGGTTTCAGTTCCCAAAACCTTACAAATGCCTCCTTTTTCTTATGACTAAATTTTCAATATCTCTTTTCATCCAGGGCTCATAAATCTTGCCATCCTTATCTTTCATCCTCACAGGAACATGATGATTCTGAACTCTGAGCTCCTAAAGGGCTCCCACATGTTAGATGTGGGTTGACCCTCCAACAGTCACCCCAATCAATTTCTTTCATTCCTGCCTAATAATGTTGTAAATAGCCTTCCTCCAATTTAGAATTTTCATCCGAGGACCTAATTCTATTCTAATTCTTAACTATCTTAAAATTTATGAAATTACGATCACAGTTCCCAAAATGCACTCCCACTGAAACTTCAATCACTTGGCCAGGTTCATTCCCCAATATAAGGTCTAGTATAGCCCTTTCCCTAGTTGGACTGAAGAAGGGTCCTGACCCAAAACGTCAGCTTTCCTGCTTCTCTGATGCTGTCTGGCCTGCTGTGTTGCTCCTGCTCAACGTTGTGTTATCTCTGACTCCAGCGTCGGCAGTTCTTACTATCTCTGGACTGTTTACATAATGTTTCAAGAAACCCTCCTGGATGCACCTAACAATGTCTGCCCCTTTTAAGTTCCTGGCATTAAGGGAGCCCCAGACAATATTGGGGAAATTAGTAACCAACTTCAATACCCTTTCTGTTTTTACATCTTTCTATGATCTGCTTACATATCTGTTCCTCTGTCTCCTGCTAAATATCGAGAAGCCTATAGGGTCACTCCATCACAGTGATTGCACTTTTCCTATTCCTGAGTTCTACCCAAATAGTCTCGCCGGATGAGCCCTCCAACATGTCTTCTGAGTTCAGCTCTGACATTCTCCTTCATTAGTAATGTAACTGCCCCACCCCTTTTACTTCACTTTCTGTCATGTCTGAAACACCTAAATCTTGCAACCCTGAGTTGCCAGTCCCACCCTTGTCTCAACTTAGTTTTTGTAACGGCTATAACACTATTGTTCCACGTACTAATCCAGGCTCTAAGCTTATCTGTTTTAACTGTTATATTCCTTGCATTGAAATAAATACATCTCAGTCTGCCAGTCTTGCTGTGTTCATTAACCTGGGCCTGGCTGTTCTTCCTATTAGACTTACTTGACTTAACAACTAAATTCTCCTCAATCACTCCACATGTTCTCACTCCTTGCCACGCTAGTTTAAACCCTCCCACATAACAATAGCAAACCTCGCTGCCAGGATATTGGTAACCCTCCAGTTTAGATGCAACCCATCCTTCTTTTATAGATCCCACATATCCTGGAAGAGGTTTCAATCCAGATATCTGAATCCCTCCCTCCCACACCAGCTCTTTAGACATGTATATAACTCTCTTATCTTCCTATATCTGGCTCACTAGCACATAGCACAGAGTGTAATCATGAGTTTACAACTTTACAGGTCCCGCTTTATGACTTTCTGCTAACTCCCTAAGTTCCCTTTGTAGGACCTCATCTCTCTTCCTGCCTATGTCTCTAGTCCCAGTATGGACAATTTCCTCTTGCTTCTCACCCTCCCCTTTCAGAATATCCTGGGGCCACTTAGAGACTTCTTTGACCTTGGCCTTGCTCATGGCTACAGAAATACCAATCCATGCCCTTGGCTGTGTAGTTCCCTATCACTACTGCTTGAGCCTTTGAGCCTTCCTGCTATACATAGTGCCAGTCATAGTGCCACTGCAGTTGTTGCTTTCCCCTTACAGGCCATCCCCACCACCAGTATCCACAATGATATACTTGTTTGAGAAGGGAATAGCCACAGGGGATTCCTACATTACCTGCACGCTTCACCTATCAAGCAGGCTACCCATCTATCTGAATGAACCTCTGGTGTGACTACATCCTTGAAACTCCTATCTACAAAACTTTCTTCTTTCTGTATGCGCCTCAGAGTCCAATGGCTGCTCCAAACGGTCCATGTGGTCTGAGAGGAGCTGTAGGCGGACCCACTTCCTACAAGGTCAGAAGTCACTCAATACATCAGATGACAAAGGGGCTATGTTCCGAAAGCTTGTGATTTCAACCAAGCGTGTTGAGCTGTTGGTATCGTGAGATTTCTGACCTTGTCCACCCTAGTCTAACACCAGCACCTTCACAACAACACTTCCTGCAGACACAGTTATCAGGGACGTTCTCCCACATCTCACAGGAAGAGTGTAGTACTCTATTAACTTCCATTATACGTAGACACTTACTGAAGCATTTCTGTACAGTCTTCCCACATGAACAACAAGCAGCGTTAACGTTTCAGGTCCCGTGACCCTTCTTCAGAATATTCTGAAGAAGGGCCTCTGGACCTGATACATTAACTCTGCTTTCTCTCCACAGATGCTGCTAGATGTGCTGAATTTTTCCAGCAATTTCTGTTTTTGTTTCTGATTTCCAGCATCTGCAATTTTTTCATTTGTTTTTTTGTTTCATAAACAAACATTGGAATTTGGCATTCTCTACAGTTCCAAAAAAAAAACCTAAGGCATTTCTTACCTGTCAAGAGCTTTTTCTTTGGCAAAAATATACTTTATTCACAAAAAAAAACTTTGTGTACATGTACAGTTACTAAAGCATTTTGGTTCTGTACCATGTTTGTGTATGAAGGGCAAACAAGCCTGGGAGTTTGACTTTCTTTGTAATTACAACAAACCCAAAAGCATTTCTTTCTTATATAAGATACTATGTTCATGTGTTTGAGGCAATGAGAGGATCCAATAACTGAATGAACCTCCATTGTACATTGGCAGACAGACCTTAGCTGATGGTCTCTCCCTCCTGCACCTTGGTAGTGGCTGGCCCAAGCTTCAGTGCATCACTTAGTCCGTAGTCCTGGATCTTGGAATGTGCCAGTCTGCAACATTCAATTGAGGGAAACTCTTTACACTGGAAGACCAATAAGTTTTGGGCAGGCCAAAAAGTATTTCTCATTGTGTTGCTGGTCTTCCAGGCATACCTGAAGGATCTGCTGGGTGATGCCCTTCTTAGCACCAGCCAAGTTAGGTCTTGGTGCTTTTTGGAAAGTTCTGGTGATGAGGCATTCTGCCAAATGACTTTGACAGTCAGCTTAGGGAGCTACCCAACAGAACCCATCTTCCCCTTATCCCCCAGTGTCTTGAGGACGCTATGCCTTAACCACTAGCTAGCGAGTTCTGGTTGAAGGTATTTTCTTTCACAATTTTTTTTCCACGAGGGACAGGTAATGTGGAATGGTGCAACTCCTTGAAGCATTCTGCAATATCAAGGCCAGCCCCACCTTCACAACAACAGGGACAGGTAGAACCCCATCACATATACAGCTTGATGCAGCCACACTCCAAGGATGAGGATGGCATCGGGTACATTCTTTGCCCCTTATTTAAGACTTTTATATATGGTTTCCCTTCAGACCTGGTCCATCTTTGACCTCCAGATGAAGTGGAAGGTAGCTCAAGTGACTGCAGTGGTATAGGCTCAGAGATTAGGCCTGAGCTACATGCAACACCTGTACCTCACACCTGTTGGCCAGGTTTTAACTTGCAATGGCAAAGGAGTGGTTTTGCATTGTAACTAAATCCATTGACCTGAGGAACCTTGAATAAAAGAAAAATACAGTGGATGCTGGAAATCTGAAACAAACATAGAGAATACTGGAGAAACTCAACAGTTCTGGTAGCATCTGTGAAGGGAGAAATGGAGTTAAAATTTCGATTCCAGTATGTCGAATCTTCAGAATGGCTCTGAAGACGAGTCATGTTGGACTCGAAGTATTAACACAGTGTGGAGCTGGAGGAATACAGCAGGCCAGGCAGCATCAGAGGAGCAGGAAAGCTGAAGTTTCGAGTCGGGACCCTCCTTCAGAAGCTTTCCTGCTCCTCTGATGCTGCCTGGCCCGCTGTGTTCCTCCAGCTACACACATTGTTATCTCTGACTCCAGCATTGGCAGATCTTACTATCTCGAAGTGTTAACCCTGTTTCTCTCACCACAAATGTTACCAGGCCTGCTGATTTTCTCCACTGTTCTGTGTTTACATCCAATGTTGTTCTTCTAAATGCCCTGATTTCACTTAATATTAGTTTTCATTCTCATCAACTGGAAGTCTTTCTTATTTCAAGCTATCATGTCCAAGGCTAATGACAAAATAAAGGGCACACATGTAAAAGTTTTGACTTTTTTGACTTCTATAATTAAAAGGACTCCAATGCATTGTGCACACAAATACATGACCATGCGTAGATTGTATTTTTTAAATTGCAATTACTCAAATGATAAATGCAGATCTTTCTAAAACAAATAAGGTGTTGTAATTTTGTGTTTACTTGAACAAATGTAATCTCACACCAGGACTGACAAATGGACGTAGGTTGTTTTTGCTTGAAGATCTGTTACAGGATTGCACAGCTACAGTCCTCCACACCATGCTGTCAGTGGCTGATTCTCATGTTCTACAGCCTGGATAGATGTTCATTGGTATAATGCTCCTCACTGTAATTAAACCAAGGGGCAAATTTTAAATCAGGTGCTTTAGAATCATAGAATCCCTATAGTGATGGTCCATTCAGCCCATCAGGTCAACTGCAACCCTCTGAAGAGCATCCCACCTAGCCCCACCCCAAATTTCCCATGGCTAATCCACTCAGTCTGCACATCCCTGGACACTACGAGCAATCCACCTAACTTGCATGTCTTTGGACAGTGGAAGGAAAGTGGAGCACCTGGAGGAAGCCCACACAGTCACAGGGAGAACATCCAAGCTCCACACGGACAGTCACCCAAGGGTGGAATCAAACTAGGGTCCCTGGTGCTGTGAGGCAGCAGTGCTAGCCACTGTGCCACTCATGACATTGGCAAGAATATCAGCAAGAGTCCCATGTCAGTTGCTTTTGACGGTCCTACCATTTTGTTTGCCAGCTTGGCATTGGAAATACCCAGC
This sequence comes from Ginglymostoma cirratum, assembly GCA_024137785.1. Taxonomy (NCBI): domain Eukaryota; kingdom Metazoa; phylum Chordata; class Chondrichthyes; order Orectolobiformes; family Ginglymostomatidae; genus Ginglymostoma; species Ginglymostoma cirratum. The sequence continues at coordinate 34,162,581 of JAHRHZ010000025.1, forward strand.
AGCAGGCATTCCTCAGTATTGAGGATTTGGGAACAGGGTTTAAGCATCCTGATAACTGCAGTTAACCCAAGTGTGACGGTTCCTCATTCCTGTCAGTGCCACTGTGGGAGAGATGGTCACTGCCAGCAATGCTCTTGCCAGAAACCCAGGATCAGCAAAAGACCAAGGCAGCAAGTGCGTGACAAGTCATGGAGACAGCGTCCAGTGTACCAAAATTTAAAGCAGAAATGCCCTTTTGAACGGGTGTTTCTTAAAAATCTGCAACTTGTAAAGTGGACTAAAAAAGGAAAACTAATCATTGGAAATTAATTTTATATATTTTTCTATTTTTTGTTTGAGAGAGGTGAGTGAATTGCTGTGCTCACTGGAGTCAAAGGTATTACCTTTGGGGAGGGTTTGGATTAGCTCAGTTGGCTGAATGGCTGGATTCCAATGCAAAGAAACACTAACAGTGTGTGCTCAATTCCCACACTGACTAGGGTTACCATGAAGGACTCTTAACCTCTCCCCTCTCCGGAGGCATGGTTACCCTCCAGTTAAACTAGTTGTCTCTCTTTAATGAGAGAGCAGTCCAATGGCCTGGTAAGACTATGGTGACTTTACCTTCTATTTATGGGGACAAGTTTGTGTATAATTATATTAGGGGAGGCAATGGCATAGTGGTATTTTCGTTAGACTGTTAATCCAGAGACCATGCTAACATTCTGAGTTTGAGTCCTGATTGATTAATTTTTTTCATTGTCATGTGTACCAAAATACAGTGAAAAGCTTTATTTATGAGTGGTACAAGCAGATCACAGCAAGCAAAGGATGTAGAGATCAAAAGGACTTAGACGCATACAGGTTACATTGCAGGTTATATTACATGAGGCTAGTGTCCATTCAACAGTTTGATAATGGCTGGAAAGAAGCTGTTCCTGAACCTGCTTGTGCATGTGTTCAGGCTTCTGTATCTTCTGCCTGATGGGAGAGGATGTAGGAGGTCATTACCAGGGTGTGATGGGTCTTCAATGATGTTGGCCAGCTTTCCACGGCAGCGAGCCGTGTAAATAGAGTCCATGGATGGAAAGTTGGCTTCCGTGATTGATTGGGCTGTGCACACCACTTTCTGTAGTTTCTTATGTCACTGGCAGAGCAATTGCCATACCAGGCCATTATGTATCCAGAAAGTACACTTTCAATGGTGCATCTGTAGAAGTTGATGAGGGACCTTATGCGTATGCCAAAGTTCCCGAGCTGCCCGAGAAAGATAAAGCATTGTTGTGCCATCTTGACTGTCACGTTTACGTGGGAAGTCCAGGACAGGTTGTTGGTTATCATCATTCCAAGGAACTTGATGCTCTTCACTCTCTCAACCTCAGTTCCATTGATGTAGATAGGGGCGTGTTCTTCTGCTTTCTTTCTGAAGTCAACTATTCGTTCTTTAGTTTTTCCCAACATTGAAAGACTGATTGTTTTCATTGCACCGTGTCACCAAGCCCTCTATTTCTCTTCTGTATTTTGACTCATCATTGTTAAATATCCATTCCACTATGGATCCTGCCATGGCAGATGGTGGAATTTGAACTTAATAAAAATATCTGGAAATAGGAGTCTAGTGATTACCATGAATCCATTGTTGATTGTCGGAAAAACCCATCTAGCTCAATAATGCCCTTCCTTTAGGGAAGGAAGCTGCCATCCTTACCTGCTCTGGCCTACATGTGACTCCAGACCCATAGCAATGTGGTTGACTTGCAACTGCCTTCTGGGCAATTAGTGATGAGCAATAAATACTGCCTAGCCAGTGACGTCCTCATCCCATGAATGAATTAAGATAAAATCTTAATGCTCATGGGTTATTCTGCATCTTGCCAGCATGTCATCTTTAAGTAGAAACAAAAGTTTGCACTTTAAAGAAAGTAATTTGTGAAAATGTTGCAAGTTCTTAGCCAGAAACTGTTCAACAGCTCAGATGGAAAGAACAGATGAGTCAACATTTTGAATCGAACCTCGGTCAAAATGAGTGGACCTTAGAAACTGAGGGAATTGTGAAAAGGAAAATACAATTATAAAAATGATCCACATTCTGTGCCAAATGTTCATGCTTGTGTATTTATATAAAAGATAAATTATGTTGATTGAATTAAGTGGGTTGATTTTCACCTTGGAATGATGCAACAGAAGGGAGACCAGTTGACCAATTGCGCCAATGCTGCTCTTTGGGAAAACAAAACAGTAATATTAAAAGTTGGGTATTTCCTAAAGGGGCAACTGATTTTAAATCACCAATTGTACACCTTCACAGAGTCCAATGGGTTTGATTGTTTCTCTATATTAAAAAAAAACGAACTTTGTGGTTCATATTTAGATTCTACAATCCACCTTCAAATTTTTAATTGAAGACAAAAAGACGTTTTCAGCTATTTTATTGCACTGCTTTTCATAAGAAGGAATTTCTACATGGACAGAGAAATTTGCCTTTGGTTTACTCCCAACGGCCTCTCAGATTGGTATATTGCGGTTGGAAAAATCAGCAGAAAGTCACTTAAAGGCTTTCAATGAATCACTGAGAGCCAAATAACTAGATTTTGAGGCACATCTGTCAATCGAAGACATGGAAGGAATGAATGTGTACAAGATTCTTCACCTCATTTCTTTCATGTTAAATTGACCCCTTCTGTTCCTGCTCTTGATCCTTAAAATGTAATATTCACACTATTTTTTTTCTCATTGAACACAGCATTTTAAAATAGATTAACGTAGTTATACATTTATTATTGACAAACAAGAAAGTTATTGTCCAACTGTTGTTCACTAAGTGTATTGTTTTATTGTCCTGTGTTTGGCCCAGGTTCTGAACTGATGCCAAAAGCCCTTTCCACCAGGATAATTGGTGGCATCTGGTGGTTTTTCACTCTCATAATTATCTCATCCTACACGGCGAACCTGGCTGCTTTCCTAACAGTTGAACGTATGGAATCCCCCATAGAATCAGCCGATGACCTAGCGAAACAAACCAAAATAGAATATGGGGCAGTTAAAGATGGAGCCACCATGACTTTTTTCAAGGTAAGGGGACATGGTCTTTTTTTCAAACATGACCAAACTCCCTCTGTTTTATTTTCACCAGGATGCCTAGACTTCTTTTTCAGCTGTGTTTTAATATCATGTAGACAAGTGTTAAATCATGCATAATGGATTATTTAAATTTATCGTCCTTGTTTGAAAGAAACATTTTATGTGAGCTGGTGAGGTTCATGTAAATTTGCATGATTTGCCAGCAGTTTAAGTTGACTATTGCTCTGAGTTTTGTATGTTGATATCCGTTCTACTGCAGGGTCATGCAACTATTTGTCATGGCTTCAAATTTAATCAAGAAGCACTTACTAGCGATCATACCTACACTCCCAATATTTATCATTGTAGTTTGTTTGCAGAACTGCAGGTTCCAGGCAAAAAACAAAGACATAATCCATCCGCAGGAGATGAGATTTCTACCCTGCCTAAAAGCAAAAAAAAATTGTTGATAGGCAGGGTTGACTTGCATCAAGGATGGGATGAGATGGTGCTTTACAGCTGATGATTATCTATTTAAGAGGACTAAAGATTAGAAGATTTAAGAAAACAAATGTCATTCTTTGATCAAATGCTGTTTAACCCTTGGAATGTTGAGACGTGAAAACTTCGAATGTGGAAATCAAATAATCGGAGAGTGACCAATACAGGACAATGCATACGATATTATGTTCATGGCATTGATATTCCAGGAGCCCAGCATCAAGGAGCCAGGCCCCAGCATTTGCCTTGTTTATTTCATTTTTTGGATTCCTTGAAATGTTATGCCAGAAATGAGCGAATAAAAAAATCAACATAGGAATGGAGCATTTTCTGAAACTGAGTTAACATATAAAGCCACCCTTTAATAATGTCAGATTTAATATCTCAGATGTTTTGCATAATTGTCTTTTGTAAGTTTGTGAAGAGCTCTCATGTGGTTGTTCAAAGGAAACTTATTTTTCATTGTACAGCTCATGAAAAAACAATTTTATAACAGGAGCTAACTTGAGTAGATTCAAATGGATGCATAGATTGACATGTGCTTTATGCTGTCCACTCATTTTTAATGATTTCAACACAAAATTTGTATAACTGACCAAAAGCTGGAGGTCCCTTTTATGAATTTAAGGGTTCTCAGTGTTCTGCAAAGTGACCCGTCAATTTCACATTGAGCCTTCCCAGTAATAGACTACAGTATGAGCAGAAAATCCAATACGTTGAAAGAAGTGCTTGGAAGAAATGGGTTTTGGAGTCATGGAAGAGTGGACCAGGGCGTCACCAAGGGAATGCTCCCTGCAGAACGATGGAAAGCGGGGGGAAGATTTGTTTACTGAATGATGCTGTGACACTGGAAGTGTGGGAATGGTGGAAGATAATGTGTTGAATAGTAAGCTGGTGAGATACAAATGAAGAAAGGGTAAAGAAGGTGACTCAAAGGTGATGAGCAAAACTGCAGGATATGGAATGGCCCTGCCAAACATGGCAAAGGAGAATCCCCAGTTCAAGGCAAGAAAGCCATATCAAAAGCACTAGTACAGAAGATAACATCATCAAACCAGATGTGACAGAGATGGAGAAATTGGGAGAATTGTATAGTGTTCATGCAAGAGTAAGGTATGAGGACATCTCAGCATTGGGGCATATTCATTGATTATTTTATCTCTAGGCTATGTGAGTGTCCATAGCAACACTCTACATTTGGAGGAAGTGAGTTGGAATAGGGAGATATTATTCGATGTGAGAACAGGATCACCCTGACAGAGGAGCATGATAGTGGACAGAGAGACTAGTTTGATAAAGAATGATCAGTTAGGCAGAAACAAGTGTAAACATCGGGTCTAAAAGGGGTAATTCCATTTCAGGATCTTGGAAAGATAGTGAATGGGTGTTGGGGTAGGTAAGAATCAAGGAATGTCTTGTGGGATTTGTGGAACATTCTTTGTTCTGTTTCTACTTGACCCTAACACACGTTCTTCATCACTTGTGTGGTACGTTGATGTATGTACTGGTGCCATTTCCTGCTCTTACCCTGAACTGGAACTTTTCATCAACTTAATTTCCAACTTCCATCTTTGTCTCACATCCAACGGATCCATCTCTGATAGCTCCTTTCTCTTCTGTTAGGGGTTGTGGGCTCAGAGGTTGGTATTCAGGAAAGAAAGATCTCCAAAGGAGAGAAGATCAATGACAGACCTGGAGAAATTGGAAGAAATGAGGAATTTTTGAGCAGTTTACTTTCAGGTCTCTGATCCTGAATGATCCATCCTTATAAAAGGAGTCAGTTTGGTCCCTTGTGCTTCTCCTCAATGAATTTTGAATTGGACATGTTGTTGAGCTCTTCCTGCATTACTTTTGCTTCTGTTCTACTTCCTGAGGCAGTAGTCTTCACTTTGTCCAAGTTCAGTTATTCTCCCTTTACAAGGCCTCTGCCTTTGGTCACTTAACTTCTCTTGATCTTTTCAAACTGCTGCTGTGGCATCAGCTCCTTTTGATAGCACTTCCCTCCCACCCACACACGCACGCACGCACGCGCACACACACAGCACAAATGATTCCAATTATTGTGATGCACTGTCCTTTTCCCTTCACCAAAGATTCTCCCCACAATGGTTGACAGGGCCTTTGACTTTATCTATCTAATTCTCCACACTTCTAGTCTCTTCTCTTCCTCTCCCTCCCAAAACCACAACAGGGTTCCCTTCATTCTTGGCCTTCCATTGCAACCAGCACCTATCCAACAGATCATCTTATTCCCTTTATCCATCTCCAGTATTTCACCACCATCCTTTCCAATCAACTTCTCCCCTCCCCAAATAGCACTGCACAGGGACTGTATCCTTTATAATCTCCTGGTCCTCTGCCATCCGTAACATCCATTCCATTTCCTGTGACAATGCAACCATAGGGTAGCCTTCTCTCTTACTATTGTCCAAGGTCCAAAACATACCTCACAGGTGAAAGAACAATTTTACTTCTTTCAGTTTAGTCTACTGTGTATTTGCTGCTCATATGTCATCTGTTCTGGAAAAGGAAGACTAGTGTAGACTGAATGACTGATCTGTAGAACACTTGCATTAAAATGCTTCAGTGAAACTCATCATTAGCTCAAGGAACAGCATCTCCTGTTTTATTTGTATATTTGATTTGATTTATTATTGTCACATGTGCCGAGATTCAGTGAAAAGTATTGTTTTGCATGCTGTCCAGGCTAATCACACTTTACACAAGTACATCAGGACAATAGAACAGAATGCAGAATATAGAGTTACAGCTACAGAGAAGCTGCAGAGAAAGATCAATGTTAATATGAGAGGTCTGTTCATAAGTCTGATAACAGCGGGGAACAAGCTGTTCTTGAATCTGTTGGTGCGTGTTTTCAAACTTTTGTAAGCCTTTTAAAGTCTTCAGGACTCAACATCGAATACTATATACGTACTGTAATATCTGGCCCCATTTTGTTTTCACTTTTTATAGGTTTTGGTTTCAGTCTCAATTTTCTCTTTGTTTCCTTTCTGATAGCAGCTGCTCACTATTACTCTTAATCACGTCTTTTGTTTCTTTAGCTGTTCCATTGCCATTTCCTCTGGCCTTGAACCATCATCTCATTTGTTATTTGGCCTCTCTTGGATTCCACCCGAGCACAGGCCTTCAACTTTGTCCTTTATCCTGCCTTTACTTAAAATCTATTACTTTTCCAACCTGTCACTGTTCCAATGAAAAGTCACTAACTTGAAACATTGGCCGAGACATTCCAGTTAGTATTGCATTGCAACTGTCTGTGACATTCCCTGTGAGATGAAGAATTTGCCAATTTTTAGTTGTATCTTCCAAACCTGTCTAATGTAGGAAAATGGCAGCCTAGGAACTCCAACATATGTAGGAGAATTTGTAGGCATGAGAGGCCATGCCCTCCTTGTGAAAATAACTGCCACATTCAGGTACTTTCTTCTTAAAGGTTTGAATTATTTCAGTGTACAATTGAGTGGGTAAGATTGGTAGGTGGATAAGGTGTGCGAGTGGGTATTCAGGTGGTTGGCTGTTGGGCAGAGTTGTGTTGTTGGGAGGACTCTGGCAAGGTGAAGGGTTCATTGAAGTATGAGTTATGATGCTCAGTTTGACCACGTGTCTCATATTTGCAAGAGTATAGACATAACTGAAGTCTACAGCCTTACCTTTGTGTCGGACGTTTGCAGGAAATTGGCTTATTGGAATATCTGCATATATTCATACATCTGAACCTCCACAATATCTTGATGGTTAATTCCAACATACATTCCCAGCTCCAATGCTCTGGAGGCCATAAACTTTGGGCCATTAATTCTGTTTCATTCTAAACAGATACTGTCAGGCCTGCTGAACACTTCCAGCATTTCCTGCTTTTGGTTATAGATAAGAAAAATTGTCTCTAGACCTGTCTCTAAATCAGATGACAATCTGAATGTTAATGTTGTTTTCCTGAACATTTTATTCGTATATGTTTACTTTACATAACCAGACACTGTAAATAAATGTTGGGAGAAATATAATGAGCTGGATATCCTCTTTAATGCTTTGAGGTTAGCACTTGGCATGGAATGTCTATGCTGAGGGATTTGCAGAACAGAGACCCTATGGTTATCAAGATCCATCTACTAGATTAAATCTGTTCACAAAAGGTGCATTCATATTTTAATGAAATTGTTCATTGATTTTGTAAAATCAGACAAGACAAGATAAACAATTGAGTTTTTAGCGTAAATCCTTTTGTACACATAATTATTCTCATGTAAATAATGGACTTAAAACACTTAAAACCAAGGCATGCTAGAAGACAATGACATATTAAACTACTTGCCGAAGACCATAGATGGTGAGAGAGAAGTTTTATCACTTAAACCCTGTGGCACATGTCTAACTCTTCATTGTATAAAACAAACACAGGCTGTACCTGCAGGGATAATTTAATTTTGCTTTGGGTATTTTTTTTTTTAATCAGTGGCTTATAACAGGTCACACTGTGAGATTACTGTGATTCTGCCAAATTGATGTCAAGTTCAATTACAGTCTGAACCTGCAACCATTCAAATGCCCACGTTCCACCACAGGTGAATGAAGAGTGATTGGGAATTGGAAACTTGGTTGTTATTTCCAACAGTTAAATAACCAAATTAGGCATAGCTTCTGAAATGAGCTAACACGGCAGAGATCAGTAATGAGACCAAGCATTTCCTTAGGCTTGCAACACCAAGCATCCACACAATCACAGAACTGCAATGATATTGAAGACAATAGTTTGGCCCATCAAGTCTGCAAGTCTCGCCAAATCTGTGCCATGGGTAAGTGCCATCTTCCAATCCTTTCCCTGTAATCCTGTGCATTATTTCCAATTAAGTCATCATCAATGCATTTTGACTGCTTCTCTTGAACCTGTCTCTACCACACTTTCAACCTGCACATTCCAGACATGAAACACTCACCGTAGAAAAAGTGTCTTCTCACATCATACTGACTTTGCAAACCACTGTTCTTGATCTTTTATGAGCGGCACAGTCTCTCCCTATCTGCTGTCTAGCTATCTCATGATTTTGAAAGTTTTCAATCAAATCTCCTCTTGACCTTTTCTCCAAGGAAACAATCAAAACTATTTTCATAACCAAAGTTTCTCATCCCTGGAACCACAACTGACTCCAATACTTTGACATTCTTCCAAAGATGTAGTACACAGAACTGTACACAATACTGCAGTTGATGTCTAACTGGAGTCATCAACAGGTTCATCTTAAGCTCCAGCTCTTGGGCTCTATGCCAATTTAAATAAAACTTAGGATACGACATGTTTTATTAACAATGCTTTCCACCTGTCCTGCTGCTTTTGATGATTTCCACACGTATACACCCAGGCATCTCTGCTCTTTGATTTTGTCTGTGTCTGTTCTTTGTACAAAAATGTATAACATCAGATTTGCATTCACTCCATCTGACAATACCACCAATAATTCAAACTCCTATTGACATATGACAGTGTCTTTCTTGTGGATCACAATGCTCCCTATGTAATGAAATGTAGCCATGAATCTATCTTTAAACATCCTTTGAACTGTGGTTAAGCCACCACAGCCAAAATTGGATGTCTAAATTGACCTACAGCCAGAGAAATCAGATCCGACCGAAAATTGGCCAAACTAAATCAAACGGTAGCCACCAGCTATCGGCCACAGAGAACAGTGGAAACCAAGGTCAAAAATGTCACAAAGGGGGAACCAGTTACAATCAGCCCTGGGGGTACTTTCTCGGAGGAGTATTAAGCAAACTTTCTGGCACTTTGACTTCCAGCCAGTGCCCGAGGACATGCACTTTGCACCTCTCCAGCAATGGCAACAGTGACGGGCATTGGCGCAACCCCATTGGATGTTTTGAACCCTGCTCATGACCCCATGGGGCAAAGGCCAAGGACATGCAGGAAGGTCTGAGGTGAGGGAGGATCAATCACACACCTGGAAGCCACCCCCTCATTGAAGACTCGTAGCAAGACTTATGGCAGCAGACCATGCAGCAACCCAAGGTGACCCAGGAGAAGATCCACCCTAACCTGCGAGACCCACCTTCATGGAAGAGAGAGCCAGCCCTATGTCAGAGAGGAAAGAGATTCCAACAGCTGAGCTCCAAAATGTAGAGCATTATCGGTAATATCCTTTCTCAGGCGGGTAGGGCCAGATAGAGAGTAAATATTGTGGGAACTTGAGAAATGATCACGTGGTCTCTTAAATAAAATTGAGTTGAACCACAAACCAAATTCTGTGTCTCGTTGTCCACCTCACCGATGAGCACTTTGGTAAAATGTTTTTCATACATAAACTGGATCCAAAGTACGGACAACAGGACCCACGCAAACCGTTGGCATGATTGTTTGTGTGTTTGTACCACAATCTAAACATGAGGGATCCAATAACTCTCAAAATTCACTGTCTTTCAGATTGCAACAATCAGTAAACTAAGAATCGATATCTGCAAGTGTAGAAATATAGAATTTTTAAATTGGCTCATTGTTTAAATACTCACTGCAGTGTTAAAGCCAGGTATCCCCATTAGAACTTTGTTTATGGGTTCAATATAGAGTAGTTTATTGCTCCAGTGATTTCAGGAGCTTGTGCAATCACTCACTATTCAGTAGTATGCGACTTCAACCTGCATCATTATAAGAAGGTTAGCACAATTTCTGTTTATGGCAGAGGGGAAAATATTCTTTGTAACAACAAAATAAAAAAGTGGCTTATATAATCTAATAGAAAATGATAAAAGGCTTCTTATAATTCTTGGCTTACTGTCCTTCAGTACAGTGTGTGTGTATGCTACAAATAACACAAATGATTCAGTTCATTATTCTAATGGGAACCTGTATATGGTTGGTTCAGTGGATTGTGACACTGTTGATAACATAAATCAACACTAAATGAATGCCTTGTAAATCTCAGTTATGGGCACAATCATTAGCAAGAGCTAGAGTTTCATAAAATTATCCATGACAGGAGGATGCCATTCACTCATAACACCAATGCTGGTTCTTTGAGAGCTATACAATTAGGTCAGTTTGCCTTCACTGCACATGGCTCTTATTTTATTCTCTTCCACGCCACATACCAACCACCATGCACCACCCACCCCACCTTCTCCACCTAATTCCTTTTGAAATTTACTGTTAAAGCTGCTCCCAGCACCATATCAGGCAAAGATACAGACCATTATTCCCCGTATCTGTCAACTATATTTTTCACAATTAGCTTTGAGTTAAATCTCCCCCTAGTCTTCCATGCTTCAACCGAAGCAATCCCTCTCCCATCTCTTCCCCAGGATGAATGACAGGCACTACAACCTGGCTGGTTACTTTACTTTTGTCTTGGCTAACTGAAGTGGAAAGGTGAGGTACTGTCACATTCCTATCAACGCTACTCTGTAAATGGGCCGTGATTTGTCAGATGTTGACGAGATTGGTTAGCTCTCTCTCTCAAGATTGTTGCTTTGCTTTCTGTGAGGTATTATTTAGCTGTTGTTTACCGACTCTTACAAACAGCTTGGCGAAGTTAATGAACTCAGTATGGCATTCAGAATTGTGGACAAAACAAACAGCAGATTAGGGACTTAAAATGCCACCTGACAGACAGAATAGTCAGCCCTGATTTCCTGTAAATCAGCATTGGATTGAGGGAGAATCTGTATACCTAGTCTTCAGAATGTCATGTGAAGATATTAGCTTTGAGGACAGCACAACTGCACCCATTGGTATTCAGTTGGATGAAAGAAAGTAACAAATTTTCAGGTGCCATGTTATACAATGCAAATCCCTGTTAAAACTGGCAATTGCAGAAAGAATCAAGTCACTCTTGGCACAATAACTTATTAAATTCAAACCCATTGAGATCTTGGCTGAGACAACAGCTGTCAGATGCTCAGCTGCAGCTAAAATCAGGCACTAAACTGGCTCTTTACTTCAAAGTTCTGTCTCCACAGAGCCTGCTGAGCTTTCCAAGTGCTCCTGTACAATCGAACCCAAGTAAGCACAAGTATTGAGCATTTTCCAGTCCAGCCTGCACTTGGTTTTTGGAAGAAAATAATTAAAGGAAACAAAATCTGTCATGGAAATACTGAATGGCATCTTGGTTTTTTTGGGATTGAGAGAGATTTTGGGCCTCATAGTGAAGGGTGCGTCCAGCTTGAGGATGGATTGGGTTGTGTCGGATGATAATGGCTTTTCAATTCATTGGATGTGTGTGCATCAAAACCTATGAGCAGCAAATTCTGAACCATACAGGACCTTCATAGAATCCCTGCAGTGTGGAAACAGGCCCTTCAGCCCAACGAGTCCACACCGAACCTCAGACCGTCCCACCCAGACCCATTCCCCTACAACCCACCTAATCTACACATCCCTGAATACTACAGGCAATTTAGCATGGCCAGTCCACCTAACCTGCACATCTTTGGACTGTGGGAGAAAGCCAAAGCACCCGGAGGAAACCCATGCAGATGCGGGGAGAATGTGCAAACTCCACACAGGCAGTCGCCCGAGGGTGGAACTGAACCCAGGTTGATGGCGCTGTGAGGCAGCAGTGCTAAGCAATGAGCCACCTTCTTGGCTTTGATCTCCAGGGGCTTACTGGTTAGCTCTTCATTTCCTGTAGGACAGGAGCATTACTGAATCTCTGTTAGTCATCAGCAGTCTCCCCTGAAGATGTCTCACAACAGACATTGAAGTTCTCCTGCAGGCTGTCTAATACAGAAGATTGATGTATAATTTGGTGCCAACAGGGGGTTGTTCGACTGATGAAGGCTGTACTGAAGATGCGACAGAGGGCATCAGCCATAGTTTGTAGAAGGCAGTGTGGCTTCATTGCTCCAAGAGGATGAATGATATGCTGCACTCTATGCCCTACTGTTTACTCAATGCTTCATACCCCAATGAAAGTGAGTTAGCATTACAGGTTTGCCACTGCAGAGGATTTTCACACATACAATTGGATCCCAGGCAACTCCAACAGATGCTTTGTGTGGTAAGTATGTTTCAGTTAACTAGAGCTACCAATGTTCTATTTCTGCATCACAGTGTTTCCAATTGTCTCTTATGTTCCAGAGTTGACAGTTGTGAAACAAAAGTGGCTACAACACTCCGCAGCTCAGGCACCATCTGGTCACTGACCTTTCATCTCAACTGGGAGAATGCATATATCTGACACATGTTCATCTAAGCATTGCATGGGAGAAGGACAGAATTATGGCCCAGGCCCTACCAGCCTGCTGGGTGAATCCTGGTGGCAGCAAGATGAGGCCTTTAAGAGTTAACATTTATCCCCCATCTAAGGACTTCAATTGGCCGTGAGACAGGAAAGCCACCATAGATGTTTTGTATTCTGGGCTTGTTTGGGGGTGGAGGCAGGAAGGCGGAATGGTCCCCACTCACCATCCTCCCATCTGACCAAATGTCTCCAGCATCAAACTCGCGACAAAGGGAGAATATCAAATTGCATGCAGAAAGTCATCATTTTCATCCTGATGTATTCTGTGAGCAATCATATTTACAGGCATACTTTTTTGCAGCAGGTAATATTTATTTCTGACTGACTGATCTATTCTACTGCTTATATCTCACATGATACTCTTGACCTCCCCCCCTCGTAATAATTTACCAGCAACACTTTCTATTGCTTTCTCCTGCAGCTAGATTTCCTTTAAATGCCGTTACGCTATTCCCATCAACCTCTTCATGGTCGTTAAGTTCCATATTCTAACCATTCATTGTATGACATTATTCTCCTGAATTCCTTACTGAATTTATGAATAGCTATCTTATAAGGAGCTCAAGATCAAGTGCCATTCTATGAGTTCAAAGGTGGTCTGTGACCAAACTGCAAATATCTGCATTTGCCTGTTTACATTAATAAATTGGCTAAGAATATCCATCTTAGATTTGAAGTTGATGGTTTTTTTTCAAATTATTATTGGGATGTGAACATTGCTGACCCAACACCTTGAACTGTTCAAATCCATTTTGGTAGAGAGTCCATTTTGGAGTAGAGACAACCCTGGTAATTATAGACCAGTGAGCCTTACTTCGGTTGTGGGTAAAGTATTGGAAAGGATTATAAGAGATAGGATTTATAGTAATCTAGTAAGGAATAATTTGATTAGGGATAGTCAACACAGTTTTGTGAAGGGTAGGTCGTGCCTCACAGACGTTACTGAGTTCTTTGAGAAGGTGACTAAACAGGTGGATAAGGGTAAAACGGTTGATGTGGTGTATATGGACTTCAGTAAAGCGTTTGATAATGTTCCCCACGGTAGGCTATTGCAGAAAATTCAGAGGCGTGGGATTGAGGGTGATTTAGCGGTTTGGATCAGAAATTGGCTGGCTGTAAGAAGACAGAGGGTGGTGGTTGCTGGGAAATGTTCATCCTGGAGTTCAGTTACCAGTGGGGTACCGCAAGGATCTGTTTTGGGGCCACTGCTGTTTGTCATTTTCATAAATGACCTGGATGAGGGCATAGAAGGATGGGTTAGCAAATTTGCAGATGACACTAAAGTCGGTGGAGTTGTGGATAGTGCGGAAGGATGTTGCAGGTTACAGAGGGACATAGATAAGCTGCAGAGCTGGGCTGAGAGGTGGCAAATGGAGTTTAATGCAGAAAAGTGTGAGGTGATTCACTATGGATGGAATAACAGGAATACAGAGTACAGGGCTAATGGTAAGATTCTTGGTAGTGTGGACGAACAGAGAGATCTCGGTTTCCACGTGCACAGATCCCTGAAAGTTGCCACCCAGGTTGATAGGGTTGTTAGGAAGGCATACGGTGTATTAGGTTTTATCGATAGAGGGACTGAGTTTCGGAGCCATGAGGTCATGTTGCAGCTGTACAAAACTGTGGTGCGGCCACACTTGGAGTATTGCGTGCAGTTCTGGTCGCCGCATTATAGGAAGGATGAGGAAGCATTGGAAAGGGTGCAGAGGAGATTTACCAGGCTGTTGCCTGGTATGGAGGGAAGGTCTTATAAGGAAAGGCTGAGGGACTTGAGGCTGTTTTCATTTGAGAGAAGAAGGTTAAGAGGTGACTTAATAGAGACATACAAGATGATCAGAGCATTAGATAGGGTGGACAGTGAGAGCCTTTTTCCTCGGATGGTGATGGCTAGCACGAGGGGACATAGCTTTAAATTGAGGGGTGATAGGTATAGGACAGAAGTCAGAAGTAGGTTCTTTACTCAGAGAGTAGTAAGGGCGTGGAATGCCCTGCCTGCAACAGTAGTAGACTCGCCAACTTTAAGGGCATTTAAATGGTCGTTGGATAAACATATGGATGATAATGGAATAGTGTAGGTTAGATGGGCTTCAGATTGGTTTCACAGGTAGGCACAACATCAAGGGCCGAAGGGCCTGTACTGCGCTGTTATGTTCTATGTTCTATGTGCTATGTTCTATTTGCTTTAGGTAGACATACAGGGCTGTTAGGATTTGATTTCCAGGATTTTGACCCAGTGAGGAATAGAGAGATATTTTCGAGTCAGGAACTTGAGTGGCTAGAAGTAGAAACTGCAGCTGGTGTTATTGTCATGTATCTGCGCCCTTTTCCTTCTAGATTAAGGTGCTGTCGAAGGAGCCTTGAAGAAATTCTGTAGTGCATCTTGTAGATGGTACATACTGTTGCTACCGAACATTGGTGGTGGAGGGAGTGGATGTTTCTGGATATTGTACCAGCGAAGCAGGCCGCTATGTCCTGGATGATATATCAAGCTTCCTGAATGTTGTTGGAGCTGCAGTCATCCAGAAAAGTGAGGCATATTCTATCTTAGATAACAAGGTGTAGAGCTGGATGAACACAGCAACCCAAGCAGCATCAGAGGAGCAGGAAAGCTGACATTTTGGTTTTTCTGAAGAAGGGTCCAGACCTGAAACGTCAGCTTTCCTACTCCCCTGATGCTGCTTGGCCTGCTGTGTTCATCCAGCTCTACACCTTGTTATCTCAGATTCTCCAGCATCGGCAGTTACCACGATCTCTGCATATTCTACCATACTCCTGACTTGTGCCTTGTAGATGATAGACAAACTTCAAGGAGTCAGGAGGTGGCTTACTGCAGAATTCCTAGCTTCTGAGCTGCTCTTGTAGTTACAAATGTGCATGGCCAATGAAATTGAGGTCTTGGTCAATTGTAATCGCAGGTCATTGATTGTGATGGTAACACCATTGAATGTCAAGGGATAATAGTTTGTTTCACTTGTTGGGAATGGTCATTTCTTGGCACTTGGGTCATATGAATATTACTTATAGTTGAATATAACTTGTTGCTTTACTCAACTGACTTCTTAATTTCTGTCACCCTTTTACGTAGAACGTTACCTTATGTCCTCCTGAAAATCTGGCTTTTTTTTAAGCTATGGCTTTCTAGTCAACAGAAATGTTTTCTCTAAGTCCACCCTAAGTTTCTCTTTTTTTTTTAATGAGATTGCCCTAATCTTATAAATTCAAGCATTACAATTCTTGTTTGTGTAATCTCTCATAATTTAACCTTTAGAATCCATGCATAATTCTGATAAATCTACACTGAACTCCCTTCAAGGCCAAATATCCTTAATAAGGTGTGGTGCCCAGAGCTGCCACTGGTAGCCCAAGTGTGTTCTATCCTTGCCTTGTATAGTTGATTCCCCAGCTTTGGACTCTTCCACAAATAGAAAGATATACTCAAGATGAGCTCTGAGATTTTAAGGACTTTGATAAGGCCACATCCCAGTTTTCTATTCTGTGCAGAAAAACTGCCAACTTATTGAATCTTTCCTCAGTTGTTTATCATCATCTTTCTGCTTTGAGTGAAAGAACTTAAGGCTGTGATTTTGTGCACGGCACAAATTATTGAGACTGTGATGCCTTGGGGAGATATTAATTGAAAGTCATCAACCTCACTATATTTTAAACAGACGACTGATGGGCACATTTGTATAGAAGTGAACTAGCTGTGGTTCATCCCTGTTTGTGACGCATAGAATTGATCAGCAGTTAACTGTTCCATGACATATGCGCTATGGTAATTCCTCTAGCAACCAGGGTATGCTAGCCAAACAATCAACATCCTCCACTTGTGCAGTGTAAATTGGTGTTCCCTTTGAGATTTTATATTCTTGCAATTTTGTCTTTAGTGTAAGACAAAAAGCTTTGACAGTATGTCTCTTTTTGTCAGCAATACTCCAGAATTAATTGAAATCGTTAAACATTTCAAATACCTTTCCTGCTCATGTACATCTCTTGCTTACCAGAAAGGAAAACCTGTTAGAAACGGTATGTGTGTGAGAGAGTGAGACAGTGCAGCTGTTAGGTGTCACCATGGGTAAATAGTGAAATGCTTGAAGAAGCATTTGTGATTACAATGCCTATGAGTCTTTGCTATTTCAAGATTAATATTTCAGCATTTTTCAGTGGGCAAAATGTCTAGCAAGTTCACTCCTGCTTTATTACATATGTTGGAATGTACGCCATTGAAAAATGAGTGTTTTTCATCTATGCAATTTTGGTGATACCATGTTTCTGTAATAACAGGACATAATGCAATGCAACGTGATACAGGTTTGTGATATTCCTGTATACAGTGCATCTAATGACAATGAAAACCATGTAACCACTAGGCATATTTTTTATAGAGATAACAAGATGTACAGCTGGATGAACACAGCAGGCCAAAACAGGAAAGCTTGACGTTTCGGGCCTAGACCCTTTATGTGTTTTACTTCAGGAAAAGTGATGTTACAAAACATGTAACTTTATTTTAATCCTTGCGACTTGCTTATTAATACATCTGGTAGTGTTATATTCACAGGTGTCCATAATGCTTCTCTTTCTATTGTGGTTCTCAAAACAACAAAGTAAAATTAATCTGATTAAAAGACAGATGTAATGGTTCATTTTGTTACTTTATGCTTTAGTTCTAACAAGTGTTAATTACATTTTGATGAAATTGAAGTTCTAGTGATTAGAATAAGAGATTTGTCTCAATGAAGTGTGAAATTTGCATTATTTTGGATCACCTCTTATCTTACATACCAAGTGAAACTAGGTTCATTCTCTGCAGAACAGATTGCATTTTGTAACAACATGAGGTTGGACAATATCACTACAACTTCTTTCAAGTTGCTCAGAACTGGCTCACAAATCATTGCAGTATGAGGGCTTGCAAAACCTTGCCTGCAGCTCCTGCAATTTCCACCAGGTACAACAGTATTTCCATTTCCCTTGAATGCAGCAGAGTAATATCTGTCAAACTGTCAGTTCTGAGGAAGGATCTTGACCTGAAATGTTAAGTCTGATTGCTCAGATGCTGCCAGACCTGCTGAGCTTTTCTGGTATTTTCTGCTTTTATTTACAGCACCCACATCTTTTGGTTCTTAGTTCTTCCTGACTCCTAACTTTAGTTGAGTCTGTCTTCCTCCCCTTTAGCATGGTGTTTCCCTCTAACCATTTGTGCCATAGGTTAGTTCTCTCCTTCTCTTCTCACCTTTCTCTACCTTCACTGAAATAAGTATATAATTTTGGCACCCAGATAAGGGTTTTGTCTCTGTCCCTGTCAACTTGATCCCAAGAAAGATATCTCAATTTCTTTCTCCTTCGTCTTCTGGGTGGAATGGTGGCTCAGTGCTGCTGCCTTACAATGTGTGGGACCCGTGCTCGATTCCAGTCTCGAGCAACTGTGTTTGGCATTTCCACATTCTCCCCGTGTCTGCGTGGGTTTCCTCCCACGGTCCAAAGATGTGCAGATTAGGTGGATTAGCCATGAGAAATTCAGGATTACAGGGATAGGGTTAGGGGAGTGGGTCTAGCTGGGATGCTCATCAGAGGGGCGGTGTGGATTTGATGGGCCGAATGGCCTGCTTCCACAATGTAGGGATTCTACGATTCTCGGTTACTCACAACATCACAGGATTTTTCTCTTCTGTCCTGTTCCCTTGATTACATCATCACCGAACTCAGTTTTGAAAGATTTCGAAGACATTTAATCATTAAAGCTAAAATGTATTTAATTTCTCAAACAGCATAACACTAAAACTTCTGAGCAAGGGAGCTTAATTTTAATGCCAGTGAAAAGAATCAATTCTGCATCTTAACCTTGTTTTCCTTTGAATTTCTGCATTCTACCTCTGATTGCTAAGCTTTCTTTCTTTTCCTCATTCTATATTTATACGGTACTTCCAATAGCTCTGAGCTCGTGCTTCAGGCTCAGAAGTTTTGTCGGCAATACAGCAATTGGATTGTTGGTTATGGAAGTCTGTATTTATAGCCCTCCTTACACATTACTCTTCGAGAAAGACATGAGTTAACTTGTGACATGCACTTCTATTTTCTTTCTCAATGATTGTTTTGAAGCATGTTTTGTAGTCTTTCTTTCTGTTTCTATGTTGCTTCCTCTGTAACTCTACTTTATTGTTATTGTGTTTGGTCCCTCTTTATCTCTGTAACCCCAATCACTCTTGGTTTTCTTGCTAACGCTGATAGGCTTCTTCAGAATTCCTCCTGAATATGACCTGGTCTACCCCATGTTACACATACCGCATAGTCAGGTTCCTGTTGCGTCAGATATTTGGAAGTTTATTAACATCTAACTGTGCACACTAACATGAAATCTCAAACTTGCATGTACAGGCTGATCTATTGTTATTTTAACCAAATTTTGGACATGTTATGACACATCCCTGCCTTAGCAGGGACATCTGGCTCAGAGGCAAGGACACTATAGTGCTGTTGTGACACAGCGATAGGTATTTTTTGAAGACCTATCCAGAAATGTTATATCGCATTTCTGGAGCAGATGAAACTTGAACCTAAGCCTTTGGATCAGAGAAAAAGATGCTACCACTCTGATATTTGGGTAATAAAACACCCACAAAGGTGCCGTTACAATTGCATTTTTTAAAACTAGGAGAAGGCGCTGATTTTAACAGGTCAGCATAACTTTTCTTGATTACCAACTGCGTACCGCTTTCATTAGGTATTCTGTATGCTTCCTCCGTGTTGCCACTTTAAGTGAATAAAGCTGGGAGTTCATTCATTATTGATGGAATCGCACGCATGCAATCGTAGGACCTGTCCTTATTGACAGTTCAATTTGTCTCCATTGCCTTCAGAAAGTGGTGCTGATCCTTTTATTTCTGTTAATCAGAGTAAGCTGTGTACGCTCAGGAAGGAGAGATCACATACAGCTCATAAAATCATAGAGATGACCTGCATGGAAACAGACCTTTCAGTCCAACTCGTCAATGCTGACCAAACATCCTAAATTAATCTAATCCCATTTGGCAGCATTGGGCCCATATCCCTCTAAACCCTTCCGATTCACATACCTGTCCAAATGCCTTTCAAATGTTGTAATTTTACCAGCCTCCACCACTTCCTCTGGCAGCTCATCACATACATGCACCACCTTCTGTGTGAAAAAGTTGCCCCTTAGGTCCCTTCTAAATCTTCCCCCTCACCTTAAACATATGCCGTCTAGTTCTGGATTGCTCCATATTGGGGAAAAGACCTTGGCTGTTCACCCTATCCATGCCCCTCAGGATTTTATAAATTTCTATAAGGCCACTCAGCCTCTGATGCACCAGGGAAAATAGCCCCAGCCTATGCGGCCTCTTCCCATAGCTTAAACACTTTAAGCCTGGAAGCATCCCTGTAAATCTTTTCTGAACCCTTTCAAGTTTCACAACATCTTTCCCATAGCTGACAGACCAGAACTGAATGCAGTATTCCAAAAGTGGCCTAACCAATGTCCTGTAAACTGACCATTGGACTGAGACACAGCCCGAGTGGATATATAGTTCAGGGAATTTGGAGGCAGTATGGAATTCGGCGCAGAGGGGAAAAAAATGCTTGTTGCTTGCTGTTTTAATTCATAATTTATAAAGATTTTCATAAGGCCTAGCACAAAAGAAAGAGTGATATCACAGGAAAACCATAAGTCTTTTGGTTGGTAATAACTACTAATTTGACTATCTATTATAAAGTATTTTTGGATTGAACATGAAAAGGGGAAATATTTTCAGGTGACAAACTTAAAAAAAAGTAGGAAATTTATACGAATCAAATTAAGAATTAAGTAAATCAAATAGAGATGTCGGGCCAGGCCATGTGTTGGATCTGCATGATGTGGGAACTTATGGATCCTGTTGTGGTTCATAGTGAACTCTGGGTCAGAGCTGATGACTAGATTCTGCACTTCAAACACTACAACACATCCGGGCGGAGGAGAGTTACCTGGACATTATGTTTCAGGAAGGAAATAACACCCCTCAGTTTAACTGCCTTGAAATTGTGATCAGGCGGGAGGATTTGACTGTGAGCAAGGCAGGTAGTGGGGTCAAGAATGTCATGCTGAAGGAGCTTCAGTCCTTGAGCTTGTCTAACACGTTTGAGATTCTGAATCCCCGTGAGGATGAGAGTGAGGGCTGCATTTTGGATGAGCAAACTGACCATAGTACCAATTGATCAAGGTACAGGGAGCCATTCATGACAAGGGAGAAAAGAGAAAAGATGTTGCAATTGAGGCTAGTACATTTAGGGGAATAGACACTGTTCTCTGTGGCCACGATCGAGAGTACAGAAGGCTATGTTCCAGCCGGTGTCCAGCTTCAGAATATCTCATCGGGGCTGCAGAGGAACTTGGAGTGGGAGGGGAAAGATCCAGTTGTCATGGTAGTAGATAAGTAGCATTAATATAGGTGGAAAGAGGAACAAAGTTCTGCTGAGGGAATATGAGCAGCTGGGACCTAAATTAGCTGGGACCTAAACAAGACCACAAAGGTAATAATTTCCAGGATACTATTTAGCTATGGGCTATTTAGCACAAGGTCAACAAGATTAAGGAGGGGTCTCCAAGATTGGTGTGGGAGAAACAAGTTCAAAGTTTTGGGAAATTACTGGGAAGGATGAGCTATTCCAATGGGATAGATTCCAAATCGAGGCAGCATGGTAGATCAGTGGTTAGCCTCACAGCGCCAGGCATCTGGGTTCGATTCCACCCTCGGGTGACTGTGCAGACTCCACACAGACATTCTCCCCATGTCTGTGAGGGTTTCTGTCAGGTGCTTTGGTTTCCTCCCACAGTCCAAAGATGTGCAGGTTAGGTAGATTAGCCATGGTAAATGGGAATTGGGTAGGGCGGCTGGGTCTGGGTGGGATACTCTTTTTGGAGGGTCAGTGCAGACTCAATGGGACATGTGGCTTCTTTCTGCACTGTAGGGATTTTAAGATTCTCTGAATCATGCTGGGACCAGAGTCCTAATGAATCACATAACTAGGGCTATGGAAAGGGCTTTAAACTGAATAGTATGGGTTGAGTGGGTTCTCTTGCATGGAAAACTGTGGAAAAAATGGATGGAAATCTATGGAAAAGGGGGTGGGAGGGGAGTTCAGCTGAGGTTATTAATGTTTCTAAAACAAGTAGCAGGACAGCGATATGGAAAAACTCAGCAATCTAACGTTGGGGACAACTATGAGAAAGGGTGCCGTACTTAAATGTACACAGGACACAAAACAAGGTAAATGACCTTGTAGCACAGATTGAAACTTGCAGGTGTGATGTTCTGGGTATCTTGGATACATGGCTGCAAGGGGATCACGGCTGGGAACTAAACATCTAAGGATACGCATCTTATTGAGAGAACAGACAAATGGGCAGTGGGGCTGGCGTTGCTTTGTTCGTAAGAAATGAAGTCAGAAAACATAGAATCTGTGTGAAGAGTTGAGGAACCCAAAAGAAAAAGGTTGGGAATCACATGCAGGCCTCCTAGCAGTCGCGAGGATGTGAGGTAGAAAATAAATCAGGAGATAGAAAAGTATTGTAAAAAAGGAACAATTACAATAGCTATGGGATCTTCAACATGCAGGTGGACTGGGAAAATCAGGTTTGTAGTGGATCCTAAGAAAAGGATTTCGCGGAATGTCTACTAGACTGTTTGTTTTTTGGAGCAACTTTGGTACAGCCTGCTCAGGAATTGCCATTCTGGATTTGGTGATATGTAATGAGGCAAACTTGATTAGGGAGCTTAAGGTGAAGGAGCCTCTAGGAGGAAGTAACCATAATATGATAGGATTCACCCTGCAGTTTGAGAGGAAGAAGCTGGAATCAGATGTAACATTATCACAATAGATTGAAGACAACTACAAAGCCATACAGGAGGAGCTGGCCAGAGTTGATTGGAAGGGAAGCCTAGCAAAAAAAAAAATGGTAGAGCAGCAAATCAGGAGTTTCTGGGGGTAATTCAGGAGGTAGAAATTTATCCCAAGGAAGAAGAAATGTACCAAGGGGAAGATGAGGCAACAAGGGAAGTCAGGACATAATAAAAGCAAGAGAAAAGCATACAATATAGTGAAGATTAGTGGGAAGCCAGAAAAATGGAAAATCTTTAAAAACCAGCAGAGAACAATGCATTTTTAAAAAAAAAGCAATAAGTGAGGAGAAGATGAAATATGAGGGTAACTAGTTAGTGATATAAAAGAAGATTGCAGAAGGGCAAACATAAGTGTAGTGGTTATTACTAAGGAGAAGGTGCTTGGAAAGCTAAAAGGTCTGAAGGTGAATAAATCACCCAGACCAGATAGACTACACGCCATAATTCTGAAGGAGATAACTGAGGAGATAGTGGAGGCATTGGTGGTGTTTTGTCAAGAATCACTAGATTCAGGGAGGGTCCCAGAAGACTAGAAGATGGCTAATGTAACACCCTTGTTTAAGAAGGAAGGAGGCAGAAATTGTAAGCTAGTTAGCCTGACCTCTGTCATAAAATTGGCAAAATCTTAATTAAATCTTATTAAGAATGAGATTGCAGAGTGCTTGGAAGTAAATGGTAGAATAGGGCTGAGTTAGTAAGTTTTGTCTCGGACAGGTCATGTCTGAGAAATCTGTTAGAATGCTTTGTGGTAGTAATAGGCAAGTTAGACAAAGGAGAGCCAGTCAATGTGATCTATTTGGATTTTCAGAAGGCCTTTGACAAGGTACCACATAAGAGGCTGCTAAGTATGATAAAATGAGAGCTCATGGTGTTAGGGACAAGGTACTGGCATGGATAGAGGATTGGCTGACTAGCAGAAGGCAGGGTGTGTGGATAAAGGGGTCTTTTTCAGGTTGGCATTGGGTGACAAGTGGAGTTCTTCAAGTGTTGGTGTTGGGACCAGAACTGTTTTACATTAACAATTTGGATAAAGGAACTGTGAGCATTGTTCCTAAGTTTGCCAATGACATAAAGGTGGGTGGAGGGACAGATAGTGTTAAGGAAGCAGGAATGCTGCGGAAGGATTTAGACAGGCTAGAAGAGTGGCAAAGAAGCGATAGATGAAATATAATGTGAGTTAGTCATGTCTGAGAAACCTGTTAGAATGCTTTGTGGCAGTAATGAGCAAGTTAGACAAAGGAGAGCCAGTCAAAGTGATCTATTTGGATTTTCAGAAGACCTTTGACAAGGTACCACATAAGAGGCTGCTAAGTATGATAAAATGAGGGCTCATTTTAAAATGAGTGGCAAAGAAGTGGTAGATGAAATATAATGTGAGTTAGTCATATAAAACAATCCATGTAATCACTGGCATGTTCCTTGATTAGTATCGTTTTTACATTAGCCAAATAATAATTCAGCACTGAGGCTGGAGCATTTGCAATAGTTAAGCAATTCTTTTACCTGTACCAGGTATCCATTTGAGCTTATTTAATTAAGACCTTGTTACAGGTGGTTCTGTGCTGTCGTAGACCTGTGCCTACTAGCAATAGAGTTCAGATTAAATTTCTTAGTTGTGAAACCCCATTGTAAGGATCACATCACAACTGAATATATATTGTCATCAAGGCAGTTTAGATTAAAGAATGTGCCACTAATTTCGCATCATTAGAAATAAACTTGACAGCTCTGATTGATCAAAACAGCCGATTTCTTTGTTCGGTCCGATCTGAACGAACTGCAAACATTTAAATTGAAAGAATTGTGTGAGAAATAATTGCTAAAGAACTTGCTGGTACAAACATTCTTTTACAATTATTCTCTATATCTATCAGAAAGAAAAAGACATCAGATAAATGTCCAGAATTCTCAATCACAGCAAACTTAGTTTTAACCAGCACCCTCGATAAACCAACAAAAATTGTATACCTCAAATACCACACGTTTATTGCATTATTCTGTCAAATTATTAGATTTTTAAAATTTATTTACCTCAATGTAAATCTACTTGTTGTTCAATCGATGGCTGCATGAAATATCAACAGCTGATTCAATTTTGAGTTGATTTTTCCCTAAATACTGCAATATCCGAATTGTCAGTTAAGGGTACAAGTGAGAAGGCTCTCTGCTGGGAAGTTTTATTTAAGGCAAAGTTGCATTATTATTTAAGAATAACAGTGATGCGTACACACCCTGTATTATGTTTCTATGACTTAGTGTGTGTTTTTACATGATGTGGACCTCTTGACTCAAACAATCCCTACAGTGTGGAAGCGCATCAAGTCCACACTGACCCTCCAAAGAAAATCCCACCCCAACCCATTCCCCTACCCTATAATCCTGCGTTTCTTATGGTTAACCCACCTACCCTGCACAACATGGGTAATTTAGCACGGCCAATCCATCTAAACCGTAAATCTTTAAACTGTGTGGAAGGAAACTGGAGCACCCAGAGGAAACCCAACCAGACACGTGGAAAATGTACAAATTCCACACATACTGTCACCCAAGGCTGGGATCGAACCTGGGTCCCTGGCTCTGTTAGGCAGCAGTGCTAACAACTGAGCCACCCCATGCCATCCACGGGAGTTAGCCAAAATGTTTTATCAACTGGCACACTCCTTGTCCCATAGGTGTCAGTTAATAAAACATTTGCTGTATTACCTTCAGGTAAGATGACCAGACTTGGCTGTAAACTTTCCCAGGCAGAAGCTGACTGACTGCTACCATATGAAGAGTGGCCATTTGGCAAGTGCCTCTGGTGATGTGTCTTATCAACACGTTTTCGAAAGGAGGAAAGAAAATGAATTAGAAAATCCAAAGGAGTTGGGCGAGGCAAAGCATCCAAAATCTATATGTATTTCTATGATCCAGGTCAACACTACATCTTCGAAGTAACACAGTGTGAAGCTGGAGGAACACAGCAGGCCAGACAGCATCAGAGGAGCAGGAAAGTTGACGTTTCAGGTCGGGACCCTTCTTCAGAAACGGGGAGGGGGAAGGGAGCTGAGAAATAAATAGAGAGAAGAGGGGTGGGGCTGGGGAAGGTAGGTGAGATGGTGATAGGTGTGTGCAGGTACGGAGTGGTGGGGATTGGTCAGTGAGGTGGAAGGGATGGATAGGTGGGAGAGCTGATGGACAGGTTGTGTCTTGTCAAGGAAGTGGGGATGAGAGAGAGGGTTGGTTGTGGGATGAGGCTGGGGGTGGGGAGATTTTGAAACTGGTAAAATCCACGCTTCGGTCATTGGGCTCTAGGCTCCCAAGGTGGAATATGAGATGCTGCTCCTCCCGTTTGCGGGTGGTAACATTGTGACATCTTTGAAGTGTCTCTTTTTTTGGCTGCAGATTCATGTGTCAAATCTATCTGGAGCAAGTTAACGTTAAAAGCACAAAACTGCCCTTAATGAAAATCAGATTAGCCTTCTTTGTGAGGGTTGCAAGAGATAGAACATGCGACTCTATGTGCTTTGGGGTGTTCTTGTCTGAGATTTTGAGGACAAATGATTGTAAAGTCAGAAGGGCTTTGTGCCTGAGCTAATATGGATGTGGAGCCCAGAATCTGGAAGCCCCATCCTCCTTTTTCATCAGAACCTGCCTATCACTACATTTCATAGGGGTGAGGTGGAGTGAGCAAAAGAAGCATGAAGCTTTATGGTAACTTCCACATTATACTTGAAGAAGAATGCAAGCCTACCCTTTGACTTGCCACACAAGAACAGCATCAACTTAAAAGACAATTTTGAGGATTCAGTTAGACAAGATGCAGCAAAATGGAATCATTAAGAGTATGGGAGTACACAGACTGGTGTAGCTCCAAAAATGTGTATAAAGAAGGATGGATCTCCTAATCCAAGTAAAATAGTGCATATAAAAGCTGTTCCAATTCCTCAGGACAGAGGTAAACTTCTAAGATCTCTGTGCCTCTTTAATTTCTGTCATCATACATCACCATTTTGCTCAAAATCCTTCATCATTGTGGGAATTATTGATAAAGGCATCACTTTCCTGTGGCACAAGGACCACCAGTACCCCTTGGAAGCACAGTCATTACCGAAAGCAAAAAACATGTAATTTTGTACCCCAGGTAAACAATTGTCCTGAAGCTGGAATCTCACAAAAGAGTCTGGGAGCATACATACAAAAAGGTAAACCAATTACATTTGCTTTCTAGTGATAATGGGCCAAACTCTAGTTGGCAACTGCACCCATTGAATGACAATTCAACCTTACAGACACTGTCACCCAAATGGCAGATGATCTTCCATTAAGAACCACCACACAAAGCACTGAAAGAACATAAGAACTTTATGTTTACTTTTTATTTGTTTCAAAACTCTAGCAATAGTGCAGTCTGAACACTCATGCATTTTTCATTTTGGAATCATGCAATTTCATGCCTATCTATTTGGCAAAGAGTTTGAGACTGATCACAAACCACCAGAGATGCTTTGGTGGCACCATTGATTTTGTGTACTGCACCATCTCCTGACAAAGGTCCAAGGTTATTGTGAGTTCGGGTACACATCAGGTAGCTTTTCTTTATTCACTCATGGGATGAGGGTGTCACTGGCTGGGCCAGCATTTATTGCCCATCACTAATTTCCCAGAGGGCAGTTAAGAATCAACCACATTGCTATGGGTCTGGAGTCACATATGGGCCTGACCAGGTAAGGATGGCAGTTTCCTTCCCTAAAGGACATTAGTGAACCCGGTGGAATTTTTCTGACAATTGACCATGATTTCATGGTCATCCTTAGACTAATAATTCCAGCTTTTTTTAAAAATTGTATTCAAATTCTACCATCTGCCCTGGTGGGATTTGAACCCTGGTCCCCAGAACATTAGCTGAGTCTCTGGACTAATAGTCTAAGTGATAATATCACTAAGTACTAGGTACCACTTGATGGTCACATTGAACATACTCTGCAAGCTACCCAACCCATTAAAAACAGAAGATAGGATCTGCAAGTTGGCTTAATTAACATCAAATCTGAAGACGGTCTGGCAACTGTCAACAATAAGAAATGGCAATGATTGCACACTGCAGAAGCTGTGGCCAAAATCATTGAAGGATTCAATTGAGCACATCTATGAATATTTGAGACTATTTTAGCCTTTTCAAGATTGTGTGTTGTCTGGCAGGAAAGCAGATCCTCATGCAGATTCTTTCTTGGTGACCTGATTCTTCACCCGCTTCATGACTCTCTCTCTCTCTCAAGCATTAATCAGATAAGAAGATTCAGAAGAGAATTGGCGTATTTGCCATCATCACCTGTGACATCGAGATCCTTGTTAAGAACTGTGGACATTTCAAGAGTGTATAATAAGTCACTGCAAAGAAGTCTTGATACCCCATGAAGTCACTGGTTATTCTTACTTTACTGCTGTTACTTCCACAACTGGTTCAAAATCCCACAGCACCTGAGATGGACCTTTTTTTTTGAAGGATCTCCCTTGGAATATTACAGCACCCCTAGCTGGTTCAGAACTCTTTCAGAGATAAAAGGTTTTCTAGAGGGAGGATCTGCCAATGTGGTATACTGCATCCGCTGTACCCGTTGTGGCTTCCTCTACATCGGGGAAACCAAGCGGAGGCTTGGGGACCGCTTTGCAGAACACCTGCACTCAGTTCGCAACAAACAACTGCACCTCCCAGTCGCGAACCATTGCAACTCCCCCTCCCATTCCTCAGACGACATGTCCATCCTGGGCCTCCTGCAATGCCACAGTGATGCCACCCGAAGGCTGCAGGAACAGCAAATCATATTCATCCTGGGAACCCTGCAGCCCAATGGTATCAATGTGGATTTCACAAGCTTCAAAATCTCCCCTCCCCCTACCGCATCCCAAAACCAGCCCAGCTCGTCCCCGCCTCCCTAACCTGTTCTTCCTCTCACCTATCCCCTCCTCCCACCTCAAGCCACACCCCCATCTCCTATCTACTAACCTCAGCCCGCCCCCATGACCTGTCCGTCCTCCCTGGACTGACCTATCTCCTCCCTACCCCCCCACCTACACTCACCTTTACTGGCTCCATCCCCGCCTTTTCGACTTGTCTGCCTCCTCTCCACCTATCCTCTCCTCTATCCATCTTCTATCCGCCTC
>JAHRHZ010000025.1:34191529-34220042 GCA_024137785.1 Ginglymostoma cirratum
TGATGCTGCTTGGCCTGCTGTGTTCATCCAGCCCCACACCTTGTTATCTCAGAACTCTTTCTGTTTACAGACCGCCCAACTCCAGTTGGCACCTTCACCCCTTGAATTAAAATTCAACCTTACAGGCATTGTCTCCCAAATGGCAGATGATTTCCCATTCAGAATCACCACACACAAAGCACTGAAAGAACATAGAACTTGTTGTTTACTTTTTATTAAGAGAAAATGTTTTGTCTTATTGCTTAGCATGCTAAATTATCAGAGGTATCCCACCGAGATTGCCAATTGCTGCATCAGCATTGTAAGGGTGACATTAACTTACACAATATCAGTTATGTATATGAACAACGCACAAATTAATCTCACTGGATTTCGAATAATATATGTGTGAGTTGTAGTACTTGACAGTGTAATTTATTCCTGCATTTCTAAAATTATTTTGCCATAAAATGGCATACAAATTTTAGCCAGCCAGCATGCACTCAGTCTATTCTATCCCCACAGTCTGTTGGATGCAGGGTTTGTTGTTTATCTATATGCTTCAGACTACTGAAGGCCAAATCACTTTCAGAAGAGCTTTATATATCATTCACAGATATTACTAATCTGTTCCTCAGAGGGTAATCTGTTTTTCTCTCCTAATTAGACGGGTTATAATCTAATAATCCGTACATGCCATTTTTAATGGCAGTAGTAACTGATGGAAGAAAAACTGACAGTTACCAGGTTTTATGCTTTAATAGTTTTACTTCTTCTCATGTCACATCAGGTTGCGTAGATTAGAGGAAAAGAAATCTGAAACCACAGATGTGCGTTAATAAGATTTTCCTTTGCCTATGAATCATATTGTTGCTTAGTCGGACAGAACTTGAATTTTGTTGAAAAGAGAGACAGGTTACCAAGCTTTTTAGTTTGCACTTAGAACAAAGGCAAGAATGCTGAATGTCAAATGATCGTCAAAACTTCTAGGAAAGAAAAGCATGCCATCTGCTTGTCAGTTTGACTCTGATCGACAAAGGCACCATTACAGAGAAGGCAACTGTTCCCATGAAATTTAACAATATCAAATGGCTCAAACATATTCATCCTGTTTGCAGAGAACTGGGCCCTATGAATAAATACATGTCAAAGGAAAGCAAGTATAAATGTTCCATGTTATGAGGTTGACTGATCATCTTAAATTCTTTTAGTGTAGATACTGGCACACTTGTCATAGTTTTCCTGCTCCTCTGATGCTGCTTGACCTGCTGTGTTCATCCAGCCCCACGCTTGTTATCTCGGATTCTCCAGCATCTGCAGTACCTTTTATCTCTGATAGTTTAACAGTTGCTGCCCAGTTGTGGAACAGTGGACTTTTTTTTTATTGGAATTTGGAAAAACAGGCTGCTTGGGATTTGAAACAAATTCAAGAAATAAAAGATTTATTGTTAGATACGAATCCGCATTGAGCAGCAGTTATTGCACAATCCTGAGCGTGTTAATAGCTACCCTAATGAGCAGCTTTAAGCTAATCATTTGCGTTTGTAATGTGGTTCCTTTGTGCTTTCTAGAGGCAATTTACATTCATAAGTAGGGACCCCTTCTTCGAAAGCAAGTGGAATATATTCAAGGCATATGTCCTCTTCGAATTACCCGTGACCTTGGGTAGTCTCTGGACTCCCATTTCTTTTTCCATGGCATTTCTCAGGTCATTCCAAGTTATTTGCCCACCCAACCAATACCTTTGTCTCCTGCAATAAAATATGTTTTATACATTTGATGTGTTTGTTCTGCTGTGTGCAAGATGAAACACTGCAACAACATTTCCTTTTGGCAATAATCCAATTGTTATTAAAATTTTGGTCAGAACATAGTGGTTTTATATTACTGACAAGCAGTGATGAAAAATGGAATTGAGATGAAAAAGTTCACTGATGAAAATTAGTGTTCCTCCCACTTTCATAATTTTATGCCCTGTTCCTCGGCTGACAGATGAAAAGTCATTTTCTTCATTGCCTGTTCTGAATAAGTGAGACTTGGATTATTTAGGTTACCATTAGGAATGATGTTTCTCAACCTCTCCCTTTGCCTGAGGCATGGCGACCTTCTGGTTTGATCAACACCAATTGTTTTTCTTTCATAAGAACACAACACTATCCTAAATTTACCTGTGTTTGGTTTAGCTCAGTGGGCTAGATGGCTTATTGTGATGCCAACAGCATGGGTTTAATTCCTACATGGGCTAAGGTTACCACAAAAGAATTTCTTTTGCAACGTCTCTCTCATCTGAAGCATGGTGACGCTCAGGTTAAACCACCACCAATCATTTCTCTGTAATGAGAGAACAGCTCTAGGACCTGGGAGGACTATGACAAACTTACCTTTACATTACCTCCTATAGTAATATCTTAAAATGCTTCAGGTATGACAAAATACTTTGGAAACCAATGACTTTCTATGCCAGTAAATATGGCAATGATTTTGCATTAGCAGGAACCCTCAAAGAGCGCATTTATCAGAAAAGACAAGTTGGGATACGTTAATGATTCTCTATCTGCTGTCAACACATAGTGCTGGGAGATTTTAACATTACTTTAACTTTCAAAGAAATGGGTTGTTTTGTTGTTTCAATGTGGTGAGAAGTAAATTGATGGCAAAATTTATAAATTACATCCAAATAGAAGTGCATGAACAATTGTGATGAAAATTAAAGACTTATTATTGCTATTAATAATTATTATTCAGGAACAAGGGTACTAAAGTGGACTGAAACTCATACAGCTGCAAGTTTGATTTATATATCTACATTGCGTGTTAAGGGGGACATAGCTTTAGTTTCATTTTTGAGTTCTACGATTGTTATAAGATTCTGAGGAAATGCTTATCATGCATTTAAATGAGGCTTTTAAGATCCTTGAGGCAGAATAGTTCAGTGCCTTGGAAACAATGGTAGAAGAGAGAGGGAAAGATAAAAGGGCTGTTCCCTCGCACGAAGGCTCCCTATGAGATGTGGAGTCAAATTACTTTAGAAAGTCAACTCTGTAGAAGGGCAGTGAATGCATAGGTTGCTTTCAGAGAG
The DNA here is from genome assembly GCA_024137785.1 of Ginglymostoma cirratum. Lineage (NCBI taxonomy): Eukaryota > Metazoa > Chordata > Chondrichthyes > Orectolobiformes > Ginglymostomatidae > Ginglymostoma > Ginglymostoma cirratum. The sequence continues at coordinate 34,194,588 of JAHRHZ010000025.1, forward strand.
AGCAGCAAACCAATCAATGGAATGCAAGTCTGGAACAGCAGCAACACAGTTTAAACAGTCTCCAAAACAATTGGGTTAAAAGAAAAGTAGTCTTGTGGTTTAAAGTTAGGAAGAGAAACAAAAGTTTAAAGAACTGATGTTTTGAAAAGATGTGAGCTGCATTCACAATTTGTGTAAAGGTCTTGGGAAGGGACATTAACTAAAGAAATAGCAAATTATCAAAAAGAAATGAGTTGCTGCTTTGCCAAAAGAATATGGAACTTTAGAAAGGTTTCGCTAAGGTTTGAGTATCTGTAAAGTTTTTGTGGGTAAAAGGGTTGAATTTTTATTTCTGATGATTGCAGTAAGATTGTTTCGATTAGTTCTCATAGTATAAAATAGTTAACTTTTCCCCTTTTGTCTGTAATAAATGTTATTTTGTTGAAATTATTACGTTTCCCTATTGTGAATGTGTTTAATGATTGACTATCATAGTCAGCAAGTTGCAAAACTAAAACATTCAGGCCAGCACTTACTCTGGGATCAGACTTGTCCAATATTACCAGCAGCTGGAATCTTAATACAATGAAGCTATGGCAAGTTTTCTTTTTAAAAAAAACAGATTGGGAAAATGAGAGTTTTGGATGAATATAAAACAGGAATGATCCTTGGCATTTTTTTTCTTTTTTTAATTTGGAGTCCTACAGTGCAGAAAAGGCTCTTTGGTCTATTGTTTCCATGCCAGTCAAAAACAAGAGTTTGACTATTCTAGTCCAACGCTAAACTATTGTGTGAATTGGAGCCAAATCAGATGTTGAAAGGAAAATAGAGAGAGAAAAAAACATTGAAGGTAAATTAAACAAAACAAAAAGCAAAGGTGAGAAATATTTCTTATTACAATCTTTTGCAACAATTCACTGCTGTAGATTGAAACTCTACAGTTCTAATTGTTTCATTCCTCGACCTTAGAGTTTTAGCAGCATTGCAAAAAACATAAATCTCCTCATTCCTATTGTTGCTTTTCCCACTTTAATATCAGTTTTTATGCATAGAGTTTAGTTTGTTTTTGCCACATAGGTTCAGCACTTTATTCAGGTTCATGAGGCAGTTAATGGTGAGATTTCATAAATGTGAACATAATGACAGAGTACTACAAATCATCCAATAATTTGTGGTGATTCGTAGGGGGCACATCTCTTCCTTGACAACAATTGCTGAGGTTATTTACACACGAATAATGCCACGTGCATTTAATTCACTGTTATTTTCCCAGCAAATTCTGAGTCAGTGTTTCTGGCATGGTTGTGGTTGTGGCATGGAACAGGTTTGACAGTTCTCTCTACCTCACCACATGGATGCATGTAACCAGTTAGTCACTTCACTGAGATGAATCTTCCATATTGGTGTGAGTGTTCGTAATTTGCAGCACTCTGCCAGTATCTTTACACTAATGGAATCTCACCACTAACCATCCATGAATCTGAAGAAAGGGCTGAACTTGTGTGATAAAAGCAAATTAAATTCAGTACAGAAAATAAAGTCTAATATTTAATTATGAGAAATGAAAATTTTGATGAGGGGACACATGTTCCTGCATTCCTGCTGAAACTCTGAGTGTAAGTAATAATCCTTTCCTTCCATATTGCTTCAAACCAGAAGTAAAATCCCAATGTGCTGCTCACTTGTTTGGTGATCCCATGTAAATATATAGACAAAATGTTCCATTTAAGCAACAAAACTTTCTCCCAAATGAATCCACCCACATTGAACGATGTTTCACAGATTATTAGCTAGCTGTGTTTTGGTTCAATTATTAGCCAATTCAGATTCTTGCAATTTTGTACACTTTTTTCATAGACATCATTTCTTATTTTAATCCTATTGTCAAGTAGACAAAAAAATGTTTGAAAGCTTTAGTTAACGTTTTTTGTGGATGTTGCTCCAAGACAGTGCATGCAATCATAAACTTGTTTTAACTATTTTTTACCTTAGCATTTCAATCACTGCAGTAGACTGGGACGTCAGAACATATTGTTCATGTATGTAAGTTCACGGCTCATTTAAAGTAGGGACCAATATGCAGTACTCCTTTTTATCATCATTGTGCAAAATACGTTGACCCAGAAATGGAACTAGTTCAGCCTGAATGGCAGAATCAATTTAGATTTACACTTTGAAGCCGGTATTGAAAGTATCAGATCTCAGCATTCCATCTCTCACAAGTCAGAGTGATGAGGAGCACAGAGAGAGAACTTGGCATGGTGCCATAGAATTCAGCTCCTGTGAGCACATTCATTAATGTATTGGGGTACTTGGGCTTGTATCAGAAGTTATTCATGGTGTCTCCTGAGCTAATTCAATGAACAATTGATTTGGGTCAACCGAGGAACATAAATTTTTGTGTCCATAGATTATATTGCATTTACTCAAATGTATTGTGCACAATGAGATCAGCAAGGTTTTGAATCAGATTCCAGTAATAGCCATAAGTCATGTGGTAGTAACATTGCAGCAATGTTGCCACAGCATTTTGCTTTCCGTATCAATATCACCTTTAATGTTGACTTTTATTCAGCTATTTATTGACTTATTGCTGCTGCAAGTCCTATCAATCTGAGCTTCTGTCTAATACAGAAATGTTTGTGTACAGCCATACTTGCTAAGAAAACACAATGACCAAACTCTCAATCATTTCCTGCTGAATACACATCAGCTTGCAACACTGCAATACTTCAATCTTCACCAGTGCAGTGCAGGGGAGGCAACAGCCTAGCGGTCTTCTTGCTGGAAGTTCTCTGGACCTGGGTTCAAATCCCACCATGACAGATGGTGGAGTTTTAATTTAAAAAAAATGAAATTAAGAGTCTGATGATGACCATGTTAATTGTCAGGAAAAACACATCTGGTTGACTGATGTGCTTCAGAGAAGGAAACTGCTGGCCTTTCCTGGTCTGGCTCACATATGACTCCAGACCCACAGAAAATTTGGTTGACTCTCAACTGCTGTGTGGGCAATTAGGGATCAGCAATAAATGCTGGCCTACCTCATGATGCCTTTATCCTCTGAATTAAAATTTTAAAAAATTATGTAAGATGATAGGTGCAACTTTTGCAATTGGCTATCCGGTATCAAATTTTCATCAGAACCTTGTGATCCTACCCCTAGAGTTGTACCATCCCATATCATCGTAATATCCTGCAACAAAGGAGGGGCATTTGCAAGAACCACCCAAGAGACCTTAGCTTACAGGAAGGTTCTTTGACCCTTTATCTATTTCCAGTTGATTGAAAGAGCTACCCAGTTAGTGCCACTACCTTGTCATTTCTCCCTAACCCTCCAAATGTTTTCCATTTCAAGCATTTATCTGATTTACTTCATAAACTTGCTACCGTCTATGCTTCCCTCAACCTGTCTGGCAATTTGCAGGAATCTTGTGTGATAGTTTTTCTTGCAAAAAAATTGAGGATTCTTGATGTCTGTTCTGAACGTCATTTGAAGTTCAAAGCTCACAGCCCCCTGCTTCTACTACTATCCATAAGCTGTAAGATGTTTTGTTTTTAAAAGAAAAACACCAAAAGTAACATCAAGTGTACTTGAGAATGAATTCATGTTAATTAAAAATAAATACATGAAAAACATGTTTGATGATAAAGGAAGCTGTAATACAGACTTAAGGTTCAGTTGAACAATCTCCTGGAAGCTATTCCCTGTTTGCATTATCTGAAATTTTTAATGAGGCTGTTTGCTTCAGAAACACATTCAACATCCCAGTGTTCTCCATAAGATATATACATAATGCTGTGTGCATATTGTTTGATTCCTCTTTGGTATCATAGAAAGAGTGTTGAAAAGATATGTTTATATTTACTGTCCTTTCACGCCAAGTGAAGGACACTTTATAAAAATACTCTCACTAATTTCATCATAATCTCCTGTGATAATTTTTGACAAATGGAAATGGCAAAGTGTGGGACACAGTTAATATAAAAAGCAAACTACACATTGGCTCACATTAAAAAAAATGCCTGACTTCTCTGTTCAATGTATGACCAGCTGATCTTCCGTGAAGTCAGATACAGTGAAACAAAACAAAGGGGAATTGGTGGCTCAATGGTTATACCATTAGCCCAGAAATCCCGAGCTGCTCTGGGGACCTGGGTTTGAATCCCACCATTGCAGATGGTGAAATTTCAATTTAATAATAATCTGGAATTAAGATTAGACTAAGGGCACCTGTGTAACTGTCCTAAAAACCTATCTGTCCTGCCGATGAAGAAGCTCCAGGATCTGTCTGTCTTTTAGGGAAGAAAATCTGTTGTCCTGACCTGTCTGGCCTACATTTAACTCAAGACTGATAACAGTGTGGTTAACTCTTAACTGTGCTTACAAGCCACTCAATGGGCAATTAGGGATGGGCAGTAAAAGCTGGCCAGTCAGCAATGCCCATATCCTGTGAATAATTTTAAAAAATACTGCCCTGAACTTTCTGGAGTGCCCCATTAGTTAGGTTTATTATTACGTGTTTAGATTTAGTTTCCATATCCCTTATTTTCTTAACTACATAGTGACTACATACTTTGGTTCTGTCTTCACAAAAAAGGACACCAAACAGACACCAGAATTGTTGGAGGAGGCAAGGTTTAGTGAGAGAGAAGAGCTGAGGGAGATCAATATTAGTAAAGAAATGGTGCTGAGAAAATTTGTTGAGATTGAAGGCTGATAAATCCCCAAAGCCTGATAATCTACATCCCAGAGTACTTAAGGCAGTAGCTCTTGAAATAGTGGATGCATTGGTGGTCATCTTCCAGAATTCTATAGACTCTGGAACAGCCCCTATAGATTGGAGGGTGGCAAATGTCACTCCAATATTCAAAAGGGGAGGTAGAGAGAAAACAGAATTATAGACCTGTGAGCCTAACGTCGGTAGTGGGGAAAGTTCTTGAATCCATTGTCAAGGATTTTATAACGGAGTATTAAGAAAGCAGTGGCAGGATCAGACACAGTCAGCATGGATTTATGAAGGGGAAATCATGCTTGACAAATCTGTTGGAATTCTAACGAAGATGTAACCAGTAGAGTAGACGAAGTGGGAGGGTGGTAGTCAATGTAGTTTATTTGTACTTTCAGAAAGCGTTTGATGAAGTCCCACATAAGAGATTATTGTGCAAGATTAAAGCGCATGGAATTGGGGAAAGTATATTGAGATGGATAGGAAACTGGTTGGCAGAGAGGAAACAGAGTAAGAATTAATGGGTCCTTTTCAAATTGGCAGTAACTACTGGGGTGCCACAGGGATTGGTGTTGAGATGCCAGCTATTCACGATATATATCAATGATTTGGGTGAGGGAACAAAATGTAACATCTCCAAGTTTGCAGATGATACCAAGTTGGATGGGAGGTTGAACTGTGATGAGGCTATAGAGATCCTTCAGCATGATCTCGACAGGTTGGGTGAGTGGACAAATCAATGGCAGATGTAGTGCAATTTAGGTAAATGTGAGGTTATTCACTTTGGAAGCAAAAACGAGAAGGCAGATTACTACCTGAATAGCTACAAAATTGGGAGAGGGGAGTGTGCAATGGGACCTAGGTGTCCTTGTGCACCAGTCGCTGAAGGTAAGCAGGTGCAGCAGGCGGTAAAGAAGGCAAATAGTATGTTGGCCTTCATTGTGAGAGGTTTTGAGTACAGGAGCAGGGATGTGTTGTTGCAGTTGTACAGGGCCATGGTGAGGCCACACCTAGAATATTATGTGCAGTTCTGGTCTCCTTTTCTGAGGAAGGATGCTCTTGCTCTCAAAGGAGTGCAGCAAAGGTTTACCAGGCTGAAGCTGGGGATGGCACATCTGACATATGAGGAGAGATTGACTGTGTTGTGCTTGTTTTTGCTGGAGCTCAGATGAATGAGGGGGGATATTATAAAATTCTAACAGGACTGGACAGGGAGGATGTTCTCGACGGTGGGTGTGTCCTGAACCAGGCGTCACAGTCTGAGGATTCGGGGTAGATGATTTAGGACGAAGATGAGAAGACATTTCTTCACCCAAAGAGTGGTGAGCCTGTGGAATTCATTACCACAGGAAGTCGTTGATGCCAAAACGTTAAATGTATCCAAGACGCGACTAGATACAGCACTTGGGGCGAATGGGATCAAAGGTCATGGGGAGAAAGCAGGATGTGGCTGTTGAGTTGGACAATCAGCCATGATCATGAAGAATGGCTGAGCACAGGTTCGCAGTGCTCCTGCTCCTATCTTCTATGTTTCTATGTCTCAGTCCTTGTTGGCTAGTTCTTTTCATGCAAGGAGTTCTAAATGGCAATGTTTTTAGATTTTACCCGCCTTCTGAAATTTCTTTTCAGTTCTGAGTTGATGTTGATTTACATCAAACCCAAAAATAAAGTAACAAGAACTGAAATTTCTGGAAAATCTCAGCAGATCTGGCAACATCTATGGAGAGAAATCAGTTTTAACATTTTGGGTCCATTCGCCCTTCATCAGGACCAACAATAAAGAACTTTGTCCTTTGCTCATGGGATGTGCCATTGCTGTCATGGCTGACATTTATGGTCTATCCTTAATTGCTTTTGAAATGATGATGGTGAGCAGCTTTCTTGAACCATTGTATTCCACATGGTGAAGTTGTGCCATGGTCCTGCTGATGTAGGAGTTCCTGGTCCTTTGGCCCAGGTATCATGCAGGGATGGTGATGTGGTTCCAAGTCAGGGAGCTATGAGAGTTGCAGGTGACCATTTGCTGCCCTTGTACTTGTGATGGTGGAGGCCATGGTTTTGGAATGAGTTACAAAGGAACCCTGTTGTATTGCTATGGTAAATCATGTAGATGGTTTGTATTGCTACTTTAGTGACAGAAAGAGTCATCATTTAAGGTGGCCAATGAGATGCCAATCAGTTGAGCTGTAACAGTGAGTTATTGGCAGGAACAAATACTAATATATTAAGTTTTGCAGAGAAAATAAGATGAATGTGTACAAGAAGTTGGCAAAAGAAACAACATAAAACATATGACACAGATCTCTAAAATACAACTTGTTTGTTGGATCAAATATTCTGGAAATTTTTTAACATGATTCCAATGATCCAGGTAGATTTGATGGATGTATTGTGCTAAAGTAACTGTTAAAATTGATTTCACAATCTTTTGGCCAGATATGGGGTCAGGGTGGGGTTGAAGGAGAAATCTATGAGACTTCCTGTTCTAGGTAGTTGCTCATTAAACACTGCAGGAAGTAAATGATGAATGGATGTTGAGTGAATGAACTTGATTGTTAGGCCACTTTTCAAGGGACTCAGTTACATTCTATTGCTCCATTGTGAGAAATGACCACTTGGGTAAAGTCTCAAACAGTTGTCACGCGCTACACTGGATAAATGCTCCTTTACGAGCGTGATGGAAGATAAAGAGATGTTTTTCATTGAACAATAAATGAAATCTCACCCTCTGCAGCTTGATTTCAAATATCTCCCTCATTTTATCATTGAATGATAAGCAAGTAATTCAAGCCATCCAAAGAATGAGGCAGCACGGTGGTTGAGTGGTTAGCACTGTTGCCTGACAGTGCCTTGGACCTGGGTTCAATTCCACCCTTGGTTGACTGTCTGTGTGGAGTTTGCATGTTCTTCCCATGTTATGTGTGAGTTTAATCCAGGTGATGTGGTTTCCTCCCACAGTCCAAAAATGTGCAGGTTAGGTGGATTGGCCATGGGAGAAGCATGCTTACAGGGTAGGTGGGTCAGATGGTCTTCAGAGGGTTGATATGGGCTGAATGACCTGCTCCCATTGTAGGGATTCTATGAAAAATGGGAAGGTTTCCTGGCTAACCATCATCCCTCAAGCCACAACAGCAAAAATAGTTGCATTGCTCAGTCAATTCTTAGCTGGTATAAGATGGCTACCAGACTCACTTGACTGAAATTCTTGGTAATACATTCTGTGTGAAGTGTTCTGGAAAGTTTTGAAAGATACGAGCAGATAAAACAAATTTGCCCTCTATAACAACTTACTGTCTCTGAGGACTTCCCAAAAAATCTTCACATACAAATGGTTGTTTTGAAAGCCAGATAAAGTGCAATATAAAAGCCAGTTATTTCTTGTTTTTCACTACTCTGAACAGCTGATATTTCTCCTTCCATTGATCAAAAAGAAAACTCGTGGCTGGCATCATTTCCGAGGCTACCAACAAATCAAAAAGCAATGTATTTACTGATTTTCAACTGTCTAATGAAAACTGGGGCAAGTTCTCGTGCTGGTGAAACACACTTTCAAGACAAAATGGGAGCAACCTTTCTCAGATTAACTGAAATTACTTTATAAATGCACAGAGCTGACCAATACATGCTTAAGGAGTATGGTAACAGGTACTATAATATGATGTTTCGCAGAATGCAGCAAATCTAGCCCAACACATTTAAATTTTCACAATATTGATTAACCATTCCAAGATAGGCATAAATTCAGACTGGCTTCATTTCGGAGAATCTGAATCTAAATCCACCTAAGCCAATCCCCAAAGTAATCTGGACAACTGTACCCATGATTCTCTTCAAAAGTTTGCATTATGGCCAATTCAGTATGTGCCATTAAACTATTTATTCTCTCAACTTATATTGAAACCAAAAATACTTCAATTTGAGCCTAGACTTTTTTAACGTATGAAAGGCCATGGTAACATATATGTGACTATTTGTTGAACAGTCAATGGCATGCATGATACAATTAATTCATTTAAATCTATCCAATTTTTACTTACGTGCAGTGCCAAAAAGGTGAAAAAGTATAACATTCTAATTTGTTTCTTCTGACTGTATGGTGTTTTTGTTGATTTAATTCATAATTCACAGTCACAATGCAGGACTGTTTTAACATTACAAATATGGCACAGAGAGCTGAAACACAGCTGCAGTCCAAAAAGCAGATAGTACCTCAGGACTGTGAGGCGCCTGGTACAAATCTTATCTGTTCTTGTCTGGCAATAGTAAATTGTTCTGTTGTGAGTCTCTGTCTCATGTGGAGATTGGGAGTGAGCTTATGTTGAGGGAGGTAAAGTTTATTTCATTGTTTTATTGTTTTACATGTCTGTAAATGAATGAAAAAAAAAGCCATGATGGAAGTAAAATAAACAGTATTATGGTTTCAGAGATAAAAGGTACTGCAGATGCTGGAGAATCCGAGATAACAAGCATGGGGCTGGATGAACACAGCAGGTCAAGCAGCATCATAGGAGCAGGAAAACTTGACGTTTCGGGCCTAAACCCTTCATCAGAAATGGGGGACGGGAAGAGGGTTCTGAAATAAATAGGGAGAGAGGGGGAGGCGGATAGAGGATGGATAGAGGAGAGGATAGGTGGAGAGGAGGCAGACAAGTCGAAGAGGCGGGGATGGAGCCAGTAAAGGTGAGTGTAGGTAGGGGGGTAGGGAGGAGATAGGTCTTAGCATGTAAATTAAAAATACTTAAAGATCCCATCAGCTGGTAGTGCATGGAGTTGAAATTCAATATTTTGAAATCTATTTAATTATGAGATAATACATCAATTTGTGTTGGCTGTTAAGGTAAAGTTCGTAGCAAATTAGAGTGTTGGATGTTACAGTTGGTCAGTAGGCTTGTGATCATATGGAATCCCTTCTACCAAGATTTAGGCAGAAATAGCCTTGAATTAACATCCCAATCAAAGGCTCGTGCTTCTGACAGTGATTTTTATAAATTCTTCATGGAATGTGGGCATCACTGGCTAGCTGGCGTTTATTGCCCATCCCCATTTGTCAAAAGGGCTATCAAGAGTCAATCACACTGCTGTGGGTCTGGAGTCACACGTATACGAAACCAGGTAAGGTTGGAAAGTTTCCTTCCCTGAACCTTTTTTTAATACATCAGTTGATAATGGTTGCACAGTCGTCATTGGACTAGCTTTTTATTCTTAATTAAATTCAAATTTTGTTTTCTGCCATGATAACTTCAAACCCATGTCACCCAAACAATAGGCTGGGGTTTGGATTGCTAATACAATGATGTTATCGCCTAAACTATCACCTCCCACTATGCCTTACCACAATACCAGGTGTTCAATATTAGCTATGGCCTTACTTCCCTGTAAATAAAGCTGAAATCCACATTCACCTTCTGCAGAGATCTAATATGTGTTAAAGGAAGCAACTCACATTTCAAAAATAATAGAGAAAAAGATGAGCAGAATGCCAAGCTCTGCCTACCCTGTTATGGGTGAAGACCGTCATTAGAGTTTATTAAATCTGTTCCATGTATATGAAATTTAGTTGTATCAGAATTGATCACTGCTGAAATAATCACATCAACAAAGTCCATTGTCATATTTCTATGCTATGACTGACTTTCTAATTTTCTGCTCATTAAGTCCTGTACTAAATTTGGAACTTAATTAGCTTACAGATATCATCTAATCTCTAACCCTGCGAGTAGTATTGAGATACACTGTCTAGGAAGGTTGGTAATTAAGCTTATAATACCAATGTTACAATAGCATTATCCTCAACCCAAAAAGCTGCATAAAACATTGACTCAGAATTGGTGAACAGAGATGCTCTGGCAGCAAGATGAGGTAGAAATACACTATCAAGACAGGGTCACCAGTGTACCTTCCACAAGAATTCAAACTAGAAAGGTCAATTCACCATCATCTGACAATGTTACAATGAGTATGTAACATAAATCATGATCGTGATTCATGAATAGGTTTGTCTTTTGTTTCTGCATGGGTCAGAGATTCATAGAGTCATACAGCACAAAAACAGACCCTTCGGTCCAACCCATCTGTCCATGCCAACCAGGTTTTCTAACTAAACTAGTCCCATTAGCTGGCATTTGGCCCATATCTCTCTAAACCTTTCCTACCCATGTACCGGTCCAAATGATTTTTAAGAGTTGTAACTGTACCCACCTCCACCACTTCCTCTGGCGCTCAGTCCATTAATGAATGATCCTCTCTGTGAAAATGTTGCTCCTCGGTTCCCTTTTAAATCTTTCCCCTCCAATCTTAAACCTACGCCATCTACTTTTGGACTCCTCTATGCTTGGAAATCTGTTTTTTTTTAAAGTAGAAACAATCAAATATATTAAATACATTCAAAGCACTTTGTTTCCTGTTATTTCCCCTCACTCTTCTACATACCTGAAGACGTGGAAATGTTGATGTACATTACAATGGACAACTAACAGTACCTTGCCCCCATTTGGTCATTTTTGACATGAACAGCAGTTACTGCAAAGTTTGCTTGTTCTTACTTTATTAGTTTTGCCTGTTTTATCCTACTTAGACATTCACAGTTAGCTAACAATCAAAGGTTGAAAATTAACACTCATCTAATAATCTCCCCAACCACCCTCGTCATCTAAAGTCCAATTTGCTCTCTGACCGGGATTAGTTAATATAGTTGCAAGCTCTACCTTCAAGCCACTCACCAACCTGTCTTGGAAGCATGTTGTCATTCCTTCAGTGTCACTGGGTCAAAATCCTGGAATTCCCTCTCTAATGGCATTGTAAGTCTACCTACAGCACATGGATTGCAGTGGTTCAAGGGGTAAGCTCACTACTAACTTGGGTAGTGGGCCAGATTATCCACTACAAGCTGAAAGTAAAAAGACTTTTGTCTGGAATAAACTAGGATAATTCAGCAAAATCTACACCTTCTGCACGTCAAAAAGTAGTTAGTCAGGTTTTATATAATTACCACAATTGCTGTCATCTGAGATTTACTGAAAGTATAATCGCATTTGGTATATTGAATTTAAATCACAATAGGCACTTTCGGCACTTTACGGGCCCAGATCATCCAATGATCAGATCTCCATTTCCACAGTGCAGGTAGGAGTTAGATCTAGGGACTATACAGACTCCATGTGTAATGTCTGGGAAATTGAAACTTCCGTTGGGCCGCTTTACTGCATCTGGAACCCCCTGAAGAAGGGCTTTGACATTAGGGTAGTTTCCCTCTGCTAATGGTTATAGAGGAAAAGCTAGACAAAGAAATACCTAGTCTAATCCCTGAGTAATCATTGATGTGCCCACTACCACCCCCCACCATCGCCACCCACAATTTATCACGTAAAGTCCTATCCTTTGTTTGCACATTCGCCACTTGGGACACAACATTTTCCCCCACCACCAGCCCAAAGCCCACCTGACAGATCCGTCTCATCCACATCCGATCCAGGCCACATATGATGCACACTTCAACCCCACCCACACTAAATACTCCACTTACCTGGCACCCTTCTCCTGCCATCCCAACCCCACATCTACCTTCGTGTCTTCTGAAGAAGGGTCACTGGACCCAAAACATTAGCTCTGCTTTCTCTCTACAGAAGCTGCCATAGCTGCTGTTTCTCCAGAAATTTCTGCTTTTGTTTCGATGCCAGCATGCACAGTTCTTTGCTTTACTTACATATTTACCTTTTCACAGTAACTGTCAAAGTTTCTGGCTGTATTGCTGCTGGATATTTAAATCCCAGAACATGATATACTGCTGTAAAAAGAGCATATAGTTTGATTTCCATTAACTGTTCTGCACTACTGGGGAATTGGGTTGATTTCCACTTTGTTCTGCATTTCAGAAGACACTGGGATCAGAATAGATCCTGGCTAGAAACGAGGAGTTGTGTGTTAAACAGAAACAAGATAAGTGTAGTGGCAATTTGACTGTGATTGTCACTACTCTCAATATCTGGGCCAATGTATTTAGTTGTTCACAGAAGTGGAAAATATGTGGAGTTTTGATTTGTACTTTCAGACTTTAGAGCTAAGAAAGTAGTCTTTTGAGAAACTTAATCAATTTACAACGATCATAAATGAACATTAGAGTTTTTTTTGTTATAAGAAGCATGATTAAGGATATTTTCCTTCATATGTACCTGCAGGTTACCCTAAGTACTCAACAGATACATTGCTATGCTTGTAATTCTCCCCTTGTAGAGAAGCTAAATAAGATTGATTTGGCAGCTCTCATGAATGAAATCAGATACTATTACAAGCTAATAAAATAGTGTTCACTTCTGCCATTTTAAAATTAATCACACTATTTTTATGCAACCTATAAAGGGCTAAAAGTATAAAAAAGAATAAGATTGATCTCTGCCAAATGAAATGAGCGCAAATTTCAAATCATTGTTGCTAACTTTTTTTAAAGTATGCATTGTAGTTGTGATACCTTGTACAATCAAATGCCTTGCTAACACAGGAAGCTAGGAACAGAAGTAGACCACTTAACTCCTTTAGCCCTTGCTGACATTAATTGAGATAATGATTGATCTGTGAGCTAACACCATATCCCCAGAGTTGCCCCATATACCTTTGATTAACAAACGTCTTATCAATTGCAGATTTGAAATTCACACTCGATTCAACATCCATTGCCATTGTGGAAGAGAATTCTTAACTTCTACCACACTTTTCCTCAGAGAAATATTTCGTTTCTGAAAAATCTATTTCTACTTTTTTACACAACATCACATGAATCTTGCCTCCCCAAACAACATTTGCTGTCTTTCAGCTCAGTCAGTTCTCCTTAACGTAAACTTTGACAAATGATTCCTTAACCATCCAAATTCCAGGAATTCGAAGCTAATGTCAGTAATTGTTCCTTTAGTTAACCATTTGGAGTCCAGGCATCATTTGTGGTAGATCTAAGTGGCAAAGCATCCAATGACAATATATCCCAGTACATTCTTCCTCAGCTTTTAAAAAATGGTGTTCTAGGATTTTGACCCAGTGACATTGAAGGAACACTGTAACAGTTCCAAATCATGATGATGTGTATCTTAGACGGGAATTTGCAGGTGAAGGTCTTCCCAGGTATTTTTGCCCTTGTCCTTCTAGGTAATCAAGATCATGGTTTTGGAAAGTATTGTTGAAAGGTGTTTTGGTAAGTTGCTGCAGAGAGGAAATCAGGAAAATATTGCAAAGAAACCAACACATTCTTCATTAGAACTAATGACAGTTGTTGCTTTTTCCTCAAAATGTATAGCTGTCTCATGTTGACTTTCTTCTCATCTCTTTATTCAAAAGATGTCAAATCCTTTACTGGTACTTCGACATTATAGATTATAAGTATCTGCTGCTTTATTCAGATTCAATAGCATTTCCAAAAAGCTTTGAGGTCAGATAGTACAGGAATCAGAGACCGAAGCTGGATGCGATGATGTCACTATGGGCGGAGGGTGATGCAATGTCAATCAAATTGAGATGCATTGATTAATTTTTGCAGTGTTAAAAATTCTAATCCCTCCACATGAAGGATTCCTACAATAATTGCTTAAACGGTTTGAATTTACAATCATTGCATATCGCCATCAATGACTGAAGAGGGAACATTTGGAAGCAGCTACTGAAAGTGCTGACACTTTGTGCTATTTTATTCAATTAGTTTGTTTGATCTGTACCTTTAGTTTGCTGACTACATGTCACAGCTCTCAAAAAGACATCAGGTAAAATTTTACAATTGAGAGAGCGGGAAAGTATGCAATGAGAAGTCCATTTCCTTCACAGTCTTTGCATTGCTGTCCATCACGTTACTGTAAATGCTTCTGTTAGGCTCTCAGTTTCTGTGAATGTACACATGGCCTAAATTTTGTCGTCGGAATAATGGTATGGCTATTAGTGCTGTCTGTTATTCAGTACATTGGACAGCAACTTCTTACATCTGCATGTACACAGATCAACAAGGTGCTGCCCAATTTGTCCTCCATTTTTGCAAAAGCTTTACTGCACTAGTACCTCAGTATACATAAACATGAAGGATGTGGTGGTGTTACTTACCTACTAGACATTCTAGATACTTACTAGACACGCCAGAAAGAGTCAGGGTTCATTAACTCAAGTATCAATGAATTTTATTAGCGCAATCAGTCTTAATACTTCCAAGTATCATCACTGGTATTGAAAATGTATTTTGAGCACAGTCACATTCCTTCATATTTTAATCACTTGCAAATTTTTGAAATAAATAAAACCAAACTGTGTGTCTCTTTCTGTTTGTTCCACCTTTCTTTCTGTATTTTCCGTGCTCTATTTTACATGATTTTGTATTGAATTAAATATTGTAAATAGCTTGTTTTATGCCCCACATGCTCCAGTAAAATTTATTCATTCTGTCTGGCTGATGAAGCATATAATTGCTTCTGTTATTCACAAGAATCTCAGATCTTCTGCAGAGGACACTTTATTCTTTTATCTAGTGGTTGGAACGTCGACCAGGTGGACCTCATTGGTTATGAGATCCTTGATTGGGGTTGTTAATGTGGGCTAATCAGGGAAGCTTCACTGACAGATTGGCAGTTTCCTTATTCTAGGAACTGGCTTTGAGCTGGCTGGTCAGACCCCACATACTCCGCACATGTAAATCAACAGTGACTTGTGGAATACTGGCCTCTGTGCAGTTACTTCATTTTAAAATAATTTTAAGTTGTTTTTTAAAATCTGCCAGGCAGTTGGTAGGCAGCTACATAGAATGAATGGTCATCATTAACAACAAAATCTGAACCATTGTCTACGGTTTCAAGGGCAAGTCATTTAAACAAACAGTTGACTGTACTGAGAGAAATAAAGCTTCACCATATGAGAATATACCATAACTTTAGCAGTGCTATAACACTGGGTGTATTTGCAGTACAATGTATTTGATAACTGCTGAATGCTATATCATGTCAGAATTGTTTTCTCTGAAAATTACAAAATTTGGCACCGCAGCAACTGCAAAGTTTTACCAGACGAAATCTCTGTTGGCAACAACTTCCCTTTGTACTCATTTAGACTTTTAATGTTTTTGACTATCTGTTGAGGATGACATTCCCAATGAAAATTGTATGTGTTTTCATGGTTTGTGTTTCTTGCCCTCTTCTTTCACCAACAGGATGTGTGGCTGATCTGTCCACACAGTGTAACAAGATTACTCTGTAACCAGCCAGAAAATGGTGCATAGGGATAATTCAGCATGACTAGTATGGCGCCGTATTTGTTTTCACATTACCCATCCGTTTCCCTGTTATTAAGAGTGCTCTAGTTATAGCTTTCTCTACAAAGCTTTATAAAGGGCGTCTTTGTTGTCCACAATTATCAGCTCTTTGAAGCATGCAATAGCATCATGACATTAGTCAATGCACTTTTTTCCCCACCTCTGCTACTGTTGTCGCTGCAGTCATAGTAACTTGCCTTAAATTATTTACTGGTACTATCTCTTTCTGGTGCATGTGGATCACAACTTTAACAATAAACATTTTTAGGTATCTTCACAAAACACAAAGGGGCTACTTAAAGTTCTGAAATCTTTCAAGGTCAGTTCTAAAAAGTCACACGGGACTCGAAACATTAACGTTACCTCTCGGCACGCAGATTCTGCCAGACCTGCTGAATTTCTTCAGCATTCTGTGTTTCTTCTCTTAAGCAGTTGCTTCTATCAAGGAGTTAAAGATGAATGTTGCTATGAAACAGCAAATTAAATACAATTCATTAGAAGCCTAGATGCCAATAAACAAATTTGTTATTAGTATTTTTATTCATAAAAATCTGACCAAAACCAGAGGCTGTAAGGCTTGATTTAGAGGCATGGGGTAAAATAAAATGGGGAGCGAGTCCCGGAGCAGAGCGAGGGGGGGAGTGAGTCCCGGAGTGGTGAGCAGAGTGAGGGGGAGAAGCGAGTCGCGTGGGGGTGCAGCAGAGCGAAGGGGGGAGCAAGTCACGGGGGCGGCAGCAGAGCGAAGGGGGGAGCAAGTCCTGGCGGGGAGCAGAGCGAAGAGGGGAGCGAGTCCCAGGGGGGAGCAGAGCAACTTAACTTGGTGCAGCTGAGTGCCGGTGTGGGTTGGACAGGAGGCATGCAGCAGAGCGGGACAGTTATTGAACAGGGGCCTGGGGCCTGGGGCGGGCTGTCAGACCACATGCTGAGCTGCTGCTATTGGAAATTCTTTATCGGACTGTAATATCAATCCTTATAACTGTGTTATAACTGTCTTAATTCTAACATTTTTAGACATTGTAAGTAATGCTACTACTTTTTCTTTTATTCCTCTTTTGTATCCAAGACTTGTACCAAGTTACTTGAGCTAAGATGGCATCATTAGAAGGCAGCCATTGCAAAAACTTTTCACTGTACTCCTGAGCTTCTGTCCCATAGTAGATGTGACAATAAATGTTATTCTATTCTATTCTATATCATTCTAATTGATTCAGCCCAGTGTCGGAGGAGGGACTGGTGAGAAGCCAGTCCTGTGTATCCAAGGGGTGCTGAGTTTATTTAACTGCAATCAGGCACTTAAGTGGGCAGCATTCGGCCTTCCACAGAATGAAGTCCCCAGTTAAGTGTAAATCCTGCCCCTTACTACTGCTGGTTAATTGAAAATCTGGCAACTCCACAGTAAATGCAGTGCCACCCTGGAGACAAGTGACGGAGAGACTCTAGGGTCACAGGGAAGGAAGGGGTGGGCACCAGCAAGGGGAGGACAGATGTGAGGATGGGTTAATGGCTAACAGCAGACTCCTGATTGGGCATAAAGTGCCATTAAAAATTGGAAACCCCACCTCCAGGATGCTACTGAAAAACCACAAGAGCATTACAGGAGGCAGATAAAGCAATTGACACAGACCCTAGCAGCTACAAGAGAAAGAGAATGATAGGAATGCTGGCATATTCAAGTAAATTTGCTAATGTAAGATTTTGTTGCTTTATTTTTGGAAAGCAAGTGGAGAATGCAAACAACATTAATGACTGAAGGCATAGGGAATTGTTGAAAGATATGAAAAGGCTGTTCAGCTGTGACTTGTCCAATAGCAATCCAGCCATAGTGCTTACTGAACGATTCTACAATATCTAGAATTTAAAATAATCAAACTGCCACTATCTAAATTACAGTCAGTGACATTTCTAAATTACTTGAAAATTAGTTTAGTTCAATTAGCTAAATGGCGATTTCCTTATAAATGTTGTCTTTTTGATGGAAATTCAAACTACAAAGCCTATTGACTACGTTGTAATGGTTAACTGTATTTTGAACGCACAGTGTTGTGGGCAATGTATTTGCATGGGTAGACGATTGGTTAACTATCAGGAAGCAAAGAGTGGGGATAAATGAGTGCTTTTCTGGTTAGCGATCAGTGACTAGTGGCGTGCCTCATGGATCAGTGTTGGGACCGCAATTGTTTACAATTTACATAGAAGATTTGGAGTTGGAGATCGCGTCCAGTGTGTCAAAGTTTGTGGGCGTCACTAAGTTGAGTGATAGAGCAAAGTGTGTGGAGGACTAGGAAAGTTTGCAGAGAGCTATAGATAGTTTAAGTGAGTGGGCAAAGGTCTGGCAGATGGAGTATAATGTTGATAAATGTGAAGTCATCCATTTTGGTAGGAATAACAGTAAAAGGGACTATTACTTGAACGGTAAAAAGTTGCAGCATGCTGCTGTACAGAAGGACCTGAGCGTCCTTGTGCATGAATCACAGAAGGTTGGTTAGTAGGTACAACAGGTAATTAAGAAGGAAATGGAATTTTGTCCTTCATTGCTAGATGGATTGAGTTTGAAAGCAGAGAGGTTATGTTCCAGCTGTATAGGGAGCTGATGAGGCCACACCTGGAGTACTGCATGCAGTTTTGGTGTCCTTACTTGAGAAAGGATATTTTGGCACTGGAGGTTGTTTCCACTAGTGTGTGAAACATGAGGACATCACCTCAAAATTCAGGGGACCAGATTTAGGACGGAATTGAGGAGGAACTTCTTCACTCAAAGGATCCTGAGTCTGTGGAATTCCCTGCCCAGTGAAGTAGTTGAGGCCTCCTCATTGAATGTATTTAAAGCTAAGAGAGAATTTTTTGCATAGTAAAGGAATTAAGGGTTACGGTGAGAGGGTGAGCAAGCGGAGCTGAAGCCACAAAGAGATCAACCGTGGTTTTATTGAATGGTGGAGAAGGCTCGAAGGACCAGATGGCCTACTCCTGCTCCTGGTTCTTAGGTTCTTATGAATACTTCTTTCAATTAGATTGACATACTCTGCACTCCTTTTTTTAATTTTGTATTTTTTGAAAAAAAAAGCTGGGCCTATTTATTTTAATGTAGAATATAGCTATCTAACAAGACAAGAGCAGTTATTTCACCTGTTGCTGTCGTGTTAAGAGATTATTCCCCTGGGTACTCGTCATACTTACCTTGCCCAACATCAAATGCAGAAGCTTTTAAAAATGTAAACTTCTCTCAGGCTTCCTTCAACATTCATTTTCTCCTATTCGGTCAAATGTGTTTTGCTGGAACAAGCTGTCATAATAAAAATGATACAACCATTAAAATAATGACTGAGCCAGTCAACCTCATATCCTGTAAAACAATCTTAAAAAAAAGTCACGAAATGCACAATGTATTAGGTGAGGACAAATTGAGACCAAGTAAGTTTCATAATTTTGAATCTGACTCGACTTTTGTGTCCTTGAGGGATATTAAAAAGTAACTGACATAACAACATTTGCTAAGAAACTAAATCTTAGGCGATTATTTTGCCACGAGGCATTCCTTTTATTATTGAAATTATGCTCAACAAGGTGAAGGACATTGGCGGTGAAGAATATAATATTTCCCATTTCAAGAAACCAGGTCAGCTACGACATGGTTAAAAGCAGAATAAAGCTGTTTCTTAACTATCCTCATTTTCACCATCAGATAAGAACTCTATCATGTATATGTGACATTTTTCCAATATCTGTCCTGGCCATTTTGCTCATGCGGACTGACATTGCTGATTTTTGTGCCAAATAGCTTGCAGTTTCATAATGTTTGCTGACACTTAATGTTCTCCAACAGTCACCAAGAGTCAACGTGACCAACTACTAAAAAGTTGGCTCAAGGTTGGTGTTGAGGATTTGTGAAAATAAATTCACAATGCAAAGAATTGTATAGATTCCCATTGCAAAAGCTGATTCAAGGTGGTCGCACAAATTCATTCTGCTTAATTTAGAAATTCATTATGTGAAGCAAAATCTCAAAACTTAAATATTTCAAAGCAGAATAATCTTTCATACTATCAAATGTTGCTCTTCAAGGATTTAATGTTTGAATATTTAGTTATGATCAACATTCAAAACCTAAGGTGCAATGTTTGTTTCTGTTTACTTAATCTGAAGGGCAGTTCTGCTGATAGCTATTTTGTGGACAATATAAGCCCTAGAATTTAAAAAAAACACAGTGCAATCATTAAATTCAGTACTCATTTGATTAAAATTCATTTTTTGTCTGGTTGTGCTCCATTGTAGAGCCTTTTCAAGGCTCAGAATTGCTCTCTTCTTTCCCAGGAGCATGTAATTACTGCTGTAAATTTCGGGTATCTTTGTGTGATTTGTAAGGACTGCCAGGCCCCAGTATAAATATGCAACAGTTTGGCAACATTTAATGGCAAATGAACAACTTAATTCCCTCCTTACTTAAGATAAATGAGCTTGATCAACCAAACTATTTCAAGCAGGCTGCTGTAATGATTCCAAAATAAGTAGCTGAGTTATACACCAGTAAAGTGCTTGGGTTGTTTCCAGTCTGTGCGGAGTTACTTGATCTCCCCTTCGATGCTAAAAGTTGGCCACAAAGTCAGGGAAGAAAATCAAGCCAGGGTTGCCAATCCTGGTTTTCATCATCTGTGAAAACTGTGCAAATCTGAACACTGGGTTATGGATGGAACTGTGTTCAACTGTGATCCTCTTCTTGTCAGTTAGCCTCTTGATACTGACTGCAGTTGATGGGTGGAACTGAGCTTTATGGTTCATTATCTTCCTGGGTCAACAGAAAAGCAACAAATGTCAAAAGCCCAAGAACAATAATTTAAGTAAAAAATGATAACTCAAAAGAAGTACTGGGAAATATCTCGAGATCATGGAAGAACATTCCAACAAGATCTGAGTTGAGAGAGAACTAGTGAAAGCAAAACATTATCCTGAAGTTAGAAGCAAAATAAATGGACTGATTCATCACTGCTTTGTGTCAAGAAGTCTCAAAATTTAAAGCACTTTGTGGGTTTCTTTCATTTCAAGTACTCAAGGTATAGCATTTCTTGTCAGTGTGGTGACTAGCAAACTGCAGGGACTAGCGCGTGCTCATACAAGGAACTTGAAAAGTTAGCACAAAAGCAAATTACTGCAATAAGTGGAAATCAGAAACAAACACAAAATGCTGGAGAAACTCAACAGATCTGGTAACACCCATGGAGAAAGAAACAGTGTTAATGTTTTGAGTCTGGTATGAATTTTGTTCAAAATTGTTCTAAAGGAAAGTTAGCATGCAGGAACAGCAAAACGGCAAGTGGCATTTTGGCTTTTTATATGCAGACTAGTGATCAGGAATATATTACTCTTCCAGAAATAGTCCAGGAGTTTGGTGGTACCACACTTGGAGCACTGTGTGCTGTTTTTGGTCTCCATCTTTGAGGATGGAGGATTACACTTGTAATGGAGGTAATGCAATGAAGATTTACTATAAATTTCCTGGAGATGACAGGGCTAATCCTATGATAGAATCTGAGGAAGTCAAGCCTTTATTCTCTGGATTTTAGTAGAATAAGGAACTATCCAATTGAAACATATAAGATTCTGAAGGGACTTAGTAGGGTAGACACGATGTGGGGTGGGGGTTAGAATTGTTAGAGATGCTTGGACATTTTGATCCAAGAGGGCTCACACCCCTGAAGTTAGACAGTTGTTTGCTTCCTGGCCACAAGTAAAATCTAATGTGACTGCAACGTAAGCAGCTCAAGGAGATTGTAGACAAAGTGGTGGAGGAGCCTTGACGTCTGACATTGTTCGGTTATGATGTGGAGGTGCCAGTGTTGGCCTGGGGTTGGCAAGGTCTAAAATCACACAACACCAGGTTATGGTCCAACAGGTTTATTTGAAGACACAACCTTTCATAGTCTTGCTCTTTCTTTCTGATACAATATTCTAGACATTGCATACTGATCTAGACACTGACACCTGAAGAAGGAGTCAGACTCGGAAAGCTTGTGTCTTCAAATAAACCTGTTGGACTATAACCTGGTGTTGTGTGGTTTTTAACATTGCTCAGTTGGTATGAGGTAGTTGTTACTTATGGAATTCAGAAAGAATGGGTGAATGGAGCCCACACACTGTGGTGCAGGAAACCATTCAATCAGGAATCATGAGAAGAATATTATGCTCAGGAAGATGGATACTGTTTTTGTTGACACCCTGAGGAGCCATGGATGTGCTGTTGCCCACTCAAAGTTACCAATAAATTGGACAAGTAACAAATAGATTAAATATTTAACTGTAAGACTGAAAGAGTGAAAGGAAGGGGTTTCAATCACTGGACAGTGACACAACTACCATGGAAAGAGAAAGCTGCTGCATTGGGACCTAGTCTACTCAAACCATGATGAGACCAGTGTTCTGGAAAACTGAATACCTAAACCAGTATAGAGGGCTTTAAACAGTAAGGGTGAAAAAGGATGCAGACAAAAATAAATTTGAAAATCAAAAAGAGAAAAATCAGGCTGAAAATGGTGTTAGATTTGAATAATATCCAGAATATTGGAGCAGAAAGAGGCAGTGAGCTTATTGACAGTTATAGAAAGTTAGCAGCTCAGGCCAATTGAGAAAAATATGGTGAAAATTTAAAGTTAAAACCACTTTACTGAATACACATGAAACAATTGTAACAAGATAGAGAATTATGGTGTAACTAGGGATAAATGGACATGATCTAGTAACTAACAGTAAGATTACATGGTTATGGCCCCCATGATTACATGGGGGCCAATTTTGACATATGCCTGGGAACTTGACTTTTAGAAAAGATACAGGGTATGCAAAGGATCTGCTAATTCTGATAATTATGGATGAAATATAGGCAGTAGGAAGAAAGGGTCTTAACCCAGAAATATCAGAATGTAGATTCATGTAGGTGAAACCATGGAGTAACACATGCCAGTGGTTTATAGACCCATATATAGCAATTGCAGTGTTAGCCCAAGGATAAATCAGGAAATTAGAAAGTAGGTAACACGGGCTATGCAATAATCACGGAGGATTTTAATTTTATTACAGTGTATAAAAAGCAAATTGGCAAAAGTTGTTTGAAGGACAAGTTCACAGAATGCATTCAAGGCAGTTTTCTAGAATAATAGACTCTAGAAGAATCATTAAGGAATGATCTACTTTAGATCCTTTATTTTGTAATGAGACAAAGTGAATTTGTAACCTTTACGGTAAAGGATCCTCTTTAAAGAACGGTCTTAATATGGTGTGTTATTAAGTTAGAGAGTGATGTGGTTGTGTCCAGATTGAAACCAAGTCAATGAAAGAAGATACAGCTGGAGCAGGTAATTAGGCTGGAAAGCAGTAGATAAACAATGGCATCAAACCTTAATTAATATTTTATTCCTTTCAGGACTAAAAACACTATTGAAAAACTAGTACAGTTATGAATAATAGAAGTTAGGACTAGTATTAGTTTGAAAAGTGCCGCTTACCGCATTGCAGAATGAGCATTGAGCCTTAGAATTATGGGGACATTAAAACTAACAAAGGATAATTAAGAAAGTGATAATAGAATCAATAATGTTGTGGAAAAATGTAAGAACAGTTTGCAAGATCTTGTACAAGTATACATAAAGGAAGAGTTTAATTACAGAAAATGTAGCTACCTGAAACCATAAAGGCTAGAGCCTTTAAAGCTAGATGAAGAGAAATCTCTTCACTTAGAGGATTGTGAATCTTTGGATTTCTATATCCCAGAGGGTTATGAATGCTCAGTTAATTGAATATATCCAATTTTGAGATCAATAGATTTTTAGCCATTAAGGGAAGAAATGGATATAGGTATCAGTCAAGAAAGTGGAAATAATGTAAAAGTTCAGCCACAATCATATTGATTGGTACAGTTGGCTCGATAGGCCCAATAGCCCTCTCTTGTTCCTATTTCTTTTGTTCTGACATTTTTTGTAAATCACCTATCAATCTTATTTCAAGTGAACATCTCACATTGTATTCCTTGCAAAATCTTCATAAAATCAATCCACCTCCACGCTTTTTATGAAATACACCGCTGCATTTACTTCTTACCAAACCTAGTCTTTGCAGCAAGCGACAGTTTGAAATGTTAAACAGCCTGTAATGTAGGGCTGATTGGAAGATTTCTTTGTTGCATTAGACAGAATATGAGTACCCTCTGATTTGCCCCTGACCTGCCCCAGTTCCAATTTTACATTGTTCGCAGCCTGCATCCCCTCAAGCACAACTCGACACCAATTTTTCCACTTATTTTCTTTTAAATTCAGGCTCTCCATTCACACTTAGCCCTGAATATCACTTTCATTTTGAAGGCTAAAAGTAGACATAAAGTCTTTCTTATATAAAAATCCTGATTTTTAAGAGCTAGTTTTTGTCTTGAAGTGATATACTAAAAAGTTTCAGCCGGGGAATAATGCATGTACTTTTAAAAATATGTTACTTGTGCATTGTGAGTATGGTTGGTAAGCCCAGAAATTACTGTCCATCTCTAACCACATTTGAGAAATTCAGATGAGCCACCTCCTGAAACTATTGAGGTTCCCATTGTGTATGTACACTCAGTGCTGCTACAGAGGGATCTCCAGCATTTTAACCTAGTAACAGTGACTGAATGACAATATAATTTCAAGTTTGGATGGATTGGGAGTTGGAATAGAAATTGCAGCTTGTGGTGTCTCCAATGTACTCTAGTTGGTAGGGATCCTGGGTTTGGAAGGTGCTGTCAAAGGACTCTTGGTAAATTTCTGTAGTGCAACCTGTGAATGCGTGCACTGTTCCCACTGTCCATTACAGGTGAAAAAGGTGAATGAGTGAGGAACTGGACATCAAGCTAACTACATTGACCTGGATGGCATGTTTAACTTGGCTGTTGACTGTTGTTGGAGCTGCACTCAGCCAAGTAAGAGGAAAATATCCCATGATACTTCTGACCTGTAGATGGCAGACAGACTTTGGGGAGTGAGGAGTTACTCACTAGAGAATTCCTAGCCACTGACTTGCTCTGAAACCCATAGTATGTATATGGTCGGCACAGTCAATGCTAATGCTATTTGAACATTGAGTAGAAATGATCTTTTTTTGGCACTTAGGTGGCACAAATATTGCTTGTCCAAGCCAGAATTTTATCCAGATCATCCTGCATACGGACACAGTCTGCCACAGTATGTGAGAAATTGTGAATGGTGTTGAACATTGTGCAATCATCAGTGAACCCCACTGCTGACTTTATGATGAAGGTCAATTGTTGGACATCAGTTTATAATTAACTCTTCCATGTTCAGAGCTAAAACAGCACAAGGTGTGGCTGAGATAAAAGGTACTGCAGATGCTGGAGAATCCGAGATAACAAGCATGGGGCTGGATGAACACAGCAGGTCAAGCAGCATCATAGGAGCAGGAAAACTTGACGTTTCGGGCCTAGACCCTTCATAGGCCCGAAACATCAAGTTT
>JAHRHZ010000025.1:34220442-34267237 GCA_024137785.1 Ginglymostoma cirratum
CCCCATAGGCCTGCACACTTTTTTTTCTCCTTTTCTCATATTTTTCGGTTTCCTTTTCAGTATTACTGGTGAATCTGCTTCCATTATCATTTCATGGAGTGTAATCCACACCATAACTTATTGTATCCATCCTTAACATTATTAAGGGATAAATAGTAATATTATAGGGTCATAGTGGGAAATCAAACAAGATTACATGTTATCGCTCAGAGCTTGAATCCAATGACAAAGTCAATTTATTGTAATGTTACTCAGACTGTCATCTAATTTTCAAATCTGCCTTCCATCATAGCCACTGAGCATGCTAGTTGATGGAACAGATTAATCACACAAATTATTAAAGCACCCTTTACAATTAAATAGTTCTTGTGGGAATGATGGATTAACATGAAAAGATCCTTTTTTTGTATCTGCTAATCATGATTGGCATAAACTGCATACACAACGGGAAGCAGTAAAACCAATTTATTCTGCTTCAAGACATCTCTAATTCCATTGTGATTTGTCACTCATGAATTGTCAATAGTTGCTCATTCATTCAATAAGAAGGCTATGTTTCCATGTCACCACCCATATCCTTTGTGTGTGAAACATAACTCCATCTTTATAATGACATCCTTCTTTTTCAGAAAAAAGAGCTTGCATAGATTTTATTTATTCTTCAGATGCGAGGTTGGGACCAAAGATGCAATTGTCACATGCAAGTAATGTGCTTATGCCATTCATATCTGCTTTGTGCTTTCCCAATGAAGAGTATAATGATCAAATACTATTTAATGAGCTCCTATCAATTCAACTGTTCCTCAAAGCAGAGATAAAGAGAAATGCAATTGAATTGATCTTGCTTTACAATATTCTTTTGGATTTTATTGAATTCCTGTTCACCAAAACCACTAAACCCATTAAAATAAATTGGTTAACGATTTAGGAAGTACCAGTATTTACTGCTTTATCAACCATCGAATAACTACACATCAATATTTGAAAAACATTTCAATCATAGTTTAGCTGGTAGTCCTCTGTCTTTGAATCAGAAAGTTGAAAACTCAAATCCCAATCCAGTACTTGTGCACAGGAAAAAAGAAATCAAGGCCAGCATTCTACTGAGGCAGTACTGCACTGTCCAGAGTTCTATCTTTCAGATGGTACATTACATTGAGGTCTCCTGTGCTCACTCGGGTAGTCATAAAAGATTTCATGAAACCATTGCAAAAAAAAAGATGGGGTGTTGTCCCTGTGTCCTGGCCAATATTTACCTTTCATTAGCATCACACAACAGAATATCTGGTCATTAGTTACCAGCAGGTGAGGTGGGTGAATCAGCTCCTCTCAGTAAACAAAGATTTTGAATTCTGTTTAGTGCACTGATCTATCACACCTCAATGAGGATGTAGTTCACACCATCAAAATTAAGGATCTAATTGCAAGGCCTTCCTTGAGTGGTAGAAATGGGAATTTCTTTGCCTGCTAACCCTGAAAAAAATTAAAGTGTGACATTCAAAACACACACAACCACATGCAGAAACTTTTAAAAAAGGGAAGGGTAAAGTAGGTTCAGATGATAATGAATATGCCATTTAAAGACTTCTTAAAGTCCTTGAGATTTTATCATTAAAACTGAACTGTAGAATCTTCGGTGTTTCTCAGATTTGTTCTATCATTGTTGGTCAGTTTAAAGATGATAAGGAAATGGGGAAAGGGACACCCCTACTAATCCTTACTTTTACCAATCCAGTTTCTTTTTCTCTCTCTCTCTGCTGCCTCATCAAGCAACTACTGAAACGTGGTTCATTTGTTTATTCCTGAGTCTGGTTTTGCGTCCTTGGAAAGTTTGAGTAATGTTCTATGTTCTACATGTACAAATATAAATTAAAACAAGAGAGTTTGTAATTTCAGATCAGATGATTTAATTTATTCCAGTTTGATTTCCTGAACAAGCCTCAATATGTGATCAAGTGATTACTACACCTATTTCAGTTGAAGGTTACTTCTGCCTTTAGAGTCATTTTAATTTACGAAGGTCTCTGGTACTAACATCAGATAATGGACATTCAAAATCGATAGTTCATAGTCTACCAGTATCATGATAATTATCACATTATTGTTTGCGAGTGCTTACTCTGTGCAAACATGCTGCTGTGTCTTCTAGCTTCTAACAGTTACTGTATTTTATTTACTTTAAAGTGCTTTGAAGGCACTATATAAATGCCAGTATTATTTTTGACAGACTGAATAACTCCTGACTTGGTGCCGTTCATAATTGTACTGAAAATGCAATGTTTAATTATGGCTCGGAATTGCCAGATCAAATTACGAATAAGGAATCATCACCTAATCGTAATAAGATGGACTATAAAATTTAACATGCACTAGTTTCAACTTTTGTTCAGCATTGGCTGTCACATTAAGCCTTGATTGTCAAATTGATACTGTGGTCATATCTGAATGAAGCATTTAAACTGCTAATATTTCATCTTTATCAAGATCTAATTAACAGTTGGAAATCAATGTAAGATCATGACAAGGGGAGGTATGAACGGACATGTTATTAAACTGCTCCATTCTCTCTCTCTCTTCATCCATCACTATTTTTCTAGCAACCTACAATTAAGCATCTGGAGAGTGGGGTTAACAAGGGAGAAGACACCAACATAAAAGTAGTACAGACAAAAAAAAATTGTTCACATTCAGCTATAGCTCAGTTCTTTGCTCTGATTGCCTATATTTTATGTATTTGCTGAAGTTTCCTAACATTTGCTTTTGTGACCTTAAAACAAGAAGCTACTCTGTACTGGAAAGGAAGAAAATAACACACTTTTCATAGTTTCAAAAGTGGCACCACAAAAACTAATTTACCAATTTTGCAGGAATGCCAGTTAAATAATTATATGTAATAAAGATAATTGACCTCGAGGAAAAAAATTTTGACGCAGAAAAATGCAACCATCTAGGCAAAGGTATCAACAGCCAAACAATATGTTTCTTGTCTTTAAAAAACCCCTTGTTGGATGCTCATCAATGTTGCGAGTTTTGTACCCTGTTCTGTAAAGGACCATTCACTATGAAGGCCCTTTACACCTCCCACCAAATTTGCGACAGTTTTCGTGATGCCAGGAATTGGATATGGGTATTCCTCAATTATACAGTGGGCTCCATTCAAGTCTGCTCAAAGAGACATTCTTCAATGGTAATATGGCTGTCTAAAGAGGTGGCAACACATGCAAACATTGAGATACAAATGTGAGGCTTCCAATAATGCTCAGTGTGCAAGGATGATGTGAAGTTACAAATGTTCAATATGAGTTCTGATTTGATAGGATTTGTTGAATCTGGTATCCGAAAATATAGTCACAGACCTTAACCACTTGTGTTATGTCAATAAATTTCCCGCTGCACTGCTACTGTGATTTTGCAGCATAATTCCGAGCATCAACGATCTCCACTATCACTCGCCACTCTCTTCTGACCACTTGACTGGAGGAATGCCAGTAGTCCCTAAGGCTACAGTATATCTTTATTCCATGGCATCTCTCTCTCACCTAGTGTAATGTTCAAAAGAAAAAAAAAATGGTGCACTTTGTCTCCTGTGGTCACCTGTTGTTGATTATATATTGCACACAAACGCAAATGATTTCAGCGTCTTCAGCAACCACAGTGTTCCTTCCCTTTGAGAGGTGCAAGCTAATTTTGACTAGGGCTTGGAAGTATCCTCTCAGCCTTCCTGCTGAACGCATGTAGCCAATGATCAGAGTGGGTAGTGCCGGCTGCACTCACACCGAAATGATTCAGCCAGCACAAATGGAAAATTGTACAGTGTGTTCACTGCACCCACTTTTGGGAGCTGTGCAATAAACCCTCAAAATAGGACACACTTTTTCCAACATACAGTTCCATGCATTAAATAATGATGACGTCCGTACACCGAGATCATGGTACAAGTCAATTCTCTTGACAAAGTCATTCTGAATACATAGCAGTAACTGTGCAACACTTCAACTATATACATTCAAACTTAAAGCATTAATATTGCTTCCTCAATGAATGAACCATAGTTGGGAAACGTGCACTGAGGCTTACTTCAATTCATCACTGTTTAGCACAATATCTGTTGGCAAACATTTACCTCATTTTTTAAAATCAAGTTCTATTCTCAGATCAGATTAAGGGTCAGTGATCACACAGTCGCCAGGTGGGTAAAAGTTTTTGAAATGAATTTTGTAACTGATTCTCTGGTAAATATGATCGTGTTCACAAATGCAGCCAGGTTGTTGGCATTTAATCTGTAAATTCATTAGTTTTCTGGCTGAGAGAGGAAGGTGTAAGCAATGGCAGATAGGATTTGCTGCATCTGCCAAGATATGGATATGAATTAAACGTGTCCTGCAGTACTACATTTAATAATGATACATTCTTACAATATGTCCTCATCAGAAGACTGTAATCCAAGTACACGACCTAAAGAGTTTTTGTTTTCAAATAGTGTTAATTGAATTGTAGTAATGCATTTATATGTGAGATTGGAGAAAACTTGGCAAAACATAATAAGCAATAAATTACCGAAGATATCCCCTGTTCTGCTAAAGGGGTTGACTTTCACCAGGATATAGATCCACAAGTGCTGGATACTAAACAGTGCCTCAGCCACTTTAACCAAATCGAAACAAAACGTGGAAATGAAAAAGAATTATAGAAATTAAGTAAGGAGTTTGAACTGGGGACTAGAATGTATGTAGGTTTGTTCATTGTGATTACAGACACAACAGCTTTCAGCTCCAAAGCAGTGATGTAATCTGCTAACTGTTCCTGAGGGTAAACTTTGGTCCTTATTTCTAGGCTTTCAACTGTTACATTTATTTGCAATTATTTCGATGTCCTAAATGGACTGCAGGTGCATCCAGGCGATTATGCAAACTTTCAAACAGACGTTTAAATGATTCAGCATGAAAACACTAACAAAATGCTTTGTTCGTTTTGCAACAGAAATCAAAAATTTCCACTTTTGAGAAGATGTGGGCCTTTATGAGCAGCAGGCAGCAAACTGCACTTGTTAAATCTAACGAGGAAGGAATCCAGCGAGTTCTTAGTGCTGATTATGCCTTCCTAATGGAATCTACCTCCATTGAGTATGTCACTCAAAGGAATTGCAACCTGACCCAGATCGGTGCACCCATAGATTCGAAAGGCTACGGTATCGGAACACCCCTTGGTATGGAACAGTACTTCTTTCGTAAAAGTGGACTCACTGACCTTTTGTGCAGAGTTAGGTAGAATCTGTCTGTTAATAGTCAAATATAAAGCCTTTGTTAATAATTTCTCTCATGATTCAGAATCAAGTAACTTAAGAAATAATTATTTTTGCAAAAGCTACCTATTGTCAACTATGTTAAGTTAAAGAGTAAGGTATGTGTGGACTTGCTGCAAAATTAAAGCAAAGCAAACTTAATTTTGTAGTATTGATGATGAATATGAAGTATAATTGAGCAATTATTCACAACACAAAATTCTGCCACTTTCTCTTCACACATTTTGCCAAGTTGGAAGGGCCTTCCTTTAATCTTTAGCAGCAACATCATCCAGACCTGTTGTCAGACTGACTTGAGCAACGGTCACATGAAATGCCCACCACCCAGCCCCACTTCATGCTGGGGACCATGGGTAGTGTGTCAAATTTTGCGGATGACACTGAGTGCAGACAACTCTGAACATTTGCAGAGGGATTTAGATAGTTTAAGTGAGTGGGCAAAGGTCTGGTAGATAGAGTACAATATTGATAAATGTGATATCATCCATTTTGGTAGGAATAACAGTAAAAAGGACCATTATTTGAACAATAAAAAGTTGCAGCATGCTGCTGAGCAGAGGGACCTGGGTGTCCTTGTGCATGAATCACAGAAGGTTGGTTTGCAGGTACAACAGGTAATTAAGAAGACGAATGGAATTTTGTCCTTCATTGCTACAGAGATTGAGTTTAAAAGCAGGGAGGTTATGTTACAGCTGTATAGTGTGCTGGTGAGGCCACACCTGGAGTACTGCATGCAATTTTGGTCTCCTTACTTGAGAAAGGATGTACTGGCACTGGAGGGGGTTCAGAGGAGATTCACAAGGTTGATTCTGGGGGTTGAAAGTGTTGACTTTTGAGGAGAGATTAAGTACACTGGGATTATATTCATTGGAATTTAGAAGAATGAGGGGGAATCTTATGGAAACATATAAAACTAAGGGAAGAAATAAGGTAGAAGGAGGGAGGATGTTTCTACTGGCGGGTGGAACTAGAACATGAGGGTATAGCCTCAAAATTAGGGGGACCAGATTTAGGACTGTATTAAGCGATTGTGAATCTGTGGAATTCCCTGCCCAGTGAAGTAGATGAGGCTTCCTCATTGAATGTTTTTAAATCTAAGATGGGTAAATTTTTGAACTGTAAAGGAATTAAGGGTTGTGGTGAGAGGGTGGGTAAGTGGAACCTAGGCCACGAAAAGATCAGCCATGATCTTATTGAAAGGTGGAGCAGGCTCGAAGGGCCAAATGGCCTACTCCTTCTCCTGGTTCTTAGGTTCTAACTCTAAATTTAAAGTTATGGTCCAAACAAAAACATAATCTTGTAAACATCATAACTGAATGAATGACATTTCAGCCCTTTCAATCTTAGCAAACAGCCATGTGTCCCATAAGATTTTCATTGTGATTAATATTTAACCAAAATAATGAAGGGGGAAATGATGATGGTACAATTCAATCCTCTCCTAGTGTCAAAATCATTACTTCACAATGACTATCGACTAAAATTCTAGAGAAGTTGACTAATTGTGAGACACCCACTGAGCAGTATTTCAAGATGCTACACACAGTAGTACACTGTGCTGCCATGACAGGTTTTTTAGCTCGACTTTGTCATTACTTGTTGTGTATCCCTGTCCTTCACAGGCTCACCGTATAAGGAAAAGATAACCATTGCTGTCCTGCAGCTTCAGGAGGACGGCAAACTGCACATGATAAAGGAGAAGTGGTGGAGAGGCAATGGCTGTCCTGAGGAGGAGAACAAAGAGGCCAGTGCCCTGGGGATTCAAAACATTGGTGGCATCTTCATTGTCTTAGCAGCGGGCCTTGTGCTTTCAGTGTTTGTGGCAATAGGAGAGTTTATTTATAAATTACGAAAAACTGCAGAACGTGAACAAGTAAGTAAGCAAGAATGAGTCATTTGCTCTCAATTACAGGAAGGGGAGACGTACAGAATTGTACTGGTCTCCCTGTTTCCTTGGAAACTGGAGAGTTAATGCTGTAACTTCCATTCCTACCCCACCTCTTGGTTGCCCATGGCAACATGACTGATTCATTAGAGCCAGAGGCAGCTGTCTGAATCTACAACTTTCACCTTTTTTAGTTCTGAAGGTCAAAAAAAAGCATGAAAATATTCAGCATGTGGGCAGACAATGTGACCACAGAGCTATCTAGTAGTGTGTTCTGTTAGAGTTCATGATGCCTGTGAGGCTTACATCCGTCTGAGTACGGCAGAAACTTGATCAATAACGTCGTAACTGAAATTTCAGCAAAGTACTTGTTATATTTGACTTCTTTTGAGCTTAGTGAATACATGTTTGTAAAGAAAAGTCACACAGGACATGGGGAACAGGCAAGGCACAATGGCTCAATGATTAGCACTGCTGCCTCACAGCACCAGGGACCTGTGTTTGATTCCAGCCTCAGATGACTGTCTGTGTGGAGTTTCATGTTCTCCCTGTGTCTGTGTGAATTTCCGCTGGGTGCTCCGGTTTCCTCCCAAAGTCCAAAGATGAGCAGATTAGGTGGATTGGCCATGCTAAATTGCTCATAGTGATGTGCGGGCTAGGTGGATTGAATTGTGGGGTTACGGGGATAGGGTATGGGGTGGCTTTGGATGAGATGCTTTCAGAGGGTGTGTGCAAACCTGATGGGCTGAATGGCCTCTTTCCGCTCTGTTAGGGATTCCATGACAATGAAATTAGGCTGTAAAGAACTAAATCAGGAGCTGCTACAGGCAAAAGGCCTTCCTCTGCTAAAAATGGTACAGTTTCACAACTCTTCAGAAATGAGCCAGAATGTTTTGGAACAGAGATCTGACATGCCTTAACATGTGAGCTTTCACTGTGAGAAAACAAGAAAGAGATGAGATTTTAGGTTTCAAGATTATCTAGTCTTGTGAGCCCACTGCTTTTCCAGTACACTTTAGATGAATACATTTGATAAAATTCAGATAGCACTGTGTGCTGTGGGTGAATGTTACCATCAATTAACAATTTACAAGAATTACAAGAATCCCAGCCAAAATATTGCCAAAGGACTACTTAAGGAATGTTTTGCCTTCTTCACCACACTGCAATGAAATACTGGCCTACATCTGATACCCCATGTAGTAAACTCTTCACTTCAAACCTGCTTTTGTGGAACATTCCTAATTGGAAACAAGCAACAGGAGGTAAAATCAAATAGCTTGCAGCTCTTTTAAATATTTATTATTTTAATCATGCTCTTTCACCTACTGCTTGCAAGCTGGGATAACCTTGCTTATGAACAGCTTTTCTTGAAGACCAACAATTCAGAATTATATTTCTGCACACCTCACAGAGGCCAGAAGGCGTGCAAATATACGCTTAGCAAAACAAAAACAAATATGGCTGCCAAACTACAAATGTACAAAAATTATTTGGAGACTTTTTTTCCCTAGCCCACAGACTAATTAATATGTAAGAACAAAGTGAGCCATATTGATGGGGAAAACAATGTTTGCAACGTAACATTGCAAAGGATAGAGGCATTACATGGCTATTAGGACATATGAAAGGAATATCACTTGCCTGACATTTATTTAGCTTTGTGTTACCTTTTATATTAAATGTACTCAGCTGGACACCAGTCATTGTTTATTTTGTTTTCTATTCATTCATGAAATATTGGTACCAGCATTTATCACCTTTAACTGAGGGCCTTTTGAAAAGGTGAATCACTTTCTTGAACTATTCAGTGTGTAGTGAGTAGACTGCTACAGCACTAATAGACCAGGAGATATGGTATCAAAAGATGGTGTATTCTGATGAACAAGCATTGTTTTGTAGATAAGCAAACTGTACCTTTTTCTTATCACTTCATGCTATGGTGAACATTGAAAAATATAAAAGGGGCCCAGGAGGCAACATTTTCACGCAGAGGGTGGTGTGTGTATGGAATGAGATGCCAGAGAAAGTGGTGGAGGCTGGTACAATTAGAACACTTAAAAGACACTTCGGAGGAGGAGTCACTCAACCCAAAATGTTAACTCCCAGATGCTGCCAGACCTGCTGAGCTTTTCCAGCAATTTCTGTTTTTTGTTTCTGATTTACAGCATCCGCAGTTCTTTCGTTTTTTTTTGTTATTTCAAAGGCACCTGGTCGGGTACGTGAATAGGGTTTGGAGGGATATGGGCCAAACGCTGGCAAACGGGTCTAGACTAATTTAGAATATCTGGTCGGCATGGATGAGTTGGACCGAAGGGTCTGTTTCCGTGTTGTACATCTCAGTGACTCTACGACAAACACCAAAATGACCGACAGCTATATATAAGGGATTTTTGTTTTAACTTCACTGTAACTTCACATTGGTGCTGAATAATAAGATGCGCTGAAAATCTTGTGACTGATGTTTCCGCAGAGATCCTTATGCAGCACCATGGCCCAGGAGCTTCGGTTATCTCTCACATGCCAGCGGCGGGTAAAACACAAGCCACAGGCACCAGTCATGGTGAAAACAGAGGCTGTAATTAACATGCACACATTCAATGACCGACGACTGCCCGGGAAGGACAACATGACCTGCAACACCGGGCTGACTCCAGTGTTTCCCTAGGAGTTGCGCAGCCTGTGCTGGGAGCAGAAGAGGGTACGGCTCTAGCACTGGAAAAAGCGA
Organism: Ginglymostoma cirratum; assembly: GCA_024137785.1. NCBI lineage: Eukaryota > Metazoa > Chordata > Chondrichthyes > Orectolobiformes > Ginglymostomatidae > Ginglymostoma > Ginglymostoma cirratum. The sequence continues at coordinate 34,230,358 of JAHRHZ010000025.1, forward strand.
GAGGCTGGAGCTTTGTTTCAGAGACAGGGCCTGTCGGGTGTCAGAGGTGTTTCGATCAGAGCAAAAACCCCCAGAGCATGGACAATGCAATATGCAACGCATGGAAAACAAAAAAAAAAACACAGCACAAGGCTGCAGGTAGTGTTTCTGAAACTTCAACAAGGACAAACATCAGACTCCAAACTCTCAATGCGTGGGAAATTTCAGTGCTGGTAGATTTTAAGAAATGGATCTGGGCAGTGGGCAGCAAGACAATCGAGGGAAGGAAGTAGCAACAATGCAATTACACGTTGGTGAGAACCTCCAGCATGGCAATAACAGCATTCATTCTGTCAGCTACAGCGATTGACTCAGACAAGAGGCATCTACAGATATTGATTTCGAGAGAACTGCACACAGTGCGTTCATTCAAGGATGCAGTTGACCGTTTAACACACAGCATGAAAAGTTGCTGTCTTATCTCGGCAGCTGTTACTCCTTTATCTTTTACCTCAGTGCTATGCTTCCTTTCTGCCATTGAGAGAGACTAACAAACAGAGCTGGAAGTGAACGGTGCCTCCAGAGAACTCTGAGTGAGGGTGGGGGGAGAGGGAAAACAAAAATCAAACAACGGAAAGGACTAAACAGACATCAAGACGATGAGGAGAGTATTCAAAATGTAGTCGTTTTCATATTTTGTGTCCAGTTTTTTATCTAATTGTTTAATTTGTGCTTGATTAACAGAAAGAACAAATGGTAGTCTTTTTATGAAATGATGGTTTTGAAGGGATTTTACCATGTGAACAAAATTTTAATTCAGTAAAAATTACCAAAGAACTATCTGCTAACTAGAGGTAGTCTGTGGAGTATGTGTATTTTTTTTAAATCTTTTGGATTTGTTTGTATAACCTGCACTTTTTAAGTTGTGACTAAATAACAGTTTCCAGTCCATTGCAAGGTACAATATCTCCCTGCCTCCCATTGATGGCTGGTTTGGAAGTTGATGCTGGAATCGCAATGCAGCTTTAAGACAGAGGATGCCAGTAACCACTTAAAGAAGCATGCATCTGTCTTACCTGATGCCAGATTGACTCATTGCAAAGCAGATTTGACATGGCTGCGGTCTAACATACTCCTGCTGCCCAGATCTGAAAGCTCACGTACAAGTCTAGGCTACAATTAGTATCATTTAACAAAAGTTTAAGTTGATCTGTTTGATATCTCACTGCATCCTTCAATCTCAATTCCTATTGCAAATGTTAAAACAGCTTGTGTTGTAACACTATCCTGGGGTCATTGTAAATGTCAGCATTTGCAGAATTTGCCATACATTGAATTTTTCGTCATTAGATACTCAGATTCATATTCAATGAAATTATTCTTCTCGAGTAATTTGTTGGGGGAGGGAGCAAGAAATTGGTGGGATAGAACCGAGAGGGAGTTAAAGATGAAGGAGGGAAAGGGATATATCCAGAGATAAAATTTTGAGATGTAGAGCCTTTCTAATCCTTCATCTTTGAGATAGGTTCAGCAATTTGCCACAAGGGTTGACATTATCATTAAAATTCTAATCCCTTAACCCCTGTCCTGATTCATTATTAATGATTTTCATCGGTAATGATCTCACATACTTGAATAAATTGTGTATAATTTTCTTAAATGTTATTGTAATATTTGTTGATGCAGTTCTTTGTTATTTTACGTATCACAGAACTGGTAGAGTGTAGCCAGATATTCCCCATTCAGCAGACTTACCTTTTTATACTTTAGTGGACTCAGGAATTCTTGCACATTATAAATTGGCAATTTTGTAAAGAGGCCAATCAATAAGATATTGTTTAAAATTGCATCTCTCCTAGTGGGGAAACAGTGATCGATGTGGACCTGAATGTGTGTATTAAGGCCTGTTTTAGGAGGTTTCATCTGGTATAAATGTTGAGAACTGCAATTGACTTCCCCATCAACACCACTCCCTGCACATTGGGCCAAATTCCTTTGAATTTTAAGAACATTCAAACCAGGATTCCCATGCCTAGTCACTGCCAATGTTGCTAGACAATGCCACATATGTGAATATTGCATCAGGCTTGGCTACAGGGCTCACAATCAGTGAACCACAGACATTCACTGCGCAGACTATGCATGAGGTCTTGCCATTTAGTTATACTGCAGGATTGTGATCAGCCTTTATTGATCCAAGGCAATCAAATTGAGGATGATGGAAAAAAAATGGGGTAGTAAAGTGAGGGAAAGAAAATAACCACATTTCACCAACTCATTGTTTAAGATTTTAATTTTTAACATAAATGCACTCATTGAAATTTTGTGATGTAGTGGATGCTGAATTTTTCCAATGCAGATGTCAAAAGTTTCACTTCCCATACAAAAAGATCTGCTTCTTGATCTTAAATACATGCAGGAGAGTTTTTTTGATTTTTGTTTTCATCAGACTCTGGCAAACTGCACAAAAAGTTGTTGTACTTTGCCGAATTTTAGAACAATCTCTAAATTAAACAATAATTGGTGTCCAGATCATACCAGGCTGAATGGTGGTTAAGCCCATTAATCTTGAAGAATGTTGCCTCGTTCTCTGGCAGGACAGAGCATGTCAGTTTTCAACCAGAGTTTAAAGGTTCTTCAGATCTGTGTGTCATACAACGTGTAATGGCTTTAGTGATTAATTGTAGCTTATCCCCCCTCCATTCAACATGTCTTCCCATGCAGAAGTACACATGCACTTGTATATACATTTGCAACCTACGTTTAATTCCAGTTTCAGGTCACGTAATTCTTGTCAGTATCTTTGGATCTTTCAACCAGTCATTTCAAAGCCCACCATCCAAGTATGAATGAGCTTTTAAAGTAAAATAAACCCTCTTTTCCAATTTTTGATTTTCTTTATGCTCTTCTTTGCAAACTGTACTTAATGTGTATTCAAGTCAGCTGTGACTCACTGACGTGAAACAATGGTTTTTGTTCTACTTACAGCAGTTTGATACAAAAGCTGTGTTCAGATACAGTCCTTGACAGGTCTACAAAGCATTTTGGGCTCGTAATAAAGTGTTATTTTATTCCAGATGGCAGTCAACTGAAATAGGGATCCAGTATCATATTGACGCATGTAAGGTTATATGCAATGCTGCTGATGAAACAAAACAACCAAATGGTATTGTAGAGAGAGCACAAGGCAAATTTTAGATTCTCAAATCTCTTTGATGTTTACATTGCCTGCCAACCTATTTACTCCTGACTCAAGTGTTTCTCAGAATCTCTGTAACCTGTCCCATATGTGTTCTGAACACATGTTTGAAACTTAAATTTTATATGTTGCTTTAAGGGAAAACTTGCTCAGGGTTATTTGAGGTAAAGCATCAAGAATTGTTTTTACTTGTATTTTTCTACAAACATGTCACCCAGACATTTACAATCCAGGCTGCTCCTTCATTACTGTCTTCATTAGAGATGATTGGACTGAGACAACTTGCTGAATTACATACTTTTTTGATTGAGTGTACTTGGTATGGAAAGCAGAAGTCAACTTCAATAGGGAGAGGTTTTTGTGGTTCACCATTATAAATAATGAAGATTGTCATTATTGAGATGCATTATGACATTTTCTTCTGTGTTGGAATCAATTAGTTAAGAGAGTGCATTGTAAATGCATTTACAAACATTAAATATTAACTGGATAAAGCATCAACAGAAATCTTGAAAGAAAATTGGAATGATTGTCAGAGCTAGGCTCGTATCTAAAGAATTCATGCTATCTCACCTCCCTCGCTTAAGTGTTTGCAATAAATATAATTCAATTTTCAAATAATAAATGTTTTGCCAGTAATTGGTGTTTAATCTAGATTAATATTTCACACCCATTGGCAGGCTAATAAAACATTTAGGACTAATTATTTTACTTTATTTTCAGATTTAGATTGGAAGTTTGAGTAATTTACCCACCACTTTACCTTAAGAAAAAGATTCATACACTTAAAATAACTACATAAAACAATTATTTTTTTCCCTGTGAATGTAATGAATCAGCAGTGACAAAGATGTTCTGCATGATGATACATTTATTAATTTTAAGTACAGAAACAAAGGGGCTGCTATGTTTGAGAAACAATCAAAAAAGAATTTCTTTGGTTGTTCATTGAGGGATATTTCAAGCTAATACTGTTCTAATTAATTTATTCCGGACATGCTAAAAGTGAACTGTTAGAGTCATAATGTAATGGATGCTTTCAATTAAATTTGTGATATTGCATGAACGTATAGATGAACTGGTTTATTTAGAACCTGCAGACTTAGTCTAAGGAGCAGTAAGGCTCACAAATAATTGTGAACAAAACCAGAAGCTGCTGGAAAAGCTCAGCAGGTCTGAGCATCTGTGAAGAAAAGAAATTCAGAGTTAACGATTCAGGTCTGGTGACCCTTCCTCAGAACTGATTTTCTCAGTTCCTCAGGGCTGTCAGCTCAGTGCTGAGCCTTTCCAGCAACTTCTGTTTTTGTTCCTGATTTACAGCATCCGGCAGTACTTTCAGTTTTCACAAGTAATTGTGTTGTGTAATGACTTGGTTGCCATATAGTAAACTGCAAGAAGCAATTAAAGGATTCTCTCAAGGCTTTCAATACATTGATGTTACAGATCTCCTTACTTTAAACTTTACAGTAAGGATTCTAAGACCAACCGTACTTCCAGTTCGTTTACAGAGTAGCAAATTTCAAAGCTTCAAAACATTGGCTCTCATATTTACTTGATATCAACAGATATTGGTTGCCTTTCCTCAACAAAGAATTGGTGGAGCAACTATAAGAGTGTAAACGTTATTTTAAAATTGTGGGTTGTGTTGAGTATGTGTTTCTTCAAACCAAAAGTGGTACGAAGATAGTCAACTTTCTGGTCCAACCAGAGGAGTCTTATTGACTAAGGATAAGAAACTTATTGCATTATTTAAAAAAACTCCACAGAGGCCAGTATCCCATCACCAAGTCATCTTTTATTTACATAGCAACAGTCCTTGCCTATAGTACTGCCTTATACAGAGTCAGGCACGAGTGTATCAGTATCTCTGCTGCTTAACATTTTGAAGGCAGACAGGGCTCCCTGACTGAACCAGATTAATAGCCTCAATCAGGGAACTTGTATTATATGATGATGTGGAGGAACCTGGTGTTGGAATGGAGTGGACATGGTGGAAAATCACCTGCCACCAGGTTATAGTTCAACCGGTTTATTTGAAGACCCAAGCTTTCAGAGTCTCGCTCCACATTCACTTGATCCAATCACACCTATGTCATGTAATTTTTGACCACACCCTATGATGCCTAGCTGACTTTCCTCATTACAATCACTGTACATTACTGCAACTATTTACAGATGTGTAAATATGACTCTCATTACTACAGAGAGTGTTAGGAGCACAGTAGCTATCTCCTGCAAGCTTCTTTAATCTGTCCAATTTTCTGTGAAATCATCACAATGGGCAGTCATTTCTGCATTTAATCAATTCAATAATACCTTAATCAGACATTAACCCTTTCAAACTCAAACATAACAGCTTGGAAAGTACTACCATAAATTATTTACATTTTCAAATTGTGCTGATTAATGAGTATACTGATAACTGGAAAGTATTTACTCCAGTTATGATAAAATCCATACAACTTTGAATCTGAGAACATGCAATATGCTTCCCAATGATATCTTTCTCAGATGGTCAAGTAGTCAAAGCAAGATGATGCAACCAATTTCCATTGGCGAAGGCTATTGCCTAAGGCCTAGAGCTCCTGTTTATTTACAGCTGGCAGTGTGCTCATGACTTAGGTTAAACTGAACGCAGCAGAAAAAATACTTTTTTTAAAAGCTAATTAATAAATATTAAATGCCAAACACCAGTGGAACTGGAGCAAGCCACTTTTAATATGTGGGCTTTGGGATGTAACAAAATAGTAACGCACTTAGAAATTCAGATTACATAAATCACAGGATTAAACTTTCAAAGGTCAACAGTCAGAACTTCTCACTGGTGATTAATCACACTCAAATTTTCATTGGATCTAATATTTTCATGGACCTATGGTGTCATGTATTAAGAAGGTCTTTCTTTATGTAACACAGATGTCAGAGCCAAAAGTGATGACAGCAAGTTAACCAGTTGCGCTCTGTTAACTATTATTTGAACCACTGATTAAATTTCATGTTGTAGGTGATTGAGTGAATAATTAAATAAATTTTGAATTTGATTCAAACATAAAAAAGCTGGTTGATCTTGGTGATGGAAAAGTTTGAATGAATGAACAAGTTGAAAAGGCTGTGTTGTTCACTGAAACCAGATATACTGATCTGCAAACTTTTACTGGAAGACCACAGTGCTTTAAGTTTCCAATGGATCCCGTAGTTTACTATTTGACTATAAGACATCCTCCTCATTTTCCTACTGACCACAAATTTTTGAACCACACAACTCTCCTAGCTAGAGAAATATGTTGGTCTGAGTTTTAGTATTGTTGCTATTTTGCTGATTTTGGATTGTAGTTTGGATATGACTCATTCCTCTGATGCTCCTCCACTCCTTAAAGGAAGAGGCCCTGCTTCCACTAAGTGCCTCAGCTTAGTATTCATGAGTTGTTAATGTGGTCAACTTGAGCGGCATGGTGGCTCAGTGGTTAGCACTGCAGCTTCCAAACGCCAGGGACCTGGGTTCAATAACACCCTAGGGCAACTGTCTGTTTGGAGTTTGCACATGCTCCAGTTTCCTCCTACAGTCCAAAGATGTGCAGGCTAGGTGGATTGGCCATGCTAAATTGACCATAGTGTTCAGGGGTGTGTAGATTAGGTGGGTCGTAGGGGGAAGGGTCTGGGTGGGATGTTGTGAGGATAAGTGTGGACTCCTTGGGCTGAAGGGCCTGTTCCCACACTGTAGGAATTCTATGATATGGCACTGCTTTGTAATCCTTTATGTTGTTACTACTCCATTCTGCTGTGGAATTCCTACAGTATGGAAGCAAGCTATTTGGCCTAACAAGTCTACACCAACCCTCTGAAGAGCATCCCAGCCTGCTACCCTATAATCCTGCCTTTCCCATGGCTCATGCACCAAACCTGCACATCTTTGGATGGGGGGAAGAAACCGGAGCACCCGGAGGAAACTCACACAGACACAGTGAGAATGTACAAACTCCACACAGTCACCCAATGCCAGAATCAAACCCAGATTCCTGACGCTGTGAGGCAGCAGTGCTAACCACTAAGCCACCATGCTGCCCCCAAATGTGTTGCTACACTAACAACCATGTCTTTCTTCTTCATTTGCACTATACAACACCTTTGAAATTAATCTGTAAAATGGCAAAAAAGTCAAAAATCATTTTAGTTTGGCACTACTATGCTTTCCTCTGAGTTTTTATTTAATAAGTCAGAAACCGGAGTATAGGACACTTGTAATCTATCTCCTTTTGTTTTAAGGAATGAAATGTAGGAATATGCTAGTGTATGTCTCTAATTAGCATTCTCATCTAGAATTCGCCCTTAAATAAATTTTATATCCATATATAATGTAAATACAATATAGTTGGGTAAGCAACTGAGTAAACAAGATAACTGGAAAGGCATTGAAGATCGTCTTGACAAGAGGGGTCAAAACTATGTCCTTGACATTGAGAACAAAGAAGAAATTACAACTGCAATACAGATACACTGAGGTTGTAAGGTTTGAAAGATCAAAAGGAATGGGAAAGATCATCTCAATTGACTCTGTCTTGGTACCACATAGACTGACAGTGAAGTCAATAGCTTTGAGATGTGTTCTAACTCTGTTTCTGTTCAAAACAGGCCTTTTAAACTAGGAAAGGTAGACATTTTGGCAAACTATTTTCAATTATCACACTACAAGTAAAAAGCCTGTTTCCTTTCCCTTAGTTGCAAATCAAATCATCTAATATTCATATAATCCAAAGAAGATTTTTAATGATTTTCTGAATGTGAACCCTGTTCAGAATTATATTCTCATTTACAATTATATCCAATTTCACTAAAATGAATCAAGATTCTGAATGCATCAATTGATTGGATTTCATCTCAGTAGATCATTACCAGAAATTATATATGAATCAGACCTCTGCAATTATCGTTCAGTGGGCAGTCTAGCAGTCTAAAACAAAATCTTACCTATAAAGGCTACTGAAATTAGATGAAATGAAAGACACAGATATTAATGTGAGCAATTTCAGTTGGTAGCAGCAGACTTTCTGACAGCAAACTCAGGGGTCTGTGATTGGTTCACTTGCAATGCCTGTATATTCCTTTTGTCCTTAACAGGTTGCATAGTCAACTTGGTTGACAGGCTTATATTTAGCTTTAGGCTGTAATTTTACAAAGGAAATCCTTTGACATGGCCCCAATCTGCCATCATCTTAAATTGTACCAGTGGGATATTTTTGTTTTGGCAAAAGAAACATTCAGGAGCAGTTCTGAGTGAGTTTGCAGAGTTGGGGGAAGCTAACAGGATTGCTGTTCCTTGGCAGCTAAATGAAGCTTCTTTTAAGGTAAGTCTCCAAACATTCAACTTAGTTCTTTTACTTATAAGGAAGAGACCCTGAGTAACTTGAAATTCCTATCAGCATTTAGAGTTTTGTGTATACAGCTCTAAGTTGGTATAATTAAATTTACTCTTAGGGTTGAGTTTTGCCTAACTACAACAGTGTGAACGGGCAGGAAACTGAATACAATGCCCAAATTAGTATCTGGGTTATAATTGCACTATGAATCACATATATTTGTATGGTTTTCCAGTTTTAGGGCCACACAAAAGTGAGCCTGTTTTATATATACTCTGGTAGTCCAATCTGGAAAGAAAAATTGCAACATGGTGCCACAACTTATACATTGGATTCCAATGTGACAGTGAATGCAATCAGGTTTTGTTGGAAAATGACCTGAAGTAGCCACAACAGTTTGGAAGGTTGGTTTTAAAAAAGATCAAAGTATAGGGTAAGTATGTTCCTGATATAAACTGGTATGATTATGGCTTCAAGTCAGAAAAAAAAACAAATGGAACCAATAATTTTTCTGACACTTTGTAAGGCGTTTCCTGTTACTTTTCATCCATGTTTGTCCCCTCCAGTCGGTGTTATACGCAACAAATACTTTCTGAGATTGATTTTGGGATTTTCTCATTCAATACAACATGGAACATGATCCAGTTGAACTGCATTTAACAACTGAAGTTGTTAAACTCAATGCTTAATCTGAACACTACACTGCGTAATGATGTAAGCAATCCACAGAAAAAATTCAGATTGTAAACATTCTTCACGTAGAACCATTCGCTTTGCTGCACTACAACATAAGATTCAACAACAATTGTCAACATCTTCAAGACCATGCATAATGGCTTCCGTCCTGTGCTGCAGTGATGTACAACCTTTTTGCAAGTGTTTTTATTTCAGAGGCAATGAGTTAGGATGACCATTTGTGTTTTCCATGTTGAGGGGTGTTTGTGATGGAAACCTAATAAGGCTGCGCACCATGAGACCTCACGCTAGCATCTGCATAAGTCTCAAAATTCACAAGTCATACACACTTGGACTGAATGTTGAATAAAGTTCATGTTACGTGGCTCAATTCCAGACTTGTTGAGTGGAGGGAGGTGCTGTGATTTCCATATCAGTGTGACATTTCTATTTTGCATTCCACCCTTTCGCTGTAGCATTTTGGAGTGAATTAATTTAAAAATTCACTAATGCCAAAATGTGGATAATTTCATGCGGGCTTGAATCCATCCGATCTGAAGTCTTAACTATTTCTACTGGATTAAAATAAGTGGAGAAAAACTAAAACATGGCATTTCTAAAGATATAGAAAGTCTCAGAGTCCTCAGTATTCTCACATTGGTCTCCTTGGTTTTCTGTGATAATGTATACTTCATCCACAATGTACATATTATACACTTTTATTACATGTTGGAGGGTACTGTGCAGTATTGTGTTTAGCAAGAACCCACTTGTGATAAAAATATGGTTCTGCTCCAACTTGCTCTTTACTTTCTATTTTAGTAACTATCCACGAAGGTCAAAATAATACTTAACTTTTATTTCCTAGTAAAGAAAAAAAGCTGAAGAAAACTCGATTGTATGAAAAGTGTGCCTAGAGTCTACAATCCTAGAAATGGGTTTGGGAGAGTTAATATAATTGCTTTAAATTCCATGCAACAATCTTTTAGGACTATATGTATAAAGTTATTAATAATGAGCTGATTTACTCATTTATTATGAAACATTTGGCTCATTGTTGTTGAGAGAAAGACTGAATAAGAATATGTCAGAATTGATACCGGAGGCCATTGTCTAAGCTTTAACCAGAAATCAAAGCTATATACTTGAAATGTGGTTCTATGATACATTAGTATTAATGGTTGACCATAGAGCTGTCCTTTATAAAGTACTGTTACAGTACATGTTACAAGAAATGTTAAAGGATGTGATCGAGTACTATTGAGGGGCACTGTGGCTTATACCTGAATCTCTTAACGTGACCAGGTATCTATCTTGAGCAATGCCAAATGGCATTAGTTGTATCACGTAAGTGGAAATGGCTGCATGTAAATTCACACACCCTCTGGAAGCCCATTATAACAGCAGTATTTGTGGAAGTATTTGAGAAATCTGTAGCCATTCTCCTGAGTACTGGATATTGTACAGACCAGTATAGTGATAAAAGAGAACTGGTACATACCACAGATCAATTAACATTTGAAAATGCATTTTGTTAATAATAATTTGAAAAAAAATAATATTTTTCTCAAATTCTTTGCAGCAAATACAAGCAAATGATTGGGACTTTTATATCAGTATGCAAGGTGGATGGTTGAATTTAATCTTCGCAATAAGGGCCTGGCCCACTGGCTGGACAGCTGGAAGGAGCTTTGTCGTGTTAACTTTTTCTGGGAAGGCTTGTGCCAATTAAAAATTTGGTTGGGATCAAGGAACTCCAACTCTCCGAGAGCTGGCAGTTGATCTAAGGCCAACAGCTCTTTGTTGCAAAGCAGTGCCATTGGGAGGCTGTGGCTGGTCTCGGTAAAGCCCCTACAAAAAAGGCCCAAGATCACTGAGGGATCCAAGCCAAAGACAAATGTCGGGAGGGAAAGTCAGAGGGAAGGGCAGTCAATAAGGAGGTCCATAACAAAAGGCAGGTGAGTGACTCTTAGCTTGCATCCACTTACCTGAGGCCAGGTTCCCTGGATATCTGGAAACATAGAACTTACCTCCCTAGAATCTACAAACATTCCCAATAAGGTTAGCCTTTGTGCTTTCCACATGGTGAACATCCTACCCGCTGCTGTGCAGCTCAGTTGGGCCCTTCACTGCGTATCAATTGGTGATTAGCAAGAAGGGCATTAACACTCATTCTGCCACAGATTTAATTAGGATGGAGGTGGCGAAAGAGTAGATTTCCCAACTGCCACCATCCCACTTGATTCCTTTCACCAAGCCTGCTACATGGGAGGGCATTAAAAACCACTGCCTGGGTGGGGAAAATATTCTGAAGCAATAAAAGCTGAACTGAAGGGATTGTAGGCAACCTCAAGTGAAACGCAATCTTTCAGGAAAGACTTCTTCACAGAAACAATGATCAGGATCTAGAATGGTCTGTAATTGATGCAGTGCAGGCAAGAGACGATACAGCCAATTAAGAAGCAGATAGGTAGATAGGCTGACAGAAGAACAAGTGTGGTGGATTTGTAAGGCTTCCTCATCTGTACTACCTTATGATCTTTGTTTCACTTCCTGGTTCGGTGGAAAGTTTCCTGTTTGACAAAATTCTTTCTGACAATTTCAGCATGACTGTTTTCTTTTGTAAAATAGCCTTTTTCTTTGCACATTTGCTGAACACGTTTCTCTGTGACAGTCTATGTGCCAGTCAGATTTCTGTCTGTGGACATACAGGCAAGCTGTTGCATAAGTTTTGTATAATATTTATTCCATGGTTTACCTGAGTTCCAAGTAGCAACTGCTGTCCACTATAAAATGAGATGTGTAGGTTGCAGTGTTGATGTCCATACTTTTAGTAAGTTTGCCATCTGAATCTCTATTTTGAAGGTTTTTTAAAAAAAATAAACAAACTCTTTTCTGGAAATTAATTTTGTTGTGTGCTTGTTGTAAACACTATTTTGTGGTGCAATGGGTATTGATTGAGGGTCATGAAATCCCTCCATTTCATTGGTATTAATGCAGTGCGTGTGAGCTTGGTAATCCCTCAATGAGCCTGACACTTGTTCAACACAAAATCTGCACTTGATTCTCTTACCATGAGGTTTTGCTTGCACTGAAACTACTGCATGGTTCTGGCTGACAAGGAAACTTTTTCCAGTGTTACTGTCTACCAGGGTTTTTTTTTAAAACGATTGAGAGTTTCATAAATCAACCTGTTTGTCTCAGCTTCCTACGTCACCAAGTCCTGTAGTAGGACCTCAACACCACTTTATTTTTTTGTTGAAGTAATGCACTCTCCATCCCGAGGAGCTGCCTAAGACAGAAAGAGTTCATGATCCTTTGTTTATAGCTGGAATAGAAGTGTAGTGGGCACTGGGATAGTCTTCACTACATTGAGTGTATGTTTAGCTGCATGTCGTTAAAACAGCACAGGAGTTTAAATTGTAAAGTGCCCACTCCTACGTGTTTTTTTTTACAAAATGTTCAGTGGAAAATCAGGTGGGTTTAATTAATTTAAAGAAGCAGCTGAAACCAATTCCTCTAGCAGGGCATGAGCGCAAAAGCATCCCTGGTAAGTAGATAGAAGGGAAAAAAATGAGCACAGTAAGCCCCTTCAAACTTCATTTTAATTTAGCCCCTAACCTTTGATAATTTATATTGCCCTTAAAGGCTTTGCACTAAATTAATTAATCAGAAAACATGGGGGATTTGCTTGTGGTGGTTATCAGATGAGAAAAAACATGGGCGATTTGGTTTTGGGGAATAGACGGTTCAGTTGTTTGTAAGGGTACTTCTGGTTGTATAAAAATAAATGAGCACATAAGGCTCAATCTTTTAATGGATGAACCGCTGACTATGGTGTTGTGGAACAGGAAGCTATTAAAGTGAGGGGAGGGGTAATGTGGGACAGTAAAGTCATAGGGGTTGACACTGTTCTCTGCAGCAAAGTGATTAGAGAGATAAATGTACAGTACAGAGATTGACGTGTGAAAAATGGGTTCTGGTTCATGGGGCACTGCTGCCAGTACTGTGAGAAGTGGAATCTGTGCTGTTGAGGTTATCTCAATCTAAACTGTGCTAAGGCTGTTGTTCATGAAAGCTGCATTACTAAATAAAGGGAAAGGATTTTAAATAAAATAGTTGGGCCAAGGGTAAAATTTAGGAAGATGTAGTAAAACAAAGAGCATAGACAAGTCAAAAGAGAAAGATATTAATCTGGGAAATGATATGACAGGAGGGGATAGAGAGCACACATCTAAGTGTAAAGAAGCAGATATGGCTAGACGCGACAAAAGAATAAAAAGATAAAATTTCAGGCTCGGGATTGCATAAATGCATGTAGCTATTATAGAGACATGGGCAGGATGACACGGATGGGGACTTGACTGAAGGGTACTGGACAGGGAGCTAGGAAAGGTGGAGAGGGTCTCTGGTGTTTAATGATGGTTTTAGCACAAAAGAAAGGGATGGACTATGTTCAGGAAAGCAGATTTCGGAAAAGATTTTGTTGGAATTGATAAGCAATATAGGCAAGAAGTCAGTTGTGGGAGCTGTGTACAGGCCCTTTAACAGTGAAGACTTCGAACATTGAACATAATGGAATAAATAATGGGAGCTTGTATGATGATGGTGTGGCTTTCAGAGGTTATGTACTGGCACTGGAGGGGGTGCAGAGGAGGTTCACTAGGTTGATTCCGGAGTTGAGGGGGTTGGCTTATGAGGAGAGACTGAGTAGATTGGGATTATATTCATTGGAATTCAGAAGATTGAGGGGGGATCTTATAGAAACATATAAATTTATGAAGGGAATAGATAAGATAGAAGTAGAGAGGATGTTTCCACTGGCAGGTGAAGCTAGGACAAGAGGGCATAGCCTCAAGATTAGAGGGAGCAGATTTAGGACTGAATTGAGAAGGAACTTCTTCACCCAGAGGGTTGTTAATCTATGGAATTCCTTGCCCAGTCAAGTAGTTGACGCTACTTCAGTAAACGTTTTTAAAGCTAAGGTAGATTTTTTTTGAACAATAAAGGAATTAAGGGATACGGTGACAGCGTGGGTAAGTGGATCTGAGTCCACGAAAAGATCAGCCATGATCTTATTGAATAGCGGAGCAGGCTCGAAGGGCCGGACGGCCTACTCCTGCTCATAGTTCTTATGTTCTTATGTTATTTTGTACTGTTTGTTTCTGAAGAGATTGTAAGGCATAGGTGCTGACCAGTCTACCAAAACCATTAGAATAAACAGCTGGTGAAGTCTTGGGTTTTTTTCTTAAAGTAAGAACAAAGAAGCAACCTGAATAGGTGGGGTCGAGCTCTCACAGAAGCTGAAAATTTAGATTTTTCAGCAGCAGTTGGTGCTGGGGTCTCAGCAGGTTGGAAGGTAGCCACACTCTCTCCCTAGGTTTTCTCTGGATGTTTTTCTTCCCGGGCTGCGGGAGTTGCATGTCAGACAATTCTGATTTCTAAATTTACCTTATGCCAAGTGTGTGTTTATGGGGTTACTATATTGGAATGGTTACTGTTTAGTGAAATAATTAATTATTCTGTTAAGTTTTCTAACAGTTAAGTTCTTCCAACTTCCTCTTTCTTTTGTTGTATGTTAATAATAGTGTTTGAATAAATTGTGTTTTGCTTAACGTCGAGTAGTTTGAACAATCAAATTGCATCTGGAACATAGCACCTCACATTTACCATTAATAGAGAAAAAGTTAGGGTTAAGGCTACGTTCTTAACATATTTTGAAGGGATCTGGTATGATCCATAATGCTTGTCAGGAAGACACAGTAATAATCATGGCAAATTTTAAATCTATATAATTGACTTGAAAAGTCAGATTGGTAAAGCAGCCCAGATGAGTTCACAGAATTTTTTCTTAATGGAACATCTTGTTCTGGAGACAGGCGGAGAGCAAACTCTACCAGACCTGTTGTTATGCAACAAGATATGAGCAACTTCACTGTAAGATTGTTAAGTAGAAGCAACCATAACATGATTGAATTTTACATTCAATTTAAGGGAAAAGGGAATGGGTGAAATCACTTTTTAATATTTAAGTTAGGAAGTTATCAGAGCATGAACACAGAGCTGGCTAAAGTGAATTGGTAAATTAGGTTAAAGGATAGGTCTGTTGAGATGCCAATGCAGGTATTTAAGGAAATATTTCAGAATACACAGAATAAATGTTTTCCAAAGAATGAGGGAAAAAAATCCAAGGGACAGTCCCACCAACCATAGTTAATGATAAATATTAAAGGTAGTGTCTAGAATCTTGGAGCCAGGATAGCACAAGGAGGCATTCAGTGTATAATACCTGCATTGGCTGAATAAACTAGCTGTCCATTCTAATGTCACTTTCCAGCATCTGCTCCATTGCCTTGCAGGTTACAATAATTCAGGTCCTGGTTTCTTTTGAATGAGGTTTCCACCTGAACCAAGGAACTGGGTAGCAAATTCCAGACAGCTGCCATCCTCTGGGTGAAAAAAGCATTTCTTCATTCCCCTTAAATCTGTGTTCCCTACCAGCAGGTGGAAACTGCTCTTTCCAGCTTATTTTTATTTTGTATACTGCAATCAAGTCACCCTCAGTTTCCTGTCTTCTAAGGAATACACCCCTATTCTTTCTAATCTTGCCTCATAGGGCAACTTTCAAGCCCATGCAATATTCTTGCAAGATTCCACTGCATTTTCTATGTCCTTTGTGTGATGTGGTGACCAGTACTGTACATAAACCTCCAGCTGTGGCCTAACCAGTGTTGTGTATAGTTCCAGCATCACAGCGCTGTTTTCACATTCAATACCTCACCGACTGAAATGAAGGAAGGAAACATACAATAACCAGAGAAGTACTGAGTAAATTATTGGAGCTACAAGCTGACCAGTGCTCCAGCCCTGATAGAATGCATCTGAGTCTCCTAAAAGAAGTGGCAGGTGAGATAATTAATGCACTTGTTTTAATTTTCTAAATCTCTTGAGACTCAGGGAATGACCCATTAAATTGAAATAAAACAGATGTAACTCCATTATTCAAAAAAGGAAGACAGTCACAAATCAGGAAACTATAGGCCAGTTAGCATAACATCTGATAGAAACTATTCTTAAACAAGTTACAGCAGGGGACTGCTCAGAGTATAAATTAATCCGGCAGACACAATGTACTTTTGTAAAAAGGAAGGAATCTTAAATAAATCTATTAGTATTCTTTGAGGAAGTATCTTGTGCTGAAGATAAAGAAAATGTCCAGTATTTTGATTTCCAGAAGACATTTGGATAAAGTGCCACCTCAATGGTTATTGTGGAAAATAAGAGATCATGGTGTAGGGGATAGCATATTATCATAGATAGAAGGTTGGCTCTCTTACAGACTGCAGAGTGAAGATATAATTTTCTAGCTGAAAGGATTTGACAAGTGGTGTGCCTGTAACTCAACTGTTTACAATGTTTATAAATAACTTGGATGAAGGAACACAAGGTATAGTTGCCAAATTCACTGATGTGACAAAGATAGGGTGGAAAGTAAGTTGTGAAGTGTACATAAGGAGATTATAAAAAGTATGGATGGGTTAAGTGAGTAGGCAGAAAATCTGGCAAATGAAGTTTAATATAGGAAGTTGTGTAATTATGCATTTTGGCAGGAAGAATATAAAAATAGCATATTATCTAAATTTTGAGAGACTGTAAGAAGCAGAGGGATCTGATGCCCTAGTGCATGTTTCATGAAAGAGTAGCATCCAGGCACAGCAAATAGTTAGAAAAACTCAGAGTATGTTATAATTTACAAAGAGAATGTAATGCAAAAGTTCATGAGGAAATGTTGGACAGGCTAGCCTCGTGCCCGTTGATGTTTAGAAGAGTAAGATGACTATCGAAAAATGTCAGAGTATGAGTGGTATTCATAGCACAGATGTTGAGAGGATGTTTCCTTTTTAGGGAGAATCCAGAACTACTGGTTACCATTTAAGAATAAGGCATCACCCATGTAAAATAAAGAAGAGGCCTTTTTTTTCCTCACAGATGGTTGAGAGTCTTTTGAACTCAATCTTTTCAAAAAGGCAGTGGAAGTTGATTGTTTGAATATTTTAAAAGCAGAAGTTGATAGATTCTAGCTGAGTACAGCTGTGAAAGGTTATCAAGGGGATGCTGGAATGTGGATTTGATGTTACAATCAAATCAGTCATAATCTTATTAAATGCTGGAGCACATTCAAGGGCCTAATAACCTACTCTTCCTTCTTGTTCATGCATGTGAGCTCTGATCCAAAAGTACAGTAGCTATTGTTATATAAAGTTGAAATAACTGCACAGAAGCTGGTATCCCACCAACAAGTCACCTTTTATTTACACATGGAGAGTTCTTGACACTGGTCCAGCTCTTAGAGTGAGCAAAATCCTTGACAGTCCTGTTCTTATCAGTCAGCCGGAGATTCCTGATTGGACCAGATTAACAGCCCCAGTCAAGGAACCCATATTCTATGAGGTCCACCTGGCTGACCTTGTTACAATTACTACAAAAATAATTGAACCCTCTCCAGCTTCATAGTATCCTTCCTATAACTGACCAACCAGAACTGAAGCCAATATTGCAGAAGGGGCCCCACCAATGTCCTGTAAAACCTCAACATGACTTCCCAACTCCTCTACTCAAAGGACTGAGCAATGAAGGCCAATGTGCTAATTACCTTTTATAACCACCCTCTTTAAATGTGACGCAAACTTCAAAGAATTATCTACCTGAACCCCTAGTTCATTTTGTTAGACAACACTATCCAAGGCCCTGGGTTAACTTTAATAAAGCCTTTGTGTTATCACATTGCTTTGTTGCACATTGCTTATGGAACAATGCTCACGACAAGCAGTGATAATTATATGAAAGTCCAATGTTACGAGAAAATCTGAAGATTTGAAATTTGAGATAATAGACACAAAGTTAAACAACTCATGACAGCAGAAGAAAGTTGAGAACTCAGACAGAGAGTCATACAGCATGGAAATAGACCCTTCAGTCCAACTCATTCATGCTGACCAGGTTCCCAAACTAACCTCACCTCCCTTGTCTTGCATTTAGCTCATATCCCTCTAAACCTTTCTTATTCATGTGCCTGTCCAAATGTCTCTTAAATGTTGTAACCGGATCTGCACCTATCACTTCCTCTGGCAGTTCATTCCTCACATGAACCACCTCCTGTAAGAAACAGTTGCCCCTCAAGTCCCTTTTAAGTCTTTCTCCTCTCACCTTAAAAAGATGCTTTTGTATTTTGGAATCCTCACCCTAGGGAAAAGATCTTTGTTATTCGCCTTATCTATGCCACTCATGTTTTTGCAAACATCTATGAGGTCACCCCTCAATCTCCTTTACTCCAGTGAAAAAACTCCCAGCCTATCCAGCCTCTCCTTCCAGCTCCAGCAGTCTATTTGTGGCAATATCCTGGTAGATCTTTTCTGAACCGTCTATAATTTAATAATATCCTTCCTAAAGCAGGACAACCTGAGCTGTAGACAGTACTCTAAAAGTGGCCTCACCAATGTCCTGTACAACCTCAACATGACATCCCAATTCCTATACTCAGTGGTTTGAACAATCAAGGCGAGCATGCTAAACACCTCCTTAACTCCCTGTCTGCATATGACGTAACTTTCAAAGAACAATGTACCTGAGCAACTAGGTCTCTGTTCAACAACACTACCCAGGGCCCTACCACTAACTGTATAAGTCCTGCCTTTGTTTGTTTTACCAAAGTGCAGCACCTCTCATTCATCCAAATTAAACTCTATTTGTGACTCTTCAGCCCATTCACCAAATTGATCAAGGTCTCTTTGTAATCCTTGATAACCTTCCTCATTGTCCACTATACCACCACTTTTGATGTCATCTACAGGCTTACTATACATGCCTCCTAAGTTCTCATCCAAATTGTGTATATAAATGACAAACAAGAGCAGACCCACCACTGATTCTTGTGAACACCACTGGTCACTGGCCTCCAGTCTGAAAAATAGCCCTCCATCACGACCGTCTGTCACCTACCATCAAGCCAATTTTGTGTCCAATTGGCAAACTCACCCTCAATCCCACATGATCTAACTTTACTAATCAGTCTACCATGAGGAACCTTGTCACAGGCTTTACTAAAGTTATGTAGACAATGTCTATTACTCTGCCCTCATCTGATTTTCTTGGTTATGTCCTCAAAAAACAAGTTTGTGAGACATGATTTCCCATGCACAAAGCCATGCTGACTATCCCTAATCAGTCCTTGCCTCTCCAAATGCATGTAAATCCTATCTCTCAGAATTTCCTTCAACAACTTACCCGCCACCAAGGATAGACTCACCTGCCTATAGTTCCCAGCCTCCTTCTTACAGTTTTTTTTCTTAAATAAAGACACAACATTAGCCACCCTCCAATCCCACAGCGCCTCATCTGTGGCTGTAGATGATACAAACATCTCTACTGGGGACCTCGCAATTTCTACCCTAGCTTCCCACAACGTCCTGATCATTGAGGGATTTATCCACCTTTATGTGTCTTTTTTAAGACTTCCAGTACCTCCTCTTCTGTAATAGGAAGTGTTTTCAAGATATCAATATTTATTTCCTCAAGTTCCCCAGTCACCATGTCTTTTTCCACAGTAATGAAAAGCAATTATGTACAAATATCTGTTATAGTCTGATGTAGTCATGTGACCTCTACCATGAGGCGCACACCCTATTGGCAAACATCGATGAAATCTTCAGCAGAGTGGAAGGAGGGAAACCAGTAGGTGTGTTGTATTTGGGCTGCCAGAAGGTGATCAACCAGGTACCTCACAAAAATTTAAGTCAGAAGACAAAAGCCCACAGTGTTGGAGTTAGTGTATTAGACAATTGGCTCATGGGCAGGAAACAGTGAATACGGATAAGCGGATTCTTTTTCAGGCTTCAGGACCTGTGACCAGTGAAATTATACAGGGATCAATGCAGGGATTGCAACTGCTCACAACATATATTAATGACTTCAAGGAATGAAGTACTATGGCCAGATTTCCAGACAATATTAAAATAGATGGAAGAGAAGAAACAAAAAGAGGAATTGCTGGAGAAAGTCAGTAGGTATGGCAGCATCTGTGGAGAGATATTTTACAGGTAAGTAAGTGGCAGAAAGTTGACAAATGGAGTATAATGTGGGAAAATGCAAAGTTGCTATTTTTGGAAGAGAAAACAAAAGAACAGAATACAGTTTAAATGGAGAGAAACTGCAGAAAGCTGTAACATAAAGGGACATGAAACACAGAAATCTAGCTTACGTCTGCAGCAGGTAACCAGGTTAATAAGGCAGGTGGAATGTTGGTCATCATTTTAAAGGGGTTGGAGTATAACAATAGGGAAGTACTACTGCAACTGTATATGGTGCTGGTGAGATCACATCTGGAATACTATGAACAGTTTGGGTCCCCTTATGTAAGAGAAAATATCATTTCAGTAGAGGCAGTTCAGAGCAGGTTCACTAGGATGGTCCCTGGTATGGAAGGATTGTCTTATGAGCAAAAGCGGAGCAGGTTGGGACTTTATTCACTGGAGTTTAGAACAATGAGAGATGATCTCATTGAAACATATAGGATTCTTAAGTGGCTTGACAGGGTAAATGCTGATGTTTCCCCTTATGGGAGAGTGTAGGATCAGACGATATCATCTGAGAATAGAGGGGTGCCAATTTCTGATGAAGGGTCTAGGCCCGAAACGTCAAGCTTTCCTGCTCCTATGATGCTGCTTGGCCTGCTGTGTTCATCCAGCTCCACACCTTGTTATCTCGGGTGCCAATTTAAGACTGGGATGAGGAAGAATTTCTTCTCTCAGTGGATTAAGAATCTTTGGAACTCTTTTCCACAATGAGCTGTGGGGGCAGATCCTTGTGTATATTTAAGGCTGAGATAGATAGACTCTTGATCAGTCAGGGAATCAAGGGTTACAGGAAAAGGGCAGGAATGTGGATACAAGGAATGTCGATCAGCCATGATCCTATAGAATGACAGAGCAGGATTAAGAAGCCAAACTGCTTCCTCCTGTTTCTATTTCTTCTGGTCTTGCAGCTTGAGGTCACACCAATAAATCATTTTGGTGCTACACTCCTGCGTTTGCTGTCAAAACAGCCTAAGTCTCTGAACTATTCATGCAGTGACCAACAGCCTTACAACTTGATTAATACTAACAAATAGAGCAGCAACAATTTCAAAGATCCCACAGCAGAGCTCTCAAAGTACACACAACCTATAGGGCAGGGGCTCTACCAGCTTAACTAGACACACATTCTGACTAATTCCAAGGGTGAGGGCGTGAAGATCTAAGACCCAAATTAATTTTGTTCATGATCAAGTTGGCCGATAGCCACACCGGTCTATTGCCTTTCACGATTATGATCGAGGCACCACACTTGCCCATTTGAATCCTCCCAACATTACGCCTTGCCATATGTAAGCAGCATTGAGATGCCCATTTGGTGAATCAAAGATGCAGCTTGAAGATTGATGTTGATAAGCCAGTGTCTGAAAATCACAATCAGCCCTTTCCAAAGGATCATTCAAGGTCCTGTTATCAACGATAAAGACATTTACATATTTATGTTTAAAATATGTAGCCATTTTGTCTATTGAGTTTGATGAATAAGTGTTGTGATGACCAGGCATTTTATAAACACCGATAAAATTACCTCTTTTATATGACATTCATAGCAAAATGATAGCAGATTATATCATTATGCAAAACACTACAATAGAACAGGAAACAAAAGTAAGCTGACTGCGCCATTAATACAAATATTACACTCCATTGTAGGAAGCCTTGATTTTAGGAACATAGAAACATAGGAATTGAGTAAGCCATTCAACCCCTTGAGCCTGCTTTGCCATTCAATAATATCATGGCTGATTTGTGGTCTAATTGCATGTGTCTGCCAAGGGGCAATATTCCTTGATATTCTTGCCTAATAAAAATTTTGTCTATCTCAGTTTAAATTTGATAATTGAATTAACATCGATCTCTGTTTGAGAAAGAGAGTTCCAAACCTTTACTACTCTTTGCATGCTGTAATAGAAGTGCTTTCTAATATCTCTCCTGAATGACCTGGCTCTAACTCTGTCTCTTATTTTTGGAAGCTTCAATCAGCAGAAATAGTTTGTCTTTTTCTTACACGTTATTGCCTGTTAATATCCTGAAGACCTTGATTAGATGACCCCTTAACCTAATCTGTTTATTCACCCCTCATAACCTAATCCCTGAAATCCAGGTATCATCCTTGCATTGAACTCCCTCCAGGGCCAAAACATCCTTCCTAAGTTATGGTGCCCAGATCTGCTCTCAGTTCTCTAAGTTAGGTCTAACTAGGGTTTTGTACGACTGCAGCATAACCTTCGAATTCTTATACTACAGATCTTTAGATATGAAGGCCAGCATTCCATGAAAATTCTTGACTATTTTCCGCACCTGTTTGTGATATTTTAAAGAGCTATGCACTTGAACCCCCAAATCACATTGGCCACCCACTGTATTTAGCCTTATGTCTTCCAAAAATGCCCTGATATATCCTTTTTCCATCTGAATTGGATAACCTCGCACTTGCCTACATTAAAATCCATCTGCCACAGCTCATTCACCCAACCTACCAATATTCTGTTGTAATTTTACACTGTCATCAACACTGTCTACAATGCTGCTTATGTAATAAAACATTTGGAAGCTACACATTGGAATATTGTCTTGTTGCAAAGCAGTCAACCTGCTGCAATGCTGGCGAGAGAAATGGAACCACTAATTATTTTTATTGCAAAGAAATGTGTACATAATAGAAGTTTGCTCATGTCATTCAACATTGTAAGAATTTTGTGTCATGAGCAAATTTGTGTATTTGACTTCTTATGCCATTATCCAAGTCGTTCATGAATTTTGTGAATAGTGATGCCCCAACACCGATCCCTGCAGGACAGCACAAGTCACATTCTGCCAATTTAAGTACTTACCAATTATTCCAACTCTGTTTCCTGCTACTCAACCAATTTCCTGTCCATGTCAGTAATTTGCACTTAATTCCATGGTTTACCACCTGAGCAAACAATCTGTTTTGTGAGACTTCATAAAAAGATTTCTGAGAGTCCATATTAACAACATCCATTAATCTACTCATGTCCACCACCTTTGTCACCTCTTTAAAAGAAAAGCTCTATTATGTTTATCAGATGTGACCTACCCTTCATAAATCCATGCTGACTCTCCCTGATTAACTGAATATTTTTGAGGTAGTCATCTACCCTATCCTTGACTATATACTCCACAATTTCCCCACCACAGATGTTAGGCTAACTACTCAGTAATTCCTTCGTTTCCCTCTGTCACCTTTCTTACAGTGCGGAATAACATGAGCAAATTTCTTCTATAATGTACACATTTCTTTGCAATAAAAATAATTAGTTCTTACATCTATCACACCAGCGTTGCCGCAGGTTGATTGCTTCACAACAAGACAATGTTCCAATGTGTAGCTTCCAAATGTTTCATTATCTCAGCTGAATGAGACGCTCTTTCTTAAATGTAACTTTTTTTCAGTCCTGCACATTCTGAAATACCATTGTTGCATTGTAGTGATGGAACATAATCTTTTTACAGTGGTGATTAAAATAATACACTATTTCCTTTTACAGAAAATGCCCCAATCTGAAATGAGACTATGTCACCTGATATTGTTCATTCAAAGAGCGTCACCAGCCACACTGCATCCTGATTTTGAGCTATATCATTGTTCCATCTTTGTTGCTGGATCAAAATACTGGAACTCCTTCCGTGACAGCGCTGTGGGTATACCTGCAATGGATGTACTATAGTAGTTCAGGAAGATGGCTCACGCTCACCTTTGCAAAGGCAGTCAGATGCCAGTTTTACCAGTAATGGTCACACTCATGAAAGAATCCATAAAAAGTGTGGCAAAGATTTCCAAAAATGAGTCGTTCATTCACAATGGCATCACCTTGACTAACAGAAACAACCAATACCATTGTTTCCCTAAGATAGAGTCAGGGATAGTAGTTATCTGTCATTCATTTTTATTCCCAACAGGAATATGGCCCCCAACAAGAAAGGGGGATTATTTCAGCTAGAGGAAACACTACTGCATTACTTTTACAGCCTGAAGACAAATAAGACAATAGCAATATCAATGGTACAACACAAGTACAGTCCATACTGGTTACATTCCACATTCACATTGTTCAGGTTAAACTGCAGCCACAATAAGTGATCAAGCACCCTCAGGTATATCAGAGTCATAGAATCATAGAAGATTTACAGCGTGGATAAAGGTACTTCAGCCCTTTGTCTCTGTGCCTTTCATCAACGTCTAACTACTCTATTCCTATTTTCCAGCACTTGGCTTGTAGTGTGGTGTGCTATGACATTTCAAATACTCAGCTAAATATTTAAATTTCTTGAGGGGTCTTGTCTCTGCCACCATTGTACACCTCAATCAAGTTCCCCCCAAAAGTTCAGCCCATCCAATCTCTCCTCATATCTGATTCACTCCAGCCTTGACAACATCCTGGTGAAAGTCCTTTGCACACTCTCCAATGCAATCATATCCTTCCAATAGTGGAGCAACCAGAACTGTACAGATTACTTCACCTGAGATAAAAGGTACTGCAGATGCTGGAGAATCCGAGATAACAAGCATGGGGCTGGATGAACACAGCAGGCCAAGCAGCATCATAGGAGCAGGAAAACTTGACGTTTCGGGCCTAGACCCTTCATCAGCTTCACCTGTGGCCTAACTAACATTATATACAGTTTCATAACCTACCCGCTGATCAGTGCCTTGACTTATAAAAGCAAGCATCTCATATGCCTTCTTAACCACTTTACCTGCTTGTCCTGTTGCCGTCTCGGATCCATTAACACCAAGGTTCTTCTGACTCTACTTTGACAATGTGTACTTCCTTGCCTTTGAGTTCTCATATTCACCAGGCAGAATTCTACAATTGTCGTATCCATTTCACTGGTATGAGTGTTTTAACTGTGAGAATTATGCAACTCAATTATGACAAGATATTTATGTGAGTCATTAAATCTTCAATGATTTTATTTCATCAAATGGGAGTCTCATTTTCCTTCAAACCTATGCTTCTGACACAGGAATTGCAATTTTCTCTTTAGCCCAAACACATATTACACCTGCTCAGAAAAAACTTACAATCAGGATTTTGGGCGGCACGGTGGCTCAGTGGTTGTCACTGCTGCCTCACAGCACCAGGGACCCGGGTTTGATTCCAGCCTCGCGTGTCTGTCTGTGTGGAGTTTGCATGTTCTCCCTGTGTCTGCGTGGGTTTCCTCCGGATGCTCCAGTTCCCTCCCACAGTCCAAAGATGTGCAGTTTAGGTGGATTGGCCATGTTAAATTGCCTGTCGTGTTCGGGGAGGTGTAGGTTTAGGTGATTTGTTGGGGGGGTGGGTCTGGGTGGGATGCTCTGAGGTTTGCTGTGGACTTGTTGGGTCAAAGGGCCTGTTTCCCCACTGTAGGGATTCTATGAATAACAAGTTGGGTGAATTCTACTTTGAATCAGAATTTTGCATTAAAACTCTGTAGTTGCCCAGTGTTATTCATATCAATGAAGACATCATTAAGTGACACAATGCCTTTGGCTCTTCAAGCAAATATTGCTGTTTTAACCGTTCAGCACTAATCCCCATTTCTAATTAAACCATTTGCAATTGGTCTCATTATTTTGGAACAAAACACAACAGAGAGAGTTCAGCGAGTACACATTTCCTAATCCTGAAGAATAGACACATATGGATGTCCAGAGGGAACTGACATCGGGATCAGAACAACAGCTGGTTGTGTGCCTGGCAACAAAATCAAGCTGGGACTGGTGTTAGGTAATCACACATTGCAGGATAGGAGTGTCAAGGGTGAGAATTGGCAAGCATTTGTGGAAGTGAGTGGAATTTTCTTGGGCTGGATTTTTCATGAGTTAAAATATGACATGGCAAGGGGGGGGGTGAGTTGAAAGTTTTGTTTGAGGAAGTGAGGGAGGGGTCGTTGGACTTCATTTAGGAAGCAAATTGGATCCCAGAGGGGATGAAGAAATAAAGAAACAGTAGTAGATGGACATAAACATACTTTTTAAAATGAAGCTCCATTCTGAAATACACAAAATGACCAGTACATGTCTGTTGCATAGTTTAATGTGTTTTTTTTTTCCCTTCTGGAACAATGTAGAGATGGGAGGGAAGTCAGATGCTCCAAAGTGGGCAAAGTCGAACAGCAGGTTAGGGCTGAGTCAGATGACTATGGGAGTGCCATCACAGTCATTTATATTAGTTTAGTGGGGGAAAGTAAACCATAATTACTGCAACACTTCAGCTGCAGGGAACTCTGGCCTGCAGGTTATAAACTTCGAACTGAGTTAACATGAAACCTCTTCAAGAGTAGTTTTAGTGACCAATTAGCCTCTCAGTTAAAACACACTGGAGGACCCCTTTGGCATTTTTAACAAAAATAGAATAAAATTAAACTATTGACTCCTACAAAGAAGGGCCACTGATCTATTACCAATGCAATTGATAAAGAGTCCTATGCACATTGGCATTAAAATCAATCAGAGCAGTACAGGGTTGCTGGGTCAAATTAGGCAAGGAAAGTCATATAATTCCTACAGTATGCAAACAGGCCATTTGGCCCTTTGAGTCCACGCCGACCCTCTGAAGAGCATCCCACTCAGACCCACAGCCTACCCTATCCCTGTATTTACCACAGCTAACCCACCTAACCTTGACATCCCTGGACACTATGGGCAATTTAGCATTGTCAATCCACCTAACCTGCACATCTTTGGACTGTAGGAGGAAACTCATGCAGACACGGGGAGAATGTGCAAACTCCACACAGACAATCGCCTGAGGTGGAATCAAACTCGGGTCGCCGTTGCTCTGATGCAGCAATGCTAACCACTGAACCATCCTGGTTTGGAATTTGTAACTGCAACTGAATTGTACCATTTTATTCACCAGATTAACATTCTATGAGGTCCATCTGGCTGACCTTGTTACAATCACTACATTCCTCCCCCTCTGACTCTAAGAAAATAGGCCAGTTCTTTTCTCTTGTAGCTCCGCCTGGGGTGTGTTTGCTTTCGGTCAGGTTCCTTCAACTCTGTCTCTGATACACGCACTGCGTAATGCACATATGCACAATAATGCAACCACAGCATCTCGGAAGAAATTCATTCTCTTCTTGAGGTGGCAAAGGGGTCAAGGTGGCAACATCCGCTGTGTTCATCTCAGAATCTGAGGTGTCTTCGACCCTTGACGGAGAAGAAGATCCGATGGATCTGGAACAGTCAGAAAAGCTATTGAGGAGCTGGCCGTGTTTGCTCCTGCAGCATCTGCAAGTTTCCAGCTTTCATATGGTCCATGTACTTGTTTAAGACCTTCACACCTACCCCCATTTTATACGTCACTGGACCTGACCTTGCACGACTATGCCTCTTACCCATGCAGGGCCATTCCCGTAGTTCCTACACCAAACTTCATCCCCTGAAGTAAACTGGCTCCCTCACTTAGCAGAGTCTTGTGTCCAGCATTGGCATTATTGATGCCATTTCATCCTTTACCCCCATTGGAAAGATCTGATTTAAACTGGTGTGGTGTGTTCTCCCCATTAGCAACTCTGGTGGAGGTATCCCTGTAGTTGCATGAGGAGTGGTCCCATAATGAAATAGGAACTGGGGTATTTTGATAACTAGTGAAGCGGTAGGCTGTTTCTTTAAGCCTGCTTTCAAAGTTTGGGCTGCTTTTTCTGCTAGATCATTGGATGGTAGATGGTATGGAGCTATCCTTATATGTCGAATGCCATTTGACTTCAGGAAATACTCAAACTCCCTGCTGGTAAGCAATGGCCCGTTATCTGTGACCAACACTTCTGGGAGTCTGGGTATTGCAAAAGATGCGCAGCACTTTTCCATTGCCAGCCTCGTGTTTTTACAAATGAACTTTATGCACGTCCAGCCACTTCGAGCGGGCGTCCACAGTAACTAAGAACATTGAGCACATAAGAGGACCTGCAGAATCGACATGTAACCGAGTCCAGCGTTTACCTGGCCATTCCCAAAAATGTGGGGCAGATGGCGGTAATTTTTAACCTTGTTGGCACTCTGGACACTGCCCCACCAGTGTCCCACATGGCTATGCCTGTATTGAATCCTGGCCACCAGACATAACCTCTTGCCAACATCTTCATTTTGGAAACTCCTGGATGACTCTGGTGGAGCTCAGCCAGTATCTGGTGTGACCTTTGCTCAGGACAATCACTCTTGCTCCCCGTAATAGTACGCCATCCTCTACTGTGATCTGGTCTCTCCGGGTCCAAAAAGGTTTCAACTCTGTTTGTGACGACTGTTTGTTTTCTCCCATCACCACCAGCTGTTTAAGTTTTTCCAGGACTGAATCTTTCTGCTTCCAAAGTCTGATATCGTCAGCTGTGACTGGAAATGTGTCCAGAAAATTTAAAACCATTACAGACTCTCGCGGTGGAGGTGCCACCGGTGGTGCATCTGCCAGTGGGGGGCAGCTCAATGCATCCCCATTTGTTAATTGGCCTCTCAGACAGCATTTCAACTTGTAATTTTACGCAATCAGTATTGGAGTCAGCCTTTGAACTTGGCCTGAACCTATGGGTGGCACTGCCTTGTCCTCTTTAAGTAGATCTAGGGGTTTATGGTCTATTATTATTACAAATTTATGTCTGTAAAGATATTAATGGAACATTCTGATTCCAACTATGACCTTCCTTCTCAATCTGGGTATATTTATGCTCTGCATTAGCCAAAGTCCTGGATGCATACATTATTGGGTATTCCTCTCTATTGGGCCAACAATGAGCTAATAGTACCCCAATGCCATATGGAGAGGCATTGCACGTCAATACCAGATCTTGCTTGGGCTCATAGTGTGGCAACACTTTACAGAATGATAGCTGTTTCTTCATGTACCTGAAAGATATGTCTCAGTTACATGACCTATTTCCCAAACTAACCCTTTTTTTCAGAGTTGCTGCAAAGGTACCAGGTAATGAGTGAACTTTCTGTATTGGTT
Organism: Ginglymostoma cirratum; assembly: GCA_024137785.1. Classification (NCBI taxonomy): domain Eukaryota; kingdom Metazoa; phylum Chordata; class Chondrichthyes; order Orectolobiformes; family Ginglymostomatidae; genus Ginglymostoma; species Ginglymostoma cirratum. Next base: position 34,259,645 of record JAHRHZ010000025.1, read on the forward strand.
TACCAGTCCAAGGAAAGACCTAAGCTCTAGAACAGATGTGGGTGCCACAAGTGGGCCCAAAATAGGCACCCCAGAGGACTTGATGTTAACTGCTTTTAAAGGAAGAGATTGAAATTGTATCAGAGATAAAAGGTACTGCAGATGCTGGAGAATCCGAGATAACAAGCATGGGGCTGGACGAACACAGCAGGTCAAGCAGCATCATAGGAGCAGGAAAGCTTGATGTTTTGGGCCTAAACACTTCATCAGAAATGGGGGAGGGGAAGAGGGTTCTGAAATAAATAGGGAGAGAGGGGGAGGCGGATAGAGGATGGATAGAGGAGAGGATAGGTGGAGAGGAGGCAGACCAGTCAAAGAGGCGGGGATGGAGCCAGTAAAGGTGAGTGTAGGTGGGAGGGTAGGGAGGAGATAGGTCAGTCCAGGGAGGACGGACAGGTCAGGGGGGGCAGGATGATGTTAATAGATAGGAGATGGGGGTGTGGCTTGAGGTGGGAGGAGGGGATAGGTGAGAGGAAAAACAGGTTAGGGAGGTGGAGATGAGCTGGGCTGGTTTTGGGATGCGGTTGGGGGAGGGGAGATTTTGAAGCTTGTGAAATCCATATTGATGCCATCGGGCTGCAGGGTTCCCAGGCTGAATATGATTTGCTGTTCCTGCAGCCTTCGGGTGGCATCATTGTGGCATTGCAGGAGGCCCAGGATGGACATGTCATCTGAGGAATGGGAGGGGGAGTTGAAATGGTTCGCGACAGGGAGGTGCAGTTGTTTGTTGCAAACTGAGCACAGGTGTTCTGCAAAGCGGTCCCCAAGGCTCCGCTTGGTTTCCCCGATGTCGAGGAAGCCACAATGGGTACAGCAGATGCAGTATACCACATTGGCAGATGTGCAGGTGAACATCTGCCTGATGTGGAAAGTCTTCTTGGAGCCTGGGTTTGGGGTGAGGGAGGAGGTGTGGGGGCAGGTGTAGCACTTCCTGCAGTTACAGGGAAAAGTGCCGGGTGTGGTGGGGCTGGAGGGGGGTGTGGAGCGGACAAGGGAGTCGCGGAGGGAGTGGTCCCTCCGGAAGGCAGATAAGGGTGGGGAGGGAAAAATGTCTTTGGTGGTGGGGTCTGATTGCAGATGGCGGAAGTGTCGGAGGATGATGCGTTGGATCCGGAGGTTGGTGAGGACGAGGGGGATTCTTTTTTGGTTATTATTGCGGGGACGGGGCGTGAGGGATGTGTTCCGGGAAATGCGGGAGACACGGTCGAGGGTGTTCTCGACCACTGTGGGGGGGATGTTGCGGTCCTTGAAGAATGAGAACATTTGAGATGTACGGGAGTAGAATGTCTCATCCTGGGAGCAGATGCGGCAGAGGCGAAGGAATTGGGAATAGGGGATGGCATTTTTGCAGGAGGGTGGGTGGGAGGAGGTGTATTCCAGGTAGCTGTGGGAGTCAGTGGGCTTGAAATGGACATCTGTCTCTAGGTGGTTGCCCGAGATGGAGACAGAGAGGTCCAGGAAGGAGAGAGAAGTGTTGGAGATGGTCCAGGTGAACTTCAGGTTGGGGTGGAAGGTGTTGGTGAAGTGGATGAACTGTTCGAGCTCCTCGTGGGAGCACGAGGCGGTGCCGATGCAGTCATCAATGTAACGGAGGAAGAGGTGGGGTTTAGGGCCAGTGTAGGTACGGAAGAGGGATTGTTCCACGTAACCTACAAAGAGGCAGGCATAGCTTGGGCCCATGCGGGTACCCATGGCCACCCCATTTGTCTGTCGGAAGTGGGAGGAATTGAAAGAAAAGTTGTTGAGGGTGAGGACGAGTTCGGCTAAGCGGATGAGGGTGTCGGTGGAGGGGGATTGGTCAGTTTTGTGGGACAGAAAGAAGCGGAGGGCCTTTAGGCCATTAGCATGGGGAATACAGGTGTATAGGGACTGGACGTCCATAGTAAAAATGAGGTGTTGGGGACTGGGGAATTGGAAGTTCTGGAGGAGGTGGAGGGCGTGGGTGGTGTCACGGACGTAGGCAGGGAGTTCCTGGACCAAGGGGGTGAAAATAGAGTCTAGGTAGGTGGAGATGAGTTCGGTGGGGCAGGAGCAGGCGGAGACAATGGGTCGACCAGGGCATTCAGGTTTGTGGATTTTGGGGAGGAGATAGAAGCGGGCGGTTTTCAGGTTTGTGGCACTCACCTTTACTGGCTCCATCCCCGCCTCTTCGACTTGTCTGCCTCCTCTCCACCTATCCTCTCATCTGTCCATCCTCTATCCGCCTCCCCCTCTCTCCCTATTTATTTCAGAACCCTCTTCCCCTCCCCCATTTCTGATGAAGCGTTTAGGCCCGAAACGTCAAGTTTTCCTGCTTCTCTGATGCTGCTTGACCTGCTGTGTTCATCCAGCCCCATGCTTGTTATCTTGAAATTGTAAGTGGTCAGTGCAAATGCTGGACTCAGAACATGAATAGCTGCCAGATTTCATTATTCCTTGCAGCAATTTCCTCTGGATCCAGTTGGAAGCAGGAGAACATACTTTTTTCCCTAATGACAGGAGGAAGAAACCTGCTTGCCTGGCTGGAAGTAACTAAGGAGTTGAGCAAAAATGATGTTCTACTCAAGTTATAAATGCAAGATGGCAAATGCCTATAATGACCTAAGTCATAAATACATTTAACTACACACTGTTGCCTTTAGGGTAGAGAGCATAATTCCTCCTTGTGGTTGTACTCTGATGCAGGAATATCCCTTCTGCTTTATGTCGGGGTGCTGGTTGGCGATCATCACTTTGCTGATACATAAGTAATTTGAATCACCCCCAGATCCATGGTTCTGATACTGGACTTATTTGGGGAATGTTAAATGAAGAAGGCAGCCGGCAGGTGTTTCAGGGCAAAACGATCTCTGCGTTTATTAAATACAAAAGGTGAGTATGTTACAAGAGATAAAGGGAAATACAATACAGTGAAATTGACACTTAATTATACGGACGACAATACTTAAATACACGATTAAATTAAATGCAGGTTAAACAGTATTGGAACTAAACTGCAGGTTTTGATCACAGAAACTTTCATCAGGCTTCCTACCCTTGGGGGCTCCCTGCACTGACACCACCCACCTTCCCCTCCCCGCCAGCGAGGTTGGATACTTTGGGATCTCGAGCCTATAAGCTCCCCGCTGGGGGTAAGTGTGATTTTGAAAAACAGCCGGCCGTTCCCGCTCGCCGTAGCTGGTGCTGCGATGAAGACTTCGGGTGGTGTCGGCCTTCAGTCTGGGTTGAGTCCACTGACGCGGTTCGGCATGTGGTGGATTTATTGGGTAAGTCCTTGGTTTTCCTTACTTTGCGGTGGTTTGTGTCTGAGGCCTTGTGGGTGTTGGTCGGCTCGGTGGTGATCAGGGCTCAGGCCTCAGGCCATCGTCCGTTACCGTTGGGCCCCCCCGGAGTGGAACGGGCCTGTGTCAGTAGGTGACAACAAGCATGGGGCTGGATGAACACTGCAGGTCAAGCAGCATCATAGGAGCAGGAAAACTTGACGTTTCGGGCCTAAACCCTTCATCAGAAATGGGGGAGGGGAAGAGGGTTCTGAAATAAATAGGGAGAGAGGGGGAGGTGGATAGAGGATGGATAGAGGAGAGGATAGGTGGAGAGGAGGCAGACAAGTCGAAGAGGCGGGGATGGAGCCAGTAAAGGTGAGTGTAGGTAGGGGGGTAGGGAGGAGATAGGTCAGTCCAGGGAGGATGGACAGGTCAAGGGGGCGGGATGATGTTAGTAGATAGGAGATGGGGGTGTGGCTTGGGGTGAGAGGAAAAACAGGTTAGGGAGGTGGAGATGAGCTGGGCTGGTTTTGGGATGCAGTTGGGGGAGGGGAGATTTTGAAGCTTGTGAAATCCACATTGATGCCATTGGGCTGCAGGGTTCCCAGGCTGAATATGATTTGCTGTTCCTGCAGCCTTCGGGTGGCATCACTGTGACATCTCCTATCTACTAACATCATCCCGCCCCCCTGACCTGTCCATCCTCCCTGGACTGACCTATCTCCTCCCTATCCCCCTACCTACACTCACCTTTACTGGCTCCATCCCCGCCTCTTCGACTTGTCTGCCTCCTCTCCACCTATCCTCTCCTCTAACCATCCTCTATCCGCCTCCCCCTCTCTCCCTATTTATTTCAGAACCCTCTTCCCCTCCCCCATTTCTGATGAAGGGTTTAGGCCTGAAACGTCAAGTTTTCCTGCTCCTATGATGCTGCTTGGCCTGCTGTGTTCATCCAGCCCCATGCTTGTTATCTCGGATTCTCCAGCATCTGCAGTACCTTTTATCTCTGTGTCAGTAGGTTTCGGGAATGCCGTCGGGGTCCCTCTTCTGGAGGTAGCGGTGGGGATCGCTCTTGGGGCAGTAGCTCTTTCGGCTCCTTCTCCGGGTGGTCGCCGTGGGGATAGCTCCCGGGCCAAATCCCTCTCTCGGGTGAGGTTGGGGGCCTGTGATTATACTAATTGCGAATCTCTTCAAGCCAGATCTGCGCTTCCAATTGTGTTACTGCTGCTCCCTTTTTGTTTGAGGCACCTGGCTTCCTGATAGTTAAGTGTATATTTTGATGAAGTGGATTAGGCCCAGCCACTCTGTGCATGAATATTGGTCGAAGTTGAATGTCTGGTGTCTGCAGAGGCCCCATTCTGTCTGGTTTGGGTGGGGTTTAGGCCTGGTTAATTGTTCTTCTAGAGTGAATGTGTGAATTGGATTTTCAGGCTGAAAAATGATCCCAAGCAGTTATCTGTGTGTGTGTATTTTTCCTAGAGCCCTCAGCTCAGCTGCCTTTTTTTCACTTTTTAAAAGTTTTTCGAAAAGTGCGGGGTTTTGGTCCAGTATTTTAAATAATCGGGATTTTTGTTCAATCCTACACTTTTATTAAAAAATCCATGTGGTTGTAGAGCTGCATGGATTCCCACAAATGTACTGTCAATAGCATTCCTGTACCTAGTGAATCCAGTCACAGTGACAAAGCTGAGCGACTGCTCATTCGAGCCTTTATTATCGTAATTTCTGTAAGTGTCAGTCCTGCCAAACAGCCCGTCAGTGACCTGCACTATGCAGTGGCCTAGGGTTTCCCAGGTACATTGCTGCTGGCATCCTGGAAGGATCTAGACACAAAATAGTTAAGGACAGGTCAAGGAGACAGCTTCCTGCACTGTTCGCTTGTTCAACCATTCTGTCTTTGGTTACATAAACCTGGTAACTGATTTATGCTCTCAGATTTCTCTTCACGGATGCTGCCCGACCTGCTGAGCTTTTCCAGCAACTTCTGTTTTTGTAACTGATTTTATGCCCTCTGTGCTTGATTAGTTAAGTGTGGGTGCTGACTCAGAGCCAGAATGTGCAGACACAACAGAAGTTGCTAGAAGCTGTGCTATACGGTTGCAGTCTTTTTATTTGTAGCTACAAGGATATTTTAAAAACTTTTTTCTCAATAAACCTGTTGTACACTCAAAGTGCTATTGTCTCTGTATTATGAGATATGGGAAATATCAACAAGCTGACAGGATTCGACAGCTCCTGCAACCTCAGCTTCTCTCTTCTGCAGCTGTATCCAACGAAGCTGACCAATGTTCAAATTCCACCTGTACATGTGCAGATCCCATTGCAACAGATCATCATTGGTGATGGTCTTCCTCCTCTGACGTGCTGTTAAAAGCATCCAACGTGCCTCTCACATTGATCTTGTCAACTTTAAACCCTCCAAGCCTGAACAAAGCTGCATCCAAATGAGCACTTTCTGCCAAATGTCTACCAGACAAAACAGTAAGTTTCGCAATAAGTGTGCTCTGATTTATACCAAAAAAGGATATGCAGAAATGCTGCTCAAACATGAAAGCACAGCCAGTTTTTCGAGCCCTGGGAATATGTGAGGCAAAAGTCAAATTTGGAATTGAGGTGTAAACAATTTAAGGAGAGATCATTGGTGCCCCCTAGAGGATTTCATTGAACAAATCCACATTCTTATCAAAATTCTCTTGGTGAGTAAATTTCTACTTGGCGTACAAAATACCTTTGTTTAATCTGTAAGTGAACACATTGAAGCCGGGCTGAGTCTCACTCTAAAAACACACTTCATTTCCCCCACTCCTCAAACCCAATGCCATCCATCTGTCGCTGGGGGTTGAAATTTCCCTTTTGCTTTCCCACTTGTGTGTGTCATTCTAATGAGATGATGTCTCTATGTGAGTGTAAAAGCCTATTAGATTAGATATAACAATGGGTTAGGTAACTTCCACTTTACCTTGCTTAATAATGTGTTAACTCTTCTAATCCTCCTTCACTGGATATGGAGTGTACCCCTTGGATTAACTGGCACGGTTTGCCAACATCGTATCAAGAGTGACAAGCAAAATTGATGCAAGAGCATATCTTGGATAATTAAACATGTCCACTGTATTTTTCAGTAGTGAAGTCCTCCATCATGAATTCCTCTACAGCTAAAACAAACTCTCTTCATAATGTTCACATTATGAGCAAGTATTGACATTCTAGGCAAGTGTCTTGTACATGTCATCCAATTCAATGGGCATTGTTTATTATAGGGCAGCTTTCCATTTTTACTTCATCTTAATCAGTCAAAGTGTTAAGTTCAAATTATCCAAGTCTTTTAAATGCAACTCTGCTTGATTACTTTGTGAAAGGCTGCATACAAAACATGACCTTCATACAAGACAGTTACCAACAAATGAATCATACAGAAGATAAAATCTTTCATCCTTCCAAGACCCTTAGATTAAAGTTAATTTACTGCTGTTATTAAATGACCTTAGTCCCAAATAATGTACAATGATTTTAAATATGCTGAACTACTTAGACTTTACTCTGTTTAAATCTAAATGTCTTTTATGTTAATAACAATAATTGAGATCCATACAAATGATAAACACTGGAACTTTTCTTTTCTGTGCCTGCATAAATGATTCTTTTTTGATCAACTGTAGTTTGTACAAAGAGCTGAAACATCAGTTGATTTATAGAATTTCCAACATTAAGTCTAGACCAGAAAGAGTATCCAGCAAATCAGGATCACTCTGAAGCAGGTTGGGATCATTCTGAGGCAGGTTGGGAAAAGTGTGTTGTGTTATGTGCAAGATTCCTTGATGGGATATGCTCATGATGTCATCACCATATCGTGGCATATGACCGAATGATGTAAAAATCTCAGTCTCCATCTTGCTGATCTCTGAGCTCTTGCAGCATGACGTACTGAGGAAAAGGTGCTACAGTATAATCAAATTACTTAGCTGAGCCCAGACACACGTGCTTGTGAGGCAGCAACGTTTTGAGTCTAGATAACTGTTCATTTAGAGCTCTAATGAAGAGTCATCTAGACTAGAAATGTTAACTTGCTTTCTCTCCATGGATGCTGCCTGATCCGTTGTGATCTTCAATTGTTTTCAGTATAGATTCCATCATCTGCAGTAATTTGCTCCTAAACATGTGCTTGTGATTATAATGTAAGCACATAAACACCAACTGCACAATAAAGTTTTGTTGAAATCTTCGGTACTATGTAACATAAAGTACAAAATGTTGTAACAAGCATGGGGCTGGATGAACACAGCAGGTCAAGCAGCATCATAGGAGCAGGAAA
>JAHRHZ010000025.1:34267637-34468383 GCA_024137785.1 Ginglymostoma cirratum
GTTTAGGCCCGAAACGTCAAGTTTTCCTGCTCCTATGATGCTGCTTGACCTGCTGTGTTCATCCAGCCCCATGCTACGTTGAAAGTCAGACAGCCCTAGATCATAAAGCATTCAGATGACTGATCACAACAAATTTAAGTCAGTACAGACTTCCAACTTAAGTAACTAGGGTGCAAACTTACCTGTTTTCTATTTTAAGATTTATCCCTATCAAACATAGAAGGTCTGGCAGCATCCATGGAGAGAGAAACAGAGTTAGTGTTTCAAATCTGTGTTGAGTCTTCGTCAGAACGTTTTTTTAACCAAAAAAGGCAAGATTTGTTGCAGAGTGACAATCTCTCATAAATTAGCCGTTTTAACTTTTCTTTATGTCAGAAAGGAGTGCCACATTTCTGAGAGGATACTCCACTCAGAGCTCCCTCAGAAAATTCAGAGTTGTACTTGTATGCTGACAGCTTACTCATATTCAGAGCTGTCATAGAGTCATACAGCACAGAAACAGACCCTTTGGTCCAACCAGTCCATGTCGGACATAATCCTAAACTATATTAGTCCCACCTGCCTGCTCCTGGCCCACATCCCTTCAAACCTTTCCTATTCATCTACTTATCCAAATATCTTTTAAGCATTGTGACTGTACCCACATCGAGCATTTCATCAGGAGTTCTTTCTCCACTCGAACCACTCTGTGTTTAAAAAAAAATTGCCCCTCACGTCCTTTTTAAATCTCTCTCCTCTCATCTTAAATATGTACCCCATAGTTTTGAAATCCCCCATCCAAGGGAAAAGACATCTACCATTAACCCTATTTAAACCCCTCATGGTTTTATAAACTTCTACAAGGTCACCTCTCCACCTCCTACGCTCCAGTGAAAAAAGTCCCAGCCAATCCAGCCTCTCTTTATAACTCAAACCTTCCATACCTGGCAACGTCTTGGTAAATCTTTTTTGAACCCTCTCCAGTTTAATAATGTCCTTCCCATAACTGGGTGACAGAACTGGACACAGTATTCTAGAAGAGGCCTCAACATGACTTCCCAACTCCTGTACTCAAATGACTGGGCAATGAAGGCAAGTGTGCTAAACAGCTTTTTAACCATCTTGTTCACATGTGACATAAACTTCAAAGATGGTGCCTTTTCACAGCAGTCAGCTGCTCTATTCTAAACTTTGAAAGTCCTGACAGCCACCTAGATATCTGCTATCAAACCATAAGTACGCATATCAAGTGTGATGTTAGGGTGCCGAGAAGGAGAGGTGCCAGGTTAAAAAGGTACCAGGTGAGTGGGGTTCCAGGGAGTTAGGATATCTGCTAAATAAGGCAGGTCTTGCCAGATGGGTAGTGAGTATGGTGCCAGTGAAGTAGGAGTTGCCAGGTAAGCCGGGCACCAGCTTGCCAGCTGGGTGTGGGTAGGATGCCATATGGTTAGAGTGCTAAGGTGCCAGCTAAGTGGAACAAGGGAGGTAAATAAGGGCTCCCGGGGCAGAGTGTTGTGATTACATTGTAAGAATAGGGTCCAGCAACATGATGAGGGATCAGATTAGGTCAGGTCTGATGACAGTGGTCGGGGTGGGGTGGGGGCTGTATTACATGGTCAGGATGGGGGGGCTTGATATTGGGTCAGGTCCTGTGGAATGCAGAGAAGGGGATTGTGTCCCATGTGGGGCAGAGTGAATGGGTTGGGTCTTGGAGGGGACTGTTGCTGTCAGTAGATCAGGTTCCAGTATTGAGGGGGGTGTGTGTGTTATGTGTAGGGTCAGTCAATAGTTACTCAGGTTTTGAACTATATATTTAATAGTTTAACACTTCCTGAGTAACTATTTTACTTAATATAATCAGAACTGTCTGAAGTCCCCAATTTAAATGGAGTCTTTGACACGTTCTAGCAAATTGCGCAGTGAAATCTTCAATTTTCAGGACAAGTCCCTCCAGAGTCTGTTATGGTGGGGATTCTGCAGATTTCCCTTACACAGCTACACTGGAATGACACACTCCGATAGTAGGAACTGCCGACGCTGGAGAATCTGAAATATCACTGTGTGGAGCTGGAGGAAAACAGCAGGCCAGGCAGCAGCAGAGGAGCAGGAAAGCTGATGTTTCAGGTCGGGACCCTTCTTCAGGAATCCTGTTCCTCTGATGCTGCCTGGCCTGCTGTGTTCCTCCAGCTCACACTTTGTTATCTCTGATTCCAGCATCTGCAGTCCTTGCTATCTCTGAACCAAACAAACTACTGTTTCTACTTTTTATCAGGTTATTAAACCATAACCTGCCAGGTTTGGCCTGTCAAGTCTGCTCTGCCAGTTGATATCATAGCTGATCTGATAATTCTCACTTCTGATTTCCTTTAATGTCCCCATCATACTTGATTTCCACCCTGATTAAAAATCTGTCTCTCTCTGTCTTGAATATACTTAACAATCCAACCTCAACAGCCCTCGGTAGTAAATAATCCCACAAATTCATTACCTTCCGAGGAAAAATACAATCCTCATAACTTCTGTCTTCAATGGTTGATCACTTACTCTGATATTATATCCTTTGGTCCTAGACTTTCCCACAATGGGGAGAATTCTTCTACGCAACTACCCCAACAAGCCCCTAAGAGTCTTATATATTTCAATAAATTCTCCGCTCACTCTTCCAAACTTAAATGAGCATTAGCCCAATCTACTCAACCTCTCCTCATAAGGAAATTTCTTCCTACCTGGGATCAACCTAGTGAACCTTTTCTGGACTGCCTCCAATGACAGTGTATAACTTTCCTTCAAAAAGCTGAGCAAAACTATTCGTAGTATACAAGGTGTGATTTGGCTAATGCTTTGCATAGGTTTAGCAAGACCTCCTTGTTTTTTACACTCCATTCCTTTTGAAATAAAGCCTAACATTCCATTTGCCTTTCCCGTTGTCCACTGAACCAGTATTAAGTGATTCCTCTGTTTTTGTGCTCTTAAAAGAGGTAGGGCCTTCTGAACCAAGAACACTCTGCTTTGTTTTTGTATGTGAAAGTGTGGTTAAATATCACAACCACATGTTTTCTCTATGGCAGAATTCTGGTTGCAAAAAAAAAACTAAAGCCATTTGCATTATGAATTATAAGCTTAGTGTTGGGTAAAAAGCACTGCTTAGAAGATAGTAATGATTGTGCCTTACAATATGATGTATGCAATGTTAGCACTGAAGATACTGTCAGCTGATAATTATAATTCGTCTAAAGTAACAACTTCAGGTTGGAAATACCCTGTTAATCTTGGCTAATTCTGAATCTGGCAAAATTTATTTCTGCTCAATACATTATGTATTAATATATTAAAAACATACAAGGCTACAATTCCTGTCATGATACTTTTAGACATTATTCTTTTTTTATTGACACAAATTTCATATTTCTAAAGGAGCAATAAATTGGAATTCAGTCAGTAGAAAGCAAATATATGAAACAGAATAAAAGTCATGAAAGTTCAGTGAGTCATTACCAAGTATGTATAAAAACAACAAATCAAGACCGGGCATGGAAAATCACAAAGTAACTCACCTCTTCCCTTTCGATTTTAATCACATTATCTAAAATATTTTTGGATAATCCTTTCATCAAACACATTTTTGTTCTTAATTGAAATGAATACTGCTTGAGATAGTGGTCCTAAAATGAATATTCCATATTGATTAATCTTACACATAAATCTTCATTCGTTGAGACGTCAGCCACGCTAAAATGGTTCGATTGACATTCTTTCCAGTGCTATCAATTTATTTTTATTCTTTTGATGTGATGTGGACATCATTGGAAAGGCAAGTTCATCAATAATTGCTTTAAGAAGGTGGTGGTTAGTTGTCTTAGAATCATAAAATCATAGGATCATACAATATAGAAGTGACCCTTCAGCCCACTAAGTCTTTACATCCAAAATTACACTGCTACCTCACTAATCCAACGTTCCCACAATAGATCCATAGCCTTAAATAGAAAGACACTTCATGTACCCTTTCAAGAACTTTTTAAAGGATATAATGTTTCCACCTGAACTACCAGACAATGCCTTCTGCATTCCCACCAACTTCTGGATGAAACCATTGTTCACGCAGAGGAAAATTTGCCTTCTATTCACCCTTTCTATGCCCCTCATAATCTTATAAATCTCTATCAAATCCAACCCCCTCAAACTTCACTGCTCTAAAGAAAACAAACGAGCCTATCCAGCTTCTCTCCATAGCTAAGTTGCTTCATCACCGACAACATACTGGTGAATCTTCTTTCAATCCCTCCACGGCAATCACATCCTTCCTATAGTGTGGTGACTGAATCTGTACACAGTGCTCCATCTGTGGTCTAAACCAGGTTCCAACATGATCTTCCTGCTGTTATACTCTATACTTTAATGGATAAAGGCAAGCATCTTTGATGCATTCTTAACTACCCGATACCTGTTCCTGCACTTTCAGCAATCTGTGGAAAAGCACCCTGTGACCCCACAGAGCTTCGTAGTGTCCTGCCATTCATTGAGTTCTCCCTTGTCTTTTTACTTCTACCAAAAGTGCATGGATAGAAAACAAGTTAGCAGACAGGAAACAAAGGGTTGAAATAAATGGGTCTTTCTCTAAATGGCAGGGAGTGACTATTGGAGTACCGCAGGGATCAGTACTAGGACCCCAGCTATTCATAATATACATTAACGATTTAGATAAGGGATCTAAATGTAATATCTGAAAATTTGCTCATAACAGGTTAAGGGTCTGGAAGATTAGTTCGACGTGAGAAGGATGCTGAGATGTTGCAGTTTGATTTGGACAAGCTGATTGGCCATGTAATTGCCCACTCAATGTAGTATACTGTGGACAAATGTGAGGTCATCCACTTTGGTAACAAAAATAGAAAGGCAGATTATTATTTGAATGGCTGTAAATTAAGGGGGGAATGTTCAACGAAATTAATTTAATTCGATTAACCATAAATCCATTTCCCTTGAATGTCTGCCTTCAGAAATCTAGGCAGTGTGGAAGCTTTGCACTTCTGCCAGAATGCTTTCTGTTTGGACTCGGAATTTTGATGGTTCTTTAATTGAAGAAATATCGACCTTGATTCTGTTTTTGACTGTGTGTATTCTGTAAGCCCCTTTAAACTTGAATACCTTTGTCCCTTGGATGTCTTGCAGAGGATATTGCTCCTGCTGAATCTGGCAATGGGTCCATTACCTCAACTGCATGACCTTTAGTCTCATGTACTTTCTTCATGAAAGAAGGCTGTTCTGTTGAAATAGGTTCTTTTTGTATTAACATGGATTCCTGAACTAGGCATTTTTATTTTTTTTTTTTGTGAGCATCCCAGGTCTGTGCCAGGTAGTTTGTTCTTTTCTGTGCCTTGGATCTGTGGATGCTGGTTGTCCCACCCTGGTGGTTTCACTGGAGATTTGATCAGGCTATTTTTATTCCTTCTATGTAAGCAACTTTTTTACTCACAATTTGCCAGCAAATCTGTGCTGACGTATGTAGACTCTGTACTTCACTTTGTTGATTAGGTTAGGTACTAACTTTCAGTCACTGTAGTTCCTTCACAGGTGAATCCATAATGTCACTAGAGAATTGCTGCTCTCTTAGCATAACCTCTGTCTCTCGTTCTGACAACTTTTCTTTGGAAAATGAAGTATTCAAATGTACCTCTTGTACTTGTGTTGTCTCATGATTTGGTATCGTATTCAAATCTGCCAGAATGATTAGTTCACCAGGTTGTGCTGCTGATTTATCAATGAGCTCAAATAGTCATTATTTTCCTCATTAGTTGCATCTTCTCACAAATTTTGTCATCTGAACTGCCTTCAGTTTTGTACACGCTGAAAACATTTCTGCTAACCCTGTGTAGTTGCAGAGTTCTATCCTGTTGACAAAATGAAATGCTCCCTTATACCAACATAGGCAATCACGATAGATTCTATCTTTTGGTTTCTGCTATGAATTTGGGAAACCCTATGAAATCTTTGCCAAATTGTTCAACAGCAATCTTTTCCTCGATATGTGGATCCATGACAAGCTGTTCCTTTATCAACTGTTCCACTACTGGCATCTTATTAAGCAATAATGGCCAGTTTACTGTCAATTTTAATTAGTTTAAATGCTTCAGCTATTTTGAGGTTAAGACATGCATTCATGATCAACAGTGAGAATTCTTAATTTTGAAATGCATATACATTTGTTACCATCTTACACCTTTTGTATTGTACAGTTACTTGTAGCAAAACTATGACTCATGGACTATGCAATTTTACTGTAGCCTGTAGCTGCACATTGACCTATAGCTCTGCATGTCCCTGCCATGCATGAAGTCAGAGGTCCACATCATGGCAAGAAAAATAAGAAGGATCATAGGCTGTAACCTTTATTTCTTCATCATGGTACATAATCTGATTGATAATGACATTCACTCTTCTCTTAAGTTTGAGATTAATGAGCTATCCAATGACATAAATCACTTCTTGTCAAAAGGAATTGGTTGGATCATCAGTTTCTTAGTGGAAAACATTGGATGTCTCCTCTATTGCAGGTTCTTCTTCCTCATTGACATCTTGATGTGAGGAGCTATTGACTTCTTGCTGCTCTGTGTCTGTGTCCTACCTCTGCACATCTTCTGAATTTAACACATTGTTTTGACTGTAAGGCTTTGTTGTTCCACAGTGCTGACCCTGAATCTCAGTACCTGCTGTCTGGCCTTTCGCTTTCACTTGACTTGTCATGTTTTTCATTCAGTTTTTATATTAAACAGTCTGAGTGGATTGTGCTCTGCTCATGTTTTCAGGTTGCCCTCTTCCTCTTCATACTTATCAGCAGTTATTTTTGACTTTTGTTTCCAACACCATCTGAAAGGCTATCTCCAATTGCATTCAATTTTCAATGCAAATTGAAGATTTCCATGCCTGGAAAACATTTGTTTATTTCAGAAAATCAAAAGGTTCCAATACAGTTAAATAAATAGTTACACTGGAAATCTTTCGCATTTAAAAACCTAAAACTCCTGAACAGCTGTTAGACTGACCAGCTTCCCCTCCAATTTGCCACACAACCCCCAACCCTTTACATTCCTAAATCCTGATCCAACACTCCTGCCAACCCAGAACCTGATACCTTCCTCTCTGCCACCACTGAACCCAATATATACAGCCCCAGGACACTTAACCCCAATACAAAACAACAAGACCTAAACCCTGCCACCATACCCAGTATCTCCTAGCCACCCTGACCTACACTAAATGTTCACTTACTTGACCCCCTTCCCAACTTGTGCTCTGGTACCCTATTCACCTGACACCCTACGTACTTGCCACCCTACCCCTTACATACCCAGCACCTGACAGATCTGGCATCCGACCTACCTGGCACCCTGAACAATTCTCAATCTACTTACCTGGCACTCTATATCTTATGCACCTGGCATCCTACCCACCCAGAATCCTGACACCCTAACCAGTCGGCACCCTTAGCTTAGACTTAACTTATGCACTTATTGTTTCACGGAAGCTGTCAAAGTGGCTCTCTGTGATGCTAGACATTTCAGTTACAAAAGACAACAACTGACTTGCTGTATAAAAGGGCACCATGGTTTGCCTTCCCCCTGAATATGCTGCACTAGGTGGGTCCTATCAGATTTAAAGTACGTTTCCAGATTTTTGAAAAGCTGTGATTGAAATTTCCTCTTGGAAATGTGGTGTTAAAAGAAAAGGAAAAGGATCTGAGTATGATTGCCACTTCTCGGAACTTTTGGTCCATTGTACAAAGACTTTTGGAAGACCTGTGGATGACAGTTCTGTTCCCATTGGGATCGTAAGATCTGCTGCCTTTCCCCACCAAAGTCCTCATGGCCTCATAAGATTACATTACACTTAACAAATTCTTCGTCATTAATTCTTTCAACATGATTACATTACATAACAGATGCTACACTCATTCAAGTAAACGCAGATCTAAATACTGCTTAAATATCCCGAGGGTTTCTGCCTCTTAATCTCCCTTACAGGCAGTGAGTTTCAGATTGCCACCACCCTCTGTTGAAAATGTTTTTCCTCACACCTCTCCTAAACTTTCTTCCCTTACCTTAAATTTATAACCACTGGTCATTGACTCTCCATCAAGGGAAATAGTTTCCTCATGTCTGCCCTATCTATGCCCCTCATAATTTTATCTATCTCAATCACGACCTCTCTCAATTTCCTCCACTCTAAGGACGACAACAGCAGTCTGTCCAATCTCTCTTCATAACTGAAATTCTCTCACCCAGACAACATCCTGGTAAAACTCCTTTGGATCCTCTCCAATGCTATCACATTCCTCTTACAATGTGAATTCCAGAACTGTAATGACACAAAGTTGTCCAATGGTAAAGAAAAGAGAAAATTGTAGAATTGGCCATTCGGCCCATTGAGTCTACACCAACCCTCCAAACAGCATCCCACCCAGACCCACCACTCGCCCTCTCCCACCCTATCCCTGTAATCATGCATTTCCCATGGCTAATCCACCTAGTCTACATATTCCCGGATACCATGGGCAGTTTACTATGCCCAATCCACCTAACCTACACATCTTTGGACTGTGGGAGGAAACCAACAAAGATACATGGAGAACGTGCAAACTCCACACAGACAGTCGCCCAAGGATGGAATCAAACCCAGGTCCCTGGTGTTGCGAGGCAGTCGTGCCAATCACCAAGCCACAAATCAATAATGGTTTTGGAAAACAAGGACTAGCTTATTTAACCTGTCCAACACAGTTATTACACTTTCTTCATCATTATATGTACACTTTTCACACATCCAATATTCACTTAATCTTCTTATAACTAGACAGGAACATAGTCCAATTACAGCACAAAACATCTGGAAAATTGCTCTGTGATCTTCAATGTTTATACATCAGTTTTATTTTTGTGTTTCCCAGATTTTAAACACTCTTATCACCTTTTATTACTATATCTTTGAAGTCCCCCTCTATTTGGAGCTAGGAGCTATCCCTTGGAGTACTGGTGTAAGACTGATTACAACTAACAGGTTTCTAAATAGATTAAGAAATCTTGCCCTCATTGAAATAACTAAGTTAATTGTGATAGTTTTTGACTGTACTCAACAAACTCATATTGTATCTAATCTGTGGCACTTAATTGGATAACTTGAATATCCATAAATTGGATGGATCCTGATGTCCATCTGTGTGAAAGAAGTTCTCCAGGCACCTAGCATTGAAAAGCAGCGAGAACAGAATGAATACGCTTGATTGGGTTTCGGACAGATAATTCTCTAGGAAACAAAAGGCACACAAACAACTCAACTAGATTGTTGTTCTGCATTTCACTGAGTTCATCACTGTGAATCAAGCATTGATTTTTGGTGCTTTCGTTCTCTGCTATTTGTTAACTTTCTTTTAACTAATACTTGGTAAATGTGAATCACCCGATCTACTGTAACTCAGAGGAAAGACAGTCTCACAACCACTATCACTTTCTAAATGTCAAAATATTGCAAACAATTGTCACTCATTAATAGGGCACTATTCTGATAATCTTATTGTATAAATTCCAGTGAGTGAAATTCCATGTCTAAATATATGCTTCCAGTACATTTTTGCTGACAATTTTTTATGACACAATATTAACCACAAATTCTGACAATTGTTTGAGAGAGAGTAAAAGGGATGATAGGCATAATAGTCAGGCATTGATTTCGTCCCAATTGGTTGAAGATTTACTGGTACATTGTAAGCTTCTAAGGCAGTAAACAAAAGTGTCAAATAGTTTTTACTTCTGTTGTTCCGGGGTATGTTATTACTGGCACACTTATTGTCTGTCCCTAGTTCCTCTCGAGAAGAGGGTGGGACTGACTTCTTAAACTGCTGCGTTGTAGTGAAGACACTCTAATGGAACAATTATGAAGGGAGTTCTGGGACTTTTAACCATTGACAGTAAAAGAATGACAACGAATTTCTAAATCAAGATGGTTTTGATTTGAATGGGACCATTTAAATGATGGCATTCCCATGCATTCTCTTCTTCCTCTTATGAGTTGTTAACCTGCACATTCTAGATGGTACACACGACAGTTACAGTGCAACTGTGGTGGATGGAATTAATATTGTGATAAATGGAGGGCCAAACAAGGAAGCCTTGTATGCTGTCAACTTTTCATAGTGTTGTTGGAGCTGCTGTAAGCCATGTTGTTGAAGTTGCACTGATGCCAAGCAAGAGGAGAATAGCAGAACATGCTCTTGACTTTTCCTCTGTAGGTGATTGAAAAGGTTTTGGGAATTCAAACTCGAATTACTTGTTGCAATGTACAATGCATCTAAACTTCCCTTATTGTTATTATTAAGTGTATGATAAATAGTCATACCCAAGGTATGATGGTGATAAATTTCATGATTCCATTAGAATATCAAGGGGAGATGAATTAGATTCTGTCTTGCTAGAGCGAGTCACTCCCAGGCACTTGTATCATGTGAATGTACTTGCGATTTATCAGCCTAATCTGAATGTTGTCCATGTTTTGCTTCTAAAGTCATAGACTAATTCACTATCTGAGCATGTGTGAAAGCTACTGAACTTGTGTAATCATCAGCAAACGTCCCCACATCTGACCCTGCGCTGGGGGAAAGGTCATTGGTTCAAGAGGCTGCTGATGCCCACTACCTTGGCTCACTTGTAAAGAATGGACATTCTGTGAAATAGTAGAGATCCCTCATGATTCCAATGACAGAAAGCCGTTCAAAACTCATGCATATGTGTTGGTGCTAGCTGCACATCCATTGTTTTATATTGTTCTATTCTATTTGTTTCCCCTTTATCATTTATTTCCCCTCTTCAGATGATTGCCCAAAGTATTTTTTTTCAAATTCCTTGCTTGATTTGAGTTTAATTCTAGCAACATTCCATATTCCAAACTCTTTTCAAGAAAGCAATGTATTGAAGGTGTTTTTAGTTATTTAGTTTAAATTTATACTCCAATTATTATCAATTCACCAGCAAATAAAAATAATCCCATATTATTCAAGAACATAAATCTTGTATGATGTGTTAGTAAGCCCTGCCTTTGCGGTGAATACACTCCTGTTTTCCTTTAAATTCTCAGAAATACTACATTCTCTTATTTCTACCCTTACAACAGTAAATCTGCTTTACATGTCTCTCATGGCTTCCAGTGTAACACATCTGACCATATTTCCTTTGAATATTTACTTAGTAAATTCCATGTTCAATTCAATGATTTAAGAGGTACACAGTAGTCATTATAAATTGGTGCATACTGCCCCTGATTAACCCACATCTTACTAAGTCTTCTAGTGTGATCCATTATTATAATCTTGGTCAGTTTTCTGACTAGCAACATAAGTATAATCATCTGTGAATGCATTAATCATGTTGCAACGATGTAACCAACCAGCCCTTGAGCACAATCCCCATTTATCTCGGTTACTATTTGAACATTCTACAGTCAGGACAATCAAGATCTGCTACCTTAACAAATTTAAGACCGATTCTCACACTTTCCTTTCGAATATTTATTTTACTTAATTATTCTTCTGCCTCTGCGTTTGTATTCCTGTATTGTAAAACCTCACTACCTTCTGTAAACACTGGGGTATTATACTCATTATCATGTCTCCACCATTCTTTACTCTCTACATGTGTCTTTCTTGATTTTTTTTTTGTCATAGCTCTGTCCTATTCTTTTACCGTCCTTTTGCTGTTGGTTTGCTTTTATGATAGTATTTTGTCATCTGCTAATTGTCTTTATGCTTTTAACCTTATTATTCTTTTCTGGTTTACTTCCCTGTATTATGGTTCTCTTTTCTATTACTAACTTTAATCTGATAATACACATGGCTCTAAGTTGCTAGCTTTGATCAAATGGCTACCTGGAACCCTAGCTTATACCACAGTCCTTCTACTCCAACAAAAAAACACTTTATTACCTGTGCTGTAGACATCTGATATATCAAAACATTTGCTGGAAAAGCTTGGCAGGTCTGGCAACATTTGTGAGAGAAATCAGTTTCAGAAACATTAACTCTGATTTCTCCCCACAGATATTGCCAGACCTGCTGAGCTTTTCCAACAAATTCTATTTTTGTTTCTGATTTAAGCAGCTGCAGTTCTTTCAGTTTTTAACTGATGTATCATGACTTTTTACTTTTTTCTTTTGCACTGACCATAAGTCCAAAAATGTTTTGATCATTTGTGCTTCAGTGTTCTTCTACCTTCAGATCATTTATTTTTCCCATTTTATTACTAGATCTAGCATTACATATTTGGAAAAATAAAGCTTGTTGTAATAGAAAATGTCCTGAATATATTTTATGAACCCCTCTCTATGTTAGTTCTTGTTATTAGTATTATGCGAGACTACAGCTGAGTATATTCCCTATTATAGAATCATTTCTGCAAAACCACTTTGAACACTTATGCAGCTGCCTATTGTCAATCTTATAAGTGTCCATTGTTGCTACTTTCCTTTTCATTTCACTATTTAATAGCCAAAAATGAACATTCAGTGCTATAGCACACCACCTTTTAATTTTCAACTCAATCTCAAATAGCTTCATCTGAATGCTACATTAGATATTATCCTTGATTTCTATTGCTGTAACAGTGTCCCTGGTCAGTAAAACCATTACTTCACTACTTCACCACTTTTCACTTTATCAGGCTTTTCTGAAAATGTTACATCCAATTCCCAAAAATAACCTAGCTAGCTCCAAGATTTAGTCAAAATTGTGACATCTGACATTCCTATAATAAGTTAGAGAAAGTAAGAACTGTCGATTACTGGAGTCAGAGATAACACAGTGTGGAGCTGGAGGAACACAGCAGGCCAGTCAGCATCAGAGGAGCAGGAAAGTTGACATTTCAGATCGGGACCGTTCTTCAGATATGGGGGAGGGGGAAGGGAGCTCAGAAATAAATAGAGCGGGGAGGGCTGGGGTTGGGGCTGGGGAAGCTAGGTGGGATGGTGATAGATGAGTGCAGGTAGGCAGTGGTGGGGATTGGTCAGTGAGGTGAGGGTGCGGATAGGTGGGAGAGAAGATAGACAGGTTGTGTCAGGTCAAGGAAACAGGGATGAGAGGGAGGGTTGCTCATGGGGTGAGGCTGGGAGTGGGGAGATTTTGAAACAGATGAAGTCCACCTTTAGACCATTGCGTTGTAGGCTTCCAAGGCAGAATACGAGGTGCTGCTCCTCTAGTTTCTGGGTGACGTCATTGTGACACTGGAGGAAGACCAGGATGGATATGTCACCCAAGGAGTGGGAGGGGAAGTTGAAATGGTTCGTGACTGGAAGGTGTTGTCGTTCGTTGTAAGCAGTGCACAGCAGCTCTACAAAGCGGTCTCTGAGCCTCCGCTTGGTCTCACCGATGTAGAGGAGGCCACGTCGGGAGCAACGGATGCTGCCTATATCCTTCCTTCACAAATACAGCTCTATAAAAAGAATATCATGCAGGAATGTTAGTGAGTAGTTGGAATAGATATAATTGAGACAATGGAAGAGATAGTCGAATTATTGCTATTTATACTTTGCCTTCATGAGCCTTGTCTGCATGCTCTAGAACCAAATGCAGGCATTTGAGCTGATTTTCCTTACAGTAAGTCCTTTCGAATGAATGTCACTGAAATTGAACTGGATGGATTTTGTAATTAACACTGAAAAGGGGAAAGTGCTTTTACATCTGACTGCTTCATGTTTAATGCTTAACTGGATTTGGAAGATGTACTTGGCCAATTGGCAGCAATTAAGAAGAATAGATTTTTATTGTATAGGGCATTTCCAGAAAGCAGCAAAGAGCAGCTGATCATAATGAAAACTGACTGCAGGACTTTCCTCCTCATCCATTCATTAGCCACAATTAAGCTGACACAATGCAAAGGTCCAGTTGAACAGTTTGGGAAGGAGTGGTCTCCCAAGACAACTATGATACTTATATAATTTGCCATCTGTTCTGAACACTGATGATTCCTACAAAAAAAGGGAAGCAAATACAGTATGTAAACCTATATTGTACTACGCCTTATTTGTAGCACAGAAGTAAGCTGTTCTACCTAAAAGATCCGCCTGATGGTTCTGCTCTATACAATGCTGTCAAACAAGTGTTCACATAGGTGAATGATCCTCTGTTATAAGTTTTTCAGTTTCCTACACGTTCAGGACTTCCCAGGAACAAGAATCTGAGAAAAAGCAAAAGCTACATTATAAAGATTTTACTTCCTCATTCTTATATACAACCGTTTTCCATCTTATTAACTGTAGACACCTTAGGTGGAATCAAGTTCTTGTCTTGTACGTGGTAAACAAAGTTCCTGGGGGAGCTCCGTTGCGCAGGAGCCCATAAGCAGGTTTCTGGTGGTGGGATCAAACCGCAGTTTTAAGTTCCTGGAGGTTTGAGTTTCCCAGTGAAGGCAATCTCTCCAGTAGCAAGTGCATTTTCACATTAAGTAATCTGCGAACAAGAAACAGATTCATGACTGTGTACAGCTGGGGTGCAGCAAGTGAAGTAATGCACTTCCTGGAGTTGGTGCTACTTTCTCCTCAATGTTCAATGGTAAGTAATGATTGAGATCATGTGAAAGTAGGCAAAAGCAATAGGGCATATCTACCCATCAGAGAGTTTAATTCTTATTCATTGATCAGCAAGGTCAACATTTGTTGCCCATTCTTAATGGTCCTTAAACTGTGTGGCTTGATTGGGCTATGTCAGAAAACAGTTAAAGAATCGAGCATATTGCTATGGGTTTGAAGTCCCATATAGGTCAGATTGGGTGAGGATGGCAGATGTCCTTCCCTAAAGGACATTACAGAACCAGGTTGATTTTATGGTAATTGGTGGTGGTTTCATGGCACTACTCCTGGGAGTAATACTCAATTTCAGATTTATCGATTGATAAGCCATGGTGGGATTTAAACGCATGCCCCAAGAGCCTTTGCCCACTTCTCTAGTTCTTAATCCAGTGGCATTACCATAACATTACCACCTGTAGAATGAGAAAGAGGCAGAAGGAGGCAGTTAGACAGGGGAAGAAGAAAAACACAGAGGGAGGAGGGAATGGAAGGTTGCAAGGACATTGGAGGGAAAGACCTAACATCATGAATAGGGTGTTCATTTTACCTGAAGGATGGGAGAGGCTTTCTATGCAGGGATTGTCGGAAAGAGGTAGTCCTAAAGGGCAAAGTCAATGTTGTCAATATTGGGGTGCTAGAGTGTTGAAGTAAGAATACTGCATGATGAACAGCCACAGTCAGAGGGTGCTGGCATGTGGAAGGGGGTTAAAGTGCAAGGATAGGTATGGGAGAGTGTTCTAAGGCAGGTCATGGAAGCAAACGAAAGAAGTGAGTTGCATTAAGGGAAGGGGTTAGCATCAAAGTGACCACTTGGACAGTCAAAAGTATAGGCTCCGGGAAGAGTGAAGCTGGTGTAGGAAAATGGTTTTGGCTCTAGCATAACAAGTGAGGTTCAAAGCTAACATAGGATAGAGAAATGGTTATATTGAGTTGGTCACAAGCAATGGGGGAAGCGTGTGGCTGACTGAAAGAGAGAATCAAAGATGAAGAATTAGGGCCTGCAATGTGGCCCAGGCCTGACACAGCTACAGCCAGAATATCAGCTTGGAGGGTCAGACAGCTCAGGATGCTGGAAACTAGGGGTCTAGTTCAATATTGAGCACAGGCCCGTGATTGAGTATTCCACTGAATGATGGGCAATTTCAAAGGAGGTTAAGAATCTCACAGGGCTTTCATCACTCACCTATGGCAACCTCTCCTGGCTGACATACATCCTATGGATCTAGGACTGATATGTTGAGTCATGGTGGCATTCATTTTCTGTGCCTGAGAGGTCCTTCCAAGGCCCTGTTGGAAAATTGTGGAATTGTGCGGAATATTGCTGGCAGTCACTGAGATACATTATTTACATCGTTGACATCCCATTAGAAGAGCAGAAGATTTTTTCAATGCGCCGCAGACTCTGAGTTACGTGAATCTCTGTCATGACAGAAATTCCACAGGAGCAAGGAACAATTAATTTGCACGTCATGTTGAGAACTCCCTGGGATCAGCATTCATCAACAGAAAGGCCATTCACTCCTTTAAAGCACAGCTAGTCTGCTATCACCAAAAACAGATCTTTCTAGAGCTCTTATGATGTATACACCCTCTCAAACTCTCAGCTATCCCCCTCAGCAAGCATGGCATTGTCTTCTGGATGACAGGGATATCCCCATTCGAACTGGCTCATGCCACCAGTATGGAACCTATAAACAACAGCAGAGAGGAGGTACACAGCCAGCCATACTTCAATGTGTGTGATATTCAAACAGACCATCAGAGTGCTGGAGACCTGTTTCAGCTGCCTGGAACACACACCATGATCTGTGCAGGAGAGCGTACTCGGGTTCACAGTGATTTGTTGTGCCTGACACCACCTCGAGCAGCAAGCGATGATGAACTGGCAGTCAGGGTAGTAGAATAGCCAGATGCTTCCTCTGATGAGAAGGAAGGGAAAGAACCTGATATTCAGGAGGGAGTCACTGGTGCAGATACCAGGGTTATGAAGCGACAAGGCAAAAAGATCTGTACGACTGTCATTCCAACCAGATTTCGACCAAAATGAGGCTCCACGAGATCTGCAAACACACCAGTCAATCAAATTCTGTCAGTGCCAGAAGGACCACAAATCTCTCTGTACATTACCATGAACCTGAAAGGAAAGTTGTGGTAGGGCCTTTCCAAGAGCAAGCCCACATAGACGCTACCTTGGAAGCTATACGTACCTGTGACTTTGAATAGAATTGTCCCAGTGACACACTCTCTCCTTTGGTCAAAACCAAAGAAACATATTTAAGGTGATTGCACATGAATCAAAGCCAGCATAAGAAAACATTTTTTTTGATGAAGCAAGTGGTTGGGATCTGTCATCAGGGCTGGAGGTAGATTCACTCATGGTTTTTGGAAAATAATTGGGTAAGCACCTGAAGGTTGAAGCTTTTGTCTGTTTATGCGGTAAGGATAGACCAATGGGCCAGGTGCTGATTAAACAGCCAAATGTCCTCATTCAAAGATCTAGCCATTTTATGGTTCAATGATCCTCACAATCTCTGTGCCATTACAAACTATCACTATTCCTAAACTTACTTTGCTGCTATTGTATGTTAAACTGAGAACATCTCTGCTTTAACAGTCTTAAAACATAAACAATGTAAAAGCCATCATTATCAGGAGCTGTGGTGAAGGCAGCATCACTTTGGATAAGCAAAATGCTATCCTGGTGACTAATTAATGCAAGGTCTCTAATTGTAACTATGGGAGCCATTTCTTTAAAATGTGAACACTCAAGCTCAATCTATATAACCGTTTCACACTTGAGACTGTTGGCAGATTTAAATATATATTTGAATTAAAATGCAAATTTTAAGGAGAAGGTTGGATGCAGTTTTTTTGCAAGTTAGGTAATGAAGATATGTGACCTAATAGAGCAATCTCACAGAGGAACAATGTGGCATTTTTATTTTCTTGCACATTTTCATTAAAACATGTATAGTTACTAACTTTCTGTCCCAGAGGATGTGAGTTGTTGATTTAAAACTCTATGATATTTCCTAAAATCCCATTAAATTGAGCTCAAAGTCAAATTACAGGCAGCTAAATTCCTTCACTCAATGATTCATTCACTACCTGCCATTGTGCTGATCTGTGGAGGTGCAGTGTAACATTTTAGAAATGGCAAAATCATTGAGTCAAAAAACCCATTACCTCACATAATACAATCTAATTCATTTTGGTTAAGGGATTTCATCTCACATTTCTTTTGAGGCTGTTTTGACTCCTTTTATGTGCATTTTCACGAGCATATTCCAATATCTCTGTAATCCAATTTCAAAAATAGGTTTATGTTAACAATCAGTGTTATAAATTGGATTTTGAATGATTCTAACCTAATCCAGCCTACTGTTTTCCTGCAGTAAAAATGATTCGTTTTTATTAGACCAACTATAACGTTTTGCAATGTACATCAGCTTGCAATTCAGAAGTCTTCACAGGTCTAATTTAGAAACTTGTAACTCCATGTTTTAACAGATGATGGCTTATCGTGAAGTCTGAACCTGACCTTCAAATGCCCCCATCAAATCAAGTGGAATAGGTGTGGGTTTATGCAAGATTTTCCATTGTGCTTGGTTTTGATCCACAAGGATGTCTTTCCCTTAAGAAAGTGACACAGTGTAGGTGAAACCTAAGTGCCCATTTTCTTTTTTAAAAAGCAGAATACTGAGGATGCTGGAAAATCAGAAATAAGAATAAAAGGCGTGTTAAAAAATACACACAGCTGGTCAGGCGGTACCTGTGCAGAGAGAAACAGACCTGTAACTTCAAAAATATTACTTTCCTTGTTTGTTCTACAGAGTTTGGAATGCCCAGGCTTAAAGATAACAAAAAGACAGAGTTCAGAGATAGTAGGAACTGCCGATGCTGAAGTCTGAGATAACAAGGGGTAGAGCTGGATGAACACAGCAGGCCAGGCAGCATCAGAGGAGCAGGAAAGCTGACGTTTCTGGTCTGGACCCTTCTTCAGAAATTTCTTTAAAAGACAGAGATGGCTTGTTTCCCCTGGAATTTTAAAGACCGAGGGGTGATTTGCTTGAAATTTAGAAGGTCCTAATTTGTGTTGACAAGGTAGATATGGAAAGGTTGTTTCCACTCGGTGGGAAGTGCTTTCAAGAACTAGAGAACACTGAGTTACCCTTTCGATGAGGAAATTTTCCTTTCCTCTCAAAGGATTGCAAGACTTTGAAAATCTCTGCCTGCGGAATTAGAGTCATTGAAAACTCTTAAGACAGAGGCAGGTAAATTCTTGTTGGGCAAAGGAATCATAGGTAATCAATAGTAGGTAAAAATGTGGGATTTGACACAGTAACAGTTTAACCTTGATCTTATTGAATTGGGAAATGAAGTTAAAGTCACCATATTGACTGCTCTCTCTCTCTCTCTCTCTCTCTCATTAGACAGAGACATTTAACCTGAATTTAACCCGAGGGTTACAACACCTCAGACAAGGGTCAAAAGTGAAAAGGGAGGGCCTTTTTGATGATCTCTGTCAGGACAGAAAGTGAACGCAAATTGATGACATCACTCTGCATTGCAAGCCAGTTGGTGAGCCAATTCAGCTAATGACCTTTTCCTCCAAGATTGTTTTGTGTTTGGAGGCAGGTTGTTGAGTAATGAGGTTGGACTTAGGTTTACTGAGGTAAAGCGAGGGAAGGCCAACAGCAAATGATGAGAGTAGAAATGTTGGAAATTCTCAGAGACTGACACTGATTGAGAGACGAAGGGTAGAATTATGTGGCAGTGGTTGGGATCTTGGTTGCTGGTTGCAGAGCTGGACAGAATGACATTGATGCCTTTGAGGAACCCAGCAGGCATTTCCTTGGGATCAGGAGCAGCTTGGCAACTCTTCTGCTCAACACTGCCACTGCAGCAGTGGTGAAGGCTGCTGGAACAGCAGTCACCCCAGATCTAAGATTGGACAGCAATCCAGGCAAGAGGTGAACATTGGTGAGAGGGGTTTCACAGGGTGGAAAGCTTCTCTTCTCCCTGTCCCTGGAGACACTCAGAAGACCACACAGTTTCACTTGTTGTACTCCCTGTGCAGTGACAAAACTGCCCCCAACTGGGTTAAAACAAGTGGTGGTGGGTTACAAAAACAGAAGTTGCTAGAAACATTCAGGAGCTCTGGCAACATCTGTGAAGAGAAATCAGAGTTAATATTTTGAGTCCAGCGACCTTTCCTCAGTGATTTCTCTTCACAGATGCTGCCAGACCTGCTGAGCTTTTCCAGCAACTTCTGTTTTTGTTGCTGACTTACAGCATCAGTAGTTCCTTCGGTTTTTATTTGGTGGTGGAATACGATCATTAATTACTCACTGATGGCTCTCAGTTGGTGGTGGGACAGGAAATACAACTTCCCTGTCCTAGATGTACCAGTTGGAGGTAACAGGATGCTCACTGTCCAACAACCCTCCCTCAGTAAATACCGTCTCCACCTTCAAACGTGCCACCAGTGAGAGCAAAACTTTCCACCCAGAGACAATTTCATCTCTACTATGGAGCAAGAGCAAAAAGGAAAACAATATGCAGCGCATTTGACTTGTCAAAGTGTAAGCGCCTTCAGGTTTTCTACTCACCTGGTTTCCTCAAAACTGAACATGTCACAATGTGCATCCTTGCCCTTTTATACTATACGTTGTTATACACTAAAGCTTTGCTCTTGCTATTTACCCATTTGCCAAGGTTAACATAGAATCAGGAGTAAAGTGTTTCATGCTTTCTCAATCTCTCTCTTATGCAGGAGAGAATCCTTTATTTGTCTCAATTAGTGAAAAGTGCCATGTTTATTGGTTATTCTTCAGCTCTTTGCACAGAAAATTTATTCCCTTTCAATGTTTTATCTCAGTGCCTATCTCCTCTCATCTCCAAATAGGGTACCTTTTTGTTATGACTAAAATTTAATCATCTGCACCCCAGTTGCCTCCTAACCATTCACGCTGATTTTGACAACAATTCCATGCTAGGTAGTCTTGGAGATGATGGAATATGACAAGCTCAGTGACAGAGGGATCTAAGGATACAGAGAGAAAGCGGAGCAGGCCATTCAGTTGGATCGTCAGCCATGATCATTTTGCATGGCAGAGCAGGCTCAAAAGGGCTAAGTGGCCTGCTTCTAATCTGATGTTCTATGTTTCTATAGCCTAGAATTAGGCTCTACCACCCTTTCACCCCCAACCAAGAGTTTGTTGGCAGGAAGGTGGGGGGGGGTAAGGAAAATTAGGTTAAAGCTGGGGAGGATGTCAAGCCCCCAAAACCCATCTCCCTCTGCTGACATAATTACCAGTAGCAGGGCAAGCATTAAAAGTTCCACTTGGCCTTGGACAAGTTGAGGTCAATCTTCAGGTCGTTTTGATTATTCCCCACAATATCAAGAAATGGTTGAAGGCACTGAGGCCAGCAGAACTAGCTGCACCTTGCCTAGCTGTCCCCTTACAATTATAGTACAGTAGATGACTGAATATTGAGGAAAATTGCTCACGTACACCCTGCCGATGAAAAGCAAGATGAATCCAAGCCACTCAATTACTGTGCCATCCATTTACTCTCAATCTCAACAAAGTGATACAACAGTGTGAACGACACGTTCTTAAGTAGCCTTTACTCAGCAAAGGCCAGTTCAAAGGGAGGTGATGGCCTAGTGGTATTATTGCTGGACTGTTATTGCAGAGACCCAGATAACATTCTGAGGAGGCAGGTTTGAATCCCACCATGGTAGATGGTGGAATTTGAATTCAATAAAATATCTGGAATTAACAATCTAATGATACTGTGAATCCATTGTTAATTGTTGGAAAAGCTCATCTGGTTCACTAATTTCCTTTTGGGAAGGACATGCCATCCTTACCTGGTCTGGCCTACATGTGACTCCAGACCCACAGCAATGTAGTTGACTTTTAACTGCCCTCTGGGCAATTAGGGATGGGCAATAAATGCTGCCTAGCCAGTGATGCCCTCATCCCGTGAATGAATAAAGAAAAACAAAGTTTATTGATTCTGAGCAGGTGTTCCACTGAGGGCCCACTAACCAGAAGCCAGGACTCTAGGGCATCAGTAGAACTTTGATTGAGAGGTGGGTTTGAATCATGGGCAAAGTCCCTGTGCTTGAGTTGGGTCAGGCCTGCTGGTATTGGGGATCCGATCTGCTGTATGCAGATGGGGGCCAGAGCCACTGGATTTAGATTGGGAGCAGGCTTGCTGTGCTTGGTGTGGGGAGGGGTGCAGGAGCTTTGCTTCGGGTCAGATGCGGGGTCACTGTGCTCAGTTGAGGACAGGGCAACTGTGTTTGGATTGGCAGCAGTTGGCATTCTGCTCATGTGCTCAGGAACAACCAGGGCCCATATTTTTTGTGTCTGGCTCTGGTTTCACTTGGGCCACTTGATCTCCGTGCTCAATGTAATCTTGGTCCATCACATGGACAGAAGAACAGAATTCCAGAGCTGAGGTGCAAGTAACTACCCTTCAAGCAAAATTAAAGTCAGTACACATCAAGGGTCAAACTCTCCACTGGTTAGATTTATACCTGACACAAGTAAAGATAGCTGTATTTGTAGATGGTCAAATATCTCAGCTCCAGGACATCTCTGCAGGAGCTCCTCAGGGTGATGTCCTAGACCCGACCATCCTAGCTGGAACATCAGTTGCTTTTCCTCTATCACATCGATCAAATGGTCAGAAGTGGGGATGTTTGCTGATGATCACTCAATATTCAGTACCATTCACATCTCATCAGATACTGAAGTGGTCTGCGCCCATGCTGGACAACAGCTATCTCCTACAAAAGTTTAAATATCTAAACAACTCTCCATGACATTCGACATCATTAACATTATTGACTCCTCCACCATCAACATACAATTGAGCAGAATCTGAACTGGACCTGTATGAATACAGTGGCTACAAGAGGAAATCAAAGAGCTGGATTTCTGTGGGAAGTAATTTACCTCCTGATTTTCCAAATCCCATACACTGTCTACAAGATACTAGTCAGTAGTGGGAAGCAATAATCTCCAGTTTCTTGAATGACTGCACTCCAACAACTTGCAAATGTCTGCAACCCATGAAAAAAGGTAGAAATTTTGGAGGGAGTGGTATCCAAATCTAAATTTCCACCAGTTTTGGTCCCTTAGATTTCAGTCACAAAACAGTTGTCACACACACTGCCAAACAACACAAGGTAAATTTAAGCTGAACCCAGACTCTGGGACTAAACTGACACTAAAGGCATAGGGTAGAATTTCCAATGTAATTTTCCCTCTATCTGTTTCAAAATCAGTTTTGACTGTGATATCTAATTTGAGCAAAGCTGAATCCAATTTTTGAATAACTTTGCAACCTTTATGGTAAATTAGTTTCTTTCATGATTTCTCTCATTTAAGTTAACATTTTCATGGCTGCATCACTCAATTCTATTCAATTGGCTAAATTTTAACTAAAACAATTATTTAATTAAAATGGTTAATTTTTATCTTTTTTTCAGGTAATGCAAGTAGTTTAGAACATAAATGTGCTTTGGTTATGGCAAAATGAATTACAATCATTCCCCCTTAAAATGCATTAGAGGAGCCACAATTTAAGGATAACATGGTGT
This sequence comes from Ginglymostoma cirratum, assembly GCA_024137785.1. Lineage (NCBI taxonomy): Eukaryota > Metazoa > Chordata > Chondrichthyes > Orectolobiformes > Ginglymostomatidae > Ginglymostoma > Ginglymostoma cirratum. The sequence goes on from JAHRHZ010000025.1 coordinate 34,290,841, forward strand.
AGAGCTGGAGGAACACAGCAGGTCAAGCAGCATCAGAGGAGCTGGAAAGCTGACATTTTGGGTCTGGACCCTTCTTCAGAAATAACTTTTTTGATGGGCTTTTGCTAAATATTGTATAGATCACTAGGCATTTAAATTGATTTAAGCAAACAAGTGCCGTTTGTAATGCTATAGGATTTCACAATTAGCAATTTCTGTATTTTTGCTCAAATTCAAGCTGGTAACATGGTTCTACATCAGTGACTGATTTTAAAAGCCATAAAGCTGATGTTGATAGCTCTTGTGTTTGGAATATTCTTTCGTTGGATATATGATTGTTCAGATATTGTCATGTTACAATCCCCAAGGTTTCATTGCAGTTAGAAATTCTCCTGTCTTCAACAACTCCATTTGTCTTTGCTGAGTGATTTCTAGCTTCAATGTTTAACTCCAAATCCCACAAACAGATGCAACCAGACTATCTGAAGGAGCTGATCTTCCCAATTTTTCATTAATCCCTCTATTTTAAACTGCTGCCTAGTATGATGATTGGACCACAGACCAAATTCATTATCAAGCATGTTTTTTGCATTCATAACAATATGAAGACAATTCACATCCAGTGTTAAATGTTATTGTAATTTAAAGTTCTCATCCACACAGTGAACTGCACTCTCACTGCCTTTGTCATCTCATCCAGCGCGACACTTACATCCAGAACACTCTGTTCCTCCGAATTTGGTCTCTTGAGCATTTCCCTTCTCCTTAACTCACTATTAGTAGCTGTATCTTTGGGCAATTAGATCTTACGTTGTGCAACTCACTCAAGGATTGTTATCTTCCTTCTGACATTTTAAATTTACTCAAAATGCACCATTTCTACTAAGCTTTTGGCCAGCCATTATTACACCTCTTTCTTGGTTCTCTAATCAAGTTTCCACTAATTAATCTTTTGAGGGTGTCTGTGTACAATAAAGACACTATAAGCCGGTTGACTTCAATTCATATGAGAGATGTGGATAAAGGTATAATGTGCACAAAGTATTTTTACTTTCATTCATGGTGCATGATATACCTCAGACAAACATTATCATTGATACCCAACAGGATAGGCTTGAATCTATGATTCCTTTCATCCATTCAGAACAATTTGAGAGTCTTGATTCTTTTTCTTGTTTTGAAATATTGCTAGGATTGAATGCCAAGTGAAATCCCCAAACTCAGAGGGATTCAAATCAAATTAGTTTGGAATAATTTGATGTCTGTGCAATTTGTGGACTAATTTAGACTCTGGGGAAACTAAATAGACTTGCCTTTTTAGAATAAAATACAACTGCACAAGAATATTCTTCTGTGAATCGTAACTAATATTGACAGCATGTTTAATCACAGTCATACCAGCTGTGATTTTTAGCTGAACACAGTGATGAAAATGACTTCTAGGGATGAGAGGTGGGATTGGGGTGATCTTTGTCAACCTGTCCATGGAGGGAGCCAGACAGCCTCATGGGTTACAGCAGCTTCTAGTCAATAAGGGTCTTTGCACCCCATACAGCGGTTCACTGCTCCTGTTTCTTCCCATTTATGTGATCAAAGCCTCTGATTGCTGACACCACTGCCTCTTCTCCTGTCTGGGGATAGGTGGAGATCAACTGGTGCCTGGTCTCCAGCAGTCCTCCAAATGCCAGTGGCCTGGGCTGCTTTTTATACTTTTGGCCAACTGTGGGACTGTTGCAGTGAGGTGCTCCCCAGATTGTACTCCTAAACTGAGCTGGTGTGGGGTACGCAGGAGACGGACTTGCCAAAACTTTGTCTGCGGCTTCCATACTCTCATCCTCAGAGGCCGAGGGGATCTGATTGTTTCTCTGCGAAGGTGGTGGACATCCTAACAGCACCTGAAAGGGAGTAGACAGAGGAGTCATGGCCAGTGGTTTGAAGTGTGTGCATTGAATGACACTGTCAGTTGGGTTACTGTCAGGGTTGTGAGAGTGGCATGAAGAGTGATACTTACTCACTTGTCAGGATGTAGATGTCTCGACATCCCAAAGTTGTGGTCCTAGTCTTCTCCTATGCGAGATAGAATTTCCTGTACTCATTGGATTTGAGGAGCCTGAAGTCCAGATGCTTCTCCAACCGTCCTTCCAGACCCAAACCTGACTTTGTAATCAAACCTGCCAATGAGGGTGGTGCTGTTGTTGTCAAACATGCTGACCTCTACCTGGTGGAGGCTCAGCACCAGGTCTCTGACACCCCATCCCTTCTCCCTCCTGGACCCTGGTCTCGCCATCAGTCATTAAATTATTATGTCCAACAGGTAAACGTCTATCCCTGCCTTACAGAACTGATTTCTTTCCACTTGGACTCAATTGTTTCTTCCCTTCTCCAGTCCCTTTCTATTGACATCCACAATTCTTCTAATGCTTTATTTCAGTTTCGAAATTTCCAGCTCACAGGCAGCAGCTAGCTCCTCTTCACCACAGACATGCAATCCCTTTACACATCCAACCCACATCTGGATGGTCTTAGAGCTCATTGCCTCTTCCTTGAGAGAAGGCCTGAACCATTCCCCAACCCCATCCACCACAACCCTCCTTTGCCCAGTTGAGCTCATCCTCACTTTTTGAGCAACTTCTCCTTTAACTTCTCTCACTTTCTTCGGGTCAAAGGTGTGGCCATGGGTACCTGTATGGGCCCCAGTTATACTTGTCTCTTTGTGGGGTATGTGGAACATTCAAATTCCAATTCTATGCGGGTCTCTCCTCACAACACTTTTTCTCTAGAACTTCAGTGTCATAATTGGTGCTACTTCCCTCTCTAGTCTGGAATTGGAAAAAATTTTCAATATCAAGTTCCAATTTCCATCCTACCCTCAACTTCACCTGCTCCAATTTTGACGACTCCATTCTCTTCCTCAACACCTGTTTTTGGTTCTGAGGATACATACCCACCGACTCCTCCTGTTACCTCGACTATACATCCTCAAAACCTGCTTCCTGGAAAGACTCTATTCCATTCTCCCAGTTTCGCTATCTGTTGCCTCTGTTGCAATGGTGCCACCATCTGCAGGGGCTGGTCTGAGATATGTCCACCCTTTTCCACCAAACTCCCCACCATTGTGGCTGACAGGGCCCTTAGCCATGTCTGACTCATTTCCCTCACTTCTACTCTCGCCCCTTCCTTTACCTCCCACCACAATGATAGCATCCCCCTTGTCCTTACTTACCATCCCACCAGCATTCACATCCAAAGGATCATAAGCTGCCATTTTTGCCACCTCCAGCAGGATGCCACCACCAGGTATATATTCCCCTCCTCTCCCTTGTCAGCCTTCTCCGGGACCATTCCCTCTGGAACAACCTGGTCCACTCCTCCTCTGCTTCTACTACCTCCTCATGCCCTCACTGCGCCTTCCCATGCAATTACAGAAGGTGTACCACTTGCCCATTTACCTCCACCCTCATCAATCAAGGCCCCAACAAAACCTTCCAGGTGAAGCAGCACTTTACCTGCACTTCATTCAATCTAATCTATTGTATTCACTGCTCGCAACGTGGTCTCCTTGGCACTGGAAAGGCAAAACATGGAGTGGCTGACTGCTTTGCTAAACATTCTGCTTGTAAAATTGACCTGAAACTTCCATTGCTTGACACTTCAATCCAACATCTTGTTCCCATGCCAACATCTCTATCTCCGGCCTGTTGTAGTGCTCCAGTGAAATCAAGAAGAACAACGCATCATCTTCTGCCAAGGTACCTTGAAGCTTTCAGGGCTCAATATCAAGACAAACAATTATAGACCACAAACCACCCCTTCTTTGTTTATTACCCACCTCCATGGTCCACGTACTGTCATGAAAGGGGTTTCTTTCAGTACAGGCAACCCATTTTTAACTACCCATTCATAGATTCCCTACAATGTGGAACCAGGCTATTCGGCCCATTGAATCCATATGGACTGTCCAAACCACATCCAATGCAGACCCACACTCCTAACCCAACCCTGCATTTCTCATGGCCAATCCATCTAACCTGCATATCCTTGGCCTGTGGGAAGAAACTGGTGTAATCCACACAGACACAGGGAGAATGTTCAAACTCCACACAGGCAGTCATCCGAGCGTGGAATCAAACCCGGGTCCTTGATGCTGTGCCAGAGCAGCACTGAGCCACACTGCCGCCCTATCACCTGTTTAGCTTCTTTTCTTCCTTGGCTTACAATCAACAATCGCTTCGTCTGCCTAACCGTTTGTCTGTCTCTCTCTCGGCTCCATCTCTACCTATCCACTCATTCTTTTTCCACCTCGTCCTCCATCGTCAGCTTAAACATCACATTTTCGTAGTTGCTTCTAATCTGAAGGAGGGACGCCAGATCGAAATGTTAATTCTTTTTTCTCTCTCCCTGCAGATGCTACCAGACCTACTGATTTACTCCAACAATTTCTGTTTTCGCCTGTTTCAGGTCTCCAGTTCTTGGTTTTATTCAGGTTATAGTGAGTCTGAGCATAAACAACCTACTTCTGCATTCAACCCTTGCTTTTGCTATGTGTGATATGCAAGTGTCAAAGATGACTCAATCAACATTTCCTCACCCAAGAGACATTTTTGATTTCTTATCAAAATGAGCTAAAAAAAAATGCTGAAACCCAGTTCCCAAAATTTCTCCAGGCATACAAGGATGAGAAATGAAGCATTGCTTGATGTTAGTGAAATAAATAAGGTAATTTATTCTTCAGTCTTGCCAGCCTCGGCCTAATAAGCAATAGAAGATATAATTACACTGAACTAGATTTATGAAATAAAGGAAAGATTCAGTGTATCAATATCTAATATAAGAAGATTGAAGTGGCAATGCCAGCTTATGGATTTTAGGACATGGAAGTTAAATCTGTTTATACTCTGTACTCCGATGGGAATTTACCAATTAGTTTTTGAAAGTGGTGTCTGTGAAATTCACTCCTTGGCTGTGTCTATCAATCTCCATTTCTAGCTTTCTGTTTTCCAGAAAACCAGTTCTGAAAGGTTGATCTGAGAACATTAAGTGCTTGTTGGCAGTCTTTGAAGATAGTCACCTTTCTTTTCCTTTCCTTTGTCAAAACAGAATAGAAGACCACAAACTAAAATCAGTCTGGAAACAAAGGGTAAAATGGATTGCCAATTTTTCGAAATGCAATGCAGTGTTCATGTAGTTAACTTGTGAGCAACACACTCATCGTTACAGGAAGATTGCGATCAATGTCTGAGAAAGACTGTTTTTATCAGCTCGCAGCCTGCATGATAGGGAAACGAGCCTATGACTTTACCATTATCAAATACAACCAGGATACCTAATTCCTAAAAAGATAGCTTCTCTGCTTTAAGGACAAAGTCTTTCAGCCGTATTCATACAGGTAACGTGAGTATGATAGCAAATCATTCCTAGGCTTGTAATCCAAAGTACTGGGATAATAATTCAAAGTATGTGAGTTTGTATGTGTAAGAAATGTCTTAGGTTTGTTTGGATAGAGTCAATCTCCAATGTTTGCTTGTTTCATTGATCTATTACTGTACAGAACTGAACTGCGTTTGTAACTATGTATAAATACAAAGTTTTTTTTTAATAAATAAAGTATACTTCTGAAATTTTAAAAAAAAGCTTGATTATTTGAATTCATTTCAAATAAATAGACCTCAAAGTAATAATAAACTAGTACCATTAAAGTGAGCCTTTAAAAAAGCCTTTAAATCATAAAACCTCAACTACCTTTCTAACAGTGACAGGAAAGAAAATCTACTTTGTTATCCTGATGGTGAGTCTCAGAAGACGTGTGCCCTCGATGAGATTTAGGGAGATTATCAACCTCCAAGCTATTCATAAGATTATCTCATTTATTAGTATTTTGCTTATTATGTATAATTTTAGGCTTAGCACAAGGCCCACGCACAAAACCATCTCCCTCTTGAATCTTCTGTTATATGATCTCTTGCATCGCTATTGGTGTAGGCTATTTAGATAGTTGAGTATTAACCCCTTACTCTATATTTCTCCCAAGTCTCTCACTCAGTACTTCATCTTCATTATCTTACATAGGCCAGATCTGGTAAGTGTATCACTTCAGTTCCACATTAACTTGGTTGTCATTTATCTACTTTTGAAGTGCCCTCCTAAGTTGTCTACTGAAATAAATGGGTAAGAAGAATAAGAATAGATGGTCTGCTCATCTGAACATCAAGGTAGGGCAATGGAGACAACCCTAATTAAGTTAACTATGCAAAGCCCTCCCTATTAACATTCAAGGCCGTTGGCAAAGATGAGTTAAGCATTTCCCAAGAATAAGTTTTTAAAAATGAAGAATTCCCCTGCTCCTTGGAAAGTAAGTTGAAGAAACACAACTGTTTTGAAATAAGGCAGAAGGCATTTCCTATTCTACAGTGGTTTCAAAACTTGAATAGCTCCTGACAATACAGGTAATTGGAAAATTAGGTTTATATATCTGAACATTGGCTATTTCATCACACTGGAGTTAGATTCTATTAGACATTTTCCATATTTTAATATAACACATATTCCCTTTCAATCTCTTCAAGTGTGTTGAGTTGCAATTTTAACTCGCTCGATTTCCCCTTGTTGCTTATTATTCTCATACCAGTTGCCACAATTAAATAGAAATCAGGAGGTAAAAAGACTGTCACCATTTGAGCAACCAAAGTTATTACTTTGCACATACTGTTTAACATATCATTCATTTAAGCCGCTTCCCAATTTTAAATCAGTATTTATTGAGGAGCAGGAACAAAAGGGATTTGTTTTTTTGTTTCCAATTGGGCTTTTTCTTTGATAAAGAAATTGGGATTATAACTCAGGATAGAGATAGATGTGTGGTTTGGGCCTGTTCACTTACAATCGATGGGAAACATAAGGCAGTCAATGTTACCTGGCAGTCATGATAGCATATGTTACAATAGGACTTTAAAATGTACAAAAAAAATCAAATGTATGAATAGAACATTAACTACATTAGATCACGAGTGAGACTTCATGCAGAGCTCCCAGTAGGCTGACTAAAGCTTATAAACCTGATGCTTGATGCATAAATTACTTCAGGCACAAGACTTATTCATTTTATGTAAAGGCTAACGCAGGCAATAGTGAAATTGAAAAGCGAGAAAATAAACGCCAATATTTATGACCGTTTAATACATACATTTGGGACAGCAATAGAGACGATGTACTTTAAAAAATAAACTTTCTCATCAAACAAGACAATAATAGAAAGTAAGAATTATATTTATACAGCTTTTTTTCATAACCACCAGACATATCAAAGTACATTACAGCCAATAAAGCACTTTTTGAAGTGTAGTCACTGATACTATGGCAGTTTTTGTGGGATATACTGGCATCAATGTGTTGTCACAGAGCAGATGCCTGAGGTCTGGGACGAAGGCCCTATGCATGTGAATTCACACCCCAGCATGATAGGTGCTGAAAATTCAATTTAATAGAGGTCTGGATTTTTTAAAAATTGGTCTAATTGTAGCATTGTCAATAGTTATAAGTCCCTATCTATTTCACTAATGCCCTTGAAGAAAGGAAAGCCCTCCTTACCTGATCTGGCAACATGTGACTCCAGAACCAGAGCAGTATGGCTGACAAACAAATCAAAGGCAGAGAGGAGTGGGGAAATGATCTTGAGAGAAAGCAATCTGCTGCCCTCACCTGGTCTGGCCTCCATAGAATTCTAGACCTATAACCTGCAGAGCCTTGTGAAATGGCCCTAGCAAGCCGTTCAGCTCAAAGGAAAATGAGGAAGAAATAACAAATGCAGGTATTGCTAAAAACACTCTTATTCCTTGACAGAATAAACAAATACAGTATAGAGGAGGATTTGTCACCAGTAGGAGCCTTTTATAGTCAATTTAGATTATAAATCAATGCCAAGATTGCCTGCATTAACCTTGATCTAGTCAGTTTATTTTTCTGAGTGTTATGATCAATTTAGGAGAACTGTACATTATCTGTAGAATTAATGCAAAACCTATAATAATGCAGTCAGCCTAGAGACATCCTCTTGATCTTTCAATGCCTGACTGTTAAAAGCAGTTGACATCAACCTCTTTGTTCAGTTTTACCAACTGCTGTTGAAAGCTTGGAGACAAGAATGTGGTCAGTACATCAACGGTTCAAAAAGCAACAAACAACCTACTTGTGTTTGAGAAACCTGAAGTGAAATCTAGCCTAGAGTTAATATTAAAGACGAGTGAGAAGTTTTGTTGAGAACCTGATCTTCTTTGAAATATGATTGTTTTTAATGTTTATCCTTATCACAAAGGGAGGACATACACCAAAGGGATTCTTTCTCATTTTCTCAGCACAGAAAGCTGCTGCATTGTGCAAATAGCTGGTTAAGTTCAGCATGAATGTCTAACAGTAGCTGTTTCCAGTTCATCAACCCTTATTATGCTTGTATTTCACACCCGTTTCTCACATTAGTCAGCCTTATTTTCTCTAAGAGCAAGCCTTTTAATTTAGTGCAAATTCGGACTAATGGCAGTAATATGCAGTGTGCAACGTAAAGCCACTAGGAATTCATTCAAAATTGGAAACTAACAAGCAACACAGTAAAGTGATTTTGGTCATGAAAGTCAATAAGACTCAAAAATGGTGACAAGATCACAATGCATGATTGACTCCCACCTGTTGCTTCTGGTGCAAACATCAAAGTAACCAAATACTGTACTCTCAACTCACCCACCTACTGATGCTGACTTCTGTCTGCATAAAAGACCCTAAGCATCTAATTGCCTGCCACTTAACACACCATCCTCTCTCAGTTTTGTCACAGTGCTCCAGCGAAGCTTAGTGCAAAAGCTGGAAGAACAGCACCTCAGTTTCCTCTTGGAGACCCTGCAGCTTTCTGGACTCAATATCAAGTTCAATAACTTTAGGGCTTGAGCTCTCCCAGTTCCTTACTCAACCACCACACACCAGACCTGATCCTAACATTCCTTGGTCAGTGTCTGCAATTACACACAACCCATTGTTAGCCACTAACAGTACCCAATAATAGCTATTCACCCTCCTATCCAGATTGTTATCCATTCCTTTGTCTGCCCAACTGTTCTTTTCTCTTTGGGCGGTATCCCTACCTATTGTTTACTCCTTTCTCTCTCTCCCCCACCCTATCTTTTGTATATAAACCGACATTTTCTTAGCTACCATTAGCTCTGAGGAAGGGTCACCACACCCGAAACATTAACTTTGATTTCTCTCCATAGATGCTGCAAGACCTGCTGAGCTTTCCCAGCAACTTCTGTTTTTGTTTCTAACATTACCTAAATACTGTGTTGCTTAACAACTCCCCTTGCTCTTAGAGGAAGAATTCACAGGCTTTTTTAAAAAAAAAAAATCTATACTCATTTATCAGATATGGGCATCACTGGTGTGGCCAGCATTTGTTGCCTGACCTTAACATCCCTTGGTCAGAGTGTCTTGCTAGGCCATTTCACAGTCAACCAATTGCCTGTAGATCTGGAGTCACATGTAGTCCAGACCAGTTTAAGAAGACAGACTTCCTTCTCTTAAATTACATTAATGAACTAGATGGCTACTTGCACCAACAACAATAGTTTTTTCTTCTTCATCTTTCCTGACACTCATTTCCAATTCTGTACTTTACAAATCGGATTCGTAGCATTCAAATGCCATGGTGGGATTTAAACCCGTGTCCCCAAAGCGTTAGAATGGGTCATTGGAACTTAGGCTCAGTGAAATTACCACGCTGCCACCATCTCGACAAATACAAAGAAGCTGAGGATTTGAAATACGTCTGCCTCTCTGGTCCCTATTATCAGTTCTTCTGTAGTTTTGGCTCACCCTTATCCATCCCTTTGTCTGCCTAACTGTCTTCCTCCTACTCTGGGTTCTGTTTCCACCTATTTCTTACTCCTTTACCCCACCTTACTTTATGCCTGCAAATATGTGACCTACATGTGATCCCATCACGCTATTCTGTATCTGTAAAATCTTCCTTACGGTTCTGTTTTGTCACCATCACCTGAATAAATTGTTATGATCTCTCTACTTTAATTAATTTGTACAGTTTTTGATTACTTATTACTTTGGTTAGAGCATTGGCATATGACTTTTATACCTATCATGTTATTTCCAGTCATTTAACTGGTCTGCAGCACCACCTTATCATTAATTTTTTTTGTAATTAACTCTCTGCCTCATTTCATCAGATTATAGATCATCCCTTCGCTTGTTATTCATTTGTTGACAACTTTACTCGCACTGTCTAACACTTCCGATCACCTGCAGGGACTTATTATTCGACACTCCACTCACACCATTTGTATGATCTTTTGATCTCTCTGCCCATAAATTCTGTGTTCTGTGTGAACCTCTCTCACTTCACCTGATGAAGGGGCTACACTTCGAAAGTTTGTGATTTCACATAAACCCGTTGGACTATAACCTGGTGTCGTGCGACTTCAGACTTTCTCCACCGCAGTCCCACATTGCCTCCACCTCATAGAGGAGTCTGGCTAACTTGATACATGCCATTGCACAGAGCTTACCCTCTCCATATTTAGTTTTTCTTTCTTCATTAACGGGATGAGGGCGTCGCTGGCTAGGTCAGCATTTATTGCCCAACCCTAATTGACCAAAGGGCAGTTCAGAGTCAACCACATCACTGTGAGTCTGGGGTTCCATGTAGGCCAGACCAGTTAAGGATGGCAGTTTCCTTCCCTGAAGGGCATTAGTGAACCAGATGGGTTTTCTGACAATCGACAATAGGTTAATGGTCATCATTAGACTCTTAATTCGAGTTATTTTTATTGAATTCAAAATCCACACTCTGCCATGGTGGGATTCAAACCTGTGTCCCCAGAATATTATCTGGGTCTTTGGATTAATAGTCTAGCGATAATACCACTAGGCCATCACCCTCCCTTATTCTCTACCCCATCCCCCTTTAATGCTACAGAGAAAGCGACATAGCTCTGCTGCTCTCATGCGTGGAGTCATAGAGATATAGAGTTTTTACAGCATGGAAAGAAGTCCTTCAACCCATTGTGTCCTTGCCGGTCATCAACCTATGTCTACTTTTTATTTATTCATTCATGGGGTGAGGGCTGGCAAAGTTAGCATGTATTGCCCATTCCTAATTGGCCAGAGGGCAGTTAAGAGTCAACCACATTGCTGCAGGTCTGGAGTCTCTCATCCCATTTTCCAATACTTAGCTCATAGTCTTGGATGCTGTCGATGTCAAGTGACTGTCTAAATATTTCCTAAATATCTTGAGGGTTCCATCCTTTACCATCCTTTTAGGTGGTGAATTCCAGATACCCACAACCCTCTAGGTGAAACAATTTTCTCAAATCTCCTCTAAACCTCCTGCTCCTTCCATGAAATCTGTGGCAGTGGTTTTTGGCTTCTCTATGAAGAGAAACTTTTCTCCCTATCGAGGTTGTTTATGTCCCTCAGTACTTTGTGCATGTTAGTCAGGTCCTCTCTCAGCCTTTGCTGCTCCAAAAAGAAAGGCATCAGTCTATTTAGTCTGTCTTCACAGCTGTATCCCTTCAGACCAGACAACTTTCTGGTGAATCTCTTCATACCCTCTTTAGTGCAACTATATCTTTTCGATAGTGTAGCAACCAGAACTGCTTTTGGTAATCCAGTTGTGACCTATATAATATTTGGTACAGCTTCATCATAACCTCCTTGCTCTTCAATGCCTTGTCTAAAAAAGACAAGATTCCCACATGCCTTCCTAAGTACCTTCCCTGCCTATCCTTTTGCCTTCATGGATGTATGAATATATGGACATGCACACCTAAGGCCCTAACATTCAGTATCAAATCCCATGCCATTTTTTATTCCCCAAAATTCATGACCTCATACTTTTCAGGATTAAATTCCATTTGCCACTGTTCAGCCCCTCTGACCAGTCTGCCTTATTCAATTTGATGTGCCTGTTGCAACTTTTTGTGTGAGATCACAAATTTGTACTAGACTTAGTACGAAGCCTGCCCAATGCTACTGAAAACGTCTTTCCAAATGTTACACCATGTTCCCACATCCAAGATCCATCAAACAGCAGAATTGTTTTTTTTTTGTCTCTAATTTATTGGTTCTTCTTCCTATATTGAAAACTTTGATTCAGTCATTCCTCGACTTCCTAAATTCCGGCTAACAGGCAGGATTCCCAAACATTGGTTTTCATTCCTTGATGAGTTCGTTGTTGAGGCTTTTGCTAACAGATGGAGTAAGCAGATGGAACATGTTAAACAAAGTTTTCTTAGTGTATTGAAGTGTTCTGAAATGCAGCAGACATCAACATCGGTCTCTTAGTCTGTGCTGCAGGCATACTCAACACCATGTTTCTCATTCAATGATGTCTGAATCACTGTTACAAGAATTATGGTCATGCAGTCTGAAGAAAAGTTTGAATAAAAAGACAGAATGATTCTTGTATTCATTCAGAGACTTTAGTTTGTTTCCGTGATCTATTTTTCATTTCCATCTTCAAGCATTTGGATACTGCAAAGTACGAAATCCACAGGATGCTTCATTACCACATAGAAGTTTTTAATTGGTATTCCCTTTAATAAGACTCTAATTTTTTTTTTATAAGAAGCTATTGAGCAATTAGAACTGTGCAGGGGAGAGAAGTAAAATGCACATTTCACGAAGCAATGTTTTTTCTAACTTGTGCAATTATTTGTTAATATGTCGTAGCAACATGTTACTTTAAAACAGCATGATTCCTGTAAACAGCTGTAATAATGTGAAAATGCGTCCACTTTTTGTTTTCTTGTTTGCTACAATGCCTTGTTTATTATTTTAAAAAAATCTGATTGTGTGACAAAATGTTTTTTGGAACATTCAACACCTCTTTTAGTAAAATATGATTTCTATTTGTGCAGTACTTGTCATAGCCAATTACAGCTGTTTATTTTTAAAAGTGTAATCACGTTTGAATTGTAGAGGACATAGCGGCGAATTTATACACAACACACTCCCACAAACCCCAATCGGGTAATGATCACACAATATGTTTAGGGGAGGTTGAATATTGACCAGGAAACTCTGGCTAACTTTCTTGCTTCTTTTCCAAATAATGCCTTGAGATATTTTATGTCTATCTGAGCTTGTTCACAGAATTTCAGTTTAATGTCTTATTCAAAACATGGCACCTCTGATAGTGCAAAATGCTCTCTGTACTAGGTAATGTTTCGGAATTGTTTCCACTGCAAAATAGCTTCACAGTCTTTCAAGTCAAGGGTAGAATCTGGCTCCCTGAAACTCACAGATACCCAGGAGGTTAGAATTTTTATTGATTAATCATAATTTATTTCAGTTAATATACAATAAGTAATAAAACATTCTGAGTAGATGCCTGTGGAGATAAATTTTAATCAATATGTAGATGAAACTCTGAGGTAAGCTGTGATGTAACTGCAACCTCAGTAGTTATGTACTGATTCTCTGCCCAAACATTGGAAACTGTAATGTACAGATCATGTGACTATTCAGTGTCAGCATCTAAGATGGTCTGTCAATAAACATTGATTAGCCTCAAAGTCTAGCCAGGGTTGGTGTGCAGACCCGAAGATCCCACCGTAGAACATCTGCATCTGATAGTTCGACATCTGAAACCCCAAAGTCTGACCTTTAGAAAATCCTGATAATCTTCTACTCTAGATTGAGAATTCGTTTAGTGCTGCAGATGCCACAGGAAGGAAATGTATTCTGCATTGAAATCACATTCCTGCTAGGTCATGGAGACAAGAATGCGTTGTTATAAAGGAAAAACAATATTCTCAAAAGATTGGGAGAGATAAAGTATTAGGTGTCTCAGAGAAATGCTGTAATTTCTAAATTAGGGTTACAGTGTACATACGCGGACATATAAATTCACTTCCTGAAATAGAGAGAATTCTTAAGTAGAGCAGAGAGTTAAAACTGCAAGAGTGGCAGCAGAAATAGCAGATGATTATGAGTTACTTCATAAATCAAAGTTTGGCTTCCGACATCAATTTCAATCGGTGAGGAATAGAAATTGAGGAAAAGAGAAATCCTTGAGTAGTCACGAAATAGGAGGTCTCTATGAGGATAATAAAGACAGTTTACCATGGGATAATAAGGAAACACATGAGGTGGGAAGAAAGTTAAAACTCTCAGATGTTTTCACTGCAATAAATTAGGGCACATGAAGTCACAGTTATAGTGGTTTAAGAAAAGCAGTGGGAAGGTGGGTATGGACAAACATTGTGGCTTATTAAATGGCAAAGGAGATCCCAGTGGAAGTTGAAGGGCTACAAAAGAATGTACAATTTGCGCGGGGGTTAGTTAATAAGAAAGCACTAGATCTCTTAAAATAATTTACTACTCTGTGGTTTACTCATATATTCTGGGAGGAGTAGGGAAATAAATTAAAATTTTAAGAGATACAGGACCAAGCTAATCTTTGATGGTGAGAGATGAGGAGGTATGTACTTTGGAAGAGTATTGCCAGAAAAGGTGATAATTCATTGTGAGAAGAGCAGTTTTCCATTGTGTAAGGTGAGGTGGGAGAGTCCAGTGAAAAGTAGTGAAGTGGTGATGGAGTAATAAAAATAATTCTCCCTAAGGTTTTGGAGTAGATTTGTAGCTCAGTTTGTGGGTGTTGAGGTTGGTTGGCTCGCCGAGCTGGTTTCTTGTATCGCAGAAGTTTCGTTACCCTGCTGCGTAAACATCCTCAGTGCAGCCTCCGATGATGCTTCGGTGTGTTTTCCCGCCTGGTTTTTAAACTCTGGAGTCTATTGAGCTGGATTGCCTCACTTCCGGTTTTCCTTCATAGTGGAATGTATATGGGGTCTAGTTCAATGTGTTTATTAATAGCATGCTTCGTGGAGTGTCAGGCTTCTAGGAATTCTCATGCTTGTCTCTGCCTAGCTTGTCCCACGATTTTGGTGTTGTCCCAGTCAAAATGGTGGTTTTCCTTGTCCATGTGGATTGAGATGAGTGAGTATTGGTCGTGTCTTATTGTAGCCAGTTGGTATTCATGTACCCTTGTTGTTAGTTTCCTTCCTGTTTGTCCAATGTAGTGTTTCTCACAGTCTTTGCAGGGGATCTTGTAGATGACATTGGTCCTGTCCATGGCGGGGAGTGGGTCTTTAGTTCGGGTGAGCAGTTGTCGTAGGATTGACGTGGGCTTATGTGCCACTCTCATGCCCAGCGGTCATCGGAGTCTTGTGGTGAGTTCCGATGTGTTCCTGATGTAGGGTAGTGTGATGAGTGTGTTGGGGCATGTAGTATCTTCCTGATGTTGTTCGTGTAGGCATCTTCTGACCCAGTTTTTTGGATATCCATTATCCTTGAAAACTTGGAAGAGGTATTCTTCTCCCTCTTGGCGTAGTTCCATGTTGCTGCAGTATGTTGTTGCCCTTTTAAACAGTGTTCGCACGCAGCTTTGTTTGTGTGTGCTGGGATGGTTACTGTTGAAGCTCTGTGGGTGTGGCTTTTCTGTGTACTTTTGTTTGCCGTCAGCGGTGGGAAAACGCACCGACACTTCATTGGAAGCTGCACTGAGGATATTACCCAGCATGGTAATGAAACACCTGCGATACAAGGAACCAGCTCGGCGAGCCAACTAACCTCAAAAAAAATTCTCCATTCTGGAGATACAATTTATCCTCAGGAATGATATACCTGGATCACAGGTGGGGGAGCTGCCTACTGTGGGTGAAATATCAATAGAAAATCAGGCAACTGAGGTGTTCCAGGGTGTATTCCTGGCATTTTTCCTGACTATTGTAACAAAGTCACAAAGCCGCAGGTTGAAACAGGAGGAGAAATCAAAGAATAAAGATAAGAAAGTTGAAATTCAATTATTAGAAACTATGTTTGATAAAATGGTTGAGAAAAAAATAAGAATAGGTGGAGGACAAAGTGGATGTTTTTAGTTTGAAGAGAATAGTTGATTTACAACAAAACGATGAAATAAAAGCAGTTGTGTAAAAAAACATGCACAGAAGATGAATCTGAGCGTATCTCATAATGTTACTATCTTAAAAATTAAGTGTTACTCATTTTTTTTTAAACTTTGTACAAACTAACCACAGAAATACAATCAGATCGAGGGTTAAATTTGATAAAATTATTCAAGGAAATTACGGATAATTTAGGAATAAAACAATCCAGAGACCTAGACAATGTTCTGTGGAAAGGTTTGAATCCTGTCAAGGCAGATGATAGAATTATTTTTAAAAATCTGGAACGAAGAGTCTAATGATGACCATGAATCCATTGTTGACTATCAGGAAAACCCATCTAGTTCACTCATGTCCTTTAAGGAAGGAAATAGCCATCCTTACCTGGTCTGGCCTAAATGTGACACCAGACCCAAGCAATGTCATTGACTCTTAAATGCCCTCTGGCCAATGAGGGATGGAAAATAAAAGCTGCTTAGCCAGCAATGCCCTCATCCCATAAACGAATAGTGGAAAAAAAAGTGTGTGATAAAACGGGAATTTTTGAACTTCTCCAAAACAACAGTCTCTCTAAAAGTGTATCAGAGATAAAAGGTACTGCAGATGCTGGAGAATCCGAGATAACAAGGTGTGGGGCTGGATGAACACAGCAGGCCAAGTAGCATCATAGGAGCAGGAAAGCTTGACGTTTTGGGCCTAAACCCTTCGTCAGAAATGGGGGAGGGGAAGAGGGTTCTGAAATAAATAGGGAGAGGGGGGAGGCGGATAGAAGATGGATAGAGGAGAGGATAGGTGGAGAGGAGGCAGACAAGTCAAAGAGGCGGGGATGGAACCAGTAAAGGTGAGTGTAGGTGGGGGGGTAGGGAGGAGATAGGTCAGTCCAGGGAGGATGGACAGGTCAAGGGGGCGGGATGAGGTTAGTAGATAGGAGATGGGGGTGGGGCTTGAGGTGGGAGGAGGGGATAGGTGGGAGGAAGAACAGGTTAGGGAGGCGGGGACGAGCTGGGCTGGTTTTGGGATGCGGTTGGGGGAGGGGAGATTTTGAAGCTTGTGAAATCCACATTGATACCATTGGGCTGCAGGGTTCCCAGGCTGAATATGATTTGCTGTTCCTGCAGCCTTCGGGTGGCATCATTGTGGCATTGCAGGAGGCCCAGGATGGACATGTCGTCTGAGGAATGGGAGGGGGAGTTGAAATGGTTTGCGACTGGGAGGTGCAGTTGTTTGTTGCGAACTGAGCGCAGGCGTTCTGCAAAGCGGTCCCCAAGCCTCCGCTTGGTTTCCCCGATGTAGAGGAGGCCACAACGGGTACAGCGGATGCAGTATACCACATTGGCAGATGTGCAGGTGAACATCTGCCTGATGTGGAAAGTCTTCTTGGGGCCTGGGATTGGGGTGAGGGAGGAAGTGTGGGGGCAGGTGTAGCACTTCCTGCGGTTGCAGGGAAAAGTGCCGGGTGTGGTGGGGCTGGAGGGGTGTGTGGCATATGTTTGATCTATTTTCAATTCCCTTATCCACTTCTGAAAATTAGTTTGTTTGATCATTTCAAACTCTACATACGTTTGACTAGGTTCCCTCCTTAAATTCTTAAATTGTTGTCTATAAGCTTCTGGCACTAGTTCAAAACACTTAAGATGTTTTTTTTTCACCTAATCATACTCCCCAGATACCTCCTGTGATAGTGATACAAACACCTCACTTGCTGTACCTGACAATTTTATTTGGATCAACAATATCCACATGGTCACCGGCCATTTCATTTGTTCAGCCACTTTCTCAAATGAAATGAAAAAGACTTCTTTATTCTCCTCAAACTTTGTTAATGCTTGGACATATTTAAACAGATCCCCATCAGGCGTTTGGCTACAATACATTTACTCATCATCACTATCCTCATTACTATGCTTACATTCTACTTGCACCTCCACTATTTTAAGTCAACTTTCCTCTTTCATTGCCAACTTCTGAAGTTCAAAATATTTCACTTTCTCCTTCTTTTCTGCTAGGGACTCCTTTTCTTTTTCTTTTTCCTCTACTTTTAATCGTAATTCAAACTGTTTGTTTTTCCCTTACGATTGCCTCTAATTCAAGATGCTTCATTTGCAATTGAATTTTAGCCATTTTCAACTATTCTGATTGTATTCCTGGCAATTGTAAATGCAGAGCAATTGCTACAATTACCTTCCCTTTCACCACAGATACGGGAAACTTCAACTTCAGCTTAATTACCAGTATAGAAAGTTTTGTCTTGCTCACTCTCTGTAAAGTCCGCAAAGTGACTTCTTCCAGCCCTAGGAAATTCTTAGTTACTGCAAGAGTCATTATGACACAAAGCAGACCCTATTTAAATCAACCGAATGCAACACCCAAAATAAATAAAACTCCAACACTCACCACTCACTGCCTTTGAGTCCAATAATCCTAAACCCAGTCTGGAATTAGAGATTTTGATCTCAACGTGAGCCCCCAATTTGTTATGTGCCAGACCGAGCCCCCTTCAAAAACATCAAAGAGATAGTCTAGACCATTACTTTCATTTAAAGGTAAGTAGAAGATGTTGTATTCCAGATGTGATTTGATCGGTCATGCTACTCAGCTTTAAGCAAAACATACTTTATTCTTTGCTCCAGTTAAAATACAGAAAAAAGAATAATTAGTATAGCTTTAAATCTATAGGAAAATATAACAGATTAATAAATTATTTAACTACTAAATAGCAACTGTTCTTTTTTAGAAACATCCCAGAAACACACTTTTGGCAAAGACAAATTCAGTAAAATAGATTGTCTCACCTGCAATGATTCTCCAGTCCAGGAGGAAAGAACATCAAGGGAAAATTCTGGCAAAAAGCGAGAACTCTAGCTTTTTGCTCTGGCTGAAAGAGATGCACAGATTCTACAGCCAACTTCAAAAACCAACAACAACTACTGAATGCTAGATGAAAAGCCTGGTTCTGTGGGAACCTTATTCCACCCATTCATGCTGCTTCCCTTGCTCCAACTTTTAAAAAAAACTTCAAAAACTGTTTACTTTATTGGCTTGGAACAGAATGCTTGGCACCTCTGTCTTAACCGCTCTTCACAAACAAACAGGACAAGATACAGTCTTGAAGCCTTGGTATTGTCATAACTAGCTCATTTCATAGGTTGCCTAGGCATCACAACATATGTTTCTATGTATGTCTAAGGAAGAGATTTTGCAAAACTTCAAGAGTTGAACGCGTAACACAAACCGAACCTTAACTGCAAGACTGTGGTAGTGCTGTGTTGTCAGAAATGCTATCTTTCAAGTGGAATATTATATAATGCCCCCACCTGCGCTATTAACTGAATGTCAACTATCCCATTGTACTATTTAAAGACAGCATGAGTAATTTTACTGTGTCCCAATAAATACTTATAATACTTTTGTCTCAATGAGTGTAGCTCAACACTGCACCAATGAAAACAATTTTTCTGGGCCTTCGCTTCATTGCTGCTAGTGGAGTAAGTGTTGTGTGCAAATTGGTTGATACTTTTCTCGATGTTAAACAGTGCATAAACTTCAAAAGTAATTGTCTGTAAATAACTTTGAGACTGTGTAAGGTTGTAAAAGAGACTATACACCTAAGTCTGGGTTACTCATTCTCATATCATCAGCAATATGGTCTTAACTAACTCATTCCAAACATATCCCAGGAAGAGAGATTAATTGGTGGTTGTGGGGGAGAGAGGGGGTGTGGATGTCGAGAGGGTTGAGAGATGACACGGGTTTAGGAAAAACACTCATGCCTGTCAATTCTATTGCAATTAGTTAATATACCATGTCCTTTAGATGGCATTTGATAAGATCCCTCATAATTCATTTATGGCACTGTATGATTAGATTGAGTTTAGCTTATGGTAGTATATAGATAATTCCGCACAACAAAATTCTCTAAGCTATGGGGAGCTATTTTGATTTAAATAAAAAAAAGGATTAGGAGATGGAAAACCTATAATGATGACCAAACCTTACTAAATAAAGCAGGACCACAAAATTTTATGCAGAAGGTAATTATGACCTGAATCCAGCAAGTGAAAGGGCAGTGGAAGTGGATTCAGTAATAATATTAGCTACTAGCCCAAGGGAAAAAAAAAAATAAATAAAATTAGCAGAGAATTGGCTCTTCTGCCTCTAAACCAAACTCGTAACCAATTTCATTTCAGGTCTTTTAAGATTTTGATTATCAGATTCAGCAAGAACTCCCCACTGATAACATTTGACAAAAGCCTTAACAGAGGCTGTTTCTCATTGTTTCTCAATGACAGCCACAAAATTAATTAATTAATTAAAGTACTACTTTTCCAATTTATTTGTATATTTGTACTAATATGTCGCAAAATACAGATAATTTTCATTTACCATATACCTGAGTAATTTTCAAATCAAACTTTTGGTGTGCAGTTTTTTTTAAACGTTTTGATTGCATTTGAACAAAAGTGTTTTGCCACTTGCCATTTCTTTCTTGTTATCGGTTTGTTTCGGTGGCACAAGGTCCAGCACCAATTTAGACACCGGGAATATATCTCTGCAACAATTGAAGAGTAATATTAATTGTTACCATTATATAGTAATTGAAATAAGATTAAGAAACCATACTAATCGGCCTAATGAACATCACTAAATTGGATCAGGCATCATCTCTGTCATGTTTTAATGTAGGTAAAGACTATTGTATTCTAATCTAGAGGGTATAATTTGCATGCTGTCACACACATTACATTAATGAATTCTGAATAAACATATCTCTATGCAAATTAAGTTTAATCATATTGAGAAACTCTAACTGTGAAAAACTTTCTGAATGTAATTATGCTACTGGAGCTAATCTTTTCAGAAAGCATGTTAAGCATGTTTACTTTTTAAATTAAAATTTATGTTTATACACATGCACTTTCTGTATATCTAAACCTCAAAAACTCAGCCAAAGCCACTGTTATGCTGTTCGACATATTCTCTAATTAATTATGGTAATAAGATAAATTCCTTCAATGTGTTTCTGTAATAACCAAATAAATTTTCTCTTCTACCTCTGAAAACAGTATCCTGCATTTATTAATCTTGAATGGTTTAAAATCAAACTGACGTTGATTGTTCCTTGAGGGAATAATATGGAGAAATATTAAATAGAAATCATTTTCAGACCTGTGTAAGTCAGAGCATTGTAAAATTGATATAATTTACATATCCAAATGAGTCCAAGCTGGTGTAATTGATGTTGATGTTTTCTCCTGTACAGCTGAGCTGCTGAAGACAGCTTGATATTTAGAAGTTGGAGGAACAGGATTGAATGTTTCAAACCATTGGATCATCAAATCCCATCATTGGAATGATAAAGGTAATGTTAAGAGAATGGAGAAAATACAGTAAGAATGGAAAAATGAGATTTGCAACGTTGAAGAAAAGAAGTCCAAATTTTTGCATTAGGATTCAACAGTTAGATCTGAACTTCACTAGTGAGCAGTGAGGGGGCCTATTTTCATGCATTAACATGAGATTATTACTCAATCTCACCTCATGTACATGCAGATTGGATTTTCCCAGGTACTGGTGAGAAACTAGATGGTTCTCTGAGATGGTTCCCAGTGTGGTTTCCTGGTAGCTGCAGCTCGCACGAGTCTCCTCTGGGTATCCATCTTGGTCAGTATTCACCAACACATCAAGGCACATTCCATGGGCAGTGACTGCCTGGAGCTTTTGTCCATTGGCTGGCATAGGCGACGTACTATAGAATCATAGAATCCCTACAGTGTGGAAGCAGGCCATTCCACCCATTCAGTCTGACCCTCCGAAAAACGTCCCACCTAGACACACCCCTCTACCCTATCCCTGTATGCCTTCATCTATCATGGCTACTTTACCTAACTCGCACGTCTTTGGACTGTGGGAGGAAACTGGAGCATGCAGAGGAAACCCACCCACATGGAGTTTTATGACAAATTGACAGTGGTCACACAGTTGCAATTAGGCTAGCTTTCAATTTCAGATGTCTATTGAATTTGAATTCCCCAACTGTCAAGGTTGGATTCAAACCAACACCCTGAGAACATTAATCTGAGCCTGAGGGTTACTAGTCCAGTGGCATTATCACAACCCCCTCTGTCTACCCTAGTGATCTCACCGTCAATTATTTTTTCTCAATAGTACAAAGAGCAAAGAACAATACGGCACTGCAACAGGCCTTTCGGCCCTCCAAGCCTGTGCCAACATATTTTGCCTTTCCATACTAAAACTGTCTTCACTTACAGGATCTGTATCCCTCTATTCCCTTCTTATTGTGTATTCGTCCAGGCCTCTTGAATGCTGCTATCGTGCCTGCTTCCACCACCTCCTCTGGGAACACATTCCAAGCACTCACCACCCTTTGTGTGAAAAACATGTCTTGTACATCTCTTTTAAACTTCCACCCCCACACCTTGAACTTGTGTCTCCCAGTAATTGACCCCTCCACCTTGGGAAAAAGACACATACTTGCCACTCTATCCATGCCGTTCACACTCATATAAACTTCTATCTGGCTGCCCCTTAATCTCCTAAAATCCAGTCTATCCAACCCTTCTTTATAGCTATAGCTCACCTTTTGTAGCAGTCTGCCAAGAGAAACCTTGTCAAAGGCTTTACTGAGGTTCATGTCGACAACATCAACCACTTTTCACTCAATCATCTTTGTCAACTCCTCAAAATATTTGATCAAGTTAGTAAGACACAAACTCCCCACACAAAGCAACGCTGTCACTCACTAATAAATCAATTTGTTTCTAAATGCATATAGATCTCGTCCCTGAGAATCTTTTCCAATAATTTTCCTACTACCGACGTGAGACTCACAGGACTGTGATTTCCAGTGTTATCCCTGTTACCCTTCTTAAACAAATCGACAACATTAGCGATTCTCCAGTCCTCTGTGGCCAAAGGAGATACAAAGGCATCTGTCAACGCTCCAGCAATTTGTCCTCTTGCTTCCATCAATATTCTGGAATAGACCTCATCTGGACCGGGGAACTAATCTACATTAATACTTATTAAGACACACAACATCTCTTCCTTTTTCGTACCAACCTGGTTTAGAAACTGGACACTCCCTTCCATGAAATCATTCTCCACCAATTCCTTCTGTTTGGTGAATACTGACACATAGTATTCATTTAAGACCTTATCTACCTCTTATGGCTCCACACAGATTCCCTCCTTTCCCTGGCTACCCATTTGCTTCTTACATACATATAAAAAGCCTTGGGATTCTCCTTAATCATGTTTGCCAGCGACTTTTCATGACCCTTTTTTGCCCTTCTAATTCCTTGTTTAATTACTTTCCTACTTTCCTTATATACTTCAAGGGCTTTATCAGTTCCCATCTTCCTAGATCTTACGTATGCTCCCTTTTTCTTTTTGACCAAGGTCATTACATCCCTGGTTATCCAATGTTCATGTAACTTACCTATCCTCCATTCTCACAGGAATGTTCCGCTCCTGAACTGTTATCAACTGCTGTTTGAAATACTCTCACATGTCCAATGTAGATTTACCTTCAAACAGCTGCCTCCAATCAACATTCTCCAGTTCCTGCCCAATATTGTTGTAGTTCACCTTGTCCCAGTTCAACACCTTCACTCAAGGACTGGTATTATCCCTATCGATGAGTATCTCAAAACTCAAGGTATTATGAGACTTCTTCCGAAATGCTCCCCCACTGAAACTTCACTCACCTGGCTGAGCTTGTTTCCCAAAACCAGGAACTGTTTACATATTGTGTCAAGAAACCCTTTTGAATGGCCTTTACAAATTCAGCACCATCCAAGCTCCAGGCATGTCGTGAGTCCCAATCATTAGAAGGGAAATTAAAATCACCCTCCACAACAACCCTGCTGTTTTCACATCTATCCAAAAGCTGTCTACCTATTCTCTCCTCTATCTCTTGCTGGCTGTTTGGAGGCCTATAGTATACTCCCAGCATTGTGATCTCACCTTTCTTCTTCCTGAGTTTTACCCATATTGCCTTGCTGCAGGAGTCCTCTGATGTATCCTCCCTCAATTCAGCTGTGAGATTCTCCTTTACCAGTAATGCAACTCCCCCACCCCTTTTACCTCCTTTTCTATCACGTCTGAAACATCTAAATCCTGGGACATTCAGCTGTCTGTCCTGTCCTTCTTTCAGCTAAAAGCCTCCATAATCATAATAATGCCATAGTTCCAAGTGCTAACCATAGCTCTAAGTTTGCCTACCTTGCCTATTATACTTCTTGCATTGAAACACATACATTTCAGAGCACATCCCCTGCTCTTTTCAGCAGTGTTTCCCTGCCTCTCCTTGTTCTTAGCAATGTTTACCTTGTTTTCTACATCTCCCTCAAATTCTGCATCTACTGCCCTACTCATCTTGTTCCCATCCTCTGCCACACCAGTTTAAACCCTCCCAACCACACTGTCAAGTATCCCACCAAGGACATCAGTTGCCCAGGTGTAACCCACGCAGTTTGTATAGGTCCTACCTCCCCCAAAACTGGTCTCGATGCCCCATTAATCTGAAACCCTCCCTTCCTACCATCTTTTCAGCCACGTGTTCATCCTATATATCCAGCTGTTTATACTCTGACTAGCTTGTGGCACTGGTAGTGATCCTGAGATAACTACCTTTCAGGTCCTACATTTCAACTTTCTTCCTAGTGACAGTAGGAAGTGATAGTAACAGTGTTTCGTTTCTGTACTATCACCCAGCTGCGTACTTCAACTATAGGCATTCTGAAAACATTATTTGACTGTGGGTAGCAGCTTTCCAATCAAGTCTAATTCCATCCTGATTTGATGCCACATACAAACAGTTTCCATTGAGTGGTCATTATGCACAGAAACACCATAAAAACAAAGGTTTTTTTGCCCCTTAGCCTAGGAATGTTGAAGTCAATTTTGACTTGCTTGCTGAGATCAGTAAAGTGACACTGAAATTGAGTTTTGCATATGTTACAGAAATATTTTTAATACAGTTAAAATACTGGATAAAGGCTGGACAGTTGGAACTTGCACTAGCCTCATTAGATGACCTTGGTACGTCTTGAACTCACTTATTTTACATTGCAGCACTTCGCTATTATACTTCAAAACTTATCAGAACCTTACACTACAGTGATGAAGTTAAGCCACTTAGTGTGCAGAGATAGATGCCATCTCATGCAGCACAACAGGGTGCATCTTAGCAGTCTTTGCTTGCCTTGTTAGTGCTTACTCTCTTTGTGCATACTTGAATGCTCACAGTATCCCTGCCTTCTCTTTTTGTGCATTGCCATATCATTCAGAGCTCTCTATAGTTCTGTTTGCCTTGCATTTTAGAGCAAACACAAAGCCAGACAGCTTGTCATGTTTGCCAGCAATGCTAAGTCAAGGGAATGGACATGTTTCTGGAGCACAGTGCTAATCAATTTCACTCCTACAGCATGTACAAGCAGCTACCACAGCAAACACACCACACGTGTTGCAACCAAATGGCGATGATTGAATGTATGGTGGGAATAGTCCCAGATCCAGTCAAAAGGTTCGATGACCAGTCAGGGTTGCTGCCACAGTCAGTTAAGGGCTGTATCTGATCTAATTTCAGAGGCTTGGCCATGGTCAGTCAGCTGCTTGGTGTGATTAGGGTACAGTCCCATTACAGTCTGGAGAGTGGGTCACTTTCAGTCCTGCAGACTTAGTGCAAACAACCCAAGGATTAGCAGTAGGCAGTTGAGGAGCTGCCAGTGGCCAATTGGAGTCTGATTGCTTATCAGTCAGGTAGGTGGCCCACAGTCACTCCTGTCAGGTCTATGTGTTAGAAATCAGGAGTACTAACAGGGCTAGTGCTGTGTTGAGGAATTTCAGGAAGTCAAGTGTGATGATTAGACACAATGCTAGGATACAGAAGACACGATTACTGTGCAAGGATGGGAGACAATTCAACATATAAGGAGTGGAGGTGATACAATATTGGTGCATGAAGGGATTGCAAGAGGGGGTATCATCAATGGCCACCATCATCCTGGCTCTGATGGGAATACAGTGCATGAGCATGTTGGACTTTACCAAGTGGTAGGCTTTTAGTTCAAGGGGTACACTGGGGACATGAACGATTAAAGTAAAAGATATGGGTAGGAAGAGGAGGAGGCTCAAACCTGATGGTGTTGACGGAGTGCAATGCAGAAAGGAGCATGAACATTGTCTGGGGATTTTATGGTTCAAGAGTGGATTCACTGGGATGTAACAAAAACTCTTCAGGTTAAACAATCCAAATTAACAAATTTATTGACAGTAAATATATATAAGTGGCAATGAATTTTTTTCTATGCATTTGTGGGAAGTGGGTGTTGCTAGCTGTCCAACATTTCTTGCCCATTCCTAGTTGCCCTTGAGAAGGTGGTGGTGAGCTGCCTTCTCGAACCACTGCAGTCCACCTGCTGTGGGTTGACACATTATGCCGGTAGGGAGGAAATTCCAGGATTTTGACCAGCGACAGTGAAGAAACAGCGATATATTTCCAAGTCAGTACGACAAGTGGCTTGGAGGGGAACTTGGAGGTGGTGGTGTTCCCATATGTCTGCTGCCCTTGTCCTTCTAGGTGGAAGTGGTCTTGGGTTTGGCAGGTGCTGTCTGAGGATCTTTGGTGAATTTCTGAAGTGCATCTTGTAGGTAGTACACACTGCTGCTACTGAGCGTCGGTGGTGGAGGGAGTGGATGCTTGTGGGTGTGGCGCCAATCAAGTGGGCTGCTTTGTCCTGGATGGTGTCAAGCTTCTTGAGTGTTGTTGGGGCTGCACTCATCCAGGCAAGTGGGAAGTATTCCATCACATTCCTGACTTGTGCCTTATAGGCGGCAGACAGGTTTTGAGGAGTCAGGAAGTGAGTAACTCTCTGCAGTATTCCTAGCTTCTGAAATGCTGTTGTAGTAGTTATGTTTATGTGGTGAATCCAGTTGAGATTCTAGTCAATGATAACCCCCAGGATGTTGATAGCTGGAGATTCAGTGATGGTAACACTGTTGAATGCCAAGGGGCAGTGGTTAGATCGTCTCTTATTCATGATGGTCGTAACCTGGCATTTGTATGGGAGAAATGTTACTTGTCACTTGTCAGCCCAAGCCTGGATATTGTCCAGATCTTGTTGCATTTGAACATGGACTGCTTCAATGTCTGATGAGTTGCAAACAGTGCGGAACATTGTGCAGTCATCAGCGAACATCCCTAGTTCTGACCTTATGATGGGATGGTGGGTGTGGGGGGGGTGCGGGAGTTGGGGGAAGGTCATTGATGAAGCAGCTGAAGATGGTTGGACAGTAAATTAATATATTGAGTAGTAAGTATATGTTAAACAGTAGATGTATATATAAAGCAGTAGATAAATATATATAAAGCAGTAAATATATTTTGGCAATATGTGTTTCCACCCATCGGGGACCCATGTTATGACAGCCCCCCTGGAAAACTCGAGAGTCCTGGCACTGTTCGTGAATCCTGGTCGGAGGTGAGGTGAAGTCTGGCAGCACTAACACATGCATAATGAAAAGAATAAATAGCTGCCAGCACATGCAGTGTGGATGGAGTCAATTTCTTTTCTTTTGCATGAGTGCAAAGTGAGACCTTTCAAGGGACAATTGCATAATCAGGCCCTCACAAATTCCAGGTTAAAGACATCTGTAATTACAAACTTCTGCATGAATTGTCAATTATGTAGATTACAAATACCGGGCACGAGCAATCTTTACATTAATCATTACAAAATTAACCCTAGTAATCACTGAAAAGCAGAAATAATCACAGGTTACCATTAAAGTGTCACCTGCATGCAATAATTCACAAAAAGGGTCCAAAGTATCAGAGGCCACAGGAGGACGCGGAGTCGTTTTCTTCACACTTTGAATTCTAAGTATGTCACAACATGCTTTAGGTTCATTTGGGGTCTGTGACTTCGAGGAGAGGGCTTAATGATCCTACCACAATTTCCTAATGTATGTGTGCTGCATGCCTTGTGCAATACACATCACAATATGGTTTACAATGTAGAAGATCCATGTAGCAGTAACCCATTGTTCTCTTAGTCAGAGGCCTCAGTTTCCTAATGTATGGAGGTGATGGTAAACTGCTGTTTGCATGTCCTGTGACTGTTGATTGACTTTTTAAGAAGTTATTCACAGGTTGAGGACCTTGCTGGCTAGTCCAGCATTCATTGCCCAAAGGATCGTGAAGAGTCAAACACGTTGCTGTGGGTCTAGAGTCACATATAGGCCAGACCACATAAGGATGGCAGTTTCCTCCTCTAAATGACATTAGAGAACCAGATGGGCTTTTCCCAACAATGGTCATCTGACTCTTAATTTCAGATTTTTATTGAATTCAAATACCACCATCTACTGGGATTTGAACTCAGGTCCTCTGAACATTTCCAAGGTTTTTGGATTAACAGTCTAGTGGTAATACCACTAGGCCATCGCCTCCCCCAGGAGGCAATCTAGATTGAGGAGCTGTTCTGTTTCTGAATTTGCCCACATGGCTTCATTGGAATTGTCCCCAATGGATTCAAACCCAGGAGGTGTCATTGGCACTGTGACTGTGGCACTATGCAGGGTCACAGGGATTCAGGAGAAACAGCCATGAACTTGCAAGCCTAGACCATTGGCAAACTCCAGTGGCCACTTAACAGTCTCTGAATGTAGAAATTGCAGTATTAGGTACCCTTAGGATACAGAGCAGAAACAAGCAGTCTATAATCTTTCATCCTCAATGTAATTGACACGAAATGATGTGAGGCACAGGCCTACCACCAAAAAAAGATGTCTCCTTGGACACTGAGTGCATCCTCTCTTGTAGCATTCCCGGTTCAGTCACTATGGACAAGTCCACACATTGGAATGAGTGCTCCATATCCTAACACAACTAACTTTATTGATCAGAAAGTGTTCAAATTGGTCAATATCCAATTCATAATTGCTACCACATCTTAGAAATCTGTGCCAGGCATCCTGAAAGCTGCTGTGATACATATATTCTTCATAACTCTCTATTTCTGTTTCACTTCAAAGAACAGATGGCTTAAAGATTGGCTTCCAGAAGACAAAAGCTGCCCTCTGTAACAATGACTGATGACTCTGTTAGACAGCCCCTGACAGAGGCCAAGTGTAAATAAACACAGTCTATCCTTCCACTGGAGCTATTATGGAAAAGATGATATGCTCCCTCAAGATGACTTTAGAATTATAGAAATGCTACAGCATGGAAGCAGGCCATTTGGTCCGTACTGGCCCTTTAAAGAGATTACCTCCCTATCCCTGTAACCCTACATTTCCCATAGCCAATCCACGTATTCTACACATTGTTGGACTGTATGAGGAAACCAGAGCTCTCAGAGAAAACTCATGCAGACACAGACAGAACATGCAAACTCCACGCAGATAGTCAGCCGAAGGCGGAATCAAATTCAGGTCCCTGGTGCTAACGTTTGAGCCACCGTGCAGCCCCATGTTTCATAACATTCCAAAGCTTGGACAGGTCTGGGGAGTCCTAACAGTGACAGAGTGTGTTTTTTAATCCTTGTGTGCTGTGCTGTGGACAACTGGAGCAGGCAAAAAGGGGATGTAATAGTTGCTGCAGAGCTGGGAGAATGGCTACGGCCTTCCAAAGAGGAATATGAGGACATTGAGCAAGAGGAACATTACCTTCACTGTGATGCAGTGTAGCAGTACTTGGAGCAACTGCCCAGAGGGGACATCACTTAGCCCACCCACTTCCAGTGGAATAGAGTTGGGTGAAGTTACCATTAACTGACTGTAAATGTATTGCTGCTGGAAATGTAGCAACACATGTTTATTCCCAGTCAAAAATGCAGCTTTTTTTTTGTTATTTTCTACTTCATTTTATCTGGTGTGCAACAGAAGTTAAAATAGACAATTATTGGAAGACTTTTGGGCATCTGATATTGACACATACAGCAACAATAGCTCATGGTGTTAAAATCAGGGAATGCAGCACTCCTTCATGTGGGGCTCTAAAATCGTTTAGTGCTAAGAAGGAGTAGACTCTATAGCTTCATTCTTCTAACTGAAGCTAAAATAACAGTTGATCAGACAGGTGGTGATTCAAAGTCTTAATACATTTAGAAATGTGATATTCTGTTCACAATGAAGTGTCACGTTTGCGACCTATGTTTGATCAGAAGGCTTTATTTTTACTTTCCCACCAACTGCATTGAGGTGCAATAAGTGGAATAATCAGTGACCATGTAACCGATTGTGGCAAAACGGCAGCAGGTTCACTAGTGCCTTTTAGGAAGGAAACCTGTCTTCCTTATCTACTCTGACCAACATGTGAGCCCAGACACATACAATGTGATTGACCCATAACTTCCCTCTAGGCAATTAGGAATAGACAATAAACACTGGCCAATCCAATGATGCATGTATGTCTAGAACAAATAGGAACCCAAAAACTCAAAAGAACACTTTTTATCCAAGAAACGTTATCTCCCTTAAACTTAAAAAAAAACAGAAATCCTTTTGCACAATTGTTTGCTTTGCCTAGCGTAAACCCTCCTAATGCAAATTAAATCCGTCAGTTCAGGAAGCTACTGTTTTAAAAGAAGTCGCCATAGCTACAGAAATGCCTAAAAATTTATCATTAAGGCTTCGGACAGACAGAAAAATGCATAAATCAGTCATTCAAAATTCAAAAAGTCCAAACTTAAAATTAAAGATATTAAAAGTACACATACAGCACACAATCTACACCACAAAGACTGTCAAGATCTGACTTCACATTGCGATCACTTATACAGTCGGTCCTGCTATAACGCATGCTCCTTCAATGTGAATTAGTTTTAATGTGATTAAAGAATTTAGGCTGCTATTTGTAGAATGTGAACTTCCCTTACCTGTGAGAAAGAACTGCAAATGCTGGAGTCAGAGAGAACACAGTGTGGAGCTGGAGGAATATAGCAGGGCAAGCAGCATCAGAGGAGCAGGAAAGTTGACATTTCAGGTCAGGACCCTTCTTCAGAAATAGGGAGGGGAAGGGAACTTGGAAATAAATATAGAGGGAGGGGTGGGGATTGGAAAGGTAGGTGGCATGGTGATAGGTGAGTGCAGGTAGGCAGTGGTGGGAATTGGTCAGTGGGATGGGTGGGGCAGATAGGTGGGAGAGAAGATGGACAGGATGTGTCAGGTCAAGGAGGCGGGGATGAGAGGGAGGGTTGGACATGGGATGAGGCCGGGGGGGTGGGGATATTTTAAAACTGGTGAATTCTATGTTTAGGCCAATGGGCTGTAAGCTCTCGAGGTGGAATATAAGGTGTTGCTCCTCCAGTTTGCGGGTGGTGTCATTGTGACACTGGAGGTGGCCCAGGATGGACATGTCACCCAGGGAGTGGGAGGGGGAAGTCAAAATGGTTGGCTATTGGCACCCACATGGGCCCAAGCTATGCCTGCCTCCTCGTAGGATACATGGAACAATCCCTTTTCCGCTGTTACATTGGCACTATCTCCTACCTCTTTCTCCGCTATGTTGATGACTGTATCAACGCTGCCTCATGCTCCCACAAGGAGCTTGAACAGTTCATCAATTTTACTAACACTTTTCACCTCAACCTCAAATTCACCTGGACCATCTCCGATACCTCCCTCCCCTT
The DNA here is from genome assembly GCA_024137785.1 of Ginglymostoma cirratum. Lineage (NCBI taxonomy): Eukaryota > Metazoa > Chordata > Chondrichthyes > Orectolobiformes > Ginglymostomatidae > Ginglymostoma > Ginglymostoma cirratum. The sequence continues at coordinate 34,322,435 of JAHRHZ010000025.1, forward strand.
CCTGGACCTCTCCGTCTCCATCTCTGGTGACCACATCAACACAACATCTATATCAAGCCCATCGACTCCCACAGCTACCTAGACTACACCTCCTCTCACCCACCTTCCTGCAAGAATGCGATCCCCAACTCCCAATTCCTCCATCTCCACCACATCTGCTCCCATATGGAGCGTTCCATTCCCAGGCATCCCAAATGTCTTCCTATTTCAAGGGCCGCAACCTTAGCCCCTCCGGTGATCAAAAATGCCCTCAACCGCATCTCTTGCATTTCCTGCACTTCTGCCCTTAAAACCCCACAATAAAAACAAAAACAGAATCCCCCTTGTCCTCACCCGACCAATCTTCGCATCCAGCTTATCATTCTTCGCCACTTCCGGCACCTACAATCCAACCCCACAACCAAAGAGATATTTCCCTCCCCACCCCATCTGCCTTTCGTAGGGACTGTTCTCTCCACGACTCCCTCGTCCACTCCACATTCCCCACTAACCCCACCACACCCGACACCTTTCCTTGCAACCACAGGAAATACGACACCTGCCCCTACACCTCCCACCTCACCTCCATCCAAGGCCCAGAACAAACTTTCCATATCAGACATGGGTTCATCTGCACATCCATCAACTTGATCTACTGCATCCGTTGCTCCCGATGTGGCTTCCTCTATGTCGGTGAGACCACGGGTAGACACGGAGATTGTTTCATAGAGCATCTGCACTCTGTATGTGACAAACAACAACATCTTCCAGTCGCCAATTATTTTAACTCCCACTCCCTGGTGACATGTCCATCCTGGGACTCCTCCAGTGTCACAATGACACCACACACAAACTGGAGGAACAACACTTCATATTCCACCTCAGGAGCCTACAACCTGATGGCCTAAACATAGAATTCACCAGTTTTAAAATCTCCCCACCCCTGGCCTCATCCCACGTCCCACCCTCTCTCTCATCCCTGCCTCCTTGACCTGACACAACCTGTCTTCTCTCCCACCTATCTGCCCCGCCCCACCTATCACACTGACCAATCCCCACCACTCCCAACCTGTACTCATCTAACACCATCCCACCTACCTTCCCAAGCCCCAACCCTCCTCTCTATTTATTTCCTTACCTGTATTGCTATAACACAATTCCAGCCCCATTAGTTTCAATGGTGCAGCTGTTGTGTGATTTTCTTATGGCACAAGATCGCATGAGAATGGAACTATCACATTATATCAGTACTGACTCTACAAGCATAGTGTCGTAAAGCTGTAAAGTATGGAAACAGACCCTTCCGTCCACTCGTCCACACCGACCAGACTACCCAATCTGACCTAGTACCATTTGCCAGCATTTGGCCCATATACCTCTAAACCCTTCCTATTCATATACCCATCCAGATGCCTATTAAATATTGTAATTGTACCAGTTTTCACCACTTCCTGTGGCAGCTCATTCTATACATGCTCCACTCTCTGCGTTAAAAGGCTGCCTCTCAGGTCCCTTTTAAATCTTTCTCTTCTCACCTTAAACCTACGCCCTGTAGTTTTGGACTCCCGTACCTGGGGAAAAAGCCTTGACAATTTACCCAGTACATGCCCCTCATGATTTTATAAATCTCTATAAGGTCACCCCTCAGCCTCCGACATGCCAAAGAAAATAGCCACAGCCTATTCAGCCTCTCCCTATAGATCAAACCTGGCAATCCCATAAAACATGCGTGGACTATTTTCTGAACGGTGAGAAAATTCATAAAGCCGAAGTACAAAGGGATCTGGGAGTGCTAGTACAGGATTCTCTAAAGGTTAACTTGCAGGTTGAGTCTGTGATTAAGAAAGCGAATGGAATGTTGTCATTTATCTCAAGAGGGTTGGAATATAAAAGCAGTGATATGCTTCTGAGACTTTATAAAGCTCCAGTTAGGCCCCATTTAGAATACTGTGTCCAATTTTGGGCCCCACACCTCAGGAAGGACATACTGGCACTGGAGCGTGTCCAGCGGAGATTCACACGGATGATCCCTGGAATGGTAGGCCTAACATACGATGAACGGCTGAGGATCCTGGGATTGTATTCATTAGAGTTTAGAAGCTTGAGGGGAGATCTAATAGAAACTTACAAGATAATGCATGGCTTAAAAAGGGTGGACACTGGGAAGTTGTTTCCATTAGGTGGGGATACTAGGACCCGTGGGCACAGCCTTAGAATTAGAGGGGGTCAATTTAGAACGGAAATGAGGAGACATTTCTTCAGCCAGAGAGTGGTGGGCCTGTGGAATTCATTGCCACGGAGCGCAGTGGAGGCCGGGACGTTGAATGTCTTCAAGGCAGAGATTGATAAATTCTTGATCTCGCAAGGAATCAAGGGCTATGGGGAGAGTGCGGGTAAGTGGAGTTGAAATGCCCATCAGCCATGATTAAATGGCGGAGTGGACTCGATGGGCTGAATGGCCTTACTTCCACTCCTATGTCTTCTGGTCTTATGGTCTTAACATCCTTGTAAATCTTTTCTGTACCCTTTCAATTTTAGCAACATCTTTCCTATAGCAGGGAGACCAGAATTGAATGCAGTGTTCCCAAAGAGGCCTAATTACTGTCCCGTACAATGCAACATGACATCCCAACACTTCACCTCAGAAAAAGAAATCTTCATCTGAGAAATGGACCCACAATGATAATAGACTGAAGTGACATCCATTTTTATAAACATCTTTTATCTACTTATAATCTCTATATCTATAATTAATCTAATGTATGTATTGCATGTCTATTTAATAACTCATAGCAGTAATTGAGTGATAAATTAACATTTGAATTTGTTTAAAATTAAAGATTTATAATATTTTCTTTTTAAAGTGATACTCACATAAAAAGAGGCTAACCAAACCACACTAATTCATAGTTCACTGGTCAGCTGCACTGTGGACATCCTAATATTCATGGAAACTCAAGAACGTAATATTACACAGTCTCACTTAACAACTGTTTCACTTGACTGAATACAAATCTCAGTGTGTTTCATTTTAATTGTGTCATGTTAGGAGTCTTGGATCTCATTATTATCAACATAGTCTGTTTACAAAAGTCCTGCCGGCAGCACTTGTTAGGAGCTACATTAAAAACCTTTGGCCCAACGAGATGTAGAATGCGCCAACCTGAACTTTCTTGAAGCAGCAATCAGCATCAGACTGTCGCACATACTCCTATTCTTTATTTTCCCAGAAGTCCATCTCCCAGATTTCTGCGCCTAACATTCAATGCCGGATACTCTAACATCTGCTTCCAATACCCATTCAGACTCTGGCAATGGACTATGTTCAGCCATTGCTCTGGTCACCTTATATGATGGGAAAGTACCTGGAGTTTGTTCCTGTAACTATTCCATTTCCTGATCCTGAGTCAGACTCTCTGTGCTTATGGACAAAACTATCACCTTTGCTCCAGCCAAATAATTCCCTAGAAGTAAGTCAACCCCATCCATGAGTACAATTTGAATAACTTCGGCAGTCACTGTTTTGGATATTAAGTCACATTCCAAGTGCACTTTATTCAATGGAATAACGATATATTCTCCACTTATTCTATTTTTGAAACTTTGGCTTTCAATACACTCTCTGGAGGAAAAATGATGGCTTTCTCCAGGAAAAAAGTGTTTGCTTCACTCCTGCGTCTCTCAATGTTGCTGTGGATTTAGCCACATAACCTGAAGAAAATGGGGTGATCATTCCTTTCAACAAATCTCAGCTATTTTGTTCATCTCTCTTCCACTCACAACAGTGTTTATCATTGACATGTAGCTGTAGTTAAAACTACAATTTGATCCATAGGTCAGGCGATGGCCAAGTAATATTATCACTAGACCATTAATTCAGCAACTCAGCTAGCATTCTGGGGAAACCGAGATAACAACGTGTGGAGCTGGATGAACACAGCAGGCCAAGCAGCATCATAGGAGCAGGAAAGCTTGACGTTTCGGGCCTACCTGGGTTTGAATCCTGCAATTGCAGGTGATGGAACTTGAATTCAACAAACTATCTGGAATTAAGAATTAATTATGACCACAAAACCATTATCAATTGGTGTGGAAAAATCCATCTGGCCTTTTAATGCTCTTCAGGGAAAGAAATCTGCTATTCTCACCTGGTCTGTTCTACATATGACTCCAGAGCCACAGCAACGTGGTTAACTTTGGGTAGGAAATGGCTGAGTGGCGTTATCATTAATCCAGAGACCCAGGTCATGTTCTGGGGACCAGAGTTCAAATTCCACCATGGCAGATGGTGGAATTTGGATTCAATAAAAATCTGGAATTAAAAATCTAACGATGAGCATGAATCCATTGTTGACTGTTGGAAAAACCTATCTGGTTAAGTAATGTCCTTCAGTGAAGGAAACTGCCATCATTACCTGGTCTGGCCTACACATGACTCCAGACCCACAGCAATGTAGTTGACTCTTAACTGCCTTTTGGGCAATTAGGGGTGGGCAATAAACTCTGGCCTAGCCAGAGCTGCCCTCATTCCATGAATGAATTTAAGAAAAAGTATTTTCCTTTATCAGACTCACTCTTGCATACTCCAGTATGTCAGATTGGCTTCCCATGCAAACCCCAGCATTCTGTTCAAAGAAGTCCCACCTTGATACATTAGAATGCTTAGGCCTTCAATTCTCACTTTGACCCTTCATGACTACCTTTCCAATTTGGGACATTTGCAGTTGTCCCTTCTTAACTCTGGCTACATGCTTTCCTTTCATCTTCCACCTTCACCTTCACCTTCAATATATTGGTGTGACAGGAAAAATGTTTAGTTTTCTGACCAGTTCATAACCATCATGCATGTTTTTATTTAAATAGTCATTCATAGGATGTGCGCATTGCTGGCCAAGCCATCACTTATTGCCCAGAGGGCAGATGAGCATTAACTATATTACTGTGGGCCTGGGGTCATATGTAGGCCAGATCAGGATGGTAGTTTTCCTTTCTGAAAGGGCATTAGAGAAGCAGTTTTTTTTTAAAAGCCCCTGACAATTGTTTCATGGTTCATATAAGACTCTTAATCACAGATTTATATTGAATTCACATTCCACCACAGCAGGATTTGAACCTGGGTCTTTGGGTCACTAGTCCAGTAGCAATACCACTAGGCCATTGCCTCCCCCACATCTCAGTTGCCTCCTCAGTTATTGCAACAGTCTGGACTTCAACACACATTCCAATCACTGGGGGTAGCAAATTCTTAGATTTTCCTAAAGACATGATTTCTTTGAGAGATCCGCGTGTGGTGTGTAGTCCCAAAGCCCTTAGCCAATGGTCTAAATTACTTCATTTCACGTTTTCAAATTTAATGTTGATTTACCCAAGCTGTTTCCTTAAATTTTGAGACTTTTACCTGAATGCTTCAAGGACTAACTGATACACTCCCAGAATATCTTTTTTATGGCACCATAATCCATCAGTACCTCTTCTGATAGTTAGACACAATTGCATGTGCGCTCCCTATCAGCCTGCACTTCATGGGCAGTGTCCAGTTTTCCTTCAGCCATGGCAATTTCATTTGCGCAATATTTTCAAAAATATCGAGAACCTCCAAAAATCAGTGTGGTCTGTACAAATATGAACATTCCTTTGTTACACTTTGTGAGACTTATTAGACTTTATTCGGCTACGTTTTCATCATTAGAACTTGCTCTGTATCTGATGCTTCCACCCTTACCTCCAGCCTTCTAAGTCGATATTCTTGTTTCAGTTCTCTCTCTTTATCCTTTTATCCCTTCTGAAATTCCAGTTCCAGCATCTCCTCTTCATGAATTTCAGGATTTTGAGTCCCTTTTCCCTTCTCATCCTTTTCAATTGCGGACATTGTTTTTTTTTCTACTCTGAGTTCTGAGGAAGGTTCATTCAATCTGAAACATTACCTCTGATTTCTCTCCACAGATGCTGCCAGACCTGCTGAGCTTTTCTAGCAGTTTCTATTTTTGTTTCTTTTTTCAAATTCCAGCTGCTTCATGTCCTTTTCTTGTTGACTCTCCTTTAATTGTAATTGAATTCTCGCTAACTCAAGTGACTCACCACTTGGTGTCCCTGGTCTCTTTTACATTTCCATCACTCCACATGCTGTGTTAGCACTTCAGTCATCTCTGCTTTGTAATGTTTGCAGTAAATTCCAGCTTTAACCCTTTCACCGATTCTAATAGTAACTTACTTAAATATTGTAAACCAGTCAGGGATACTTCATCCATCTTTAAGAAAACTTTAACTGCTTCCACTGCCACCTTATTTTAGATATGAGAAACCAGGTATATATTTCCCGTTACTCTAGGTTCAATTACATGTTGTCCACACCCAAAATAGTTCACACTGAGTCCCTAAACTTTGTTTTGACTCTGACCTGAAGAGTGCACTGGAAATTAAACTGAACTCTCCAATGGCCGTACCAAAAGTGTTAATGTCTATTCCATCCCCAAAAATGGTTACTTTGTTTTGCTGTATTGTTGTTAACTGGAACCAAAGAGGCTTTCACAAGGCTTTTTGATAAACTCCAAAATAACATGTTTAAAACAATCAAAAGTATTCTTCAAACAAATGGCAAGCTGCTTATCAATTAAACCATATCTCTTTTACATTTCAAATACACACATATTCATACATAGACAGAGCAAGGTCATGCACAACTCTGCAGAGCTAACCAAAAAGGCAATAAATCAACAATATTTCTGTAGGTCAAAGGACAAATTCAGATGACAAAAGTGGGTTGACTTCTCACTGTTCCTTTGAATTTATAGCAATGAGATCAGATTGATGATGGTCACAGAATCATGGAAAATCTTCAGACTAGATTCTAGAGTTCTAAGGAATAAATTAGAAATCCTGATATTTGAAATTTTATCAGATTTTTTCTGGGGCTGCTTTCAGCTCCAGGCTCTGATTTTTACTGACTGAAATAGAGAAAAACAATGCTGGTTGTCCTTGCAAACCTCTTCATCAGCTACCATCAAATATAGGTGTGTACAGAAAAGAAACAACAATGAGCACCTCAGTCCAGAGGCTGTTGCTAGGCAAACACAGCACAAGTCCATTAGGGTTTCCAAGATCTACTTGTTCAGCAAATAAAGTAATAGAACTTTATTCTTATCTCTGTCTAAAAACTGCTGGACACTGTTTTCCAAAGTCACTTGTCCTTTTAACTTTAAATTTTACACTTCCAAGCAATCACATGACAGGCACTTTTTTTAAACTGAGTAATGTCTAAACATGTCCATTTTCTAATTCTTATGATTCATGAAAGCTTATTGTCTCAAAATATCTCTTACACAGTGGGTGGTGTTATTCACATCGTCTCAGATCTTACCCCTTTCAAATCCTTAGACTTCATCAAATATACAACAAATACAGGGATAGCTTCCAGGATCTAATGTCACCTTTAAGATTTTTTGATGGATTTGTTATTCAAGACCTGCTTTGCATAAATATATATCAGTTTGGATTGCTTTCTTTCACCCGCATCAAATGTACTTTGTACCATGTTGCTACGTACTTCTCATTGTAAGTGACAGGCCAGATTTCTTAAAGAACTGAAGCTCGAGCTTTTTCACCAGTCTTCTGCTGTGATGACTACTTTTAAATAGTGTAAAATTTCGGTACCAGATGCCCCAGTTCCTTGACCTATTAGACTATTTAGGCAGTCATCTTTTGTCAAATGGATGTTATGTTATAAATTTCAATTTTCTCAATTTCCTTCCTCTCCAGGTAACAATAATGGAAAGATGTCAATTCATACAATGATCATCAGCGCTATCAAAGAATGAATGATTAATTTCTATGTGCATAGCCATCAGTCTTTCCCAGTACATTTCAAAGGAATGTTTTAAACAAAAATATGGTACCAATCCATGTTAATTCTGAAGAAAACAATAGCTCAGATGACAAATTTCTTGATCTAAGTGGTAAGTTTAAGGATTGTTTCAAAGATCAAAGTGTGTTTGAGGAATTTGGAGATTGAGACAACTCAAACTATCACCACCAATGGCAGAGCTGAAATCAGCATCGATATCCCGGAGGGCTTTGGGCTCAAGGAGTGAGATCATAAAGGGAATTGAAACTAAATGTGAGAATGTTAAAATCAAGATGTTGCTGGTGCTGGAACAAATGTTGGTCTTGAAGGAGAGGTTTGATAAGGGATTGGGACTGGAACTCAGCATGAATTCAGACACAGGCAGCAAAAGATTGGATCAGCTGAAGTTTGCAATTGGAAGAATGTAGGAGACCAGCCAGAAATACATTGGAGTAGTTAAGTCTTGAGGAGACAAAGGCATGAATAAGAATTTCAGCATCAGATGATCTGAGACATTAGTAAAATCAGACAACATTACAAAAGTGGAAGCAGTTGGTCGGGGTGTCTGTGCAAATACATAGTTAAAAGCTTATCTCAGAATGAAATGTGACACCAAGATTGAAAATAGATTGACTTAATCTCAAACTGTTACTAAAGAATCAGTCACTAGGGAACAATGCTCGGTATAGGAATTAAAAACAACACTTCCAGTTTTCCCAAGACCTAATTGGAGGAAATTTCTGCTCATTTGTTATGAGATTGAAGAGTGGTACAGTGGCTCAATGGTCAGCACTGTTTCCTTCCCAACACTAGGGACTAAGGTTCAAATCCACCCTTGGTTGACTGTTTGGAATTTGCACGTTCTCCCCTTGTCTGTGTAGATTTTCTCTGGTTTCCTCCCACAGTCCAAAGATACAAGAGTTAGGTGATTTGGTCATGCTAAATTGCTCACATTGTCCAGGAATGGTGTACCTGGAATGGATTAACTATAGGAAATACAGGATTATAGGAATCAGTTAGGGTGATCTGTTTGGATGCTCTTCAGAGGGTTGGTGTGGACTCAATGGGCTGAATGGCCTGCCTCCATACTGTAGGGATTCTATGTAAGATAATTGGATGAGAGTGAAAGAGGTGACAATGAAGCAAAGCTTGTTCTCATCAGTGCATACATTAAACCTCACGATTTTTTGTTCCAGGATCGGGTGCACAGAAGTGGAAGAATTCCTGGCTTCATTAACTCAATTTTTAACAGTGGATTCTCACAGCCTCCATTTTGTTCTGAAGTATTTCCAAACTGGATTGGACTGATCACCCTGAAAGACTTGAGGAGGCCATCAGTTCATGAGGTAGTCTGAAGGATCTTGTCCAAACATGAAAATGAAATAATAAAAATGTAAAAAAAACCACCATCCCTCATCCATCACACCTCCCTCAACTCCTCTATGCTCCTATTGTTGTATCCTTGCCAATCTATGCCATCTAATGCCCCCTACCCATCCCCGTAACCCTTATACCACTGCGGCAATTTACTACTTACTATGTAGCATGCAGCAGAGGAAAAGATGAGGACCAAAGATAAATCCTTGGAGACACCAGAGCTGAAGTTGTGACAGCAGGAAGAGAAACCATTGCAAGTAGCAGTGAGTATACAGACCAGAATGGAACCAGGTACCAGCAGTCCCATACAACTGGATAACTGTGGAGAGGAGTTAGAGAGAAATGGTGCAGTTCAACTATCTGAAAGACTGAGCAGGTTCAGAATGATGAGTTTAGGTTTGTCACAATGTTATGGATGTTGTCTGTGATTTGATGAGAGCTGTTTCAATTTTACAATGTGTTGGAAACCTGATTTGAGGGAGTTCTGTGAAATGCGTGAATAAACTTGGGAGACCGCAAAACATTTGAGGACTTTCAAGATGAAAGGGTGCTTGAAGGGGGGATGGTAGTTGGCAAAGGTGGTGTATTCAAGGGTTAGTTCATGAAGAGAGGAATGATGGTGGCCAGCTTAGAGGATAGAAGGATAAAATGGGAGAACAATTTGCAATATTGGCTAATATGGGGGTCAGGATGGGAAGGTGAATGATCACAACCTACTCATGGGCTATTGGGGCTAAGAAACAAGTACTGGCTTTATCAATCATTCTCACCCCAGTGAAGGAATTAATAAATTTAAATGGCTTGGATTTGACGGTCCGTAGTGAATGAATGGCAAATGTTGATTGCTACACATACACTATCTTCAAGTTTTTTCTTGACAATTTTCAGTAACTGGTAAGTAAAAATGGCATGGTGCCCCCTACAAGAGAACCAGGACCCGTGTGAATAGCACAAGTCATAGTGAGTCCATGCTAAACACATTGAGGAATCCTTATTGAGTCATGCAGATTTTAAATCAGGAAATGTAAGTTGGGATGTTTAATTCAAGATGTTATACACAGGAAGCATGAGAAAATAACAATTGTTTTAAAGGAGATAAAAAGAAAACAAAATGATAATTGTCAAAATTCTTCAATAATTATTCAAGTCTATGGCATGTAACTTGACATTTCATGAGCATTTTTTTAACATTGGATTTGTTTGGAACTTCTCACTTCGTTATAAATTAAAACACTTGCACAAGCATGGACAAACCTTAACTTTTTCTTCATGTAATTAGTGGCTAGGTGTTTCATACGTTTGATGTGTTTGAATGTACATCTCTGCATGAGGTACCTGTTAAGGTTTTGAAAGAGCAGGCAATTTCCTGAGTTCATTTGCACACACAGGAAGGTGCTTTCTAATGTACCCTTAATAGTGGTGAATGCTGATAGTCTCACTGTTATCCTTATGCAAAATCTATTCATTACTGTGCATCTGTGAGAGCTTGATTGTGACATGCAATAATCTTGTCTGACTTTAACACTATTTTAAATGGGTGGAATTCACAATAGGTTTCACAATGGTGTGAAACCTGGAAATTTAAAACCTGTTTACCTCTTGTCCTCAGTTAAACTGAATTTCAATGTTAAATGGAGCTCTCCAGTCATGCTGTTAAGAAATCAGCCGTGGAAAATTGGTGTTCAATTAAGTAGAAACCCAAAGGAGAAAAACAGTAAAAAAAAACAAAGTATTGTTTGGAAATAAATGTACTTTTTGTACTGGATCTACATTTTAAAATATAAAGACAAATCAGAGGGAGGCTGTTAGGGTGCAGTGAAAAATCTTTGTGCAATAGGTGACAAGCGAAGAGATGTCTTGTATCAGTTGGGGACCCAGTTGATTGACAGATACTGAGGAGGCAATCAGAATATGGAAGCTGTTTCAGTCATTGCCATCAGTTGGGCAATGAGGACCTCAATGTACTGGCCCAAGAATATCAATACGGTCATGAGTGTGGGCAAGGTCAGTGAATGCATCTTCAAATGTCACTTCTCAACAACTGCACCATTATCCTCACACAGTAGCTTATTTACCACTCAACTTCACCAACTCTTTCAAAGACTATTCATGCCTCACTTTCAAAGCTTCATGTCATGCTTAGACAGTTCAATTGCTGCAAGCCTCACCCCGCCATCTCATAACTTGTACACTGCTGGCTATTTAAGATTGACAGACACATCAATCAAACAACATTGTACCGCACTCACTGGTGCACTTTACAATTCCAAGCAGAAAGAGCCAATCAGCAATGAACATACATGGGCAGCATGTTTTTTGCACTGGTAGAGTAGACAGTGGTGACTTTCATTAGACTGGCCATGGCAGAAAGCATGGCAGGCAGCAGGCAGCAGGTGTGAAAAATGGAGATATACTGATTCCAAATCCACCAGCATACAATTCCACTTCCCCTCATCCTACTCCTGATTATTGGTCTGAGATGTCATCTCTTGCTTTCACCATCCAACACTCAAAACCTTTCTCTTTTCAAATATAAAGGAAATGCAACTTGGCTGAGGACTGTTGCACAACTAAGAAGTGGAAGAGGAAGGAAAACATTTGAAAAAGCACTGTCACTTAATCTCACACTGTTAGCCACCAATTCAAACACCACATATTTTCGAGAGCAGACTCGATGTGGGATTTAAACAACATGAGGCTTGCGGCCACTAGGGTTGTATTACAAGAGGGAATCCTCACCACTGTTCACTGCTAATGGTGTTCTGAGAAGCTTTGTGTAGATTCACTGCCACCAATAGTTCCTGCTAATATCAGTTTAAGCTACTGATACCATGTGGGGAATGATGTAAATACAAACTTTTCACCAGAAGTAGGTTCAATCTTGATGAACAGTAAATAGGCTTATGACATATTACTTAGCAACTAGTTATATTGCAGCTATGACACATGATTGTCTCTTGTGAGACTTTCAGGCTCATCATAAGGTTAAGTACACATTATTACTTTACATGCCAAAAGCATGAAGCCCTATACACACTCCAGTGAAAACATGCATAACTTGTAGAAGGCTAGTTATCTCCTCCCAGAAGCAGTCCTTTATATTCTAATGTGCAAAGCTAATCTTGTGATGTTCATTAACCCTTTCATAAACAAATTGCCTTGTACAACAGGTGGCACAGATATCAGCTTGCAGGAGGAGAGAAGCTTTCAGTTGCAGTTGACTGATGTAGATTTTGATGGGGCAACATTCAGAAGAAGGCATTATGGTGCATTGGAAAGTCTGGCACAAAGCCTGATTCCACAGGGAGCTTGGAGGAATGCAGCACCAACTTCGCACATGGTTTTTGAAAAACTTTGAACCAGTCGTTTCTAGTGTGAAAAATTTGAATTCCAGAAGCATGTTTTTAAAACTAACCATAGCAATGCTGCTGCTGGCAATATCTCAGTGACCATAAGACATAAGAGCAGAAGGGTGCCATTCAGTCTATCGAGTCTGTTCTGCCAATCAATGTGATTATGATCAATCTGATAATCCTCAACTCCATTTTACTGTTTCTACTCATAACCTTTGACTCCCTTACTGATTAAAAGTTTATCCAGCTCGGCCTTGAATATATTTATTAACCTAACTTTAACAGCCCTTTGCAGTAAAGAATTCCAGAGACTCACTATCCTCTGGAGAAGAAAATTTTTCTTATCTCTGTCTTAAATGGGTGACCCCTTATTCTGACAATATGGCCGCTGGTCTTAGACTCTCCCACAAAGAGAAAAAATTTTTCTGCATGTACCCTGTCAAGGGCACTAAGAATCTTATATATTTCAATTAGGTCACCTCTCATTCTTCTAAATTCGGATGAGTTCAGGCCCAACCTACTCAAAGTCTCTTTATAAGACAGCCCCTCCATACGCGCTATTGACATAGTGAACCTTCACTGGACTACCTCCAGAGCCAGTGTATCTTCCCTTGAATTAGGATTCCTTTTATAATTTTTGCAAAACGTCCTTATTTTTATGCTTGATTCCCTTTCAAATAGAGGCCACAATTCCATTTGCCTCCCCTATTGCCTGGTGCTAGCTTTTTGTAATCCATGCATGATGGCCTTCAAATCCTGCTGCTCTGTTGTTTTCTGCATTGCTGGATATCCTAGTCTCTCCTGATAGTTTATGGCTTGTAAGGGTCACCCCTTACATTTGAGTCACTGATATCTGGTGATTGAATATTTCTACAAACTCTTTTATTTATACCATTGTATATATACTGATCTCTGCCAGTAAATCTCTCACTACAGCAGAGGCTATTCCATCTTTCCTTCACAATCTCTTGCACATACCTACTGATGTCACTGTTAATCATTTTATACCCCATCTCTGTATCATATCCATTTTCATTATTACACACTGGCAAATAAATGTGCTAATGTATGGATTGACACGAAAACTGCTTGATTGTTGTGAAACCCAACTTGTTCACAATTGTGTCAGAGATAAAAGGTACTGCAGATGCTGGAGAATCTGAGATAACAAGGCGTGGGGCTGGATGAACACAGCAGGCCAAGCAGCATCAAAGCAGGCCAAGCTTTCCTGCTCCTATGATGCTGCTTGGCCTGCTGTGTTCATCCAGCCCCACACCTTGTTATCCCTTGTTCACAATTGTCCTTTTTCTCTTATCAGTCCGGCCTGTATGTGACTCCAATCTCACACAATGTGGTTGTTTTTTATTATTCTCAGAAGTAATGGCTGCCAAGGCAACTCGAGACAAGCAATAAATGGGGTCAGCATATTTTACCTATAGTTTTTTAAAATATCTTTCACTCCATAAGATTTGACAAAACATGGAAACAGTGTACAAATATTGTCCCCTGTATTTTCACATTGACTGGAAGTTACATAAAAAGACCAACTATTTGCTGTTTTTATGAGACATAACAGAGCATCATTCAATGTTGACCACTACTGTATAAAGAGAAGCCACCAGCATCTAACTTATAGCCATGGTAGCTCAGCTTGTTGCCATGCAAGCTTTGACTGTGGTCATTGTTGCTGAGGATTCATACAGTCATTGAGTCATTCAGCACAGAAGCAGACCCTTTGGTGGAACCAGTCCATGCTGAACATTATCTTAAACTAAACTAGTCCTACCTGCCTGCTCCTGGCCCATATCCTTCCAAACCTTTTCTATTCATGTACTTATCCAAATGTCTTTTAAATGTTGTAATTGTACCCACTCCCACCACTTCTTCTGGAAGTTCACACGCGAGCCATCCTCTGACAAAAAAAAGTTTGCCTCTCATGTCTTTTTTTCTATCTCTCTCCTCTCACCCTAAGAATGTGCCTCCAGTCTTGAAATTCCCCATTTTAGGGAAAAGACAACTGCCATTAACTCTGTCTATACCTCTCATTATATTATAAGCTTCTGCCCGATCAGCTCTCAACCTCCTATACTCCAGTGAGAAAAGTCCCAGCCTACCCAGCCTTTCTTTATAAATCAAACTTTCTATACCCAGCAACATCCTGGTAAATCTCTTCTGAATCCTGTCCGGCTTAATAATATCCTTCCTATGACAGGGCGACCAAAACTGGAAAGAGTATTTCAGAAGAGGCCTCACCAATGTCCTGTACAACTTCAACATAACATTGCAACTTCTATGCTCAAGGGAATGTACAATGAAGACAAGTGTACCAAATGCCTTTTAACCCCCTGTGTATCTGTGATGCAAACTTCAAAGAATTATGTGCCTGTACCTTGAGGTTTGTCTGTTCTACAACACAACCCAAGACCCTATCATTAATTGTATAAGCCCTACCCTTGTTTGTTGTACCAAAATGCAATACCATTGAAGTCCATCTGCTATTTTGCAGCCTATTGATTTGATCAAGATACCTTTGTAATCTTAGAAAGCCTTCTTCACTGTCTACAATGCCAAAAATTTTGGTGTCATCCACAAACTTACTAATCATGCCATCCATATTGTCATTCAAATCATTTATGTGAACAAAAAACAAAAGAGGACCCAGAACCATTCCCTGTAGAACACTGAGATAACAAGGTGTAGAGCTGGATGAACACAGCAGGCCAAGCAGCATCAGAGGAGCAGGAAAGCTGACGTTTCGAGCCTAAACCCTTCTTCAGAAATGGGGGAGGGGAAGGCGGTTCTGAAATAAATAGGGAGGGAGGGGGAGGCGGATAGAAGATGGATAGAGGAGAAGATAGGTGGAGAGGGGACAGACAGGTCAAAGAGGCGGGGATGGAGCCAGTAAAGGTGAGTGTAGGTGGGGGGTTAGGGAGAAGATAGGTCAGTCCAGGGAGAACGAACAGGTCAAGGGGGCGGGATGAGGTTAGTAGGTAGGAGATGGGCGTGGGGCATGAGATGGGAGGAGGGGATAGGTGGGAGGAAGAGCAGGTTAGGGAGGCGGGGATGAGCTGGGCTGGTTATGGGATGTGGTAGCGGGAGGGGAGATTTTGAAGTTTGTGAAATCCACATTGATACCATTGGGCTGCAGGGTTCCCAAGCGGAAATGAGTTGCTGTTCCTGCAACCTTCGGGTGGCATCGTTGTTGCACTTCAGGAGGCCCAGGATGGATTTGTCATCTGAGGAATGGAAGGAGAGTTGAAATGATTCACGACTGGGAGGTGCAGTTGTTTGGTGCGAACCGAGCGTAGGTGTTCTGCAAAGTGGTCCCCAAGCCTCCGCTTGGCTTCCCCAATGTAGAGGAGGCCACAACGGGAACAGCAGATGCAGTATACCACATTAGCAGATGTGAAGGTGAACATCTGCTTGATGTGGAAAGTCTTGTTGGGGACTGGGATGGGGGTGAGGGGGAAGGTGTAGGGGCAGGTGTAGCACTTCCTGCGGTTGCAGGGAAAAGTGCCGGGTGTAGTGGGGCTGGAGGGGAGTGTGGAGCAGACAAGGGAGTCACGGAGAGAGTGGTCCCTCTGGAAAGCAGATTAGGGTGGGGAGGGAAAAATGTCTTTGGTGGTAGGGTTGGATTGCAGATGGCGGAAGTGTCAGAGGATGATGCGTTAGATCTGGAGGTTGGTGGGGTGGTACATGAGGACGAGGGGGATTCTTTTTTGGTTGCTATTGCTGGGAGGGGATGTGAAGGATGAGTTGCAGGAAATACGGGAGATACGGTCGAGGGCGTTCTCGACCACTGAGATGGGAGGTTGTGGTCTTTGAAAAACGAGGACATCTGAGATGTATGGAAGTGGAATGCCTCATCCTGGGACCAGATGTGGCAGAGGCGAAGGAATTGGGAATAGGCGATGGCATTTTTGTAGGAAGGTGGGTTTGGAGAAGGTGTATTCTAGGTAGCTGTGGGAGTCGGTGGGCTTGAAATGGATATCGGTTTCTAGGTGATTTCCACACATGGAAACAGAGAGGTCCAGGAAGTAGAAAAGGGTATCAGAGATGGTCCAGGTGAACTTAAGGTTGGGGTGGAAGGTATTGGTGAAGTGGATGAACTGTTCGAGCTCCTCGTGGGAGCACGAGGCGGCACTGATACAGTCATCAATGTAACGGAGGAAGAGTTGGGGTTTAGGGCCAGTGTAGCTATGGAAAAGGGATTGTTCCATGTAACCTACAAAGAGGCATGCATAGCTTGGGCCCATGCTGGTACCCATGGCTACCCCCTTTGTCTGTAGGAAGTGGGAGGAATTGAAAGAGAAGTTGTTGAGGGTGAGGATGTGTTCGGCTAAGCGGATGAGGATGGCAGTGGAGGGGAACTGGTCAGGCTTGTGGGACAGGAAGAAGCGGAGGGCCTTTAGGCCAGCTGTATGGGGAATGCAGGTGTATAGGGACTGGACATCCATGGTAAAGATGAGGTGTTGGGGACCGGGGAACTGGAAGTTCTGGAGGAGGTGGAGGGTGTAGGTGGTGTCACGGATATAGGTAGGGAGTTCCTGGACCAAGGAGGAGAAAATGGAATCGAGATAGGTGGAGATAAGTTCGGTGGGGCAGGAGCAGGCGGAGACGATGGGTCGACCAGGGCATTCAGGTTTGTGGATTTTGGGAAGGAGATAGAAGCGGGTGGTGCGGGGTTGGGGAACGATGAGGCGGTGGGTAGGAGGTCACCTGAGGTGACGAGGTTGTGGATGATTTGGGAGATGATGGTTTGGTAGTCGGGGGTGGGGTCATGATCAAGGGGGCGGTAGGAGGAGGTGTTGGAGAGTTGGCACCTGGCCAGGTTATGTGGAACAATCCCTCTTCTGTAGCTACACTGGCCCTAAACCCCACCTCTTCCTCCGTTGCATTGATGACTGTATCGGTGCCGCCTCGTGCTCCCACGAGGAGCTTGAACAGTTCATCCACTTCACCAACACCTTCCACCCCAACCTTAAGTTCACCTGGACCATCTCTGATACCTGTCCCTCCTTCCTGGTCCTCTCTGTTTCCATCTCTGGCAACCACTTATCCATTTCAAGCCCACCGACTCCCACAGCTGCCTAGAATACACCTCCTCCCACCCACCTTCCTGCAAAAATGCCATCCCCTATTCCCAATTCCTTCGCCTCCGCCGCATCTGCTCCCAGGATGAGGCATTCTACTCCCGTACATCTCAGATATCCTCATTTTTCAAGGACCGCAACATGCCCACCTCAGTGGTCGAGAACACCCTTGACTGTGTCTCCCACATTTCCCGCAACTCATCCCTCACACCCCCTCCCTGCAATAACAACCAAAAGAGGATCGCCCTCGTCCTCATGTACCACCCCACCAAACTCTGGATCCAACGCATGATCCTCCAATACTTCCGCCATCTGAAATCTGACCCCACAACCAAAGACAATTTTCCCTCCCCACCCTTATCTGCTTTCCAGAGGGATCACTCTCTCCGTGACCTCCCTTGTCCGCTCCACACTACCCTCCAGCCCCACCACACCTGGCACTTTTCCCTGCAACTGCAGGAAGTGTTACACCTACCCGTACACCTCCCCCCTCCCCCCCATCCCAGGCCCTAACAAGACTTTCCACATCAAGCAGGTGTTCACCTGCACATCTGCTTATGTGGTATACTGCATCCGCTGTTCCCGTTGTGGCCTGATCTACATTGGGGAAACCAAGCGGAGGCTTGGGGACCGCTTTGCAGAACACCTACGCTCGGTTCGCACTAAACAACTGCACCTCCCAGTCGCGAACCATTTCAACTCCCCCTCCCATTCCTCAGACGACATGTCCATCCTGGGCCTCCTGCAGTGCAACAACGATGCCACCCGAAGGTTGCAGGAACAGCAACTCATATTCCGCTTGGGAACCCGGCAGTCCAATGGTATGAATGTGGACTTCACAAGCTTCAAAATCTCTCCTCCCCCCACTGCATCCCATAACCAGCCCAGCTTGTGCCGCCACCCTAACCTGTCCTTCCTCCCACCTATCTCCTCCTCCCACCTCAAGCCCCACCCCCTTCTCCTATCTACTAACCTCATCCTGCCCCCTTGACCTGTTCGTCCTCCCTGGACTGACCTATCTCCTCCCTAACTCCCCACCTGCACTCACCTTTACTGGCTCCATCCCCACCTCTTTGACCTGTCTGTCTCCTTTCCACCTATCTTCTCCTCTATCCATCTTCTATCCACCTCCCCCTCTCTCCCTATTTATTTCAGAACCGCCTTCCCCTCCCCCATTTCTGAAGAAGGGTCTAGGCCCGAAATGTCAGCTTTCCTGCTCCTCTGATGCTGCTTGGCCTGCTGTGTTCATCCAGCTCTACACCTCGTTATCTCAGATTCTCCAGCATCTGCAGTTCCTACTATCACTGTAGAACACTGCTGGTCACAGGCCTCTAGTCCAAAAATCAACCCTCCACCATCACTCTCTGTCTCCTGATGTTAAGCCAATTATGTATCCAATTGGCAAGATCACCCTGAAACCCATTGAACTAACTTTCCTGATTAGTCTACCGTGCTACCAGAACTTTGTCGAAGGTTTTATTAATATCCAAATAAACAACATCTACTGCTCTGTCATCATCAACCTTTTTGGTAAGCTCCTCAAACAAACTCAATCAAATTTGTGAGACATGATTTTCTTCACACAAAACCATGCTGATTGTCTCTAATCAATTTTTGCCTCTGTAAATATCCATAAATCCTATTTTTTATAATCATCTGCAACTATCTACCCACAACCGAAGTCAAACTCACAGGCCTACAGTCCCCCGGTTTCTCCTTCCAACTTTTCTTAAACAAAGGTACTCATTAGCCACCCTCCAAGTCATCAGGCACCTCACCAGTTGTTATAGATGATGCAAATATTTCTGCAAGGGGTCCCGCAATTTCCTCGTTTACATCCAACAATGTTCTGAGATACATTTGATCATGTCCTAGAGATTTGTCCACCTTTATATTCTCTAAGACCCCCTGAACATCCTCCTCTGTAATGTGAAGTGTTTTTAAAACATCAAATTTTATTTCTCTGTATTCTCTAGACCACATTTCTTTCTCCAATGTTCAGTGTTCAAAGGGAGTGGCAGGGTCTTCCAGCAGTGCAGGTGTCTGTGCTCCAGTGCAGTTCTAGGACCACTGAAGTGTCACTCCTTGGGGCAGTAATCAGCTGTTCTCTCTCACAATGACAGTATTTATGTTCCCATCACTGCCAGTCCATCTGCCAAATCCATCCATGTCCCTGCTAATACCTTCATTGCTAAAGTGGTGCATCCTGAAGCTGGACCTTCTCAGGGCAGAACTGCTGGAGGTCGTGCTGCAAGTCTATCCACAGTATCCCATTGAAATGCAGCATCCATTGAAGTAGCACTCCTTTGGAGGACAGACAAAGGCACAAGTAAAACAGCTACAAAGGGAAAGGACAATGGTGATTCTTTTTGACCTTCGTATGTAATATTGGATGGTTTAACTGTTAAAGCTGGTTTAACACGATTATTTTGTGTTGATTTTATTTCAGTGCTGTGGTCAAGAACACGTGACAGTCAGCAACAGAAGTCAGGTCACGAATGGCACTGCTGACTGGGAAATTGGTATCACAGTTGGATGAACTGATCACACAAGAGCAGCCTGATTGGGAAGATGATGCTATGTCAATCCCTCTCCACTTCCTCTTCCTTCTCCTCCTCCTCTGCTGCTCACTGTGTACCCATTGGTCAGGACTGTGCCCTCATGATGGGTAGGTTATGCAGGATTCAGAAGATCACATTGAATTTTCCACCTGTTCTGGAGTTTACAGTACTGTGGGGCTCCTTCAGAGTAGTCCAGATACTATAATGGAGAAGTATAGATGGAAAGATGAGCTATGTATGCTAACAGTGTAAGCAGGTTCACTAAATTGGAGAAAGGCGCGTGAAAAATTGTGAGAGACCCAACGTTTGTAAGATAAATGCAATTACAATTGCAGACTGCAGCAAACATCACATGACCAATCCTTTAGGAAATAGGACAAGCAAAGTTGGCAATCCTAGCTCAAGGTGCAGTCATACTGATGACTTAAAGTTGATTCAGTCGGCTTTACACTTGATTTGTATTAGACAGTGGGTGGGCGTGTTAAGTTGAAAACCTTTCACATTGAAACAAGTTTCATCATCCTGTGGAGCAGAATAATGGATGACTGGGTGGAAATTACAACATTCCAACACACTCAAATACTTTAGATAATATCAAGGACAGTGCAACACTTTACATTGTGGAGGGAAACAGCTGATTCAAAGGATTGAATCAGGAGAGTCTTGAATCAGGGAAGGCTTGAACATGTTAATCTTTGCATAACAAAGAACAATGAGATCATGTTCAAGATTAATTTCCAGTGAAGTATTCACTAAAATTAGATTTGGTTATTGATATTAAAATACATGCGTTTTGTGAAATACTCATACTGATTTGGGAAACAATATATTGTGTTTATTTTCACTTCTGTTCATAACTTGTTTTAATACAACTTTGGAACCTCACATATTAGGTTCCAAAATTGTTGTCTGCTTGCCTATCAACTAGGGAAATAATTGCCTTCCTGCAATGTCTTGCATCTCACAAGGTAATTTTACACCATAATTGAAGATCACAGTTAAGAATAGATTTTCCTGCTGAATTCTCTTTTTGAGGTAGAAAGCTACATTGGAATGATTGAATCCTTCCTGAGGGCGTGCTTTCAAATAAAACAACTTGTTTTCAATGTTACTTTTAAAAATAAGCAGTGTAGAATTGTTATATTATGTAAAATATGCAATCTGGTAAATTTGTGAGCTAATGGGGAAAACAGACGTTAACTATTTAAGATCAGTGCTGATTGCAACAACAATTAAAATGCCTTGGATCATAAACCAGTAATAGGCTTCATACTGACCTCAATTTCGTGTTGCACTGACAGGCAGATTCCAACAGTATCATGGACAGCAGAGGGCTAATTTTCTCAGACTGTTTCTGGCTATAGAAAGCCTCACGTGGCATGTTAAATTTGTTAAGAGTTTAGTTCAGCAATTCTAAACTCCTAATGGACGGACCTGGCATGGTGTGTGGCAAGAGGACAGGTAATTTGCTTTGCAGCATCTCAACATTGCCTTGGAATAACTAAGAAGAAATAATGTGGTTCCAAAGCCACACCCATTTTCATCTCAGCCAATCACTATTGTCTTTCAAGCAATTCGCACCCTTGTCTTCTGTCATATGAATTGTCGTGACTGTCTAACAACTGGCATTCTTGTGGTTGTCCTGATGTGTGCAGGATAAACATTTCAAGGGTGGCACGGTGGCTCAGTGGTTAGCACTGCTCCCTCACAGTGCCAGGGGCCCAGGCTTGATTCCAGCCTTGGCTGACTGTGTGGAGTTTGCACATTTTCCCCATGTCTGTGTGGGTTTTCCCCAGGTTGCTCTGGTTTCCTACCACTGTCCAAAGATGTGCAGGTTGGGTAGATTAGCCATGGTAAATACAGAGTTACAGGGATCGGGTAGGTCTGAGTGGGATGCTGTTTGAAGGGTCGGTGTGCACTCGATGAGCCAAATGGTCTGCTTCCACACTGTATGGATTCTATGATACATCTGTCACTTCACAGCAATATTTAAGTTCTGTATTACCAAGAAATAACCTAGTTCCTTCAGTACTTTAATGGTCCCAATTAAGTCAAACACCAATGTCTAATTGCAGTTATTAATTTATCTACCTTCCTAAACCTTGCACAAGTTTTGATTTCACCTGTAAGTGTGCAGATCATTACCCGAACACCCAAAGGTGAGTCAACAGTAAAGAGCAAAGACCCCAATTATGATACCTGTATGGCGCCACCAGTGACAAACTGCAGACAGAACTACAGCCATTGACGAGACCTTTCTTCCTATTGGCATTTAACAATTCCACTGTAGCACCTTCCCAATAATCTTAAAGTGATCTATTGAGAGGTACTGTAACAATGCTTTGATTTCAAGAAGTTATTTTGTCCTTTTTGTTTTTGAAGGGAGTTTATAAGGCAGAGGCAATGAGCAGTTTACCAGAACCACTGAAGTGAGCAGCTTCAGAGGCTTTGTGCTTTTTTTGTAACAGCCTGAATGGGTGTGGCCAGCTCTAGCAGATCAGGGTTTCTATGTTTTTAGGTTTAGCCTTAAACAGAAGCTACTGGGGTCTCAACAGAGCGCAAATTTTCAGTGAATGTTTCCTAGCTGCTACTGTCTCTAAATTGTCACTTGATTTTCTTTTTTCCTTCCTGAACGGGTGAAATGCATGAGAGAATCTGTATCTGAATTTTCCTGTTTGCCGAGGGCTGTGTTTATGGGATGTTACCACATTCGAACAGTTAATTAGTAAGAGCTACTGTATCTATTATTCTGTTAAGTTTTCCAATAGAAGCAAGTTATTCTAAATTCCTCCTTTTTAAGTTGTTTTTTAACTACATTGTTTAAATAAATTGTGTTTTTCTTAGCGTTGAGTAGTTTGACTAGTTGCATTGCATCTGGAAGAGGCACTTCACATTTGCCTTTAAAAATAAGGCAAAATTAGGGTATAGATTGTCTTTATAAAATATTTTGAGGGGGTCTGGTCTGGCCCATAACAGTATCTTATTACACACACTCTGAAAATTTAGATCGACAATGTGTACCAGGCTACCGTCATCTGGTAATCTCTGAATTCTTAATAAAAAATCAACAGTTAGACACAGAGATAGTAGGAACTGCAGATGCTGGAGAATCTGAGATAACAAGGTGTAGAGCTGGATGAACACAGCAGGCCAAGCAGCATCAGAGGAGCAGGAAAGCTGGCGTTTTGGGTCTGGACCCTAGCTCTACAGCTTGTCATCTTAAAATCAGTTGGACACAATCCCTTTTCAAGTCTCAACTGCCTTTTGAGCAAATTGGGTTGGGCAATGACTGGTGGCCCAGCCAGTGACACCTACCTACTGTGAAGCAATAAAAAAATCCCCAGCTAACATTTTTCACCCTGGCTTCCTGTTGCGAAACCCACAATGCATTTCTTCAGTTAGGCTACTATTTCTTCCTTGATGCTCTGTTGTACCAACATGAGGCAGACTCTCTACATGGGACACCACCACAACTATTCGCTCATACTAAAATGTAAACAGACAGTGACATGATTCAAAGTGATTAATATAGATAATGCATTGAATTTCAGCCTCTGGTAGTGTAAAGAAAGATTTGAATTTTCTATCTCTTTTCTGCAATCTTCATTTCTTTTCCAGACCAGAATCACTTTCAGCAGGCTCCTAGCACCTATTCCAGCCTCAATAGCACCACTGCCCCTTGAAGGCGTATCAGCTAGTCTTAGATAATACTAACAAATAATGATTTTGAGCCCATCCTGTTTCGTGCAGCTAAATGAAAACGGTGGAGTCAGCCGTGGCTGTACACAGAAGTCATTTAAAAGCGTAAACACAAAATTGTCACACTGCCTGCATTACTCTGAATGAACGCTCAGTTTAAATGCATAATATTCATTTTCGAGGTCTACCTAATTCAGTCTCCAGTGATTCCAATTTTAGATTTTGCTGGACTGTGGAGTTTGGTCATTGGACTTGAAGACAAAGGAAACAAAACACAGATTGACAATATCAACTGAAGCATGCAATGTGATCTTGGCTGGTATTCAACTGATTTCTGGTCAGCTTTGCCTGGTGAAATATGACGCTATCATTCAATTAGATGGCACTCTGGAAGATGCAAATCGCTGCAAACGACTAAAAGAAAGTCTGAGTAGGGATGTCAGCATTTCCGCAACATCAGCATAATGCCTACTTTATATAGTAACACAAGCGGCTGATAATTTTTTCACTTATGGAGCACGTCAAAACTCAAACTACTAGAAAGAGTTTAGTACTCTTATTTTTCTTCTGTTTGTTCAATTATTTTCCTATTTATGTTGTTTATGCTAATGTTTCAATGCTGTTATAATAATTATTTTTTGTCCCTAATTATACCTGATAATAAAGACTAAATAATTTAGAATTTACTAGCTGCCCCTTACTGGGAAACAGATACAATAGTGGATCTGTAATGGCTGCTTCCTATTTCAAAGACTGGTAACATTTAATGAAAGTGAGTGAGTTAACACAATAAGCTATAGAGGACTTTTATCAGGGTTAAAAAAAATGTAATATTAAAATGGCCAACATTTCACCTTCTTAAGATACGTATTCATTGTAAAGTTCAGCATTATAATTTACTGTAACCTTCTTTAAAGGGCACAGCTACATTGACGGTTGCCAACTGTAGGGAAAGGCTTCTAATATATTCTAAGAACCTGCTGTGTGGTAAGGATGGTTAAAAAAAAGTGTAAAGAGTTGATAAGATACTTGAGAATTGAAAATTACTTGGTTTCTGTAAGAAAATCAATTATGTTAGTTACTTTCATTGCTTCTGATCTCCTAGGCCATAGGTAAAGGGGATTGAAGTGTGAAGACTTGAATAAAATTATACCTTACAAAACTGATTTAGCTCCGGATTGTAGACTTCAAGTAAGTTGAATTACAAGTTTCAGCTTACTTTAACCTGTCACATGTTTTGGAGGATGAAATTGAATTGTAATAGACATTCTGCACATGGCAGGGTATAACATACTCTTTATACGTAAATAGAATGGACATCTGTACAGTCAAATCAATGCTTTTTTTTTCTATTCATTTTGTGGGATGTGGGCGTCGCTGGCTGGCCAGCATTTCTTGCCCGTCCCTCATTGGCCTTGAGAAGGTGGTGGTGAGCTGCCTTCTTGAACTGCTGCAGTCCACCTGCTGTAAGTTGACCCACAATGCCATTAGGGAGAGAATTCCAGGATTTTGACCCAGCAACAGTGAAGGAATGGCAATCCGTTTCCGAGTCAGGATGGTGAGTGACTTGGAGGGGAACTTGGAGGTGGTGGTATTCGCATATGTCTGCTGCCCTTGTCTTTTAAATGGAAGTGGTTGTGGGTTTGGAGGTTTGGAAAGTGCTATCTGTGGAACTTTGCTGAACTTCTGCAGTGCATCTTGTAGATAGTATACATTGCTGCTACTGAGTGTCGGTGGTGGAGGGAATGGATGCTTGTAGATGTAGTGTTAATCAAACAGGCTGCTTTGTCCTGGATGGTGTCAAGCTTATTGAGCGTTCTTGGGGCTACTGTCATCCAGGCAAGTAGGGAATATTCCATCACACTTCTGACTTGTGCCTTGTAAATGGTGGACAGGCTTTGGGGAGTCAGGAGCTGAGTTACTTGCCGCTTTATTCTTAGTTTCTAGCCTGGTCTTGTAGTCACTATTAATGTGATGAGGCCAGTTGAGTTTCTGGTCAATGGTAACCCCTAGGATGTTGATAGTGGGGTCTTCAGTGATGGTAACACTACTGAAAATCAAGGGGTGGTGGTGGTTTTTGTGTGCAATAGTGAAAGAATGAAAAAAAAAGCATTTGTAATGAAGACAGGTGTTCCACAAAATGGACCCCATTAAGTACTAATGATACAGAAAATACTGTGGTTAGGGTGAAAAAATATCTTTGCTTTAGCTACCAACAGTTAACTGCATCTAAACATTTCAATGCAACAGTATTGTCTGGGAGAGTATTTCAGGAGTAAGAGACGCATTGTGGAAAATGTTATTGCTAGTGGCCAATGTGAAAGGCAACATTAAGGGAAACCAAGCATCCACTTTATATGAATTTTTATCCCAAGCTAGTACTTAGATAGCTAAAAGAGGCCTCTTTTAGTTCTTACTCATGGATGAACCTTGAATGGATGAAGCTCGCAAATACCTTTGTATTTATAAAGCATTCTGAACAGATGGATAAGTTTTACTTGACAGTACTACAATTATTTTTCAAAAGAAACATTGATTGTGATACAAAATGGACTGAAGGATTGTGTACAGTTCCCTCACCATGAATCACAGGAACGTTATGGTGCAGAAGGGGATCATTTGGACCGTCATGTCCACAATGGCTCTCTGACTGTTTTGACTTTGTGCCAATCTCCAGCCTTTCCCCCATAACCCTGCAAATGACTCTGTTGAAACAATTGTTGAATGCTCTATTGATTGCCTCACTTGAAACTGTCTCTACCATATTTCTAGACAATGCATTGAGGGATTAGAAAATCAAATCACCACACTCACCACACTTTAATAGTCTTTACTGAAACCTACTTAGAAACCAGGAGTAATGCACGAAGAGGATATGAATTTGACAGAAATTCAGGAAAAGACCATTTTTCCCCTTTTGCCATTCATTGATAATGGCTGATCTATAACAACTCCATATTGCAGCCATTTGTCCAGCATCACTAAATATGTTAAATATATTAACATATTTAACATAATGCGAAAAATCTCAGAATTAAAGTTAATAGGGAATTCAACATCAATCTTGCTTGTTGCATCTTCAAAAAATTCAGTCAAATTAGTCAGCTTTGGACTCTCCTTAAACAAATCCACACTGATTGTCCTGGAAGAATTCATGCTTTTCTAAGTGGAAATTAATGCTGTCCTCAGAACTTTTTCCATGTAATTTGCTGATCATCAAGGCCAGGATAACTGGCATGTAAATGCTTGGCAGATCTCTTACTCTCCTTATAGACTGTACAATAACGCCAGCCCCTCAGTCTTCTAGTCTGTAGTCAGACTATTGAGAAATGATAATCAGAACCTTTGTTTTCCCATTGCTTGATTCCTTCAACAGCCGAGACCTGGTTCATCCAGGCCTTATGATCTGTCTATTTTAATACAAAGACCTAAACATTTCCTCTCTCACTATGTTTACATCATCCAATATTCTCCTTCTTTAAATTGAATGTCAACTTTGTCCTTTCCTTCGTGGAAACAGAAACTGAGCATTCTTTCGGAAACATGCACAAATCAAAGAGGTTAGGACTCAATCTTTTCAAGTGTAATATATCTTGAGAAAAGAGTAGTAGGTATTGATACAGTATGATAACATTGTGATTAAATCTAGATTTTGTTTATCTTCCCTTGAAGATACCTCATTGATCTACAGGATGAAAACTCAAATTATAGCGATTTGCTATTGGAAGGATTTTGCGAAACTTCAAAAGGTTCATAAAAGATTCACAAGGATGTTGCCAGGTTTAGAGATTTTGAGCTATAAGGAGAGGCTGAATAGGCTGGGGCTATTTTCCCTGGAGCATCGAAGGCTGAGGGTATTTTATAAAGGTTTATAAAACCATGAGGGGCGTAGATAGGGTAAATAGACAAGGTCTTTTCCCCAGTGTCCAAAACTAGAAGCGATAGATTTAAGGTGAGAGGGGAAAAATTTAAAAGGGACCTAATGGGAAACTTTTTCATGCAGAGGGTGATGAGTCCATGGAATGAGCTGCCAGAGGAAGTAGAGGCTGGTACAATTAGAAGAATTAAAAGGCATCTGGATGGGTATATGAATAAGAAGGTTTTAAAGGGATATGGGCCAAATGCTGGCAAATGGGACTAGATTTATCCAGGATATCTGGTCGGCATGGATGAGTTGGACCGAAGAGTCTATTTCCATTCTGTACATCTCTATGACTCAAGACTCTACCATGAATATGTGATGTCCCTTGTACCTAAATAGAGTGTAGGGCTTTTGCAGCACTGCTGTGCTCATCAAAGTGGGCAGATGACAAAAAAAAACTTCATCAGATATTCTTGTAGAGACAGAGTAATGCAAGAGAAAGAAAAATGTAGTAAAAATTTAATTCAACGAATACTGAACTTGTACCAATGTAAGACATTGTAGCTTCTTAAATGGAAATAGATTGAAGACAATTAGCTTGGTCACAAAACATGAATTTTTAAAGAAGATATGCTACATTTCTACATATGAGAAGAGGTGATTTTGAAGAATCTGTAATGAAGAACCACTTGTGCATGTTAATCAATTATTGAAATATTTTTCAGACACTGACAGCAATCATAAAACATTTAGTATTCCTCGCACAGTGCCGCTGCAAGAAATGCCATGATTACTGAACACTTCTCATATAAAATTTCAAAGAGATTTTTAACAGTAAGAAGATTTTATTTTGCAGCTCAATTCTCCCAGTGGGTACTATTCATCGCTGTTGTTTTTTTCCTTCCATTTCGGATATATGCCTGATTCATGTCTTGATTTTCTAATGTATGCTTGTCCTCCATCTCAGATGATCTCTGTATAGTTTACAGCACTTTACACCACATTTTGATAGATTAAAACCTATTGCAGACTATTAAACACTTGAGCTACCTTTCTTTCTGAAAGCAGTTGGTTAATTGATCTCCGCCTGTTGGTCTTCCTTTTATTTCATGACTCCCTTAGTCATTTCTTGCCTGGTTTATCCCATATTAAAAGTACATTTCCATGCTTGGTCTGGTGAATGATCACCTCTGAAAGTTCACCTATAATCGCTTGTTTACTGATCAGTCTGCTGTGCATTTTCCTATCTGAAGACCATGCAGTTCCTTTATTTCTCATAGTGCTATTCCTGATTGTTTCTTTCAAGACTTCAAGATTTGCATCCAAATCTGAAAAAAAAAACAAAATTCAAATTACGATAATACATTCAGTGCATGGTAATTCCCATCCCCAGCACAGAGCTGTCAGAGAAAAAAAATCCTGTCACTCACATTCACTTTCTCTAGTAGACTTATGAAATCAAGTCCCCAAAGTGCCTTTTACTCAACTTGTTTGCCCAGGTTGAGTTTATGAGATCAGGTCCCAAGATGGCATGTCAATCACAAATGGTCATTACAGTTGGGTTTGACATCACATTCCAGGCCAGCTTGTCACTCAAACTTTGTTACCCTAGTTGGGTTGTGAGATTGAGTCAGAATTTGCTGCCAGTCAAACTCCCTTGCTTCAGCTGGGAGAGTTCCATTACTTTTCTCATATGCTGGGAAAGGAACAGCACACATATGAGATACATTTTATGATTGAGGATAAGGGAAGGGAATGGGAGAAAATAGAAAGGTCAGCTTCTGATACATTACTTGAACCACATGGTGAAATTTACCAACAGTAAATAATAAGGTTTTTCGCTACCTTTCCAAATGGTGTACGAATGATGGAACCCCTGGAAGTTTCATTGAAAAGAAGGTAAGCAATTTGCTTATAAATTGCTCACTATCTCAATCAAACATTAATAATGTAACACAGGTTTCAGAACAATACATTCTACAGAACGTCCATTAATATTTTAAAAGTGTGAAGAGGTGATTTTTGGGGAAACTGTAATGAAAAGACACTTACATATGTTAACAATTAAGCTATTTTTAGTTAGGTTGCTATATTTCCATGCAGTTGCCATACTTGAAAGTGGATAGTTAAAAAAAATCTCATAATATTTTGCTGTACTGTACAGTTGCAAAGATCACTGCTTCAGTATTGATGTAGATTTTAATAGAATCCTCTCTATAATTTTTACTTTACAGTAATAACACAGCTTGAGTCTTTTTAATGTTGGTTATGAAACTGGTCTGTAGAAGTGCATTGGTCACCTTGTAGGAATAATGCTTCAACCAGCTTTTTGTAATGAGTATACTTGACTGATAGTCAAATTCTGAGCATTGTGACCTTACCTCTTTGTAAATTAAGTGGCCTGGGAGTAATATCCAGCAATAACATTCTGCAAAATAACATTATTTTAAGTTAGGCTTTCAAAAACAAACTAACGTGTCAATGACAACATGTTCATTGGACCTAGACTAACCAACTGGTAAAATGTGTTAAACTCATGAGGCTGTTATCTCTATCAAGACTTAGAAAGTGTTTCATGTGGTATGCTGGATGGGATGGGGACCTGTGATCTGTCATGTTGGGAAAATGATAAGGCACTTTTGATTTTGAGAGGTTCAAAGAGCAAATTGACAAACCATGTCACAATTCTTCCAATTTGACTTCAAAAGAAATAGGTATTGAGAGAAATGTAAAGTTGTCTGCTAACTCACTGTCATATGATGGTATAACCTTTTCCAGTAACTACTTTTCTGTCTTTCTGTTCTTAAAAGTGGTTCACATAGTCATGTTATAATCTGTTAATAAAAGCTATGATTTTTTTTTGAGTGGTAATCTACTGGAATGTCCTTTCATCAGTGTTGAGAACACTCTTCAGTAAAATATCTATCTTCCCATAAGATCACAGAACTTAATTTGCTTTATCTCCTCTTGGAGTTCATTGATAAGATTTTTTTTAACTTCTGATATTTGGGAAGTTAATTAATGTTCTGCTAGCTTAAAGCAACTAACATACTGAAAGTTAATATTCGCTATTCAAAGTTTCTGCAGCATTCAAAATTTACTCATCGATGTGAAGTTCGACATTCCACTAGAGACGGCAGTTTGAGTCTTTGATTCAAAACAAAATGAAAAAGAGTAATATACTTGAGCAGTATTTTCAACATTTTTGCCTTTTGTTCACCTGTAGGTATTTTGATATCTGTTGTTTCTAACTGCTGAGAATGCAGACTGGGTTATCCTAAACAACTCTGCAGTGTTTGATGCTGAAGTAGGGTGCACCAAATCCATTCAATGTGATAATGGCTACCCTGATCAAATAATTTATTGCTGTATAACATGCAAATCAAGGAAGGACCTAACATGATTACGCTTGATCTTTCAAAGTGAGCAGTCTGTGTCAGATGACCCTGCAAGGTGAAAGTGTCTCAGAAGTTTGATTAACAAATGAACCTAGCTGTTTCATACTGCCTCAGTGTAGTTGTAACATAGAGTCATAGATATGTACAGCACAGAGACGCACAGATCAGTCCAACTCGTTCATGAAAATCAATATCCTAAATTAATCTCGTCCCATTTGCCCTCTAAACCTTTCCTATTCATATGTCCCTCCAGATGCCTTTTAAATGTTGTAATTGTCCCCACCTCCACCACTTCCTTTCGCAGCTCATTCCACACAGGCACCACCCTCTGAGTGAAAAAATTGCCCCTTTTAAATCTTTCCCCTCTCACCTTAAAACTATGCCCTGTAGTTTTGGACTCACCTACCCTGGGGAAAAGACCTTGACTATTCACTCTATCCATTCCCCTTATGGTTTTATAAACCTCTATAAGGTCACCCCTCAGCCTCCGATGCTCTAGTGAAAATAGCCCCCAGCCTATTCAGTCTCTCTGTATATAGCTCAAACCCTCCAACACTGGCCCATCCTTGTAAATCTTTTTTGAACTCTTTCACATTTAACAACATGTTTCCTGCAGCAAAAAGACTAGAACTGAAGGCAGAATTCCAAACCATGACTGTTATTTTCTACTAACAGGATCTTGCCGTCAAGACAAAAACATATCATGTTTGGTGCAGAACGGAGTAATGTCTTGTATAAATTTTAGAGCCAGTGAGGTGACAGATATGCAGGCCATGTGTCTCAAAGGCAAGGGGGTCATATCAAACAGAATGTCTCTTTGGCTGTTCACAGCAAACAAGGTACTGCCGATACCGTAACCAGCCCAGACTTGCAAACCTTGTAACACAACACCTAATGTGATTAGATGTGATTCTACAATTAGACAACATTTGCTGGATAATACTGAATGTGTGAGCTGTTAGGCTGACAACCAAATTAGAAATGTCAGTCGGACTCACTATGTGACATACTTATGCATACTGGAAGTTACATAGAATATTATGAACAGCCCAGTTTTTTTGCAGATAGGAAGGATATGTATATGTATTGTGCCTGATTCAACTCAACCAATTAGGTGACAACCATTTGCTGGCTTACTTCTCAAGGCAATCAAGGTTAGACTTTAAAATATAAACATTGATTAAACATTGATTAGAATCCACATTCTCGGTGTGATAGCACTGCACTGGATGCTGACGAGATTTACCAGATGGTTGCTGGGCTGGAGAGTTTCAATTATAAAGAGAGATTAGACAGACCGGGGCTCTTTTTGTTAGAGCAGAGGATGTTGAGAGGGGACATGACTGAGATGTAAAAAAAATGAGGGGCATAGACAGGGTAGACAGGAGGAAACATTTCCACTTGATGAGGGGATCAGTAACCAGGGGCATTGATTTGAATTAAAGGGTAGGAAGTTTAGAAGGGATGTGAAGAATTTTTAATTTCACCCAACTATCAATCAAACTATCAATCAGCTTTGCTGGGTACATGCTCTATGGCAAGGTCTCTCAGAGGCCAATTGGAGTCCACTTGACAATCAGGCAGCAATCATCTCTTACGCAGTACAAATGCTGGAACTTGTATTCTTGGGAAATGTCCCGATGAGCCCAAGATGGAAATTTTCAATAAAATGTAACTGTTCTTCAGCAATCCTCGGGTTCTGTACCACCAAGTGATTATACCGGAGAATTTTAAGAATATAAGGACACAGGGGCTAAAGTGAACTGAGAAAATCATTTAAAGTGTAGGACAGTAGAGAAACAATGCAGACACTTAAGGACATAATCTATAACTCTCATCAAAGATAAATAAGAACAAAAGACTTTGAGAAGGGAACAGATTAGCTGGCAACTTTCAGACTGGACTTCTGAATGAAGAGCAGAGTGCCACCTCCAGGCAGTTAACACAGTTTGAGCATTGAATGGCCGTACTGTTTTCCTTACAGAATCGTCAGGTAGAAGGTTGGGAAACTCCACCACCCAAAAAATTCTAGGCTCTAGTTTTTTTTCCTCAATTCACTCTACTATTTATTTAAAATTAGAAAATAATGGTGGAATTTGAATTCAATACAAATCTGAAATGAAGGGTCTAATGATGACCCATTGTCGATTCCTAAAAAAGTCCATGTGGTTCACTAACGTCTTTCGGGAAGGAAATCTGTCATCCTTACCTGGTCTGGCCTACAATTGACTCCAGACCCACAGCAATGTGACTGACTCTTGACTGCCTTCTGGGCAACTAGGGATGAGCAATAAATGCTGGCCTTGTGAGAGTTGCCCAGAACCCTTGAGTGAATAAAGAATATTATTAAAAAATATTCAGAAAATTTTCTGCTGAGTATACCCTGCTCAGTGGAAACATCCCAGATCTGAAGGATTTTGTTATTAGAATTCACTGCCCATAGTATGATTCTAGTAACACTGTGCTGTCTATTCTCAACCACTGTCCTTTTTGCATGAGACAATCAAAGCTGAACACAGTTCTCTGACTGTGACCTAGGCAGTTTTGCACAATTTTTCAATTAGTTTTCTTATATATGTCTCTATTTTGCAAATGTACAAACATTGTGCAGAAATAGACTGATGACTTCTCGAGCCTGCTCCATCCTCCCCTAAAATCTTGTCACATCTGTTTGTGCTTCCAGCTCCACATTTCAATCTATCTCCAATAACCTTGCTGAACTACTTCTGCCCTTAAAAAGAGTTAACGACCCCATGTTCAACACTTTCTGAGGCAGAGATTTCCAACAATGCGCAGTCCCCTGACAGAGAAAAAAAAATTCCTCATCTCTTTTCTAAATCTCCTCATCTGTGCCCATAATTTTAAAACACCACCTTAGTTTTGGACTGGCCTGTGAAAGGAAATGACCTTTCCACATCCACCTTGTCAAGACCATTCAGTATATTATCTCAGTACCTTTAATCATGTCACTCCTCACAATTTCAAACTCTAGTGGAACTGTGTCCAGTTTGTCTAAACAATCCTTACAAGGTAACTCACTTATTTCAGATATCAATCTAATTACGCTCTAAATTGGCCCCAATGCAATTATTTAAGTAAGGGGCCCAAATGTGCTCTCAGTATTGAAAGATTGAAATGCTTTTGGCCTTGCTTGCATTTTCAGGCAAAGACTTGTTAGAATCAAATGGAGATCCAAAAATGTGAATAGTAATAATGTCCAATTAGTAATGAGAAAGATTCAAATTCAAGATTAGTATGCAGAACATCAAGAAGGAAATTGCAAAAATCTTTTCTTGCAAGCAGTTTTTACAATATGAAATGCAATTATAGTCTTTCTATTGAAGAAAATGGAATCACAAGAAATGAGAAGGAATTGAATAAATGACCGCAGTAGAAAAATATTGAAACCTGTTTGGAGAAAGCAAAGAAGTCTTTTAATAATAACTGGTAGTCAGCATTATCACTGTCAATTTTGGATAAGTTACCTTTACTTTATAAAAACTGAAAGAACTGTGGATGCTGTAAATCAGGAACAAAAACAAATTTGCTGGAAAAGTTCAGCAGGTCTGGCAGCATCTGTGAAGGAGAAAACAGAGTTAATGTTTCGGGTCAGAAGGGTCTGAGGAAGGGTCACCAGACCTGAAACTTTAACTCTGTTTTTTCCTTCACAGATGCTGCCAGACCTGCTGAGCTTTTCCAGCAACTTTGTTCTTGTACTTTTATTTTATGTTTGATTTCAAAATCATCAATGCATGAATAGATTCATTCCCCTTTAACAACAAACATAATGCTTGTAAACATAAGTGGTCTACAGTTAAATATAGAATCCCTACAGTGTGGAACGAGGCTATTCAACCCATTGAGTCTGCACCAATCCCCTGAAGAGCATCCCACCCATTCCTGTAATTCCACATCTCCCATTGCTAACCAACCTAGCCTGTACATCCCTTGACACTATGGGCAATTTAGCATGGCCATTCCACCTAACCTGCACATCTTTAGACTGTGGGAGGAAACCAGAGTACTCTCACGCAGATACAGGGAGAATGTGAAAACTCCACACAGACAGTTACCCAAGGCTAGAATTGAATCTAGGTCTGTAACATTGTGAGGTAATAGTGCTAACCAATAAGCCACCATGCTCTTCCTTTTGCGTTGTGAGCTCATTGCCCATCTAAAATTCTTACAGGGCACATCAAAGCTAAATGCAGGAAAAATATTTCTGCTAAATAGGCTGTCCAAGAAACAGGTGACATAGCTTTAGAAAAATAAGCAGGTCATTTACTTCTGAAACGAAGGTGAATTTCTTCACTGGGAGGTTGGTGAATCTTTGGAATTGGACTGTAGATGTGCAGTCATTAAGCACGGTCAAGACAGAGGCTGATAGCTGTCTAAGTATTAAGGATGCCAAGTAATATGGAGATAGTATTGCAAAATGGCATCGGGAGAGAAGATCAGACAAGAACTAATTGAATGGTGGGATAGACTCTACCTGAACAGGGCCGGGTCCAGTGCTCTGGCGAATAGGGTAAATAGGGTGGTTAATAGGACTTTAAACTAGTTAGTTGGGGGGGAGGGAGGATTGAGCGTAGAGGGAGAATAACAATTAATGTAAGGCAAAGCAGCAGGTTAGCAGGTGATGAGGAAGCTTCAACTCCATTGAAAATTAGGAAAAAAGTGAAAGGGAAGGAGAACTCAAGAGCTGTTAGTAATGGAGGTAATAGGACCCAAAAAGAAGGTGCAAAAACTGGCATAAGGGCACTTTATCTGAATGCTTGGAGCATTTGAAACAAGGTGGATGAGTTGACGGTGCAAATCATGGCAAATGGGTATGATTTAGTGGCCAT
Source organism: Ginglymostoma cirratum (assembly GCA_024137785.1). NCBI lineage: Eukaryota > Metazoa > Chordata > Chondrichthyes > Orectolobiformes > Ginglymostomatidae > Ginglymostoma > Ginglymostoma cirratum. The sequence goes on from JAHRHZ010000025.1 coordinate 34,358,444, forward strand.
TGCAGAGACATGGTGACAGGATGGTCATGACTGGGAGTTAAATATCCAGGGGTATCAACCTGTTCGGAAGGACAGACAGGAAGGTAAGGGAAGTGGTGTTGCTCTGATTTTTAAGGATGATATCAGGACAGTAGTGAGAGATGATATAGGTTCTACTGAACAAAACGTTGAATCCATTTGGGTGGAAATCAGGAATAGCAGGGAGAAGAAGTCACTGATATGTGTGGTCTATAGGCCACCAAATAATGGCATCGTGATGGGGTGGGCAATAAACATAGAAATAGCTAATGCATGTAAAAATGGTACAGCAATTATCATGGGGGATTTTAATCTACATATCGATTGGTCAAACCAGGTCGGTCATGGCAGCCTTGAGGAGGGGTTCATAGAATGCATCCGTGATAATTTCCTTTAACAATATGTAATGGAACCTACGAGGGAGCAAGCTATCCTAGACCTAATCCTGTGTAGTGAGACAGGAATAATTAATGATCTCACAGTTAGGGATCCTCTCGGAAGGAGCGATCACAGTATGGTCGAATTTAAAATACAGATGGAGCGTGAGAAGGTTAAATTCAGCACCTGTGTCCTGTGCTTAAACAAAGGAGGCTATGAAGGAATGAGGGAGGAGTAGGCTAAGGTAGAATGGGAGCAAAAACTTTATGGTGGGTCAATTGAGGAACAGAGGAACAATTTTTCACAGTGCTTAGCAGAAGTATATTCCAGTGATAAGGAAGAACTGTAGGAAAAGAGGCAGCCAGCCATGGATGTCTAAGGAAATAAAGGAAAGTATCAGATTGAAAAAAAAACACATACAAAAAGCACAGAGTAGTGGGAAACTAGTCGACTGGGAAATCTGTAAAGGCCAACAGAAAGCCACAAATAAAGTTATAAAGAAAAATGAGATAGATTATGACAGTAAACTAGCTCAGAATATAAAAACAAGCAGCAAAAGTTTCTATAAATATGTGAATCGTTAAAGAGTGACGAAGGTAAACATTGGTCCTTTAGAGGATGAGAAGGCCAAGTTAATAACTGGGAATGAGGATATAGCCGAGACATTAAACAGTTATTTCGTGTCAGTCTTCACTGTGGAAGACACAAATAACATGCTGAAAACTAATGGCAACAAGGTTATAGCAGGTGAGGACCTAGAAACCATCATCACCATTAAGGAGGCAGTGCTGGGCAAGCTAATGGGGCTAAAGGTAGACAGGTCTCTGATGGAATGCATCCCAGGGTACTAAAAGAGGTGATGGGGGCAATAGCAAATGCACTATTAATTATTTACCAAAATTCACTGGACTCTGGGATGGTTCTCGCAGATTGGAAAACAGCCAATGTGACGCCAGTGTATAAAAAAGGAAGTAGACAAAAAGCAGGTAACTATAGGCCAGTTAGCTTAACTTCAGTAGTGTGGAAAATGCTTGAATCTATCATTAAGAAAGAAATAGCAAGACATCTGGATACAAATTCTCCCATTGGGAACACCCAGCATGGGTTCATGAAAGGTAGGTCATGTTTAACTAATTTGGTGGAATTCTTTGAGGACCTTACTTGCATGGTGGACAATGGGGAACCTGTGGATGTAGTGTATCTGGATTTACAGAAGGCATTTGACAAGGTGCCACACCAAAGGCTGCTACATAAGATAAAGTTGCCCGGTATTACAGGTACTGTATTGGCATGGATAGAGGATTGGTTGACCAGTAGAAAGCAAAGAGTAGGGGTAAATGGGTATTTTTCTGGTTGGTGGTCAGTGGCTAGTGGTGTGCCTCAGGGATCAGTGTTGGGACCGCAATTGTTTACAATTTACGTAGATGATTTGGAGTTGAGGACTAAGTGTGGGATGTCAAACTTTGCAGATGACACTAAGATGAGTGGTAGAGCAAAGTGTGCAGAAGACACTGAAAGTCTGCAGAGGGATATAGATAGTCTAAGTGAGTGGGCAAAGGTCTTGTAGATGGAGTACAATGTTGATAAGTGTGAGGTCATCCATTTTGGTAGGAATAACAGCAAAATGGACTATGTTTTAAATGGTAAAAAATTGCAGCACGCTGCTGTGCAGAGATACTTGGGTGTCCTTGTGCATGATTAGCTAAAAGTAGGATTGCAGGTGCAGCAGGTAATTAAAAAGGCAAATAGAATTTTGTCTGCCATTGCTAGAGGGATGGAGTTTAAAAACAAGGAGGCTATGCTGCAGCTGTATAGGGTCCTGGTGAGGCCACACCTGGAGTACTGTGTGCAGTTTTGGTCTCCTTACTTGAGAAGTGATATACTAGCACTGGAGGGGATGCAGAGGAGATTCACTCGGTTGATTCCAGAGTTGAGAGGGTTGGATTATAAGGAGAAACTGAGTAGACTGGGATTATACTCATTGGAATTCAGAAGAATGAGGGGAGATCTTATAGAAACATATAAGATTGTGAAGGGAATAGATAAAGTGGAGGCAGGGAGGTTGTTTCCGCTAGCAGGTGAAACTATGACTAGAGGGCATTGCCTCAAAATAAAGGGAAGCATATGTCGGACTGAGGTCAGGAGGAACTTCTTCACCCAAAGGGTTGAGAATCTGTGGGATTCCCTGCCCAGTGAAGTGGTTGAAGCTATCTTGTTGAATGTTTTTAAGGCAAGGCTAGATAAATTTTTGAACAGTAAAGGAATTAAGGGTTATGGTGAGTGGGCGGGTAAGTGGAACTGAGTCTCAAAAAGATCAGCCATGATCTTATTAAATGGCAGGGCACGCTCGAGGGGGCGGATGGCCTACTCCTGCTCCTCACTCTTATGTTCTTATGGTGAAGCAGGCTCAATGGGTCAAAAGCTCCTACTGTATTCATCATAATCAGTTTCATCTTCAATTATGTCAAAAATTCATCAAGGCACCTTCCAATTCACATCCATGACCAACTTAAGGACAAGGGCAACGTACACATAGGATCGTCACCATCTACATGCTCCCCTCCAAGCCACTCACCATCCTGACTTGGAAATATATTGTCATTCCTTCACAGTCAGTGGGTCACAGTCCTGGAACTCCCTTCCTCATGGCATTGTGCGTGTCCTTGTACCAAATGGACTGCAGTGTTTCAAGAAGGCAGCTTACCACAACCTTCTCGAGGCAGCCAGGGATGGGCAATAAATACTGATCCACCCAGCGTTGCCTCGGTTCTACAAGCACTCTGCACTCTATGTCCACACCGGGGCAACATTACCACTGAAGCATTGTGATTATCTATTTTATAACCTTTCCAACTTGCTGTCTCCTATCAGCAGAAGAGGGCTCGTTGCACATTTTCATTTTTGTATAGACCCCCCTCCCTTCAAATGCTCTTGTATCTCTGCTGTGCTCAAATTCTGTTACAAATCCCCATCGTTTTTTGACTTTCACATGAACATCATTACTCTTGTCTGAGCAGATGGTGCCCCTTTACTGCTGGTGTCCTCACAATTAACACCATCTGTTTATGCATGCCAGGCATCAATAAGCTGTAATATTATCCTTTAAATCTACAGTCGAGTGTTTTCCAATGAAAGGATAACATTTTGTCTTTGCAATTAAAAACACCCAGCAATATTCCAATAAGCACTCCCTTCAATGTGGGTCTGCTTCTGTATACCAAGGTAAAAATAAATCTTATCTGACTTCCCTTTTAATTCAGTCCATTTTCATAATGCAGAAAATACAAAACATGTAAATTGTCCTGGTTAGTGGACTAAACTGTCAGTCAGCCCTGAGCTGAAAATAACCAATGCTGGAGATCACAGCGGCTCAGACAGCATCCATTGAGAGAGAGCAAGCTAGTGTTTTGAGTCTAGATAACTCTCCACCAGAGCTGACGTGAAGTGTTGGGGGGACAGCATTTATGCTTTTGTTTGGGGTGGGTGGTTGTGGGTTATTGGGGGTAGAGTACTGGTGGAGAAAAGTTGTTGATAGTTCAAATAAAGTGAACAGAATGTGAGAATTTGCTCCTCTGCTCAGTCCATCCTAATCCTCTTATTTGAAAATGAATAAAATTTGGCGTCTGTCCAGATTTTACTGAGCTGACTGTAAACTGCATACTGCCACCTTTGTGTTCTTTGGTGTGGGGTTTGACAACCAGGCTACCAAATATTCAGGTTGTCCCTCCCCCTGGAGTGGGCTCCTGGGCATCATTGATATTCTTGGAAGTATAGGGCATATCCTCACACTATGATCCTGAAATACTTTTACTTTGGCAGGACGTAAAATCTGTGGCTCTAGCCGAGAATGTAGGGGTGGGGAAAGGTCATATTAGGAGTCATTGAGCAAATGCTAGTTTTGCAGTCCATTTAAAATCTTTCCTAAATTGCACTGGAAGTGGGGAATATGTTGGATAGGTCCTCATAGGCTGAGGATTACCAAATTTTTGAATTGTTCTAATTTGGTCTTTCTCACATTTTCACTCCGCTATACTTCCCTTGCTTACGATTTCTAAGAGATAATACAATGGAGATAATGGATTGAGGAATGTTACCGAGCTTACTGATGTAACTCTGCACAATATTCACTGGGCACAGTTTTAAATAGTGATTAAAAGCTGGAAGCAGCAGATTGGAGCCCTACATTACAATTGCATCACTGGGAAGGAAATAGAAGACAGTGTTTGTGAAAATAAAGACAAAAGAAGAAGGAACAAATGTAGATAATATAGCCTATTGAGCCTTCTCCTTCATACAATATGATTGCAGTTGATATCTATCATAGATTTATGAAAGCAGCCACTTCCAGTTTATGTTTAGGACATTGTCACCAATATCCTTTTTAATACTGGATCTAGCAGCCTATTTGGTTAACAGTGATAGAGTATGAACCTATCATGAGTCTTAATGAGAAAAGACACTTGTCTTAACAACTACATGTGGTTTATTGCATGATAGTAATAGATGTGATTTACATTGGCTAGTTAGAGTTAATCAGGGTGTTTTATGGGGGTCTAATCTGCTACCTCCATCTTTTAATCACTACCGAAAACTGTGCCCGTGAATATTGTGCAGAGCTACACCAGGAAGCTCAGTAACACTTCTCACTCTATTATCTCCACAGAAATCATAAGCAATAGAAGTGCTGCAGAGTGAAAACGTGAGAAACACCAAATTAGTTCAATGCAAAAATGTATTACTCCTCAGCTCTTGAGGATTTATTTAACATATTCCCTATTTCCAGTGCTATTTAGGAGATAAATGAAAAGTTGTGAAAAACTAGCATTTGCTTATTAACTCAAAATACAACCTTGCCCCATCCTCACTGTTCTGCGAAAGGCTATCAGGAGATGGAGTCGACACTACTGACAACATTGGAATCTTGAGCTGTACGCCCCGATTCTTCACCCAGGGTATCTGCAGATTAGGTGGAGCTGAATGCAGTCTCCAACCTTAACCCTTTCAGAACCATTATCTTCAGAACCAATAATCTTTTCCTTCAATTCCATTTTCCTGCTCACTCCACATTTACCTTGATTCCCCAACAGACTAAACGTCTACCAATGTCAGTTTTAAAAATACCGTACAATGGTAGATGTTAAGACCAGTAAATCAGAAAGAAGACAGGCAGAGACAGGTAAATGAGCATGATGGTACTGAAGTTTATTCGATGCAAGGAGTATTAAAGGTAAGACAGATGAGCTCAGAGCCTGGATCAATACAAGGGACTATGATGCTGTGGCCTTTACAGAGACTTGGATGAGAGAGGGACATAGCTGGCTGCTCAACATTCCAGGGTTTCGAACGAGATAGAGAAGGTGAAAGAGGTGGAGGAGTTGCATGACGAATTCAGGAGAACGTTACATCTGCACTCAGAGAGGACATGCTGAGGGCTCATCCACTGACGCAATATGGGTGGAGTTCAAAACTGAGATGGGTGCAATCACTCTGAAAGGATTATACTGTAGGCCCTCCAACAGTTACTGAGACATTAAGGAACAAATATGTAGGCAGATTATGGAAAGGTGCAATAAAAACAGGGTTGTCATAGTGGATGAGTTCCCCAATGTTGACTGGGACTCCCTTCGAGCAAGAGGTTTAGCTGGGGCAGAATTGTTAAGTGCATCCAAGAAGGTTTCTTGAGAGAGTATGTGGATAGTCCAATTAGAGGAGGGGCCATATTGGACCTTGGACCTTGTATTAGCTAATGAGCCTGGCCAGGTGGCCTACCTTTCAGTGAGAGAGCATTTTGGAAACATTGATCACAACTCCTTAAGTTTTCAGATCACTGTGAGCAAGGATAAGTCAAGACCTTGCAGGAAGGTACTAAATTGAAGGAAGGCAAATTACGTCAGTATTAGGCAGGAGCTAGGGAGTGTTAATTGGGATGAGCAGTTATCAGGTAAGTCCAATTTTGACATGTGGGAACTGTTTAAAGACCTGCTGGGGGGAGTTCAAGACTAACGTGTTCCTGTAAGGATGAAGAATAAGATTAGTAAGGTAAGGGATCCTTGGATAGTGAGGGAGTTTGTGAATTTAGTCAAAAGGGAAAAAGAAGCATATGTAAGATTTAGGAAGCTAAAATTGGACAGGGCCCATGAGGGATATAATGAAAGCAGGAAAGTACTCAAGCAGGGAATTAGGAGAGCAAGAAGAGGCCATGAAATGACCTTGGCAAATTGGGTTAAAGAGAATCCCAAGGCATTCTATAGATACATTAAAAACAAGAGGATAACTAGGAAGAAGGTAGGACGACTCAAGTATAAAGGAGGGAACTTGTGCTTGGAGGTGGAGGATGTGGGTGAGATCCTAAATTAATACTCTGCATTGGTATTTATCCAGGAATAGGATATGGAGCATAGTGAGATTTGTGTGTGGAGCATGCTCATATGCTAGGGCATTTTAAGATGTGGTGTTGGATCTGTTGAAGAGCATAAAGGTGCATAAGTCCCCAGGGCCCAAAGGTATCTACCTCAGACAACTGAGAGAGGCAAGAGTGGAGATTGCTGGGGCCTTGACCAAGGTGCTTGTATTCTCGCTAAGCAGTGGAGAGGTCCTGGAGGACTGGCAAGTAGCTAATGTTGTTCCTCTGCTCAAGAAGAGCAATAAGGAAAATCCAAGAAACTACAGACTGGTGACTCTCACATCGGTAGTTGGGAAGCTATTGGAGAGAATTCTTAGGAATAGGATTTACGCACGTTTGGAAAAGCATGGCCTAATTAGAGACAGTCAACATGGCTTTATGCACAGCAGGTCATGTCTTACTAACTTGATTGAATTTTTCAAGGAGGTGACAAAAGTGATCAATGAGGGTAAAGCAGTGGATGTTGTTTACATGGATTTTAGTAAGGCTTTCAACACGGTCCCTCATGGTAGGCTCATCCAGAAGATTAAGATGCATGGATGCATGTTGTACAACTCTATGACTCTAAATGGCCATTTACTCTTCTAAAATCCAAAGCATTCAAGTCTAACCTTTCCTCATTTCAAGCCTGCCCATTACAGGTTTAGTCTGGTGGCTGGGCAATAAAGGATTTAAAGAAATTGGCATGAGTGAAGAAATGATACTGCATATGATGAGACTATGTGTAAAAATAAAACCCAGACCTGCCAACCTTTACAGTTGATAACAAGATATAGAGCTGGATGAACACAGCAGGCCAGGCAGCATCAAAGGAGCAGGAAAGCTGACTTTTCAGGTCTGGACCCTTCTTCAGAAATGGGAAAGGGGAAGGGGACTCTGAAATAAATAGAGAGAGGGGGAGGCGATGAAAGAAGGTGGATAGACGAGCAGATAGGTGGACAGTATAGGTAGGGAGTTGGAATGGGGGTTGGTCAGTTACCTACACTCACCTTTACTGGCTCCATCCCCACCTTCTTGACCTGTCCATCTTCTCTCCACCTATCTGCTCCTCTACCCACCTTCCTTCGTGACCCCTCTTTCTATTTATTTCAGAGTCCCCTTCCCCTTCCCCATTTCTGAAGAAGTGTCCAGACCCAAAACATCAGCTTCTAATCTTCAACATCCACCATTTTTGTTTTATTTAAAAAAAAATGAAAGAGCTGCGGATGCTGTAAATCAGGAACAAAAACAAATTTGCTGGAAAAGCTCAGCAGGTCTGGCAGCATCTGTGAAGGAGAAAACAGAATTAATGTTTCGGGTCCGGTGACCCTTCCTCAGAACTGATGGTGGCTGGGAAAACGTCAGTTTATATGCAGAAAATAGGGAGGTGGGTGGGGTAGGGAGTAAACGATAGGATAGAGCCCAAAGAGAGAGAAAGACAGTTGGACAGGCAAAGGAGTTGCTAACGATCAGGCTGGGAGAGTGAATAGTTGTTAATGGGGACTGTTAGTGACTAACAACAGGGGGTGTGTAGTGGCAGGTGATGTGGTAACAAGGCCTGGTGTGTGGGGTAGGGGCCTGGGACATGGGAAAATTTAGGCCCTAAAATTATTGAACTCAATATTGAGTCTGGAGGGCTGTAGGGTCCCCAAGCGGAAAATGAGGTGTTGTTCCTTCAGCTTGCGTTGGGCTTCACTGGAACACTGCAGCAAGCCAGAGACAGAGATGTTGGCCAGGGAACAGGATGGTGCGTTATATTGGCAGGCAACAGGTAGTTCAGGGTCTTTTTTACGAGAAGAACGTAGATGTTCTGCGAAGCGGTCGTCAAGTCTACGCTTCATTTCCCCAATGTAGAGGAGACCACATTGTGAGCAGCGAATGCAGTAGACTAGATTCTGGGAAGTGCACGTGAAGTGTTGCTTCACCTGGAAAGCAAGTTTAGGCCCTTGGATACTGGGGAGGGAGGAGATAAATGGGCAGGTGTTGCACCTTCACCCGTTATAGGGGAAGGTGCCATAAGGCTGTGGGGAGGTGTTGGGAGTGAAGGAAGTGTGGACCAGGTCGTCCCAGAGGGAACGGTCCCTGCGGAAGGTAGACAAGGGAGGGGAGGGGAATACATGTCTGGTGGTGGCATCTCGCTAGAGGTGGTGGAAATGGCATTGGATCGTCTTCTGGATGTGGATGCTGGTGGGTGAGGTTAAGGGGAACACTATTGCTATTGCGGGAGGGAAGAGAAGGGGTGAGGGCGGAAGTGTGGGAGATGGATCGGACCCAGTTGAGGGCCCTGTTGACAACGGAGCTGGGGAATCCTCGGTCGAAAGGTGGTCATTTCTGAGGCTCCCTTGTTGAAGTTGGCCTCATCTGTACATATGCGATGGAGACAGAGGAACTGAGAGAATGGGATGGAGTCTTTACAGGAATTGGGGTGTGAGGGAGTATAGTCCAGGTAGCTGTGGGAGTCAGTGGGTTTATAATGGATATTAGTGGATAGTCTATCCCCAGAAATGGAAACAGAAATATCGAGGAAGGGAAGGCAGGAGTCAGAGTTAGACCAGGTGAAAGTGAGGTCAGGGTGGAAATTGGAGACGAAATTGATGAAGTTTTTCCAATTCCAGACAAGAGAGGGAAGCAGCACCGATGATATCATCGATGTATTGGAGAGAGAATTGTGGGTGGGGGCTGGAATGGGACTGGAACAAGGAATGTTCCACGTACCCCATGAAGAGACAGGCATAACTAGGGCCCATGTGGGTACCCATGGCAACCCCTCTTACCTGAAGAAAATGAGAGGAATTGGAAGAGAAGTTATTGAGGGTGAGGATGAGCTCGGCCAAGCGGAGGAGGGTGATGGTGGGTGGGGATGGTTCAGGTCTTTGCTCCGGGAAGAAGCGGAGAGCCCTACGACCCTCTTGGTGGGGAATGGATGTGTAAAGAGATTGCACGTCCATGGTAAAGAGGAGGTGGCTGGAATTTTGAAACCGGCATAAGGCATCAGCTGAATCATGAATGAATGTGGGTCGGGATTGGACCTGGGAAGAAGACTGAGAGAAGGTAGGAAGAGGTGAGTTCTGCGGGGCACGAACAGACTGACACAATGGGTCTGCCTGGACATTCCTGTTTGTGGATTTTTGGCAGGAGGTAGAAGCGAGCTGTGCGGGGCTGGGGGACTATTAGCTTGGAAGCGGAGTAGGGGAGATCACCGGATGAAATGAGACCAGTAACCGTGGAGGATACAATGGCCTGATGTGCTATGGTAGGGTCATGGTCCAGGGGAAGGTAGGAGGAGGTATCTGAGTGTTGGTGCTCAGCCTCTGCAAGGTAGAGGTCAGTACGCCAGACAGCAACAGCACCACCATTATCGGCAGGCTTGATGATAAAGTCAGGGTTAGATTGGAGTGCACGGAGCGCAGTCAGTTCGGAGGGAGATAGGTTGGATTTGGTGAGCGGGGCAGTGAAATTGAGGCAACTAATGTCACGACGACAGTTCTCAATGAAAAGGTCGCGTGCAGGTAAGAGGCTGGAGGCAGGGGTCCAGGTGGAGGGAGAGTGTTGGAGTTGAGCAAAAGGGGTCTGCGTTTTATTTCTTTGTTTTATTCTAAGCATTTCTACAAACTCAGCAAACTATTCAACACCATTCAGCATCTAACCTGGTTCATGAGCCTTTTAAATTGTATCGGTGGGAAAGGTTCTTCTGCTGTTGAAGGTTTTTTCAGCAATCTGTGTTTCAGAGGGTGCTATCTGGTGCATTAAGCTCCAAAATGACAGCGTTTTCGTCAAATCAGTACCTTCTAACCAGCCTACATCCTTTCTTAGAAGGCATACCGCATGGCTCTCGGCATGCATGTATGTGTGCCATGGATAACCATTTTGTGCCCAAAATATTACGCAGCACCATGCACATGAACACAATGCTAACATTTTTGGCAACACTGTTCTATTTGTCACTTGAGTGTAACTGAGTACCTCACTACAAGCTCCGCATGTTGGCAGAAATCCATCAAATTCAGGTTGCCTCTTGGACTGTTTTTATGGTCGAATTATTCAGTATATAGGAAAAAAGTTTCATTTTGAAAGAAAACCTTGCTGTTTAATTCGTATTATTTTAAATTAGCATTTTCTTTGTTAAAAGGGATTATAAAAATTAAAATTAATCTAGTATGCCCGAAGTAATCATCATATTTGCCATTGCTCATTTGATTTAATTTATTTCCAGTTTTATCATTAATTACTGTCAAGTGTCATTAGTTTGTCATCTGAGAATTGCTTGGATTGACAGGAGGGAGAAGTACTTATAGAGAAAGGAGCTGGAGCATTCTATTATAGTCTTATGTACGAGGGGCTGTCAATCTGTGCTGCAGAAAAATGCCTGCCCACAAAGCATTTTGGTTTATTTCTTATATATTTACGTTTTGCGAGTTTGTTGCGAGACGGCAGACGGATGTGATTACCAAATAACACACACGTTAATTATGTAGTGGCAGCTCACGAGAGTGTGACAGAAAGTTCTGGAAACCTGTTTAAAGTGACAGATGCCAGCTTATCATTAAGAATTTATCAATCATTGGGCGTTGTGAAGGTGTGAAGGCTTATCATTGACTGGCTGGAGTCCAACCTGGGCTTGTAGTGTCAGTGCCATTATCTGTTTGCATCGGGCTGCTGGGGATAAAGCAATATTGCTAATGACACGTAAACTCTATATGGAAACGACTTGGCTTCATTTTTCTTGAACCTCATGGGGCTACGTATTACATATACCATTTTTAATATAAATCATTTATTACCATCACAGAAGGAAATGACAGCTGGAGTCCCTGACACCAGGCATAGTCCCCAAAGGGAAATAAGATCTCAGCTGTTTGAAGCAGTGAAAGGATTTCATGCCGTGTGTCATACAGATCTGAGTAACAAAGAAATCTATGCAAAGGTATGCATCTGAGAGCTGATTTTCACAAATTCTGAAAGCACACTTTATCTGAATTTCAAATTGCATATGCTAATGGGTTTCCGATATCCCGTAAAAATCCAGGTATGTCAATGAATGTGTCCACATAAGCTATCATGTACCTTTATTGTCACAGCAATTGAACAACTCTCACCTATTCTCTGACCTGAAGCAGCTGTTCATGTCAGTGAGTTTAAATCGCTGGACATGTTGTCACATTTTTTTTCACCATGAACTAAACAAAGTGAAATTCCAGGTAACTGAAACAGTGATGTATCAGCAAATAATTCTAGGGGTAATGTGAGTACTGTACTGCATGTGAAATGAGCAATAGAAAAAAGTCTTGCATTTATATAGCACCTTTCACAACCTAAAACATCCCAAAATATTCTACAATCAATGAAGTACTTTTGAAGTTTAATGACTTTTGTAAGTCCTCTAACTATAGAGTAGGGCATGGAAGGCACTCTTGTGGCACAGTGGTAGTGTCCCTATCCTTAGACTGGGTGGCTCGCATTCAAGTCCCACCTGTTTCAGAGATATGTAATAACATCTCTGATCAGGTTTATTAGGAAAAATAGGCTACATAAAAATTTAGAGTGGGGAATGGAAAGGAGATCACTTCAGCACCTGAGTGCAGCTTGCAAATTCAAAGATATTTAGAAATAAGAACGTTTTAAGATCCTAGCATTCCAAAGTGTTCAAGCAGACTAACCCTTTTTCAAATGGACACTGGGATGCCTAGAGATTGTGAAAGCTACTATATAATTGCCCGTCTCTGTTGTTTTTTTTTCCATTTATTAAAACCTCTTACTTGGAATTTCCTGATTTTAGGAAAATTCAGTGACCAAAAAGAAATTGGTAAGAAACTGATTTGAGATTATGTTCTCTGAATATGAGTCTTGATGTATTTTTCTCAAACTGTGGAGAGAATATGTTATAATTTACCACCATCGTAAAGGTGCAATGTGAGACAGCACTCATACGTCATTTGGGCATGATCTCTACGTTTAATGAATGTGGAAAATGTTATCTGGATTTTATAATAAGAGTAAAAAGAGCAAAGGTATTTCATTGCTCAAGATGCAAATTGACAATTCATTTCTGTCCTTCAAATCATTTTAATTCTGGTGCTGTGAGTGGATTCAATTGGCTATAGCTAGACAGTGCTTGTGTATGAAGGAATACTTGTTGTGAACACTGTAAAAAACAACAGATTGTTCAGAAATGCGTACAAGCTAATTATAATCCTGTAATTGAGCCTATACTCCAGAATGGGAGAAATGTCCTTTCTCTCAAATAAATCTGAATTATTAGTGCGCATCATTCCATAGATTGATGCAGGTGAATTAATAGGTTCCATTACAATTTTTCTGGTAACACAATCACATTGCCATTAGATTTTTTTATTCATTCCTGGGATATAAACACATTGACAATGCCAGTTTTTATTGCCCACTCCTAACTGCTTCACTGCCTTCTTGAACCTCCGCAGTCTATGTAGTGTAGATACTAATGCTGCATAGAAGTGACCCAAGCTTGGGCTGCTAAGTGGCATGTAGAATTCACTTATGCCAACTGAATGCCAACTTCCAAAGAGAGCTAACCTAGCCACCTCTTCGCGACACACAATAATATTTCCATGATTAAATCCTGCACTACCAACATGCAGTGGTGGAGAAGGGATGTTACAACTGACCAGCAACTTAACTGTACTGGCCACATAAACATTGTGAAAGCAACAGCAGACCCAAGGCTTGGCACTCTTTAGTGAGCAACCTACCTGCTGACTTCCTAAAACTTTTCCATCATTGAGGTTTTGGAGTAGATTAGTAGCTCGGGTTGTGGATGTTATGGTTGGTTGGCTCGCCAAGCTGGTTTGTTGTTCCGCAGACTTTTCATTACCCTGCTGGGTAACGTCATCAGTACTTTCCCATCATCCATAAGGCACAAATCAGGAATGTGATGGTATTCTCTACACTTGCCCGGATGAGAGTGGCTCCAACAATACTCTTGACGCTGGTGAGGAGGCGCTGCAGTGGCGGCAGTGTGGCATACCCGAAGATGGGACTCCTGGCATCATCGAGGCAGTAATCAAACTAGGACCTCCTGTTTCAGAAGGCCCAGAGCAGGGCTTTCTGATTATGGCGGGCAGCAGCGGTGCCAGGGAATCCTGGTTGAGGGGCTCAGCATGGGACTCGGTGGTGTCATCACGGTGGGGCCAGCAGCAAAGTGATGGCATGTGAAGAGTGGCAACTCCTATACTTGTGGGTCTGGCACAGGCAGTGGTGAGGCAGTGGAGGACTCTCTTTCAGTTACTGCTGGCATGGACTAGGTTGGAACGACTGTATTACTGAACTTTGTTATTTTCTCTATTTTTCTAATTTATTCCTATGGATTGTAATGCTAGACATTTTTTATTGATTTGTTTTTCTATTCGTTTTTCCTAAGAATTTGTTTTTAAGCATCTGGACACAGGTATCTTTGTACCTGATACCATTAAGTGGCGACTTGTAAATGTTCCATTTGAGTATGTGCGACGATAAAACTAATTCAGAAGCTTGACACCAAACAGTGAAAGCAGCTGTTTGATTGGTATCCCAACCAACGCTTTAAAAATCCACTTCTTCTACCTGGCCCAGTTTAATTGTGGCCTGTACTACCTGGGAGATGCATTGCTGTAACTAGTAAAGTTTTTACATTGGAATCTGCCGAATGCACAGCTTTTACCAACTATCAGGACAGAGACACCTAGTGCTTGGGAAACCATCAGCTGCAAGCTCCCCAAGTCACATTCCATCCTGCCATGGAAATAGATCACTATTCCACCACCGTTGCTGTGTCAAGGTTCTGGAACCCTCTACAAAAACAGTCCTGTCCATGTGCCTTCACCACATGGTCTTTAGTTGCCCAAGAAGATCTCCTGGGTAATAAGTGCTGACCTTGTCAAAGATGTCTACTTCCCACCAAATGTCTACTTCCACAACCAAAACTCACATAACCTAATAGAACTATAATGTTTATCATAATAGACTTGACTCTAGAAGGTTTACTGGAAAAATATTATGAGATGACAAGATAAAATTAAATGGGTTAAATTACATTGGAAAAATGATTCTTAATTTCGATGAAATATGGCAGAACAAAATATGTTTGCATTTTCTTAATTCTAGTTGCTCTAGATTTCAAGAAATATTTAAAGAAAGACTGCAAACAAATTAAAAACAGAACAACTCCATGGTACCTTGGTTCAGAAAATTGAAAAGTTTACAAACAAGGACAGTTTGTACTAATGAGAAGTGTAATTCTCATCCCGGCATAAGTTCATAACGAATGTTTGGAGAATAATTGTTGGAACCGTTTTTTTAAAAAATATCTTTGGATAAATCATATGCGATCTAAAAGTGTTGTAATTTGCAGAAATAGTAAGTTCAAAAGTGATATAAGATCAGCTTTTCTCCTTCATTGCACCTGGGGAAACTTATGTTCCATTACATCAGGTCTGTGTTTCCATTACAACATGCCAGAATTTACTTGGTATCTTCAGATACATATCATTGGACACAAGCATGAATTGAGTTGAACAAAGGTTCTCATGCCTCCTATTGCTTCTAATTTGACTGTTGGGTGCAGAGGAGCCTGGTGAAAACTGGTGTAGGGATTGGTGGTGGGATTACAGAGACTGGAGGCTCTGCAGAGTTCTGGGGAAGTCCAAAGGTTACAATCAGCAGCAGGTAACTTCTGGGATTTTACTTGAGATCCCGTCTTCCAAAGCATTTATTCAGCATCAACTGACATGGTGACACAATGGTTAGCAGCGTTGCCTCACAGTGTCAGGGACCTGGGTTCAATTCCACCCCGGGTGACTATATGTGTGGAGTTTGCACATTCTCCCCGTGTCTGCGTGGGTTTCCTCCGGGTGCTCCGGTTTCCTCCCACAATCCAAAGATGTACAGGCTAGCTGGATTGGCCGTGCTAAATTTCCCATAGTGTCCAGGGATGTGTAGATTAGGGGGATGTGTTTGGGTGGGTGCTCTGAGGGTCGGTGTGGACTTGTTGGGCAGAAGGGCCTGTTTCCACACTGTAGGAATTCTATGATTCTATACATTACCATGAACACAGTTAAGGTCTCTGAATCTTGCACCAATGCCATTGTTTCCCACCTTACCTTCCAATTCAATGCTGTGCTTAAATGGACCCAGCTCAGAATGTGCCAGGGCTATTGAAATGAAAGGACTGGAAACTTTGTTGTCAACTCTGTGTTGAGCATCACCTGATGTTACTCATAAATCCCTCTCTGGCATAGCAGTTTCTATTGCATTTGTTGCAGAGGATGACACTGGGCTGAGAAGGTGCACAGTTCACTGACCTCTGTTCTCTCTGGACTGTCTCCTTGGACAGGTGAGCTTTTTGTTTCCACTCACCTCTTCCTAAGCTTCTCCAAAAGGTCAGCTTCCAGAGGTTATGACTGTCAGCAGTTATTTCCTATTTTTCAATGTCTACCATCATTATATCTCACTTTTAGAGAAGGTGTGGACAGCTCGGAGGTCATAACTAATTCAGCATACAATACATCTGTGAGTATACCGTTAACATCCAACCAACACATGGCTAAGCCAAGACAGGCTTCATTAACTTAACAATGAGTCTATGTTGATTGAATTACCATGCTCCAAGACCTTTGTTAACTTGTCCTGTCAAGAGATGCCAAGTATATTTCTGAGACATGCAGGTGGAACCTGTTCAGCTTTTTGTCCTGCCTGGCCTATGTTATCCAGGCATCACCACTGCCAATAAGTGTGCTGAGTACACCGACTTTGTACACTCACTGTTTATGTTCTTAATCAGGTTATTGTTTGGAATGTCAGGTCAGCCATGACCTTATTAAATATCAGGGTAGGCTTGAAGGGCTGAATGGCCTACTCCTGTTCCTACTTCCTGTGGTCTTTGAGTTTTGTTCTATCCTTGTACTCTTCAACTGACCAATCCAGGATGCTTGTGAAGTGACATTTGTCCTTTTTTTAACATAATGAATTAACTTAAATATATTTAATCATGGCAATTCCCAGCCCCCACAAAAACAGAAGGAAGCATACTCACTGATGCAATGATCCTGCATGCAACACGAGGAAACATGTACCGAGATAGCATAACAGTTCAACAATTTTGCATTGATATTGCAATGGGATGTTGATTTTAATTCACTGCCAAATATCTGCCCAGACTCCACCATCTTTGATTGCTACCTGATTGTTGAAGAAGCTAAAAGCAGCCATCTGAAACCTTCTTGCAATACGTAGATCAAGCATTGATGATCACATTGGGTCATGCTGGAGATTGAACTCTGATCTGATCAGTTTTTCCAGCCAATTGAAGTTAACCAGAAATAAAAGTGTCAAGGAAGCCTCTTTATTCATTCATAGACAAAAAGTCATATTTTTAATCATAGGTTTTTAAAAGGAATTTGTGAGGTTAGAAAGTGCCACCAAATAAAAGCAAACAACTGCAGATGCTGGAAATCTGAAACAAACACTGAAAATGCTGGAGAAACTCAACAGGTTTGGCACCACCTGCAGAGAAAGGAACAACATTAATGTTTTGAGTCCAATATGATTCTTCTTCAGAACTCTTGAACGTTACCTCTGTTTCTTTGTTTCCTGCCATTCCTGTTGAGTTTCTCCAGCATCTACAGTGCCTGTTTTAGGCTGTACTGCTTCTCTCCTCCATCGTCATCCTGGGAGTCACTGCCCTTGTATATAGCTGAGGGTGGATTTCCACAATCTGTCGGCCCGTTATTATGGTGCTGTGTTAAGATCACTGTGGCCTAAATAGTGGCCACTCTAGTATCTAACTGAATGGTTTCATGCTTGAAAGACACTGATAGCCACATTACCCCCAGAAGGTAAATTATAGCTTTAGCTGCCAGATTTACTAATTGACAATGGGTGAGCTCCTATGATGCTGCTTGGCCTGCCGTGTTCATCCAGCTCCACACCTTGTTTTCTCTTAATAGGGGTTGGCTTGTGATATCAGAAAGAATTTGAGTTGCTTATACCAATTACCCTGGTCTCCTTAAGTAAAATGGATAGTTTGAAGCTCATTAGTATTAAATAATGGAGAATGTTCTTATGTACTCAAACTCATCAGGAACTGATTTAACACTTTTTCCAAATTATTCAACTTACAACTAGCAGCGAGAGGGGACTTACATCACATTAGTCTCAACTCAGGAAGGAAAAATGTTTATTCCCCAATTTCCTATCTCGAGTCTTGTGCATCTCTTTACAACAGAACTTTGACAGAACCAAGGAAATGTTTTTGCTGTGTTGGCAAATCTGGGTGAATATAATATTGCTTTCATGGAAAATTGGCTTCAAAATTACTTGCAGCTCCCAGAATTATGCATAGCATTGAGGGGGGCTATTCAGCCCATGTTACCTCATTTCCTCTTTGTAAAAGCTATCTATTTAGCCCTACTTTTTGTTCTTGACTTATTAGTTTGTGTTCTGGTTCCTGTCTCTCTGGACAGCACTGCTCCCATGGTGTCAATTCTTATTCTGTCCTCTTGGATTCTGCAGGCACAATGGTCTGGGAATTGGGTGTTCATTCTGCACTCTTGAGGCTACTTTACTCAGCTGGATTGTTCATACTCTGAAACTTCTGTATCTCTGTCTCTACCTTATCTAAAAGTAACTACTGTTTGATCCTCAATTGACACTACAAAACATTTTGTACATTTAATATACAGAATACGACTTATATCACTCTAGTACAATTCTTCCATTCCTCTGTTAGAGTCGATAGCGTGTGACAGCTCACATCACATTTACGTTTTCACGATTAACACATTAAGTCCCTTTATATTATGCCTGCATCCCTGCAATATCAGGGTTCTGACCACTCATCCTGTGCATGCTCATTGATTTGGTATAGCCCAATATCTCAAGCCACTTGTATCTGGAAAGCCACAATAACATTTGCACAAATGTGGGCATTAACAACAAACTTTAAAGCAAAACTCTGTCTATATCAGCATGAGAGCTATTGTGAGGTGTTCAAGCAATTGTTTACGTTTGGTTAAAATGCTTCTCAATTATTTATCAGGTGTACCTGAGCAGACTGCTGTGTATTTCAACACCCATTCAGCTCTCCAGAAATGAAGGTCAAACTGAGTAATCCACTATCTCCTTTTCTCAAGCTCTGGTTTGATCTTTTCTGGGGAACTTAAGCTGAACAAGAAATGCAGAAATGGAGAATGAAAATGCTCAAATAAGTAGGGACCGACTACAATATCGGAATGAAATTTCCTCTATGATTTTTAAAACAGATTTGTTGCACAAGTTACTACAGATGAAACCTTTGATAAGTGGTGGAGGTGCATTTGATTCCCTTAGAAAAATCATTGATGAATCTGCTTCCACCTATCTTTCTGGCAGTTCCAGTTGATAACTGCTTGCTGTGTGTAGAAAAAGAACTTCATCTCAATATCCCTGGTATGTTTCTCAGTTATCTTAAAATATGTCCTCTGGTTACAGACCTTAGTTATGGGGAGAAAACCAATTTCTCTCTAATTATTCTACCAAATTACTCCCAAAAGCTCGTTAGAAACTGCTCTCAATGCTCTTCAATTAGCTTCACCTTAATCTTTAAAAATAATAATAAAATATTCTTCCTGAAAATTAGAAGCTATAACAGTGGTTCCTGGGAAGAAGTATAGAAAGCCACAGGGAATTGATGCAGTAGAGAACAAGGGAAGGAGACAATAAAACACCAGACTGAAAGAAGCACATTGAAAGAAATTTTAACCTAAGGTGGTGGGAATTGGTGCAATAATGTATCCTGTATTGTGTAATTTTACTCCACATTGAATTCAATCTTTAATAGTCTAAAATCAGTTTTCCACCTGATTCCATTGTATTCTCATCTATGAATGTGTTGCAACACATTAATTTTCTAGAACAATACTTAGATACAGAGAATAACTCGCCTGGAGAATTTTTGATTGGAGTCTCATTTATGAAATGCAGAATTGTAACCATAACTTGCCTTATTTCAGAAGTGTTGCTTCGTTTGAGTAGATGAATAGCACATAAAAGGCTCACTCTTCACTTACTCATGTGTTCACTGCTTAAAGACAACCCCTTGGCACTTCGTCTGCTCATGCCTCAGCCTGACCCATTTTCCTGATGCTTTTGCTTTGTCAGTGGTGGTTTACTGCTGCCTTTCACTCTTGGGGACAGGCAGAGGAGGCAGATCCCAGGCCTACCGCAGCTGGGACAGGAATCAAACCTCTCTGTGGGTATATATCCTGACCCACAAACTTGACATCTTGATAACTGAGCTCGTCAGCCACCTACACAACAGATTGCAGAACTATAAAAATGTAGCATGTTCTTCAGGATCATAAAATTGTTAAGGCCTTACTTGATTCATTTCATAGAGTCACAGAATCATACAGCATGGAAATAGACAGTTTGGTCCAACCAATCCACGCCTACCATGTTCCCAAATGAAACTACTCCCATCTGCCTGTGCTTGGCCCATATCCCTCCAGACCTTTCCTATTCAAGAACTTATCCAAATGTCTTTTAAATGTTGTAACTGTACCTGCATCCACCACTTTTTCTGACTGTTCATTCCACACACAAACCACTCTCTGTTTAACAAAGCTCCCCCTCATGTCCTTTTTAAATTTTTTTCACTCACCTTAAAAATACATCCCCGAGTTTTGAACTCCCCCACCTGAAGGAAAAGCCCCAAATCATTCACCTTATCTATTCGCCCCTTGATTTTATAAACCTCAATAAGGTCACCCCTGAACCTTCCACGCTCCAGTGGAAAAAGTCCCAGTCTTTCCAGTCTGTTTTTATATTTCAAAGAGTCCATTCCTGGAAACATCCTGGTAAGTCTTTTTGGAACCCTCTCTAGTTTAATAAACCGGAAAAGAAGTCTTTTCTTGTATCACTGTGAAACAGTAATCTCCCACAAGAAATGAACATCTGGGCTGGCCTGATGGGAAGTGACAATTTTATTAAAAAAAAAATTCACAGAATTTTGTTTGCCCCAGGTTGTAACTCTATCTTAAAGACCAAAGTTTGGCAGACATGCTGAAATTTGCCAGATTTCTGCCAATGTACCTCAGGCCAACATCCTAATTAGGTCATTAATAACACGTCCAGCTGCTCCAAGAGGAAGTCAGCTGTTCAAAAATGGTGGAGGCCATTAGCTGCATTGTAAGATGGCTCAGAGTGAACCTAACAAACCTCGATAAATGTCAAAAATGACATCAAGAGCCAGTTTTCGATCTGCTGTACTCTTTCCGTCAGGAAGAGAAAAGTTTTAACAAGATAATGGTACCAAGAAAAGGTTCTTAAAAAGGAAATGTTTTTGTATTATTTGTCTGCATTTAAACTAATTGAAAACTATTAACTCTGCATGTGGTGATTCAATATAATGAGATTGTTGAATCACTATAAATGTATTGAAAACAAATCATTTTATACAACAATATACCTGTGTTATTTAGTTATATTTGTCTGTGAAAGCTAAATTAAGGCAAAACATTATGAGTTAAATTGATGATCCTGAACTTAACGAGAAAGCTTCAAAGAAATAAAAAAATGTTCCTCAATAGATTTTACTTTTCAACAACACCTTTTACAGTTGTCTATGTATTTTTTTCATAGTCTCCCTGTCAAGTCCGGCAGCTCTCTCAGGTATTTTTCATCTGAACAAAAATATGTTATAGTTATGGTATATTCTAGAGGGGAGATTGCCTTTGATTAGCGTGTTATAACTGTGTGGTGTAAAGGAATGATTTCTAAATCAGCAAATGTCAGCAAAGAGCATCGGAACATTAGGAAAAAAGAGCAGGAATATGCCAAATAACCACTTAAACCTGCTCTAATATTCAATATTTTCATTTTTATCTCTGCAGCAGGGAGAGGTGTCTTCAACAATTTTATTTTTAAATTATCCATAAGAAATAGGAAATAGAAGCAAGAGTAGGTCATCCGGCCGGTTGAACTGCTTTGGGACGTGTCTGTGTCACTGGCTGGGCCTTCCTTAGTTTCTCTTGAGAATGTGATGTCAAGTTGTCTTCTTAAGCTGCTATGGTTCATTTGATGTTCAATGCTGCGAGAGAGGGAGCTCCAGAATTTTGACTTAGTGGCGGTGAAGGAACAGTATTATATTTCCATGTTAGGGTGGTGAGTTGTTTGGAGGGGGTCTCCAGGTGATGATGTTCCCATGCATCTGCTGCCCTTGTTCCTCTGGACAGTAGTGGTCATAGCTTTGGAAGGTGCTGTCCAAGGTTCTTTGGTAAATTTAGGCTGTGCATCTTGCAGATCATACACACTGCTGCTACTGAACGTTGGTAGTGGAGGGAATGGATGTTTGTGGATACGGTTCCAATCAAGCAGGGTGTTTTGTCCTGGCTGGTAATGAGCTTCTTGAGTGTTGTTGGAGCTACACACATCTGTATGACTGGATATTGTGACTGATTCCATTCAGAATCTACGTACTAAATCTTCCTAGAAATTGGTGTGTCCTTAATGATGACTTTCATTGAGGGTTTTCTCTCCTCATTGCAGGCAGAAGTATTCTCCAATCCTGGGTATCCCAGGATTCCTAGTGCAGGTGCTATCTTTAAAAGTCTGTAGTGCACCTAATCATGCACTGTCAGCCCAGAACTGGCCTGCACATTTTGGGTAACTTGACCTGGATATTGGATTTAAGGGGTAGTTGACACCATGCTTTGCAGACAGAGACCTGGAAGTCCTGGTGGACGGCATGCTGCATCCTCTTCCCACAAGATCACTGGAGGAGGTCACAATATCGGATCCTGCTAGCTTGCTCCAAAACTAGGACGGTGTGGTCCCTGCGGTCTGAATGACTGCCCAGCAAAGTAGGCAGCAGGTCAATGAACTTTTAGGCTTTGGTGGGGTAAGTGCTAACATTTTCTATCTTCTACCTCACACTGTCTTTACTCCCTCAGCACCTCCCACCACCAAGGCTGTTGGTGTACCGTAGAACCTCTACAGTGTGGAAGGAGGCTATTTGGCCCATTGAGACCACACTGACCATCCAAAGAGTATCCCACTCAGATCTACCCCATCCCTGTAACCCTGCATTTCCCATGGCTAATCTACCTAACCTGCACATCTTTAGACTGTGGGAAGAAACCGGAGCACCCGGGGGAAACTCACACATACACAGGGAGAATGTGCAAACTCCACACAGATAGTCACCCGAGGATAGAATTGAACCTGGGTCCCTGGTGCTGTGTGACAGCAGTGCTAATCACTGAATCACCGTGTCACTGAGTCTCATAATTGTTTGCATTCATTCTCATTCATGACAGAACTCCTAGGCAACTTGTCTGCATGTCATTTGCACTGCCTACTCACTCACTCAGACACTCATCAGCACTTCCCCCCCCTTCCACACAAGCTGTATCAGGCACTTTTGTCTCACTTGATCTCTCTCTCTGTCTTGTTACAGAAGTAAACAACCCGTAATAAGGCAGAGAGAGCCAAGATGATTTTTTTTAAATCAGTCATGGGACATGAGCGTCATTGGCTGGGCCATGATTTATTGCTCATGCCTCATGGCCCAGAGAACAGTTAAGAGTCAACCACATTGCTCTGGGTCTGGAGTCATATGTAGACTAGACCAGGTAAGGATGGTAGTTACCTTCCATAAAGGACATTAGTGAATGAGATTGGTTTCTCCCCACCAATTATTCATAGTTTCATGGGCAGCACAATGGCTCATAGTGCCAGAGACTTCTGTTTGATTCCAGCCTATGGTGACTGTCTGTGTGGAATTTGTTCATCCTTCATGTGTCTGCATGGGTCTCCTCCCACAGTCCAAAGATGTACAGATTAGATGTATTGGTCAGGTTAAATAGTCCATAATTTCTAGGGATGCAGGTTAGCTAGATTAGCCATGGGAAATATGGGGTTATGGAGATTGGGTTGGAGGCTGGGTTTAGCTGGGATGCTCTTTGGACTGCTGGTGCAGACTTGATGGGCTGAACAGCCTCTTTCTGCACTGTAGGGGTCCTATGATTAGACTCTTAATTCCAGAAGTAACTCCACAATCTGTCATAGCAGGATTTGAAATCATGTCTCCAGAACATTACTAGACCAGTGATAACAACACTAGATCATTACTTTCCTGGCATTTGGTTCCTCACCTACTGGCCCTGGCAGGCAAAGACCGAGATTACTTCTGTGGAGATGCTGAAATGTCCATGTCCTACAACCGGGTAAGATGCATTGTGCATTGCTGTGTTGAGCTCCCATAACCACGACTGTGAATATATCCTCAACATGCCAGAACATCTACCCTTCATTTGCAACACAGTTTGTCCTTTCTGTCAGGCAATTGACAATTACACACAAAATTATACACCAAATGGCACTTAATAAGTTGCTGTCCAGAGTGAAGGTCATTTCCTTATCTAACACATCCAATTACAGTGAACTAAATAAAAGGTTCACTGAAGATTTTCAGGCCATAAGGATTTATAATACAAACAAAAATCCAGAACCAAAGCAAAAAGTGCTGAAATTTTCTGGCAACATCTGTCAAGCAAGAAACAGGTTTAACATTTCAGGTGAATGATCTTTCATCATTTTGCAGTATATTTCCATGGAAGGAACTCCAATGGTCTGATGACAACTTCAGGTGTCCATTTCTCACAAGGAGATAGGGTGATGCCAGTTGGCACCCAGCTGGAGAAAGAATCACAAACAGGCTCTCAGAATACTTCAGAGGTGGCCAGAAATTCCAGCTCTAGCTTGACTGCCTGCTAGCCTTAGCCCTGTGGGAGTTCAAGGAGAAGAGAGTGCACATGCCTCTGGGCAGGACACACTTGACATACAGTGACCGCGAAGGAATGGTGATACACTTCCAAGTCAGGATGGTGAGTAGTTTGGAGGTTACTTGAAGGTGGCTGTGTTCCCATATATCAGTTGTCCTTCTAGGTGGAAGTAGTTTTGGATTTGGAAAGTACTATGGAACCTTCATGAATTTCTGAAAGGCTTCTTGCAGACAGTAAGACCATAAGATATAGCAAAAGTAGGGCATTCAGCCACCAAGTTTTCTCCACCATTCCATGACATCATGGCTGATCTGATAATCTGCAACTTCATTTTCCAACCTTTTCCCATAATCCTTGATTCTTTTACTAATTATAGATTCATCCATTTCAGTCTCGAATATACTTAATGACACAACTTGAACAGGCCTCTGTGGTTAAATTCACAGACCACAGCATTCTGAGGGAAGAAATTCCTCCTTATCTCTATCCTAAATTAAGCCCTTATTCTGAGATTATGATCTCTTGTTGTAGGTTCTAATGAGAAGTGGCCTTTCTACCAAGATTTTGCCAACTCATTCAACCTGCCTATATCCATCTTCAGACTCCTTATGTCATCCTCAGCTCTTGCTATCCTATTTTTCTGTCATCTGCAAACTTGGTGATAGCACATTCACTTTCTTCATTCAAGTCGTTAACATATAATGTAAATAATTGTTGCCGGAGTACTGACCTCTGTAGTGCTCCACTGGTTACAGGTTTCCATCCTTGAGGCTTTCAGGCACATCATGGACCAGATTTAATGTGACAATATGGTAATTTCAAAGATGAGAAGGACAGATTCTAACAGAAGAACAAACTCAGAAGACTTACAAACCTGTGGGTAGAAAGGGGCATTAATAATTTAAACAATGGCTTGACATAAAAAACTTATTAGGACCATAGATATAAACATTTAGAAAATTGTCAAAGGGACAATTTCAAGAAAGGCGGTAAGTGTCCATTTTACTATCGAGAATGTAAGAAACATTAAAAATATTTAATGTCGGATATGGGTCAAATAGATTGGGCATTCTAAAGAAAACAATTCGTAAGGTATATAATTGCTTGAAACTTAAATACTAAATCTCAAGCTGAGAAACTAAATACGCTGTTCAATTAAAATGACTTACAGCTCATGACATTATAAAGCATGAAAACTTAAAAGAAAAGGCACATACTTTTGAAAGGGTTCTTTAAGATTTTAACAATTATTTTAAGCTGAGAAAAAAGCAAATGTTTCAAAGTGCAAGACTTAACAAAAAGATTCAGCGTCTGGGGGGAGTCTGTAGATAAATTTAATTAGGACCTCTATGGATCGGGGGAAGCTGTGACTATGGACCTTTGAGACTAGAATTCATAAGAGCCCGAATTTTTATTGGAATTACTGATGTGTTTTTGTCAGATCTATGACAGCCCAAAGAAGATTTGAGTTTGAAGAAAGCTATTGAAATTGTGTAGAAGCAGAAGCCAGAAAAGGAATAAAGAAGAATGCACAGTATGAACCTCCCATTGAAACGTACCGACTTTGTTACAAAATGGAAGAGTTTGGCTGACTAGCAGCACTGATGAAACCTTGATTTGAAAAACAAAAACAGAAATACACATTTAGGATGACTGTTTGTCACTCATATGATAGGATTAGTATATCCTGATCACTTTATAACATATAAACATTCTCAAAAAAGACATATGATAAGCCAAAAATTCTAAACAGTTGGTCAAACAGTAGATATGAGAGTTGACATCGGCATTGTAGTGATTATAATCAGGTCAGCCAGGTGGACCTCATAGATTATGAGTTCCCTGATTGAGGCTGCTAATCTGGTCCAATCAGGGAGCCTTGGCTGACAGATATAAACAGGAGTGTCAGCGGTTCTGAGAGGTTCAGTCTGAGAGCTGGCTCTGAAGTAGCTGGATCAGTGTCAAGGACTCTTCATGTGTAAATAAAGGAAGACTTTGGTAATGGGATGCCAGCCTCTGTGGAATTATTTCAGTGGCAATGAGAGAAAAGCATCTGAAGAAATTGCTCGCAACAGTCTTTGAATTGGGATAAACATTTCTGGCATCATGTCGTTATTTGGGAAGCTTGACTTGTTCGATCCTGCTGTTGAAGACTGGGCCCAGTATGTGGATATAATGTGTTTCTTTTTCTGGGCAAATGACATTGGGGTAAATGAAAAGCAGCGAGTAATTCTCCTGACAGCTTGTGGACACACAGCTTTTTCAGTTAGTAGGAGAGTCACTTTCCCCAATGCACCAAACAGTGGAACCTTTCAAGAGTTGATGGATTTAGTTAAGAAATATTACAACCCCAAGCCTCCTCTAATTCTGAAATGCTATCAGTTTTATTCAGCAATTCGAGAAACAGGGGAATCCCCATTGGGAATTTTTGACCAGTTTAAAAAAACAGTCAGAGGCATGTGGCTTCAGTTTACCTCTTAATGAGATGTTGAGAGGCTATTTAGTGTGTGGGATTAATGATGTAACCATGCAAAAGCGCCTCCTAGCTGAAGTCCAACTGGCTTCCAAATAAGCACTGCAACTGGCTTTATCATTGGAAAATGCGGCAAGTGGAGCATTTGGGTTGCAGGGTATTCCAATAGAAGTGGATACCCTCACCAGTTCGACTGAGCTTGGGGAACAGCACTTGAGTGAATGCAATTGCATAGCCTCACTCAGGGCATATCCTGAACAGAGGGACTCTATGTCAGCCCGCTGCAAGATACCGCAACAAAACCAAGCCTTGGACAAACGGTTAAAATTTTCTCCAGGATCTGGTTCAGCAAGCCAGTCTGTAGCCTTGAGACAGCTAAAGAGTTCCACTCGACCTAAATTGATTAAGAGAACTCATAGGCTGGTATCTAGGAGATTGCAAAACTTATAAAGTCCACCCACATCAGGTTTGGAACACGTAAATTGTTTAGCATCATCCAAATCAGAACTAATCAAAATAAATAACTGATTAAATGGTCACCTGTTTCTAATTAAGGTTGATTCCAGCACAGCCATTTCAGTGATCACAGAACCAGTCTTTAAGAAGATTCATTCTGGACTTTAATCCTTAAATTTGCACAAGACTTTGGCTGGATTGAGAACCTATAAGAGGGAACTTTTACAGATTAAGCTTATAACTTTAGTTCTGGTCTCTTATGAAAAGTAATTTGTTCAGTTACCACTAATTGTAGTAAAAGGCTTGGGCCCAAGCTTGATGGGGTGAAATTGTTTGAGAAAGATTCACCTAAATTGGCTCAACATTTTTTGATCAGTAAATGCCTGGCTGAACGAAATCCTAATTAAATACCCAGAGGATTTTCGGGAAGGTCTGTGGACTATCAAAGGAGACAAGGCCACCTTGCATGTGGACCAGGAAGCAATTTCATGATTCTGCAAGGCCTACCCAGTGTCATTTGCTTTACAGGTGAAAGTAAAGGCAAAAATCAGAAGGCTCAAAAGCGAAAGAATCAACAAACCACTCAAGTTTGCGGAATGGGCTGCGCCGTCATACCAATTGTGAAGCCTGTCACTTTGGTTCATTTCTGTGGGGATTTGAGGTAAGCGGCAAGCTGCTTTTCATAGCTGGTTAGATACCTGATCCCTCGCATAGACGACTAATGCGCTACGCTGGCAGGAGGGCTGTCCTTCACAAAGCTAGACATGAACCATGCGTATCTGCAACTGCAGTTAGATAAGGGTTCCCAGAAGTATGCTACAATTATACCCATAAGAGTTTATGCCAATATATGAGACTGCCATTTTGGTTATCATCAGCCTGTCCAGATTTTCAGTGGACGATGGAGAACATGTTACAAGGTCTACCCAAGGTCACCAGCTATCTAGATGATGCCCTAATAACAGAGGAGACCAATAAGGAGCACTTAGAGAACTCGGACATGGTCCTTAGATGTTTCTCCCAGGTGGATGCTTGCCTTAGAAGAGAAAAATGTACGTTCCAGGCACTCCAAGTGACCCTTTTGGGCTAGAGTTGACAAGACTGTGTTACACCTATTGAAAGATAATGTGAGGGCGATCAAAGGTGCCCGGATGTCACAGCTATATTGAAGTTTAGGTCTTTCCTTGGGCTGGTGAATTATTACAGAAAGCTCATACATAACCTGGCCTCCATCCTGGCACCTTTGCATCAACTCTTAAAAAAAGGCCAGCCTTGGAAAAACAGTTGCATAACCAGGTCATAGCTTTCAGGGAAGTGAAGGACCAACAATCATCCTGTAAGGTGTTGGCCCGCTATGATCCCAGGCAAGATCTGGTACTGACGTGTGGTGCCTCCCCGTATGGAATCGGGCTAGTATTAGCCCTTAGATGGCCCAATGGAGTGGAAGGCCTAATAGCATGTGTATCTAGGATATTGGACAATGAAGACAGTAAATATGCCCACATAGAGAAGGAAGGTATGGTGGTTATATTTGGAGACAGGAAGCTCCACCAACACCTTTATAAGGTGTAAGATATAAGATATAAGACCACTAACTCTTGCTATGTCCACTTAAAGAGGACAAGGCAGTGCCATTCATAGCTTCAGGCTGAGTTCAGAGAAGGGATTTATTACACAGTGCATATAATTCCAAGTTGGAACACCATCCTGGAGGGGGCAAGTAGCAAATGTGAATGCTTTGAGCTGCCTCCCACTGGCAGATAGACTGCTGGAAGAGTCTATAATGGTTTTAAATTTCTGCTCACAGCTGACAATATCAGACTTTGGATGCAGAAAGATCCGGTCCTAGCAAAACTGAAACAGCTGGTGGTGATGGGGGAATCCAAAGGGTGGCCACAACCAGAACTGAAACCTTTCTGGACTTGGAGAGATCAGATCACCATAGAGAATGGCATTTTATTATGGGGAACAAAAGTGATTGTCTGAAGCAAAGGTACCGGCTGAACTCCACCAGGATCATCTAGAGTCTCCAAAATGAGGATGTTGGCGAGAAGTACTGTGTGGTGGCCAGGATTGGATACAGACATAGCTGTGTTGGTGTGGATGTGCCCCAAAGTATCGACAAGGACAAAAGTTACCTCGAGCAGCTTGTCCATATTCATGGGAATGGCTGGGTAAATGCTGGACTCTGTTACACATAGACTCTGCAGTCCCTTTCATAGAATCCCTACAGTGTGGAAACAGGCCCTTTGGCCCAACAAGTCCACACTGAACCTTGGAGCATCCCACCCAGACCCATCCCCCTATAACCCACCTAATCTACACCTTCCTGAACACTACGGGCAATGGCCAAACAACCTAACCTGCACATCTTTGGACTGTGGGAGGAAACCAGAGCACTCGGAGGAAACCCAAGCAGACATGGGGAGAATGTACAAACTCCACACAGACAGTCACCCGAGGGTGGAATCAAACCCTGGTCCCTGGTGTTGTGAGGTAGCAGTGCTAACCACTGTGCCACCATGCCGCCCATGGTGATTCATGGAATCAATGTTCTCAACCATTGTATACCCCACAATTTCTTCCAAGGCATTCCAGTGCAAGAAGTGAGCTACTGTGCATTACACACAGCCCGTATCAGAAGTAGAGTTGGAGGAACATGACCCAGTGCTAAAATGCCCCAGGAGGATCCACAAAAAAAAAACTAGCCTATATCCTTGGACTCAGAGAGGGAGGGATAAAGTGATTGGAACAAGGTCAGCCAGTTGGATTTCATAGAGTATGAGTTCCCTGATTGGAGCTGTTAATCTGGTCCAATCAGGGAGCCCTGGTTGACAGATACAAACAGGTGTGTCAGAGGTTCTGTTCACTCTGAGAGTGAGCTCTGAGAGTAGTGTGTCAGTATCAAGGACCCTCCATGTGTAAATAAAGGGTGACTCGATGATGGGATAACGGCCTCTGTGGAGTTATTTCAGGCGTATGTAGTGCTCAGCTATGACAAAAAAAAAAGCTTCATCTGTAAAACTGTAATTCATTTGCAGACTATGTATAAACTTATGCCCCAGTTTCAGTGCAGCAAAAAGCCAAATGCTTATTCATAGAATGGCGCTAATATAATCAAACCACCACCATTAGAAAAAACGGTATCTGAGGCATGTGGAAGTTGCAGATTTATCCATCTTGATTTGGCAGAAATTGTTACATCAATAGATATCACATTCATTTTAAACATGATACAGGAATGTGTGAGACTGCCCTTTTGGATCAAATAGCATAGCACAAGGAACAGAAGTTACTACCTGCAGACATGAAGTTCCATGGTCCATGTGGAATATCTGTCAAGGTTAAAGGTATTCTATGAATAAGACTCCAACGTAAACAGTGTCAAATAACTAGTAAGGTGCCACAAGATTTTTATTGCGTTCACTGATTTCCACCAGACATGTTACAAGTATCTTTAAAGCCCTTTGGTTCATAGGAGGATGTAGAGGTCAGGAATCACTTGCTCGTCTCTCCAGTTGCTAGTGTGTTCACTGGAGTATGAGATTAATATTAGAATTGAGCTTAACTGTGCTGCCCTCATAGTGGAAAGGCACACTAACACTTACTGTCAGGAACTAATGATGAAAGTTATTTGAATCATTAGGCGTTGACCATCACCTGTTCGTGCCAAATTACGTCAGAGTCCGAGCCTTTGGGAGGGAAAGGAAAAATAAATGGTGAGAGATGAAACGATATAATGTGTAAGATTGCATGATAACATAATTTTCCCACTGGGATTCACCTCCTGTCATCACTCTTTATCCAACGGCCCCTCCATAGATTCTTCCTTCCTTTCTTTGAGTCCTTTGATCATGAAGGATGCTCTTGCTCTCGAGGGAGAGCAGCGAAGGTTTACCAGACTGATTCCGGGGTTGGCGGGTCTGATGATTGAGGAGAGATTGGCAATGTTGGGATTGTTTTCACTGGCGTTCAGATGAATGGTTGCGGGTGTTGGGGGGCGGGGGCTTGGTGGTGGTGGTGCTGGGATCTCACAGAGACTCATACAATTCTAACAGGACTGGACAGGGTAGATGCAGGGAGGATGTTCCTGATGGCAGGTGTGTCCAGAACCAGGAGTCACAGAATGAGGATTCGGGGTAGACCATTTAGGACGGAGATGAGGAGATACTTCTAAACCCAAAGAGTGGTGAGCCTGTGGAATTCATTACCGCAGGAAGTTGTTGATACCAAAACATTGAATGTGACCAGGTATAGCGAATGGGATCAAAGTTTATGGAGAGAAAGCAGGATTAGACTATTGAGTTGAACAATCAGCCATGATCATGAAGAAAAGCAGAGCAAGCTCTAAGGGCCAAATAGCCTCCGCCTGCTCCTATCTCCTATGTTTCTATGTTTCTATGTGATCCTAAGGCGCTGATAACCAGGCAGGCTGCCTTCAATAATAGAACTAAACTGTCTACCCACCTAAGTTAAACAAATGTGACCCTCATCCAAACAGTTATGCAAATTCTATTTGAAAGGGTTGTGTTTGCAGAACAAAACGTTTGCCAATAATTTTGTTCAAGGAAGGAGAAACACTTTATTCAACATTCTTTGATAACCTGAAGCAATTTTCATTCCTGTGCATGTTTGAAGTTTGCCAATGCTTATTTTTTAAAAAGGAAAAAAATTATTTAAGAAATTACATTACAAACCATGCAAGGAATAATTGTTAAGTGATTTTTTTAAACTGCTTCTTCAGATGTTCAGCCCTTGTTGTACGACTGCAAGGTGTAAGGAAAAATATGCATTTTTTTCATGACCTTAGGAAATCCTAAAGCACTTTACAGCCAATGACTTTTGTTGTACAGTCACTATAGCAAACAAGTTTCTTAGAATGTGTGACTAAAAACTATTTATTTTGGTCTGTCTTTCTATCAATTCTTCCTTTTTACCAGCATTGTCAAAGCAGCTTTCAACAGCTAAAGCCTTAGAGAATAAAATGTGACACATATTTAATAAAACAATTCAAAATCCCTACAGGTTTCTCAGAACAGGCCCCCAAACAGCATGATTTATCACATCCATCATCACAGCACTGTGGCACATTTCTCAGGACAGACATGGCTCCTCTGAAGAGGTACCAAAGTGGCTAATGGCCCATTTCTACACTTGCTGTGAAAATAAATCTACTGTTTATTTAGTTCAAACACATAATCTGAAGACTTTTTCAGCCATAGCTTCATAATTTTTCATTTCCAAACGTTTTTGCTGTATGTGTCAGTTGGAGATTTATTATTTTGATCAATGTTATTGACCTAATTGGACAGGACCATTCTTAAGTCAATGATATTTACAAGAACATTATAGGGGTAATGGGTAATGCTCCATGTATAAGCTGTAATCAGCTATAGGAAAAAAAAAGGCTGGAAACTCCTTGATCTAACAGAATACACTGATGATTCTAAGAGCTAATAGATTCTTTCATTTTAAAAATCATGGCTTTTGAGTGATGAAGGTGAGAAATGTTTGTACAGAGAACAGGTTAGTTTCTCATTTCGATCACACAGAGCCAACATTGGTACTCCACACCTGGACCAATATTTCAGCCTTTGAAGCTCAGCACCATTCAATGCCCATTGCTGTATGTATATTCCTGAAGTAAGCATGCATATGCATTTTAATGAAAATTCCAACAAGCAATTACTGGTGGTGGCTAAGTGCCAACTGCATGGCAGTGAATGAGATTCAATACAGACACTTGCAATTTCAACTGACTTGGCGATACTGTACCTCTACCTGCATCTTACAAAGAAGTTAAAGTATAATGTTTGTATAGAAAGGCAGTGTAGAAGAAAGTAATCATAACTTGATATTTCCTTGGGTAATTCATTACTCCAACAATTAGTCAAAAACCAAACAGTGGATTCTTCATCCCAGATCAGTTGTGAAGGGTAGCTGGTTCAGTGCAACCAGCAACAAGTCAAAATCAAATTGACAGAAAAAAAAACCTCTTGAGAATTCAGTAATCTTCATGAACACAAAGTCAGCTTACGTAACTCCAATCTCAGTGATTTCACAGAAACAGAAACAAATGCATTCTCAGGTCAGGCACATCCACTTGTGGGAATCTTTGAGTACTTGATTATATGGAGATAGTAAGAATTGCCGATGCTGGAGTCAGAGATAACACAGTGTAGAGCTGGAGGAACACAGTAGGTCAGGCAGCATCCCTTCCTCCCGTATTTTTGAATAATAGTCCCAACCCAAAACGTCAGCTTTCCTGCTCCTCTGAAGCTGCCTGACCTGCTTTGTTCCTCCAGCTCTACACTATGTTATCTTATACTTCATGATATGTTATTTTTTTGTGAAATTGTGAGGTCAGATTCCCCCTTTCATTCTCCTGGTGGTGTCATAGAGTGGTATAGGGGAGGAAAGAAAAGGAAAATGATGGTTGGAGATGAACAGAACCCAGATCTTTGAATTTTTCTCTGATTCTCTTTGAGGTCTCTTATTCTATGTCAGATTTCCATTTGTTCACATTTTCTTATTTTTCTCATTTTCCCTGCAGATGCTTTTCCCTCAAATGCTGTAAGTGTTGAATAGTTTTACAGAGGGTGTTGATATTATGATTCAGTGCTCACCATCTCCAGTGAGAGTAACTGAAGGAACTTCATGAGGAAGAGGGGAAGTGAACAGTACAAATAAAAAAGAACAGTTTGTTAATACTGCAAAGCCTTATGATTTCAGGATAAAACAATAGAATGCAAAGCAGAATCGATTTTCTGTTATTGAAGATTAGGAGTAGACAGTAATTCTGGAAAGTATTAAATTGCTAAAAGAAAAGTTGGTTGACACCAGTTAGAAATATCAAGAACTAGTAAAGTAGTTCATTAGAATTAACTGGTCTAAACTGGAAACAACTGGAATAACTAAAAACAATGTCATTGCACATCTGCCAATGTGGTATACTGCATCCGCTGTACCTGTCGTGGCCTCCTCTACATCGGGGAAACCAAGCGGAGGCTCGGGGACCGCTTTGCAGAACACCTGCGCTCAGTTCGCAACAAACAACTGCACCTCCCAGTCGCGAACCATTTCAACTCCCCCTCCCATTCCTCAGACGACATGTCCATCCTGGGCCTCCTGCAGTGCCACAATGATGCCACCCGAAGGCTGCAGGAACGGCAAATCATATTCAGCCTGCAGCCCAATGGTATCAATGTGGATTTCACAAGCTTCAAAATCTCCCCTCCCCCAACCGCATCCCAAAACCAGCCCAGCTCATCCCCGCCTCCCTAACCTGTTCTTCCTCTCACCTATCCCCTCCTCCCACCTCAAGCCACACCCCCATCTCCTATCTACTAATCTCATCCCGTCCCCTTGACCTGTCCATCCTCCCTGGACTGACCTATCTCCTCCCTACCCCCCCACCTACACTCACCTTTACTGGCTCCATCCCTGCCTCTTTGACTTGTCTGCCTCCTCTCCACCTATCCTCTCCTCTATCCATCTTCTATCCACCTCCCCCTCTCTCCCTATTTATTTCAGAACCCTCTTCCCCTCCCCCATTTCTGATGAAGGGTCTCGGCCCGAAACGTCAAGCTTTCCTGCTCCTATGATGCTGCTTGGCCTGCTGTGTTCATCCAGCTCCACACCTTGTTATCTCGGATTCTCCAGTATCTGCAGTACCTATTATCTCTCATTGAACCATTCTGTGACTTTATCCATTTGGTTTAAACGAGATTCATTTGCGTCTTCCTGGAAACAGCTGATTTGTTACCTTGTTTAATGCTATACAGTTGGAGTAAGTGGTGTTTATTACACAAAATCTATTGTGATTCCCTTTTCCCGACTGAATTTAACTGTAACCTTTTGCATCCCAACGGACCTTCCAGTTTTCTGTTGGAACAAATGGCAGGAAGACTGGACCCCATTGGAATTAAATACGGTTATTTGACAAGTAACTGTTTCAATGATTCTTTGAACTCGAATCAGTTATATTATTGTATAGATTCGAAATCAGATGGGTAGTGTATCTTTAAGATAGTTCAGTGAAATTATGACATGTGATATACCTGTAGAGAAGTGCCCAACCCACCTTCAGTAACAGTAGTGCTGGTACTAGTCGGCTTGCATTCACTATACCTTTGCTCTATGTATTCAGTAAGCATAAGCTCCACACTCTGTGTAAGTCTATGATGTTATGGCAATGTAAACAGTTAATGTTATTCATAAACTTCAGGACATCTGTCTGATCATGAGTTAAGTTTTCATAATATACATGCTACAAGGGCTAACATGGAGGGAAATTCAGACCATTACATACTGGGAGTGTTGTTTTAGCAAGAACCCACATTAGAAGCTGTACCAGATGAAAACAACAAGATAGACAGGAAGACCAAAAAAGAGAGACACAAAATTGCTGAATCATTCCTGAACAAGGGTCTAGGCATGAAACGTCAGCTTTCCTGCTCCTCTGATGCTGCTTGGCCTGCTGTGTTCATTCAGCTCTACACCTTGTTACCTCAGATTCTCCAGCAACTGCAGTCCTACTGTCTCGTCACACATAGAGTACCAGGATCTCAGAGGACCATTGGAAACTATGAGAAGGGCAGTGAAAGTGGAATTGGAGACAGTAGAAGGAGCAGCAGATATGAGTAGTGGACATCTGAATGAGACATGGAGGAAGGAAAGCAGTGAAAGTTGGAGAGGGTAGGTAGATGGGGAAATGGAGGAAGCCAGAGTGAATGCGGAAAACTGTAGTCGTGAGAGAGGAATCAGAGAAGCAGTAATGAGTGTGAGAGTGAAGGATGAGTATGCAGAGGAAGTGGACATATCGTAGAAGCAGAGAAAGTTCAATGGAGGGTATGATCAGCCTGTCAAAACCCAACGTTCAGAGCATTGTGACTATTGAACACTAATGCTCTGCTAGAAAACAGAGATATCCCTCCTTTCTAAAACTCTTTCTACTGCTGAAGTCAGCTTAATATTTTTCAGTCAACAGAAGTAGGGACATAAATTGAAAACGAAACATACCCAGGCCCTACAGTGTCAAATGTGAGTGAAAATGTCAATACTCAAGAGTGCAAAATAATTGTACAGATTTATTTTTAGAAAAAAAACCATATGTATTAAATGTCCAGTGTATTTAGTGTCTCTGGGCATGAATTTGTGGGCACACAGTAATTTTTCATCCTCGTCCACCCTGGTCAGGTCATTCACTTGGGTTCGTTGGTGAACTTGCTTCATGACAGTTATTTCTCTTTGTAATTTTTCACACATGCTTAACATGACCCTTTGAGTATTTTTCCTTTAAAAAAGGAGTGTTATTTTTGCTTTATTCCCTTCTGTGTATTAATAGAGCCTGCTCACCTGATCAAGTACAAGGTTATGAAAAAGAGAGAGATTGAAGCTAAGTTAATCAGTGCCCTGATTGGAGCGATACTGTATCTTTGCTGAAGGCTGCAACTTGCATTACAGCTCTTTCACTAGCAAAGGCCCATTAGATATTAATGCAAGCTGGAGAATTCAAAATGAAACAGTAAAAGTGAAGATTGAAGGACAAACTCTGAATTTTGGAAATTCAATATGATAGAAAATTCAACATGGCAGCTCTCAGTAAACATATTAGCTTTTGAGAAATGACAGGTTGGTTCAGTTTCAGATGGCATTCTTAATCAGGCCAAAGCAATGTATTCTTAATCGATTAATATTAACTTGTTGGGCAAGATTAATCATTAAGTAGCTGACTTGTAAAAGGAAAGAAGTTCCGAGGTTTGATCCTTGGTTAGCAGAGAAGGAGAGAGAAAGGCACAACTATTATGTAGCCTGGATTGTAAAGTCCCAGAGCCATCAGGTTATTGGTTTCAATCTTGGCATTTCAGGAAATTCACAAAAAGGCTTAGGGCTTGGGTAGTGTAAAAGGGATTATAGGCTTTTACATGCATTTAACTCAATAGTTAAAATAACGCTCGAGCAAACAGATTGTGCACTGTTTTCTGAAAACTCAGGGTTCCATTCCAACAAGATAGAGAAACAGGGAAATTATTCCAAAGAATATTACCAGTATTGCAGACTGAATGCTAGAACGAGAAGTTCGTCTATTATCTTTTTGGAAGCTCCAACTATTTGCGTAATCAGGCATTTAAAAATATTAGTGTGATTCACACATCATCAAAAAATAGAACGTCAAAACAGAGCTATTGTGTTCAGCAGAAACTCCTTGATCTATGCAAGAAACATGCTTTGCTGGATTTTTGTCAGTTTCCTGAAATGTTGAGATTGAAACTGATGGCCTAGTGGTTCTGGAAAATTACAAACCATGCTACATATTGGTCATTAGTGGATCTGGTGCTGGGGAAGGAGGTGGCCAAAATGGACCACCTGACTGTGGGGAACACTTGGGTAAGAGTAATACTTACATTATAAGGTTTACATTAGTAATGGAGAAGAGCAAGGAACAATGTAAAGTCGAACTTATCAATGGGAAAGTGGCTGGTTAGAACCGAGCAATGGAGGATTCTGGTCAAGGTAAAGTGGAAGAAAATATTGAAAAGAAGCAATGAGGGACTTTGAACAAAAAGATGTTTCAGGTATAAGCTGAGGATGATGGCAGGAGGTTATTTTTGTGACTGGAAACCTTTGTCCAGCAGTATACTGCACATTTCAATTCCATTGATTTTTTTATAATGTGCATTAATGATCTACACACAAAATTAGGAGGTTTTACCAGTAAGTTCACAAATAAAACAAATATTGGTGGTGTGGCAAATAGCAAGGAGGAAAGCTTTAGACTACAGAAAGATATTTCTTGGTCAGATGGACAGAACAGTGACAAATAGTGCCTTATTCCGAAAAGTGTGAAATGATGCATTTTAGGAAGGCGAACAAGACAAAGAAATACATGATGAATTGTAGGACCCCGGGTAGTACTGAGGATCAACAGGACCTTGGTGTGCAGGTACATTCATTTTTGAAAGCAACACAACAGGTGAGTGAGGGATGGTTAAGAAGGCATACGAGATACTTGGCGATACCAAGAACTGCAGATGCTGGAGTCAGAGTCAATACAGTGTGGAGGTGAAGGAACACAGCAGATCAGGCAGCATCAGAGGAGCAGGAAAGTCGACATTTCAGATTCACACCCTTCATCAGGACAGGGTGCAGTGAAGAGTGCCACATTAGAACTGAATTCATTTCAAAACTTTTATTGACAGAAATATGCATGGTACATTATTTATCTCCACCAATAAATTAGTTCCTATATATTTCAGTACAGGCAAACATTCAATTAATGACACCACTTGAATACTATTAGACATCTGCAGGGATCAAAAACTTCTAAAAAGAAATCCAAACTTCCAGTGAATGACTGAAAGGATCACAGGCTAACATTTTAAATTGTAAGTCTTTTACTGTCTGAGTACAAGCCTCAGCTGCATCACAACCCTTTTTGTTTCAAGAGTGAGTAAAGAAGACATTGTCTAATTGTTCATTGGCCAATATTAATATGCTTGCATTTCATCAGCTTGCTCATGTCAATTATGTTAGGATCTTAATTTTACACTGTCTTTGGACATAAACACTGCTATTCACCACTTCAGTTAAACTGTATAGTTCCCACACAAGAAGATGCAGCACTTTAGATGCTATAAAATACTAGGCTTTTACTGGGAGCAGCCCTACACCAATAAACCTCATACTAATGAATCCATTAGAACACTTACTTCAGCAATATGCAGCCTCTTTAACAACTAGCATGCCTTTCAGTCTTTGGTCTGTGCCACGTGAAACTGAACTATTTACTTGATTTGAATGACCTACTTAACTACAGACAGCAGTAACTGTTGAAAAAGCATGAAATTACACTTCAAAAAAGGATGCTGTCCAGCACCCTATGTCTGCATGGATCTAAAACAAAAATCTGCAAATGGCT
The DNA here is from genome assembly GCA_024137785.1 of Ginglymostoma cirratum. Taxonomy (NCBI): domain Eukaryota; kingdom Metazoa; phylum Chordata; class Chondrichthyes; order Orectolobiformes; family Ginglymostomatidae; genus Ginglymostoma; species Ginglymostoma cirratum. The sequence goes on from JAHRHZ010000025.1 coordinate 34,397,842, forward strand.
GTTGGTCTGACTTGTTTTTTTTTCCTTCGTCAACAGTATTTGTCTCAACACTGTGTTCAATCCTTCGCACAAACCACACGCCAGATGAGACAAGGTTCTGCTGTCCATCTTGTGCCAAAATTGTGCCCTAACCCTCATTGCATAAGAACACCCTGAACAGCAACAACAATCTGTTAAGTACCATCTTGTGCTGCACTGAGGAGATTTAATTTCCCACACCAGTTGCCTGATTGATGATGCTAATTTTGTCCTAATTATTTTTGAATTATGGGTACATTTCTGGTGTGGAGTAGTGCCCATCAGCAGTGGATTTGAAGATTCTTAAATTTGGTCAATGAAGGGAAAGCTTTTTTTCATCCTCTCTGTCTGAACTGAATTTGAATCCATATTCCCAAAACAGAAAAGAAAATTGTTCTAACCCAGTGAAGCACAGAGAAGATTTATAGCACTCAAGGCTGTAACATGAATTGAAAATCCAGAGAGAAAATAAACAGTTATAAATTAGCAATACTTGGAAATGAATATAGTGGTCATACTGAAGCTCGCTTCTGAAGTATATGAGGTGAGCCAGGCCAGTGTGTGTTATTTGCAAGTCTTAGTAGTTATTCCTTCTGGGAAAACTGAAGTAAATGATAATGCAATTGAATATATTTCAGCTGCATATCCTGACTGCGGTTATGCTTTTTATGCTGTGATAATATATATTTGACACGGTGGAGTTAAGTCAAGTCTGTCACTGAGTTTGCAAGCTTGATCTTTGTAAATTGAATGGAAAAAAATGTAATAGTTCGCTTCTGCGGGCAAGCACGTAAACAGAAATGCAATCTTAGGGCAGGGCATGGACCAAAAATATGACCCACAACATGAAATTATTAGGCTAAGTATGAGTCAAGGTTATATTGCAGACTTTTCAGTGGCAACATTCCTAAGATTATCATAAAACCCACTGGACAAATCTCATTAAGGAAAGTTTGAAAATTCTTTTGATTTTGTGAGGTCGTCATTGCAGTCAAGCGATTGGGGACTCTTGAAACAATGCAAAGGTGTGCCTGTGTAATGCTTTTCAACATGTAGAGAGTTTGGATGTCTTATAATAATTAATAACAACATTTTGAAAAAGTTTATACGGACTTTCTCCATGGAGGGTGATGTCTTGACTATCACAGACTGACCGTGCAGGGAATAATCAACCTATAATTGATATAAGTTTTGAACACATTTGCAGAAGGGCATAAGAAAAACATATCTTTCCTTTGTTCCTTGGTGATACATTCGGCAAGACATCAAATTTTACATCTTTTCCTTTGGTTGTTTGATCAGCAGTAACCAGTGTAAGGAAAGAGATTAAGTTATCGTGAGTATTCTTCAGAAAGCATGAATTTTTTTTTATGTTCCTTGTCAAGTTAAAGACAGTAGGCTAGGGTAAAAGAGACTGGGACTTTTAGTGTGGATTAAAGTAAAGATTGTAGAGGAAGACTGGGGACTATGTGAACAATTCAGCTTTGTGGATCTTATTCATACAATTAGATGTAAAAACTTTTCATTTCATAGTTTAAGGCAGGGAGTTAGATTAAAGAGGCCATTAGCCTGTAGTTTAAATGGACTGGCTTTGGAGGACTCAGTTTCTTTAGGATATTTATAAAATGAGATTGACAACAGAATTGAAAACATCAGTTCCTAAGTTTTCTTTGGATTGATAGGTCCTGTATGGTGCTATTTGCCTACCTGTTGGCTAATGGTATAGCAGTCATGTTCCTGTGATTTGAAACATAATTCAAATAATTAGTTCATGAATTTTATAATCTTATTCCTTCGCCAGTCTCATTCTTTATCCTAAACAGGTCAGAAGAAAATTGGTCGCTGGACTCAAAATCTTAATTCCGCTTTCTCTCCACAGATGCTACCAGACCTGCTGAATTTCTCCAGCAATTTCTATAATTTATCATCATTGAGAATCTCTTCTGTACCCTCTTGAGTGTGATCTCATCTTTCTGGCAATATAATGACTTGAATGACACACAGACTACTGGGTCTACCTAACATTTTGTGCAGTTCAGTATCACTTCCTTGTTCTGGTCTTCAACCAATAAAGGAAAATATTCCATGTATCTTCTTGATGACTTTCTTGAACTATCCCACTGTTTTTAGGGATACTGTAAACATAACTTCCAAGATTATTTTATTCCTCTACACTTTTCACAATCCCAATATTGATTGTATATTTCTATTGACTTGTTTGAAACCAACAAACCATATGTCTCATATTTCTCTGGATTAAATTTTATTTACCACTTTTCAACCCACCAACCCATTCGTGCCTTCCAGGTGCCCGCAATTTTGTTCCTCATTATCAATCACATCATCAATTTTTGTAGCATTTGCAAATTTCTTGCTTATATCCACCAGTTTTAAATATAAGTCATTGACATACACCGCAAAAACAATAAGAGACCCAGAAGTGAGCATTGCAGAACCTCACTGGAAAATAAGGAAAAGGAAAAGAGGGTATGGAAAGATGCTGGTGAGAAAAATCAAGGACAACAGAAAACTGTTTTATGAATGTATAAAGAGCAAAAGGATAATTCCTTTCAGTCATAGAAACACCCATCAATATAACCTTTAGCTTCCTTCCACTGAGCTAATTTTGGATCTGGCTTACCATCTTCTCCTAATAAATCCTACGTATCATTAACTTACTGCTTTGTCTGCCATTGGTCACAAAGTCCTGCTGAAATCTATGTATGTTGCATTAAACCTGCTAGCTTTATTGAATTTCCTCAAAAATTTAGTCTCATTAGTCAAACATGACCTTCCTTGAATAACTGAATGTTGACTATCCTGATTAGTTCATGCTTCTCTATTTTTAATTTTTCCAATAATATCCTCACAACTAAAAGTAGACTGAAAGACTTTGTCCTTCTCTCATTTAGATTGATGGTAAAATATTAGTAGTAACTTGGGAATTATTTGTTAACCAGAGAAGATTGGAAAAGATACTTAGAGATCATTCATTATTTATCCCCATGATTCCCATAGCAGCTTGGGACACATTTCATCTGAGACTGGTGACTTATGGTACTACATGCATTGATATTTCCCACTCCTTATATTTTTCCAATGCAGTCTTTCACATCCTTTCTTCTCAACAAAGAGTCCTCTCTTTTGGAAAATCAGATGCAAAGAATTCATTAAGAACCACGCTCAAATCATGCAACCCCATATGTTTCATTATTGGTCTTAAATTGGCCCCAATTTTTCCTTCCTGATCTTTTGTATATATGAAATTACTTTGGATTTCCCTTGATTTTATTTGACAATCTTTTCGTACCCCTCCACTTGATTTCCTAATTTCAATTTTAATTCAACTCCTGCATGTTTTACACCATTCTTCGCTCTGTGCAAGATTGAGGTCTTGACATTTGTGATAAGCTTTTTTTAAATTTTCCATCCTACTCCATCAGGACAATGAGGTTAAGTAGGGGCAGGGAGGGGAGGGCAGGGAGGGGAGGGAGGGGAGGGGAGGGAGGGGATGGAGGGGAGGGGAGGGAGGGGAGGGGAGGGAGGTTTGTGGTTCTTGAATTGCGATTCTCGACCTTTTTCCTTGTAGAACTTATTTGTTCCTAACTGTCCCTAGCTCCTGCTTAAATGCCTTTCACTCCGCTGAGACTTATTTAGTTTCAAGCAGCTGCGACCAGTCCACTTTTCCCAATCACATTTTAGCTTCATTTTTACATCTCCGATCTTCTGTATGCTGAAATTGTTGTGAGAAATGAGCCCTAGGTTCTGTTCCAACCTGCTGAGAAAGCTCCATAAAGCATAAATGCTAAATTTGCACAGAATATCATTGAAGCTCCTCTTTGCTACAAGTACCACATTACTTCGTATTTTGTTAATTAAAGAATTAGATTAAATGGAAACAGATTAAGAGTTGTGTATTGCACATTAATTGGTGTAAAAAAACATTATGGAAACAATCAAGCATTCCAAGTTTCACAAAATAAGATGAAGATTGTAAGTGAGGAATATTCTTGACACTTAAATGGTCCTGCATTGAATGCTTTAAGAAGTGATTTCAGCTCACAGTTCCAATTCTGTTGGGTATTGTGGTATTTCTCAAGGCAGTAAGCTAACATCACTCACCTGAAAAGCAGCTGGTCGTCACAGTAACGAAATCATATGAGGTTTATTCAAGTTCATTTGCTGTACAATTTTACTGGTGTGCTGAAGATTCTGTGGAGAGACTTTGGACAGCTAATTGTTTTTGAAACATTACTTTCTTATTCCCAGCATGACCTGTTCCAAAGAATGGTATAAGTTTTTCACAGCAGCATCCCTATTATTGTTACTAATTTCATGGAAGCATCTCCACTAGTACTGCACCCATATACTGTAAATGTGATCTAAAGGAGATGAACTAAAGTCAGATGGACAGGAAGAAAAGGCAAATTGCAAATGCTGGAAATAATGTTATTATGGATCAGACCAAACCCCTTCAAATATATCAAGGAAGTAGTCTAGACCCTAACTTTTGCCTTATTTAAAGGCAAGTGTACAGTGCTGTGTTCGAGATGTAAGTCAATTGGTTACACTACTCAGCTTTAAGCAAAACACACTTTATTTTTACCCTACAGTTAAATACAAACAAAAGATAGAGAAATTAGTCTAACATTAACTCCATTGGAAAACTTAACAACTGAACAGTAACTGTTCCAAAATTGTAACATCCCATAAACACACTCTTGGCAAAGGCAAATTCAATAGAATAGATCGTCTCACATGCAATGTTTCTCTAGTCGAGAGGGAAAGAACATGGGGGGGTTGGGGGTGGAGGGGGGTGGGGCCGCGGAGAGAGAGAGAGAGAGAGAGAACTGAAACATTTTGCTGCTGCAGGGTGAGATATATGGCAGTTTCAAAACCACAAAAACAGCCGAAAGCTAAAGTAAATCCCTGGCTCTGTGGGAACTTGACTCCATCCATTCGTGCTGATTTTATTATTCTAATTTTTTTTCTAAAAAGCCTCACAAATTGTTTACTTTATTAGTTTGGAGAAGACAGTTCATCACCTATGGCTCAAAACCTCCCTTCAAAAATAAAACCCAGGACAAATTATACTGCTTAGAGCCATAGTGTTGTCGCAATGTGTACGAGGTCCGTCAGCATCTGAAAAAGCTGTGTTAATGGGATAGATCACAAGCAGAAGCTCTCTACACCCCAACATAAATGTCAACTGTGAGCCCACCTCCGCTTGGCTGGCTCATCTGCTTTAATTTTTATTGTAACTGTATGAACACATGCAAGCTAAACAGATGGCTTTGTTATGACTTTTTGGTTGAGATCAATGAATGCTTTTGAAGAAGGATCTAGGCCCGAAACGTCAAGCTTTCCTGCTCCTATGATGCTGCTTGGCCTGCTGTGTTCATCCAGCCCCACACCTTGTTATCTCTTATCCTTGATCTCAACAAACCATGTTTAAATAGCTGTAGATTGAAGGGATGCATCTGTTTGATTGATACCTCTGTACTTGTAGTAACGTATTGATTTTGTACAGATTCTCTTTACTGCCTGTATGTTTATTTAAACATTGAGATTATAAGATGTGAAGTGGTGGAAGGTGTCTGAGGTTGATACCATGAATAATTGTGCTTGATTGACAGATTTATGAGAAGTTAAGAGAACCAATGTATTTTGATGGAAATGTTGGAATGTTATTTTGTTCAGTTGATGAATTGAGACTAGAATTCCTCTATGGTTCACAATCCTCTCCGGTGCAATGAACTAAAACTGCTTAAAGAAGGAACCCTACATAAGAAAAGTTATAGAGAAGGGCTGAAAAATTCATGCCCACAATGGAGCTGGCGAGGGTGGGAATGCTGCATTTAGGCTGGTTAGCCACATTCTTATCCCGCACTGGTGAAACAAAGAAGGATTCCAGAATTGGATTCAATGCATCATTTTAAACACTCCCTGAGTCTGACTTGTTGAAAATAGGGGCAAATGTTTTCCCTGGGATTTTTATAAATGGCGTCCTTTGGATTTTTTTTCAAAGCAAAATTGCTTTTCATCAGCATATGCACTTTCTAGACAGGCCTTGGTGAAAGGCTTGTGATATTACGCTTGTAAAAGCACTTTTACTTTGAGAAGTCAATTTTTTTTTAACTGTAAAAGTTTTTAAGCTTTTGCCCATGTTCCCAGGTTGGAGAGAGGAGGCATTCGTCTTTAAATGAACCCCTTCCAGCAGAAAGCATAAACAACTTTCAACTCACCTGCTCTTCCTCAGCGGTATCTCAGTCACTGCTAAACAAAGTCTCAATATTTTATGCATTGGTATACAAAGGTTGCATACAGTAAGAATTCTTGAGATAGATTTTTGTTGTAAAATTCATTGTTTCTATTACTAAAGCTTTCATCAATAGTGATAGATGTTCACGAATTGTCAGCCACTGGCTCTAAGTTTCTATGAACAACCACACAAGCTTTCATCCACAGAACCTAAGCATTCTTTCAGGTGTAGCGACAAGTTCCATGCATGCCAAACCTTCTTTGCAATCTGAACTGATTAGCAATCTGAAGGGACGGAGTGTGCAGGAGTTACTTCAACACCTGACTCTATAATTACATTTGTCAGCTCTGGTTCGGTTGGTAGAACATGGATCTTTGAGTCAGAAGACATGGTTTCATAGTTGACTCAAGAGACTTGATCGAGTAATGTAATCAGAAACCCTCAAACTGAAGAAATGTTTTGTTAGATTTGTTTTGATTTGATTTGATTTATTTATTGTCACATGTATTTTGCTACAGAATACAGTGAAAAGTGTTGTAGAGCCACTGTGGCGCCATCTTAAAACACAGAAAAATAATTCAAAACATAGATTATAAATCGATTGATTGATTGATTTATCGTCATTTGTACTGAAATACAGTGAAAAGCTTTGTTTGCATATGGTACAGGCAGATCACAGCAAGCAAGGGATGCACAGATCAAAAAGACTTAGAGGCATACAGGTTACATTATATGAGGCTAGAGTCCATTCAACAGTTTGATAATGGCCAGAAAGAAGCTGTTCCTGAACCTGCTTGTGTGTGTGTCCAGGCTTCTGTATCTACTGCCAGAAAAAAGGCAGTAAATTAAGAAATAAACAGAATTGTTCAACTTTACAGTCCTTCTTGTTAAGTGTTCCACCATAGGCCATGGGCTATGGGCCTGGTGGCCAGGCACAAATCCCCTTTGCTATGCTGCTGTTTCTAGAATGAAAGTCGACATTCTTCAGTGCCATCTCACTTCCACCAATGCCCTCACTACGATGAGTCCTGCTGGACCTCCTCAATGAAGATGCCACCAATGCTGCTGGGCACAGGTCCAGCCCAAAGTTCGCCATGAGCCTGCTTCAGGCCCACCTCACCTTGGGTCTTGTGCTGGGCCCAAACTTGCCTCGTGCAGCGGCCTCCATGAATCTGTGCTCAACTCAGCGTGTTAATGGAGGTGCTGTTTTTCAGATTGGATTCTAAACCTTTCTGCCATGCCAGTCAAGGTAAAGGATCCCACAGTACTATTTGAAGAAGAGAAGAGATGTTCTCTCCCAAATTTATCCCTCAACCCGCATTGTTACCACGTTACTGCTTGTGTTTCCTCACTGTATGCAGATTTGCTGTCAGTTGTTTCTCACAAAAGAGCCCACACTGAAAAAATATTTATTTGGCTATGAAGTATTTTGGGACATCCTGTGGATGTGAAGGCTGCTGTATTTGTTTTTTTAATTCTTTCTCTAGATGTGTGCACAGGTGGTCAGGCCAGCTTTTGTTCTCCATTCCCAAGTGCCTTTGAGAAAGTGGTGAGTGAACTGCCTGCTTGAGCCACTGCCATCTATTGGAGAATAGGGAAACCCACAATGCTGTTAGAAAGGGAATGCCAGGATTTTGATGCAGCAATAGTGAATGAATAGCAATATTGTTCCAAGTCAGGATGGTGTTTGGTTTGAAGGGGAACTTGCAAATGGTGACACTCTCATTTCCTTCCCTTGGTCTTTTAAGTAGTAGATGTCATGTGTTTGGAAGGTGCTGCCAAGGGAGCCATGGTGAGTTACTGCTCTGCAGTTTGGAAATGGTACACCTAAATTCAAGTTATATCTTTCTTTGACTCTCAGATGCACCTTGTTTTCAAATAAATTTAGGCTGTCCCCCTGTTCCATTGTTCTTGACTATTTCATGATGACCATGAACCCATTGTCAATTGTTGAAAAATCCATCTAGTTCACTAATGTCCTTTAGGGAAGGAAACTGCCTTCCTTACCTGGTCTGACCTATATGTGACTCCAGACCCACAGCAATGTGGTTGACTCTGAACTGTCCTCTGGGCAATTGGGGATGGGCATTAAATGCTGCCTGGTCAGCGATGCCCTCATTCTATGAATGAATAAAGAAAAAAGATGTGTTGGAGGTTCAAGGAAGTTTCTGAGAGAAATATGTTGTTTCCTATAATGCTCAGGCCCAATTCTCGGTGAGGTTTTTTATTCACTCATGGGTTGTGGGTGTCGCTTGCTGGACTAGCTTTTATTGCCCATCCTTAATTGCCCTTGAGAAGATGATAAGAAGCTGTTTTGTATCACCACTGCAGTCCATTGCATGTAGGTATACTCCATAATGCCATTAGGAAGGGAGTGTACCACAGACTTCAATTAAAAGCATGAGTGAAAATATCTGGCAGAAACTTATGAAGACTTTTAGTCTTGCATCAATACAGATGCAATTTTCAGATTACGAAAGTTCTCTTGACAAGGCATATGTGCCCCACATCTTTGACATTGCAAGCACTGCAGGCATTTGTGGAGTCTACAGCCCTGGCAACAGAAAATGGCTGAAGACTTGAGACACAATCAAAGGAAAAGTGAAGTCATTAAGAATGACAGTGTCCAGAGTGTATGAAGTGACAGCCGCTAATGGACTGAAATCTCGCGATATTTTTTCTTGCAACAGAGGAACTAAAAAGTATTTTTTTTAAATAAAAGTTCCAAGCTGTGATTATCTGTACTACTTGTTTGTCTTATTGAAACAAAACTATTATAGTAGAATTGAAAATTCTTCCATAGAGGATGGTGTTGAGTGCCGAGAATAATAGTGTGTGGCAGTCACTGAGATTCTGACTGGTCATGTCACTGAATCCACCCAGTCTGATGGTATGCTCCTGGCTGAATGCTTCTTTTGAAATCCCACAATTTAAAACGCGAAACACATTACAAGCTATGAAGAAGACATTGCAGTGGAACAAATTACTTCTGTGCGAGCAACTTGAAAACCTAAACTAAAATAATTGACAGACACAATTGTGACATTGCATATACACTGCACACTGAGTCCTTAAAAATGAGCTTGCTTAAAGGCAAGGTAGCCATACAACATTCTCCTCTTATCAAAAAGAAAGTTTAACTATTTAAATTAGCACATAAACTTACAAGTCTCTACAACATATAGATAATTTTTTGGTAAATCCAGATTTTTTAGAATTCGTGACGGTGAATATGCCTGAAAGTGTCACTAATTGCCACAGTCAAAACAGATATTGTCTGTCATTCCAATTTATTTTGTCATGTTTCCCTTTCATGGACTGCATTTTTTTTCTGGAATTTATTTATTTTGAGCATCCTGAACTAGGATTTATTTCAGATTAACCACTGACTGATCTCATTCGTCAAGTTATTTCGAGTGATTGAAATCTTTTTGGTATTTGCTGTCTTGTTCCTAAAGAGCTCAGCTTATTTTGCATCTTCTGGTTTTAGTTGGCTTTGTATATTTGTTTTCTTCATAATCTGCTTTAATAGCTGACAGACTTTTCAACCTTATTTTTCCTTTTTGTTTTCTCGCTAAGACCTCCGAAAGTGAACTCTTCCTGACTTGAAGCAGAATCTCGTCTCTGCAGGTTCTGATCCACCTTCCTCTAATGCTGCGAATCAAAGAGAAACTGCTACCATTGCTGTCATGACTAGGAGAATGTGAAGTGCCCAAGGGCTTTCAGAAGAACCTTTGCAACATCCAACATATACTCGGTGCTCCAATCCTCCAACAACTATTTCTCCCACTAACATACAACCAAAAGTAGATCATGAAAAGCAACTGACCTGCAAGTTCCAAGTCATACCTTTAGGTTGCCCTGTAGGGTTTCTGGGGATACATGCATTTTCAGCAAATTCCCTCATGCTCCTGAAAATACATTCAACTATAGACTGTCATTAGAATTCCAGTTAATGTTATTCCTGGGCAACTCAGATACGAGATTTAAACCTACTTGATGAATCAGATTTTGTTTTCTATTCATTTTAATGACGTGGCCACTCGTTGGAACAGAAGTGATGTTGTAGGTTTTGTTTTAACAATGAAACAAATATTTAATGTCAAAAGAAGTGCCTGGTTCAGTGCTGTGTATTTTCTCTTAATTAGAAAGAGGAAAAAAAAGAATTAACCAAATGATGCATTTATAATGCAAATTCAAAGAGTTGTAAACAAGGTCAAAATTTATTATCATTATTCCCAAAACACTCCTTTAAAATAGAACAAAATCCCTTGTACAGTTCCCAACAGCTCCCATTGTACAGCACTTCCATCAGAGTCCCTTTCTCCAACACCTTGATGGTTTGATGTAACTGTAACCTTAACTCCGAGGCTGGAATCTCTGATAGCTTATTTCTGGAGTTATAACACAACTGAGTTTAAATAAACTCAGCTTCAAGTTCTGTTCAGGGTTTTATCCCAATGCTACCAGTCTAGGAGTATCATTAACTCCTTACTATACGGTGACTTAGTTTGCTACATTCTCCTCTTCTCAGAAGCATTGACATGTACATGGATCTCTATGCAAGATCTTCACAGAAATGCCTGAAACAAAGTAAAGCTGAAACATGAATTTCTCTCCTCATTATAGGTGTTTCCCTTAAACTTAAAAAAGTCTTCCTGAGTCAAGAGGTTATTAACAGACCATAAAATACAATGGTTTACCCATTAAAATTTAAAGTAAACACAAACCCATTAGGCTGCCAAAGTAACATCAACTTTACATCATGTAGAGCTGGATGAACACAGCAGGCCAAGCAGCATCACAGGAGCAGGAAGGCTGACGTTTCGGGCCTAGACTCTTCTTCAGAGATGGCCCGTCTAGGCCCGAAACATCAGCCTTCCTGCTCCTCTGATGCTGCTCAGCCTGCTGTTTTCATCCAGCTCTACACCTTGTTATCTCAGATTCTCCAGCATCTGCAGTTCCTGACAACTCTCTCAACTTTACATCAGTTGTATTTAAACTACTGGCACTATGCAGCTGAGTTTGAAACTGGGCACTTTAATAAGTTCTTTATTTTTTGAAGTAGTTTTCCTCACCCCTTAAATGTTTGTGCGCTTCATTGAAATTCCATGTTCTAAAATCTATAATATTATTGCAAAGTTGAGTAGACCTCTTATGCATTAGGAGGCAGGAAGTTAGAATGTGGTGTTTGTAAAATGCTAAGGGGGAAAGCAGTGTGTGGTCCCTTTAAAAGATGATGTGCTTTTCCTAGGCTTTAGAGATTCAAAAACGATGTGTGTGGGCAGCAGCTTGTGATTTTGCAGGTAAGCAGAGCTCCTGAAAAGAAACATTTGTATCAAAAGGCTATACAGTCAGCAGGCCAAGCAACAGTTTTGTCTTGTTATCAAGACAACGAGTTTGATTTTAGCCAATTAATTTGAACCAGGCACCTAGATACCACAAAAATCAATTAAATTTAAATCTGATGACTTTGACAACATACGGCCAACCCTCTTGTAAGGAATATTGATATATCATCAAGGCAAAGACAGAAGGTGAACTGCCATCTGCAAGAGTTAATAACTCTCAGCTCTCAAGAAAGAATTATTAGCTCTCACAGTCTACTGTAAGTTTGAGAGAAAGCACCAGCTAAATCAAAGATACCTATGGCACAACTAGTTAATATTCCTGACAGAAGAATTTGACAGAGGAGGTGTTCCTTACAGAACGTTTGACAGAGAAGGCACAGAACAGCGCAGAAGGAGTTTATTCAGCTTGTTCACAATTTAGTTAACCTGTTCACTGTTAGGTTTAGATAAATAAATTGTTACTTGTTGATCCTAAAGTGAGTATCAGGGGTTTATTTTAATTAACCACTAGAAGTTGCTGAGAAAAATGGGTTACACCCCTTCTCACATTGTTTTTAACAGATTATAGGGTGAAACACTCCTCTCTGGGTGTTTTGGGTATAATTTATCAGAGGGTGGGGGTCAACCTCTGCTTTATAACAATATGAATGTGGTAAATACCAGAGAATTGTAATTAGGAGATATATCATTTAAATTGATCACTACTTGGCAGCAAAATCTAGCAGTCCTATAATTTCCCTTCCCTTTATTACTTTTAGATTTGCTCTGGACAGCAGCCATCATGTAACCTGATTTCAATTAATTAAGTACTAAGCCTGAAAAGCAATTTAGCATATTGTCACATCCCTGCAAGATATCTTTGCTCTTCTAATTCTATTCGTTTTTCAAATGTTCCTATTTATTATTGTTTCATCATTGATATCCGTGCCTTAAATTGCTTCGGATCCAAAATCTGGAATTCGTTCCCGACCCCTCGCCACCTTGCTTTCCTTCCTTGAGCTACTCCTTAAAAACAGGTCAGCTAAACTAACGTCTCCTTATGTGGCTTGTTGTCAGATTTTGTTTTCTGATGTTCCTGTGAAGTGTCGCAGCATGTATCATTATGTTGAATGCACTGAATAAACATAAGGTGCATTTATTCTAGTTATTCTTTTTGTTGTTGTTGCTGAGCTAAATTTCCATGTACACTTTATTCTGGTAATACTTTAAACCACAAAGTAGACATGATTCTCTGACCTACTTACACATGTTTGAAGTCACACAACGTCAGGTTATAGTCCGAAAGGTTTATTTGGATTCACAAGCTTTCGGAGAGCTTCCCCTTCATCAGGACTTCACCTGACGAAGCAGCAGCGCTCCAAAAGCTTGTGTTTTCAAATTAACCAGTTGGATATAATCTGGTGTAGTGTGATGTCTGACTTTGTCCACCCCAGTCTAACACTGCACCTCCACATCATGCCTACTTACACACAAAGCAAGTAAAGCATTGCAGATTTATACATTTGGAGTCAGAACAGCAGACCAAAAAGTCAGAAGGGTTCGACAATTTATAATAAATTGGTCAATTACTAAGGCAAGATATACACTGCTTCAAAATAATTCAAGACATTAGAATGACAGGTATAAATGATCATATATTTAAAACTGATTTTAGAAAAAAAGATTTTTTTTCTGAAACTGTGATGATTGTTTGAGATAAGCTGCCATATAATAATGTAGAGATAAGAGCATGGCAGGGCAGAAGTAACTGGGAAAATTAGAGGACTAAGTTTTGATGGAAGAAGTATCCATTTCTCATTCTTGACTGTCCTTCTGTTTTTATTTTATGTCATACACTATTAACTTGTTAATTAGAATTTGCATCTGTTTCTTACCATCTTGAACAGAATTGCAGATTCTTTGAGCCATGTGTAGTGACATTGATGTGAAAATACAACTCTCCTCTGTCAAATTGAGAATGGTTCATTAACAACCAACAGGGTACTGTGAATAATAAGGAAGACATTTGTGTATATCATTAGCAGAGAATAAGAGTATGTTACAAGAGTTGTATGCTAGTCATTTCAACCCAACAGCAGCAAAGCTTAATTAGTTTCTGAGTGTCATCCAAACACTGAGTACAATAAGGCATTAAATGCATCAGAGCTATCTTTACTTAGTGCAGTACTGTAACATATAAAGTGTTACAAGGGTTCAGACTTTAATAGAATAAATAATGACATTGGGAAATTTACAGGATTTTAACATTTGTCAAATTAATATATTGAACAATTGGAAAGATTGAATGACATAATGGCTGCTGATGAATGGTGAATAACATTATGCAGGACTTATCAATGAACAACCAACTTGCAAACTGATTTGTTTCAATTCAGTTCAGTTCTTATTTTGTAAATATATACATGTATATCGGCTCACAACCTGTGCTGATCTGAGATCAATAATTCCCTGGACGACAAACTCTGTAAGTGGCTAAAGTTAATGAGTTGCTGCAAAGTTTCCTTTGTCACTACTGAAAGATCCCCAGACATTTCCTTCAACTGTGCCTGGGCCTCAACAGTCACCCTATGAAATATGAAAAAGTTTCAAACTTCCCTGGGCTGACTTTTGCTTTTTCTGGCTAAGTCTAAGTTGTGTCGAGCTGTTTGGAGGAATTTCTGTCACACAGTCCCATATGTTTTCTCATCCTATCTTACCAAACCCATCTTATTAATGACTTATCGTGCCCTTATCTTCTGATTCCAGTCCCATCTTTCCATGCGCCATTCCCAGTACATCTCGCCACTCAAGTGGATGTGCACTGAAAGACCAAAGCCTCACACTCACGTGTGACAATGCTGTCACTTTAAAAAGGTTATTTTGTCCTGGGTTTTTTTTGAAGGGAGGTTGTAAAGGCAGAGGTGTAGAAGAGTCTAGAGAGCAACAGTTTAACAATGGTAGGGGAGTGGCCAGTTCTCCCAGTTCAGGTTTTTCCCTAGTTTATTTTAGCCGTAGCAGTCACAAGATGTTTTGAGTACCAGAAGTGTTGCAAGCTTCAGTAAAGGATTCCTCTGACTTTCTCTGAAATCTCTCTCTCTCGATGTTATTCCCTCCTGCTTGTAAGAATCTGTGTTTGAATTTACCTTTTTGTCAAGGTGTGTGTTTGTGAGATGTTACGATATTAGGACAGTTAATTAGTTAAGTTGCTGTATTGAGTGAGTTTGGTTTTCCAATATTTAAGTTAATCTAAATTCTGCTTTTTTTTTGTTTGTGTTTCAACTGTAGTCTTTGAATAAATTTTGTTTTGCTTAAAGTCAAGTGGTTTGACCAGTTGCACAACACCTACAACATCCATTTCACATCTGCATTAAAAATAAGAAAAAGTTAGGGTCTAGGCTACCTTCATAAAAAACAATTCAGGGGTTCTGGCCTGGTCCATAACACATGCCATCTTTAAAAGGCTGATGTGCACCTGGATGTAGACTGGCATTCCGAAGCTGCCCAACTCAGTCAAGGATGGAACGTGAACATGTGACAGAAGAGGAATATAGAGCTGTAATTCTCTGACAGGGACCTGGATGTCCTGGTTGAGGGGATGGTGCAGAGGAAAGCTGTCCTCTTCATAAAGACTGGTGCATGAGACCATGCCACTAGCCTGATAGAGGTCAGTTGTCGTCCAGTGGAGTGGTCGGCAGTGTCATAAGAACTTCTCTGTTCTGACAGGGTAAGTGCCACACTCTTCTCTCTGCAATCTCACAGTCACTCTATTCCTTTTATTACACCTACCTTCCATCAAGGATCATACTCCACCACGGTCAATATTGCTTGTAATATCTTCTCTCTCCCTCTCTCTCTCTCTCTCTCTTTCTTTCTCTCAACCTGCACAATCTCACTCACCACTAAACTTGCATGTCCTCTGTATTGCCATCTTACTTCTTTGGAACACGACACCACCTTATACCCTACAATAGTAATGTGATCCATGTTCATCTCACTTAACCCCCTGCAGGAGAAGATAGTACATAATTTGGTAGAGAAAGCTATATGGGTGGAGTGCCAGACATTAGCCTCCTTATCCCATTTGGGAAGAAAACCATGGCATCATGCGAGAGGATCAGGACCACTCCTGTGTAGATTCATGTTCCATCAACTGAGTAAGCACCACTCCTCATTCTATTGCAACTCTCACATTAACCACATTGTCAGTGCCAATGTTTACACATCACTTTCTAACAATGGCTCCTCTCTCTAGTGTCTTGTAGGCACCACCAACATAGAATCCCTACAGTGTGGAAACTAGCCCTTCGACCCAGAAAATCCACACCAACCCTTCGAGCATCCCACCCAGACCCATTCCCCAAACCCACCTAATCTACACATCCCTGAACACTGTGGGCAATTTAGCATGGCCTATTCACCTAGCCTGTACATCTTTGGACTGTGGGAGGAAACCGGATCACCTGGAGAAAACCCACGCAGACACAGGGAAAATGTGCAAATTCCACACAGACAGTCGAACCCAGGTCCCTAGCGCTGTGAGGCAGCAGTGCTAACCACTGAGCCACCATGCCACCCACATCTCCACAACCTCTGCAGTGAAATGGCTGAATCACCCAGAAGCCACTTCCTTGACCTCTGAGGAGGAGGGTACCGAGAAAGCACCAGCAAGACTGCCTCCTACACCCAACACCTCCTCACAAACTGACATCTTGGTGGGGAAGTGAGGTTTAGAGAGTGTGGGAGCTCAATCTGGTGACCGCTTCACTGCGACAGCTCTATCGCTGGACGAGGAAGGAATGTCTGAGGTCACTGGCACTTGGGCTGGGGGTTGGTGGGTTGGGGGGGCGGGGGAGATGGTGGCGGGTGTGGTAGTGGGGTGGTTTGCTGCCAGACACTAGGTACTTGCACAGCTCAGGGCAGGAGAGGAGCTTGTGTTATAAGCAGTCAGGGACTTTGTCTATGTACACATAGAGGAACATAAGCAGCTGACAGGAATGTGGGACACAATGACCCTCATTGCCTAGAAGCTGTAAAAGTGCAGCGAGTCATTTGACATCAATGTGGGCATCCATGTGGGCACTAAGTGACAGAACGCTAAGAAAGTAAGTGACCAGTGCTGAATTAGAGCCTGGTCCAGTCCGTAAGCTGGGTGCTTGTCTCTACGTGCAGTGTCCTTAGAGTATCTTCTGATACAGATGCTAGTGGACCTTTCAATGCAGAGGTGTGCTTCCAGAGTGCTGTGCCAGTGTATTGGAGGGGTACTAATGGTGTTGTGTCAGTAAACTGAACACACACACAGTTTCAAAGACTCCTACTGGACATGAAACATTGACTCTGGTTCTCTCTCCAGGGATACTCCCAAATATGTTCAGGTTTTTTCCAACACACACACACACACACACACACAGGCACACGCACAGACGATTGGACTATGATTTAGTTATGAAATACATGTCTCAATTTATATCATTCTGAGGCAACTTGTACCCAAATTTTGGCAAAGCATTCCTCATACCTTTTAGAGTCACCTTTATGTGAATACATATGGGCAGGATGAGTGGGAAAAGCTTAGACAGGCCTGTTCATGCAGTGGTCACATGTTGAATTTACGTGAAAGTCTTTTATATGAACACTTCAAGAATTTTAGTGACAGACAGCAAAAATTTCCCATGCCACGTCACTCATTCTCCTCTGACTGATTTAGTTAGTTTATCCTCTAGGGACTTCATGTTATGGCTCCAGGGACGGTCCAGATACAATGGGGTACACCATGGTTTAAATATCATGATTCCTTGTGATACCTCTTTGTCAATGAAAGTTGGTCTTCATGGAAAGGTTATCACAATCTCTCAAATTTAAACATTTTAAACCAAGCATCTGAAGCATTTTCGTTTCTTAGCAACAGGGTGCTAAGTGGTTACTGTGTTTGATGCAGGTACTGCATTATACTGCTCTTCAGATCATATCCTGAATGCTCTCACAGTGGCATATAGCATGGCTGCAGAGGATAGCCTTAATTGCTTAGGAACTATCGAGAGACCTAATTTTCTGAATCTTAATAGTGATGTGAGAATGAAGTTTCCGAAAAGGAAGTTATTATGACAACTAGCTAAAAGGTGGACAATGACTTGCATAATGTGATGCTGGAGGTTGAAAGCAGGCTGAACGTTCATCAAGTGAAGTATTTTCCCATTCATGCAGTTAGTGAGAGAGCATGTAATGTCATATGGATGAAGTCCATAATTCCCTGGACCTTTAAAAGCCAGTCAATCTTGAAGACTGCTTTGCTCTTTCAAGCTGTTATCACTTGTCCATGAGGAAGGATATAGATTATGTGACTTGAATAGAAACATGCACTTGGGATTTGTTTCCCAGACCTAGCTTATAGTCAAGATGTCCTCAGTGGCAGCTCACAGCTACCCTGAAGCATGACAGCTTGGTGAGGTTGTGGCTTTTAACACTGCTGGTAATACCTACTTTGTGGTATGTTATAGAATTCTGTCATGGCTTCAATAGTAAATCAAACCCTTCGTGCATATGTTCCTCAGGTTAATAGATGTTTGTTTGCCTTGAGCCTGCTTATCTAAAGGAGACGGTCCTGTGAGCAAGTGCATGGAATTTGAAGCTGCCAACTGTCATGCATTATTCAGGGTAAATTCAGGATAAATGTCTTAAACAATTCTGTCAGTAATTTGACATGAGAAAAATCCCTATGGATATCAACACTTCCCAATCTCTTACCATTTAAGAAGTATTCTGCACCTTCATTTCTCGTACTAAAGTGAATAACCTCACACTTCATCATATTGTATTCCATCTGTCATGCTCTCTCCCAGTCACTCAGCCTGTCTAAATCCCCTTGAAGCCTCTTGGCAGCCTCTTCTCAATTTATATTCCAACTGAGTAAAAGTTCTGAGGAAATGTCACCGGACCCAGAACATTAACTCTGTTTTTCCCTTCACAGATGCTGCCAGGCCTGCTAAACTTTACCAGCAACTTTGTTTTTGTTTATATTCCAACTAAGTGTTGTATCATCTGTAAACTTGGAAATATTACAGTTGGACCTCCCACATCCAAATAATTAATACAGGTTGTAAACAGCTGAAGATCAAGCACTGATTCTTGTGATACCCCTGATAACAGGTTGTCAAGGAATGACTCATTCATTCTTGCTCTTTGCTTTCTGCCTGTTAATAGATCCTCAATCCATGTTAGTGCATTGCCTTCAATCCTATGTGCTTTATTTTGTGTACTAACCTTGCGTCTGAGACTCCTGACAATCCAAATACACCACACCCATTGGTCAACTCTGAATAATATTGTCAAAAAATTCTAATAGGTTTATCAAACATAATTTCCACTTCATACAATAATGTTTACTCTGTCCAAATTGATAATCCTTTTTGAAATATCCATCAGTATGGTTCATAATAGCCTCCAGTATTTTTCTACCACTGATGTCAAACTAACAGGTCTGTTCCCACCCATTCCCCTCTTCCCCTTCCAGCCCCACCTCCTCCCTTCCATTCCACCTTCTGACCCTTCCTTCCAGCCACCAACCGGATTCGTCCCTCCCATTGACCAATCAGGTTGAAGCAACCACCAGTGTCCACCTATCACCACCATTCCACTTCCACCTCTCCCTCCCCTTTATCTGCAGCTCCCCCTGCCCCTACATCCAGGTGCTGCCTGGCCTGCTGTTTTCTTCCCGCCTCCTGTTTATCTAACAGGTCTGTTTTCTCTTTTGCTCCTTGCTTAAATAGTTGCGTTACACTTCAGATGTAATACAATTTCAAAAGATTACCATTCATGCACCCACTGTCTCTGTAGCCATCTCTTTCAATACTGTACAGTGAAGGTCAATGGGTCCAAGAGATTTGTTAACTTTCAGTCTCATTCATTTCTCCAATACTACCATTTTACCAATACTAATTTCTTTCAGTTACACACTCTCACCAGATACTTGGATCTTAAATATGTCAGGGACGTGTCTTGTGTCTTTCTCTGTGATGATAGACACAAAGTACAGACCCTTCAGCCCAACTGATCCGTGCCGACCAGACATCTCAATCTGACCTAGTCCCATTTGCCACCATTTGGACCATATCTTTCTAAACACTTCCTATTTATATACCCATCCAAATACTTTCTAAATGTTGTAATTGTACCAATCTCCAGCACTTCCTCTGGCAGCTTATTTTATACACACACCATCCTCTGCATGAAAAAATTACCCCTCATGTCCTTTTAAAATCTTTCTCCTCTCATCTTAAACCAACATCCTCCAGTTTTGGACTCCCCCACCTTTGGAAAAAGACCTTGGTTATACACTTTGTCCATGCCCCTCTTGATTTTTTAACCACTCCATAAGGTGATGCATCAGCCTCCGACCCTCCAGGGAAAAAAAGCCCCAGCCTATTCAGCCTCACCCTATAGCTCCAACCTTCCAATCCCAGTAACGTCCTCTTAAATCTTTTCTGCATATTACCATTAAATGTACTAATCCTGCTGTGGTTTGCCTTACCAAAATGCAACACCTCGCATTTATCTATCTGCCACTCCTCAGCCCATTGGCCCATTTGATCAAAATCCCGTTGTACTCTGAAATAATCTACTTTGCTGTCCACCAAACCACCACAAGTCCCAAATGGCAGATTGGTATAAAAACTAAAATCACATGGGATTCAGGTTGGGCTGGCTAGATGAATACAAAACTGATGTGGTCATAGAAGACAGAGGGTAGCGGTGGAAGGGTATTTTTCAGAATGGAGACAGGTAACTATTGGTGTTCCACAGAGATCAGTTTTAGGTCCTCTGTTATTTGTAGTATGTACAAATGATGTGGGGGAAAATGTGGGTGGTCTGATTAGCAATTTTGCAGATGACACAAAGATTGGTGGAGTTGCTGATAGTGCCAAAGTTTGTGAAAGGATACAACAGGATATAGATAGATTGGTGACTTGGGCACAGAAATGGCAGATGGAGTTTAATCCAGACAAATGCAAGGTGATGCATTTTGGAGAATCAAATTTAGGTGTGAATTATACTGTAAATGGCAGAACATTAACATTCAGACAGATCTGGGCACGCAGGTCCACATTTCCCTAAAAGTGCAACACAGGAGGTCAAAGTGATTAAGAAGGCATATGGCATACTTGTCTTCATTGGCCGGGGCATGGAGTACAAGAGTTAGCAAACTATGTTGCAGTTATATGAAATCCTTGTTTGGCCACATTTGGAGTATTGTGCACAGTTTTGGTCACCACACCACCAGAAGGATGTGGAAGCTTTGGAAAGAATACATGGAAGCTTCACCAGGATGTTGCCTGATCTCGAGGGCATTAGCTATGAAGAAAGGTTGAAAAGACTGGGATTGTTTCCATTGGAAAGACGGCAGCTTGATTAAGCACTACAAAATTATGAGAGGCATAGATAGGGTGGAAGGTCAGAGGCTTTTTCCCAGGGCTGAATTTTCAATTACAAGGGGGTACAGGTTCAAGTTGAGAGGGTGAAAGTTTAAGGCAGATGTGTGAGGAAAGTTTTTCTCACAGAGTGGTAGGAGCCTGGAACACACTGCCAGAAGATATGGTGGAAGCAGGCATGTTGGCAACATTTAAGAGGCACGTGGACGGTTACATGAATAGGGAGGGAGTAAAGGGAAATGGATTGAATAAGGGCAGAAGGTTTGTTTTTTAGTTTAATCAGGGCATGATGATTAACACAGGCTTGAAGGGCCAAAGGGTTTGTTCCTGTGATGTACTCCTCTTTTATTCATTTGCTCTTTTGTTCTTTTGTTCCTCCTTTGATCTAATATTATTTTTAACTTCCCTTGTCAGCTGTCACCTTCTCATGTTTTCTGAAGATAAAAGAACGTAATGAATTTATCTGAAACTTCCTCCTAAAGCTTCATAAATGCCTTTCTTTAGAGTTAAGACCCTTGCTTCAGGCTGAACTATATATTTTTCAAACTTCTATCATACTATTGTCACTATTCCTTTAAATTATTTTTCAACTAGACTGTGAATCAGTCTTTTTTCTTATTTTATAATACTGAATCTAAAATGGCCTATCCCTTGTTGGTTCCTCAACAAGTTGCTCCAGAAAATTACGTTAGACACTTTCTAAGAATTCTTCCTTCACAGCAATGGTAATCATTAGCTTTATTCAGCCTAATCACAAATTTAATTCCACCATTTTACACAATTCTCTGATTTGACCATGATTGGTTTTAGAACTTGTTTCTGTTACTTTTCAGAGATAAAAGGTACTGCAGATGCTGGAGAATCCGAGATAATAAGGTGTGGCATCTAGGCCCGAAACGTCAGCCTTCCTGCTCCTATGATGCTGCTTGGCCTGTTGTGTTCATCCAGCCCCACACCTTGTTATCTCTGTTACTTTTCACTTCTGTTTACACCTTTCCTACTTCCCACAACTGACATCATTTTTATCCTCTCTGAAATCCCCTCAGCTTCCCAATCCCCTAGCAAGCCAACTTAAACCATCCCTAAATGTTAGCAAATCTCTGATAAAGATATTAATCCCAGTCCTGCTAAAGTGGCCTTATGTAGGCTCCACCTGCCACAGAACTGGTTCCAAAGTTCCAGACATCAAAAGCCCCATCACTGTTATTCCGGACACTTTTTCATTTCCTTAACCCTTTTATTTCAATACTCAGGGGCACATGGTACTGGAAGCCATCCTGAGTTCATGGATTAGAGATGCTACATTTGTCTTTATTTAGCTCTATAAGTTCTACTTTCAGGACTTCATTCCTCTTTTTGTCCATACCACTGGAGACAATGTGAACTGTGATCGCTGGCTTTTCATACTCCTCCAGGAAGAATGTCCTGCAGGCAGATAGTCAGAGAGATAACTTGCTTGGAAAAACAGCCTTTCTCCATTCTATAACATACCTTCTTATTAAACTTTGAATTGTAAGCCCATTAGAAAACCTCATCACCCCGAGTGGATTGTCCCTAAATGAAAATTTGAAAGTGATCATCATTGTCTCTAGACAACGAGATTCTGTTAGCCACAACTGCTTACAGGAAGACACCCCAATGCTAACAACTTATGTGCAAAGTAACTTCAGCTACAGAGCAAAATTTTTACATTCTGTGAATGATTCTTCCTTTATCAGAGGTTTACTGTTACTTGGCTACTTTTAAAATAATACTCTGCAATGTTTTACAGAATTCTTTCAAGACTTGAAGCTGTAATGTGTCTGTTATTTTTCAAGGAGGGTACATAGAACATAGAACATTACAGCGCAGTACAGGCCCTTTGGCTCTCCATGTTGCGCTGACCTGTGAAACCAATCTGAAGCCCATCTAACCTACACTATTCCATTCTCATCCTAGCTATTTATATCAGCACAGTTCATATGTTTTCTTAATAACCTTTACATCTTTGTTTGACTATTTTAATAGGCATTGAAATATTTCTTTAGTTGTTATTTAAGGAACCTGTCTGATTTTTTTTCTGATTGGAGTCTTATACTGTCTGATATACATAATTAGCAACATTATATCACCTCCAAGTTCCCTTCAAGGCACTCACCATCCTGACTTGGAAATATATCACTGTTTCTTCACTGTTGTTGGGTCAAAGTGTTGGAATTTCCTCCTTAACAACCTTGTGGCACTGCAACGGTTCAAGAAAGCAGCTCACCAATGCCTTCTTAAGGGCAACTAGGGACTCGGAAAGATGATGGTCTAGTGGTGTTATCGCTGGGCTGTTAATCCAGAGACCAGACAACATTCTGGGGGCTGTGGTTCAAATCCCATCAAGGCAAGTGGTGGAATTTGAATTCAATAAATATCTGGAATTAGGCACCTAATAATGACTGTGAATTCATGTTGATTGTTGGGGGAAGAAAACATCTGTTTCACTAATGTCCTTTAGGGAACGAAACTAACATCCTTACCTGGTCTGGCCTACATGTGGCTCCAGACGCATAGCATTGTGGTTGACACTTAACTGCCCTCTGGGCATTTAGGGATGGGCAATAAACACTGCCTGACCAGTGATACCCTCATCCTGTGAATGAATATTGGGGGGGAAAAAAGGTGATAAATGCTGACCCAGTCAACCATGCCCACATCCCATGAGTGAATAAAAATGAATCTAGTTTTTATTGAGACCTGAGGAGAAGTGGGCTAAGAAAAGGAATCAGTTTACCCTCTACCTTAGTTGTGACAGTTCCAATTTTATATGTATTGTCTGGCATCAAATGTGGAGGGTTTGTTTCGAAGTGTTAGTTCAGAATGTTTCTCAAATAGCTGTCATTTTCTTTTTGACTAATGAGATTATGTTTGGTTCAGCAAACAGCCAACTGATTAATTCCAGAGATGTTGTTGAAGGTATGAAAGTAGGATTGGAACATACAAGTGACAAAGCAGTTAAGATTGTAATTAGAACAAAACTATTCCATTAACCAGGGGTATCCAGAAGTAATAACATGGTGGTAATATTACTGAACAAGCAATCCCGAGCCCCAGACCAAAGCTTTGGGGTCTGGGTTCAAATCCTGCCAGGGCACATGGTGAAATTTGGATGGTCTTAAAAAGTGTTTGGAACAAATGGTGAACCTGTCAATTGTTGTAAAAACCTGTTGATTCATGCATATCCTTTAGGAAAGGAAATCTGATGCCCTTACCAATTCTGGCCTACGGGGGTGTCCAGATGCATTGTGATGTGATTGACTCTTAATTGAAAGACCACATGATCCAGGAGCAGAATTAAGCCATTCAGCCCATTGAGTCACCTCTGCCACTCGATCATGGCTGCTATGTTTCTTAATCCCATTCTCTTGGCTTCTCCCTGCAACTCTTGATTCCCTTACTAATCAAGATTTTATCGCTGTCTTAAATGCACTCAATGACATGGCCCCCACAGCCATCTGTGGCAATGAGTTCCACAGATTCACCACCCTCTGGCTGAAGAAATTCCTCCCCATCTCAGTCCTAAAGGGCCTTCTCTTCATTCTGAGTCTGTGGCCATATGTCTCAGTCTGTCCTTCTCTACCTCCATTCTATGAAGGCCTCTCAGTATTCCCAAGATGATGGGCGATCTTGAGTTCACTGCCTTCCAAATAAGTAGATAGGACAATGCCAGTAGGTACCCAGCTGGAGGAATGACACGTACAGACTATCCAGGAGTCTCATCTCAAGAATCCTTAGAGGGAGTTGAGACTTCCATCTTCACCCTGCCCATCCCCCTCAGCTCTGTGAATGCTTAGGCTGAAGAAGGTGGTCAATGCCTTTGGGGTCCTCTGCATACAAATGTCCTCAAGACCACCTGATCAGAACAACGTGGCCAACAGGCTGCTTCTACCTCAGCTATGGATCCTGGAACTGCACTGAGACATAGTGGGAGGGAAGAAAAAAATAGACCTTCAGAGGGTATACAGGTAGCATGGGTGATATCTCATTGTAAATATGTTTCCATGTTTGAAATTCACTAAATATCCTTAGACAGCACCTTTCAAAACCACAACCACTTCCACCTAGAAGGACAAGGACACAGCTTTGAACCACAGTAGCATCCACAGCATTTAAGTAATAAGTGCTATGGAGACAAATTTTTACAGGAGTAGCTTTTACCATTATGCATTATTGCCACTTTTTAGTTGTCTATGTTCTAATTATGCTCTTGATAACTTGACATCAATACATTGTCATTTTACCATTCTTAAGATTATACTTTATTCTGGGCTGCACAGCTAACGTATTTGTCTGTGTGAGAGAGGGTACAGAGATATCATCGACCTTGTATAACCCTCTTGGAGCACCTCTAATTTTAACCTAATATATGCAATAAGTGCACATGAAAATATTCCCCTTTATAAAAATGGAAAGTGGTGGAGAATATTAGCGTTTCTGGCAGTATCTATGGAGAGGAAAACACAGAAGTCGCCTGAGTTGTTGCGATTGGCTCCTTTGGCATGCCTGTGCATTCACAAGCTATCGAATATTGTGATTCAACACTGGCCCTTACACAGATTCATGTGCTGGCCGTCTGAGCAGTCACCACCCATGTATCCCTCGTCTAACATGGGCATGATATATTTGCATCATGTTTTATGACATTAAAATGTGTTTTCCCTTGAAAATGACTCACTGCGACATACCAACTTTGTCTCTATATGGCCAAAATGAACTGCTCATCTTAGGCACTTCTTTAGTCCTGTGAGTCTATCCCTAGAAAATGATCTTTAACAACTTGTGTAATTACTCATTTTTGACACACTGGCTCTGGTCACATTTTAAAAGATCAAGTTAAAGATCATGTCTTTAACTTCACAATAAGGTGTAGAATAAAAGTAATGCCTTTTGTGCAGGTTAGGTGGTCTGCCCCAGTGGCTGAAGTAATCATCCTGATACGTGGCTTAGATCTTACTTCCAAATCATATCTTTTCACCTGGACCAGTAGCTGTTGCAGATATGGCAGTGCACATGTTGACAGTTAGGGACCTATCATTTCTTTTGGCTTATGATCTGTTTCAATATGGATTTTCCTGTACAATGCTGAATACCTCAGTGTTACGTTCCCTATTTGAATTGCTGGCTGATGCAAATGGTAGAGTCTTCAAATAAATTAATGCTTTTATTTTGTCTTGGAAAAGACACACACTTAATCTTTTTGGTGATGCATCCACTTGAAGAATCTCGACTTTCCTGGGATGGTGGTATTGCAGTGTGCAGGATTTTGATGTGTGCTGATACAATCTAAAACTTGTTGGTAGTCATCTTGCTACATATTGTGGATGCCCTTCTTGAGACATTCTCCCAGCCAAGATTCCTTGTCCACAAAGTTTGAAATACATGCTGAAAGGAATTTGAAAAATCTGGGGCAACATCAGAGATTGTCTTTATTCTGTGTCTGCATTTGTTTAGTATCTTTGATATTAAATGGATCAGGATGAACTTCCTGGTTGTGTTAAATAGTCCAAAGGATCATCTAACTGACACCTCATGCTGTGAAATACCAATCCTTGTCATCACAGTGCTGCCATCAGGAGTTGAAGGTTATGGTCAAGCCCTGCTTTTGTCTGACCAATGTCCAGAATATTGTCAGGTACAGAAACACAGCCAAGGTACTTTCACAATCAGCTTATCCATGTGTTGCTGGGATAGATCTTGGCCTACTGATAGCCCAAATAGTAACCAATGAAAACTGTACTGCCCAAACAGTGATCTGAATGTTGTGAACTCTTGGATTTCTTCATCTATATGCTCAGACCAGTCTACCATTTCTCTCCATCTTGGTCAGGTCTACTCAAAGCTATTCCTGAATGTCCATGTTATAGTTCCTTGGAAGATCAATAAATGCAGTTGTGTCAAATTGCCAATTATGTCAAATCTGTCCAATACTGAGATTTCAGATGACTAACTATTTGATAGTGTCACAGGTAGTGAGATCTATTCTGCCACAGCTGGGTATGGGTTTGAACCTCATGACTTGTGGCTATGTCAAGATCTGTATACACTGGTAGTCTGTTGTTATGTACCACACTGAAAATTTTAGGAATGAAATTTTAAGATGAGCTTGCGTTTTGACCCTGCAATGTAATTCTGTCAATTCACAGAATTAATGGTCTGCTATGCATTGGGAAATGATCTGTCGTAAGCTGGACAATGGATTATCACTTGCTGAGGTACTTTTCTTTCTGGATGCATAAACCCCGTAAGACAACAACATTGTCACTACCTCTATTTTAGTTTTTAGTATGTATTGCCTTGCCTTTTCAGGACCTACAATGTTAATGTGCTTCAGAGAAGGAAATTTGCAGTACTTACCTGGTCTGGTCTATCTGTGACTCCAGACACATAAGAATGTGAATGGCTCTTAACAACTCTCAGAAATGGCTTGGAGAATCAATCAGTTCAAGGGCAACTAGGGATGGGTAACAAAAATAAACCTTGGCAGAGATGCCTCAATCCCATTTTCTTTAAAAAGGTATTAAAATCTTTGATTGCCTAATGCCGATGACATAGTGTGTTTTAACAATATGGAAAGCTTAGTCATTTTATTAAATTTATTTTTTATTTGTCTTGTTTAAATCTGAACCTCAGTGATGTGAACATATTTGTGCACCTTCTTAATTTTCTTGATGCCAGAGTTGTTGTTTTGTACCATTTGTTGGTCTCCTGTGTTTTGCTTTGATATCTTTCTTAGCATTTTGACCAGATCTCCAGCACACACATGGCCAATATCCCTTTGTACCACATGCTTTACAAATTTCAAGAAAAGCTGGACAGCTCCTCGATAGGTGTAACAAATTGCATTTATTGCAGATTTTGTTGGTTTCGTGTGCTTTGTAAATATCAAATATGTTGGCTGTACCTAAAGCATATAATTGCTGTTGGCCTATCACTACAGTTTCATCTTGCATCTAGTCTCATGTAATCAATGGTATGACACTTTTCCTTGCCCAAAAGATCCGTCTTTGAGTTGGTATAGGTGCAATAACCAACTCAATAAGATTCCCTTCATCGGGAAAGTCACTTTATATATCATCTTACAAAAAACTGCCACTGGACTCTTGCAATTACTATCTATAGATCATGAGTTGGAGTCTGTAAATCCTTAAGTTGATTCTTACCTAGAGCTGGGAAGCATCCAAGCAGTTTCTGTACTTTTGTGATCATCCATAGAAAGGGTGAATTTATTCATTTTATGAGTCCTTCTTTGCCAGTGGTAAGCATTTTTTACAGATCTTTTATTGGAATCATCTATTGCTTTAAATGTAAAGTGGAATTGCATAAGAAGAATGAACAGTTTTAATTTAATAAAGGTGTCACCACGCGTCCAATCCATAATGAGATTTCTATCATCCAAAATTCCACTATGAAAACTTTACATTGTACCAACTTGAGACATGTCTCCTTGACATTTTATCAGTGTAAATTATTAATTACTTAGGAAGCTTGTAGCTGTTTTTTTTTTATGAGAGACAGGCACTTGCATATCAATTGTCAGCAACAGAGTGGTTCAGCCTTCAGCTTTCTGTACTATTCTGCTTATTGGCTTTGCATACTTTCTCGACATGCACTTCAGCTTTCTTTATTTTTAAATCAGACTATCTCAGGTATTTCTGTTATCTTGAAATAACTTACATTCTAAAAAAAAAAAATTAGCTCATCTCTTTTGATGGTCAATGCTCTGTAGACTGTAAAGCTATCTGTATTCATGATAACCAATGTGGCCAAAGGGTGAGAAATTTTTCATTTGTCTGAATTCTCTGTTGTACAAAGCTGTTAGCTGGTTAATTTCCACTTAACTTAATATCTGCCACTAAAATATTGGATATTTTATAGACAGCGACTATTGCTACCATGCTGAGAGTTTACCTCCAACAAGATGTTTTGCTTGATCTGGCAATGCTTATGCTATTCCCACAATGTTAGAAATTGGGTTTGGAGATCATGTTATTGAAAAAAATCAATAGATTTTTATTGCAATAACTGCTATGTACAAACATTAGAGTCATCAGGCACAAAAATACCTGGGCCATCTGTATTAAGTTACAACAGAGGAGAGTGCTTTAAGTGGAGTGTCATGTTTTAAGTGACCTGAGGTAAGAAGGAATATGAAACATTTCTATCCTCAAATATGACAATACTATGGCTTTAAGGGGTATATTTTGTCCTTTCCTTATGAGGGAAGGTTGAGACAGAGGTGTGAGAAGTCTGCTCCAAAGCCAATAAATAGCTTGTGAGGCCTTGAGGCTTTTTTGTGTAAAAATTGGAATGATAGAAGCAGCCTGAATGGATGGGGCCAAACTTACCCAGAACCGGGAATTTTTTTTTTGAGTTTTAACCTTCAGTAGCAGTGCTGGGATCTTGAAACTGGATATGGAAGCTGATATTCTTCCTACTGTTACAGCTAAAAGCTGGGGTTCTCTTCCTGCTGCTAGAATTGCATGTGAGACAATCTATTTTACTGAATTTGCCTTTGCCAAAAGTGTGTTTATGGGATGTTGCTTTACTGGAAACAGTTAATTAGTAGCAGTTAATATACCTATTATTTTGTTAAGCACTTCAACAGAGTTACGGTTAAACTAATCCCCTTCTTTTATTTTTATTTTATCTGCATTTTAACTGTAGTGCAATAGTAAAAGTGTCTTTTGTTCAATGTCAAGTAGTTTGATTAACTGAATTGCATTTAGAATGCAATGCCTTATGCGTGCCTTTAAAATAAGGAAAAATTAAGGTCTGGACTATCTTCTTAATATATTTTGAGGGGATTAGCTTGGTTCATAATGCTATGTTTCAAGATGATATCATGAACCTGTGTCTTAAAGGTATGCTGACAAATTGATCATGAGGCAGCGCACAATGATATTCATCAGGATTTTTATATTTCTGAGTGATTTTCCTTTAGAATAGTGCTGTTTCTTTTGCACCTTCTTTTCAAAGTTTTCCCAATTACTTTATCCCTTTTTCTCTTCTGCAAGAGGTATGGACCAAATTCACAAGGCCACTAGTTCCTTCTTGGTACCCTTGTTAGTTAGCCAATTCTGACGTGTGAGCTGTGAGTCTGTTTGACTAAGGAGAAATCAAAACCAAAATCATACATTTCTCATGCACAGGAACAGACAGACTTTCTTCAGATGATCATTTAGGCAGTGTGTGGTCAGTGAAGCAAGGACATGTTAGGCATGATGTTTCTGCAGTGGTCGGTACCTGTGACTGATAAAAAGGAAATGTGATGCTACCTGTACAGCTACTGATCTTTATATATTATGCAGAGAAAGAAGGAGTGAGATGGTGTTTTTTAGTCTAACAATGATGCTGTGAAAATTCCCTGAGAATTGCATGAATATTAAATTGATGACAACTTGAGATAATTCATTTAAACAGAACCTATTATAATACACTCCTAGTGCAATTAATATTGTGTATATAATTGTAAAGAAATTATACACTGTGCTTGAAGTCATGCCAAAGATTTTGAATCATTAAATATGCATAACTGCTATTTCTCCTTTGATTTAATACTGAATGTTCATTTTATTCATAACCTATTGTTTAGCAAAGTGATGAGTGGGACTGAGCAAGGAAGACACAGTTCTCAACTCTGGAGATGAATGTTATCACTTATACTCTACAATTGGAATGAGTGAACAGTCATTTCGAATATTATCCAAGTTAGAATGCAGTGATGCTGGTGTAGCTAACAGCTTCTGTGCACAATGGAAAAACAATTTGAGAACACAAAATAATTGGTGTAATACACTTCCAAGTTAAGTGTTGCACCATGCTATCCTTATGAGCTAACCAGCATGTTTACTAAGTCCTTACCTCTAGTTAATTAGAGGTACACAGTGCCAGGAACCTGGGTTCGATTCCAACCTTGGGTGACTGTCTGTGTAGTTTGCACATTCTCCCACATCTGCGTGGGTTTCCAGCAGGCGCTCTGGTTTCCTCCTGCAGTCCAAAGATTTGTAGGTTCGATGGATTAGCCATGTTAAATTGCCCACAGTGTTCACGGATGTACAGGCTAGGTGGGTAAGCCATGGGAGGCTACAGGGATAGGGTAGGGGTGTGGGTCAATAGATAATAGACAATAGGTGCAGGAGTAGGCCATTCGGCCCTTCGAGCCAGCACCAACATTCATTATGATCATGGCTGATCATCCACAATCAGTATCCTGTTCCTGCCTTATCCCTGTGACCCTTGATTCCATTATCTATAAGAGCTCTATCCATCTCTTTCTTCAAAGTATCAAGAGACTTGGCCTCCACTGCCTTCTGGGGCAGAGCATTCCATATATCCACCGCTCTCTGGGTGAAGAAGTTTTTCCTCAACTCTGTTCTAAATGGCCTACCCCTTATTTTTAAACTGCGTCCTATGGTTCTGGACTCACCCATCAGCGGAAACATGCTCCCTGCCTCCAGACTGTCCAATCTCTTAATAATTTTATACCTCTCAATCAGATCCCCTCTCATCCTTCTAAACTCAAGTGTATACAAGCCCAGATAACAAGGCGTGGGGCTGGATGAACACAGCAGGCCAAGCAGCATCATAGGAGCAGGAAAACTTGACGTTTCGGGCCTAGACCCGAAACGTCAAGTTTTCCTGCATTTCTGATGAAGGGTCTAGGCCCGAAACGTCAAGTTTTCCTGCTCCTATGATGCTGCTTGGCTTGCTGTGTTCATCTAGCCACACGCCTTGTTATCTCGGATTCTCCAGCATCTGCAGTACCTTTTATCTCTGTATACAAGCCCAGTCGCTCCAATCTTTCAACATATGATAGTCCCACCATTCCGGGAATTAACCTCGCGAACCTACGCTGCACTTCCTCAATAGCAAGAATGTCCTTCCTCAAATTTGGAGACCAAAACTGCACACAATACTCCAGGTGCGGTCTCACCAGGGCACTGTTTAGCTGCAGAAGGACCTCTTTGCTCCTATACTCAACTCCTCTTGTTATGAAGGCCAGCATGCCATTAGCTTTCTTCACTGCCTGCTGTACCTGCATGCTTGCTTTCATTGACTGATGTACAAGAACACCTAGATCTCATTGTACTTCCCCTTTACCTAACTTGACTCCATTTAGATAGTAATCTGCCTTACTGTTCTTGCCACCAAAGTGGATAACCTCACATTTGTCCACATTAAACTGCATCTGCCATGCATCCGCCCACTCACCTAGCCTGTCCAAGTCACCCTGTATTCTCATAACATCCTCCTCACATTTCACACTGCCACCCAGCTTTGTGCCATCAGAAAATTTGCTAGTATTACTTTTAATGCCTTCATCTATATCACTAATGTATATTGTAAACAGCTGCGGTCCCAGCACTGAACATTACGGTACCCCACTGGTCACACCTGCCATTCCGAAAGGGACCCATTTATCACTACTCTTTGCTTCCTGTCAGCCAGCCAATTTTCAATCCAAGTCAGTATTTTGCCCCCAATACCATGTGCCCTAATTTTGCTCACTAATCTCCTTTGTGGGACTTTATCAAAGGCTTTCTGAAAGTCCAGGTATACTACATCCACTGGCTCTCCCTTGTCCATCTTCATAGCTACATCCTCAAAAAATTCCAGAAGATTAGTCAAGCATGATTTCCCCTTCGTAAATCTATGCTGACTCTGACCTATCCTATTACTGCTATCCAAATGAGTCGTAATTTCATCTTTTATAATTGACTCCAGCATCTTTCCCACCACTGATGTCAGGCTAACCGGTCTATAGTTCCCTGTTTTCTCTCTCCCTCCTTTCTTGAAAAGTGGGACAAAATTAGCCACCCTCCAATCCGCAGGAACTGATCCTGAATCTATAGAATATTGGAAAATGATTACCAATGCATCCACGATTTCTAGAGCCACTTCCTTAAGTACCATGGCATGCAGACCGTCGGGTCCCAGGGACTTATCAGCCTTCAGACCTAACAGTCTGTTCAACACCATTTCCTGCCTAATATAAATTCCCTTCAGTTCATCCATTACCCGAGGTCCTTCAGCCACTACTACATCTGGGAGATTGTTTGTGTCTTCCTTAGTGAAGACAGATCCAAAGTACCTATTCAACTCTTCTGCCATTTCTTTGTTCCCCATAATAAATTCACCCATTTCTGTCTTCAGGGTCTGGGTGGGAGACTCTTCAGAGGGCTAGTGTGGTCCGAATGACCTGCTTCCACACTGTAGGAATTCTGTGATTCCAACTCGATCTCACAAATTTAAGGCTTAGAAAAGAAATACGCAGCCAAAATAGAAAAGCCTATTTATGTAGCAAGTATTTAGGGAATAGATGATGGAATAGTTACCAAAGGAAATTGGATAAGTCTCTGAAGGAAAAGAAAATGAACAGATTTGGAAAACCATTGGGGAATGGAACTGACTGCTGTTTAAAAGTGCTGATGTAGATTTGATGGGTGAAATACTTCCTGCTGTTTGATTTGTAAATAGAAAGGAAGTCCCAATTTTCATTCTCAAGAGAACACGGATGGGAAAATTGACAACTCAAAAGAACCAACTTTAAAAGCTACTGCCCAGGCTTCACCTTTTCAGTGAGGGACCAGGGAAGGTTTGAAGAGAATGTCCAGTGCTGTATTAGAATGAGCAGACAGCCTATTTGAGAACTCCAACACAATGTTCAAAGCTTTAAATTCAGCTCTCTAACACTCATTGGCCCTCACTTCTGCATACTCCTCATGCTAACCCATGACACTAATATCCCCATGACCCCCATACCCTTCTTGCAAACCATTGTATTGCACTAAACCTCGTGGCACACAAAACCCTCCTTGCCAACCTATGCATCAGGACCCAACCCCTAATGCTTTACAGTCCATAGGCCAAGTTAGTGCAGACTCAGGCCAACCCATGACCCCAACCACTGCTCCTTGTCATTTTATGTGCTGTGCCAACTCCTCTTGTGTCCACTATGCACAGACATCAGGAGACATGTGCAGATGAGAGAAAATAAAGTTCTATTAACAAAGTAAGTACATTGTAAGTTCATGATATTGAGAAAATCAATTCCTTCTCCTCAATAAAGCTTTATAAAAATAAACATTTCATTCAATTGTAATAATCACTGGAAGTCATAATCCCCAGGGATTGAAAATCACTCGTAGATGTCAATCAAGTTATTAAATATAAAGGGTCCCTTGCCACAATGGATCTTCGTCCTGCATTATAGAAAATAGAATATTACAGTACAGAAGGAGGCCATTTGAGCTATCTTATCTGTACCAGCTCCCAAAACAGCTATCTAGCTCTAAGTTCATCACTTCCAAGTATATATCCATCTCACTTTTAAAATTTTGTATGGAATCCAACTTCACCACCCTCTCAGGCAACACATTCCAAATCCTAATAACTCTCTGAATAAAGACATCTCTCTTTATCTCAGCTATGGGTCTTTTGCTGACAGTCTTGAAATTGTGACTCCTAGTCACTGACATATCAACTAATGGAAAGAGAATATCCATCTTTACCCTGTCAAATTTGTTCATAATTTTGAACACCTCAATAAGGTCACTTTTGAATCTTCTCTGCTCCAATGTGAATAAGTCTCATATATCTGATTTTTCCTTGTATCTAAACTCTTGTATTCCTGGTATCATTCTGGTAAATCTCCTTTGCTCTCTCTCCAGCGTTTTAACATCCTTTCTTAAATAAGGTGCCCAAAACTGAACCTAATACCCCAAATGTGGTCTGATCAATGATTTGTACAGGTGTAGCATCACTTCCTTGCTTTTATACTTTATGCCACTATTTATTAGCACTAGGATCCCATAAGCCTTCTTAAGAAATGCTTCAACATGCCTGGGCTCCTTCAGACAATTGTGTGTGTGAATCCCGAGGTCCCTCTGCTCCTGTACTCTGATCAATGTTGTACCATTGAGCTTCTATTGTTTCTCCATGTTTTTTCGACCAAAACCATTACCTCACAATTCTTTGCATTCAAGTTCATCTGCCAGGTGTCTGTCTGTTTATTCAACCTTTCAATGTCCCTCTGAAGTTGGTCTGCATTATTCCCACAAATCACTATTCTCCTTAGCTTAGTATCAACTGCAAATTTAGAGATTTTGTCCTCAATACCCATCTCCAAATCATTTATCTAAATCTGAAAAAGCAAGCATCCCAACACTGATCCCTGGGGAATACTACTTTCAGCTCGTCGCCACTCTGAGAAATGCTAGTCTATGCCTACACTTTGTTGTCTATCTTTTAGCCAAATTCTGATCTACGCTGCAATGAATTTAAAACATTTATAATTTGCTAACTGATTTGCAAAGTCACACTGTATCAAATGCTTTCTGAAATTCCAAATATACAAAATCCACAGCACAACCCGACCCCATCCTCTGCCTGTGTCAGGCATGACCTGCCCTTGACAAAGCCATATTGACTGTCTACTATTAGCTTATTTTTTTCTCTAATTATATCTTTATCTTATCCTGTGTTATGGCCTCCATCAGGTTTCCCACTATTGATGACAAACCAATAGGTCTGTAGCTTCCTGGCATATCCTTTGTCCCTTTCGTAAACAACAATGTTATATTTCCAATCTTTCAGTCTCCCGGAGTAATGCTGTGTCAAAAGAGGCTTGGAAAATTTCTGTCGATGTGTCTGCAGTTTGTTCCCTTGCCTCTCTCAGCAATCTAGGGTGCATCTCATCCTGGCCTAGTGACTTGTCTACCTGGAGTGCTACCAGGCTTTTTAGCACCTCTTCTTTATCTATCATGTACTGCTCAGTTGCTCAACACTCACATTTTAAACTAGGCCAATATCATCATTTTCTAATTCGGTAAAGACAGAAGCAAAATATTCATTTAGTATCTCTGCCATTCTCTTTGCTTTGGTGTGCAGTTTGCCTTGCTTGGTCCTTATGGGTCCCATTGATCTTTTACTTCAGAAAAAAGGGTCCCGACCCAAAATGTCAACTTTCCTGCTTCTCTGATGCTGCCTGACCTGCTGTGTTCCTCTAGCACCGCATTGTTATCTCATTTTTTTATTGCTGTCTTATCCACCAAAATACATTTCAAATCAATCTGCTCTAGATCAACTTTTAATTTTGCCCTTTTCCAGATCAGGAGTCAATCTTTGATTCATTTTTACCCTTTTCCCAACTAAATATTAAATCTTACTATAATATGATCGCTATTTCCCAAATGTTCCCCATCCCTGATATTTTGCAAATGGCCTGCCTCATTTCCCAGGACAAAATCCACAGCTCCCTCCTTTGTAGGCCTGGAAATGTACTGTTCCAGGAATTTTTCCTGCACATATTGCAGAAATGTCTTCCGTGATCCCAGACTAACTTAGGATAATTGAAATCGCCAACTATCACAGCCCCACTTTTCCATAATCTGACTGCAAATGCTCTCTTCTATTCATCCCCACTATTTGGAGGTCTAAAATAAATACAATGTCACCACTCCATTCTTGTTCTCACCTCCAACAGTAAAGATTCTAATTCAGAATCTTTAATTTAGATAAATGTGAGGTGCTGCATTTTGGAAAGTCAAATCAGGGCAGTATTTATACACTAAAAAGTAAGGTCCTGGGGAGCATTGCTGAACAAAGAGACCTCAAAGTGCAGGTTCATAGTGCCTTGAAAGTGGAGTCACAGGTAGAAAGGATAGTAAAGAAGGCATTTGATATGCTTGCCTTTATGGATGAGTGTATTGAGTATAGAAGTTGGGAGGTCATGTCGCTGCTGTACAGCACATTGGTTATGCCACTTTTAGAATACTGTGTGCAATTCTGGTCTCGCTGCTGCAGGAAGGGAGTTGTGAAACTTGAAGGGTACAGTAAAAATTTACAAGGTTGTACCCATGATTTGAGGGTTTGAGCTATAGGGACACGCTGAATAGACTGGGGCTACTTTCGTAGAATCCCTACAGTGTGGAAACAGGCTCTTTGGCCCAACAAGTCCTCACCGACCCTCAGAGCATCGGAGGCTGAGTGGTGACCTCGCAAAGATTTATAAAATCATGAGAGGCATGGATAGAGTAAATAGACAAGGTCTTTTCCCTGGGGTAGGGGAGTCCAAAACCAGAAGGCATGGGTTTAAGGTGAGAGGGGAAAGACTTAAAAGGGACCTAAGGGGCAACTTTTTCATGCAGAGGGTAGTTTGTGTATGAAATGAGCTGCCAGAGGAAGTGATGGAGGCTGGTACTGTTACAACCTTTAAAAGGCATCTGAATGGGTACATGAATAGGAAGAGTTTAGAGAGATATGGGCCAAACGGGCAAATATGACTAGATTTATTTAGGATATCCGATTGGCATGAATGCATTGGGCCAAAGAGCTTGCTTCTGTGATGTATATCTCTATGACTGTATCTGCATCTCATTCACAACCTATGATACTCCTTTTGGCCAAGCCTGCTACACATCCCTCCTTTTTATCCAACCTGTTTTTACACAATTCTCTCTTCACGATTAAGTCGCATGCTCACCAAAGAACAGTTTACCTCCCCAAAAAAATGCCCTGGAACCCGATTCAAAGGATACCTTACCTCTTCAAAATGTGCCCTATCTATCCAAATGAATCCATCAAATTCAAACTTGTTCTCACTAAGTCCCACCCATGCAAAATTGGGAAGTTCTATGTTGTGATATGATTTGGGATTTCAGGCTACTTCTGCCATGTTTTGCAGTTTTAAAAAGGCTCTCCAACATTGTGAAAATCTGTCCCTCACTATTTTGGCTTGATTTTGACTGATTAATAAATCCCCAAATTTGAATTTCCAACTGCTGACGAACATTATTGCAACCTCTTCAACTTATTCTCAATCAGGACACCAGATATTCCTTAATTTTCCATGAACGTTATTTTCTTTCAATATAAGTAATTTTCAATGAAATTGAAGCAAAATATTTTGACTAGTTTTTTTTACATTCCCCATTGACTTTGATAATATAAAGCTTCATTTGTCATGGTTGCTTGTTTCCAACTGCTAGCTGTTCCAACATCTGTTCAATATGATTAGTTTTAGATTGCCAGCTAACAGAAATGATTATTCAAGCCAACTATTCCTTTCTGTCTAATATGGGATGTCCTTGTAGGGGACACAACCAAGATTTGTCAGGTTTGTACACAGCGACACTGAAACTTTCAATTATTGAGATACGTTCATTGAAAAATTCAGCATTGACACTTATGTGAGCAATCAATCCCATTGTGCTATTCTACCATTTGTTTACTATGTGCATTTCAGGAAATTATAAATTAAGAATGGGAATTAGAAAAATGAGTTGGATATTTCTACTCAGCAGCAAAGAATAATTCATAATAGTTTGACAATTACTCAAATTTATAAGATATTGAAAGATGGGAAATTGACTTCAATATAATGATTTTGGATGTGAACACTGAAATTCTTCACTGATTTAATTCAAATTGTCAGGTTAATATTCTATTCTTTGTAACTACTAAGGGGAGGCAATGGCCTAGCGGTATTATCGCTGGACTGTTAAGCCAGAAACCCAAATAATGTTCTCGGGAGCCAAGTTCAAATCCCACCACAGCATATGGTGGAATTTGTATTCAATGAAAATATCTGGAATTAAGAATATAATGATGACCATGAGCCCATTGTCAATTGTTGCAGAAAAACTGGTTCACCAATGCCCTATAGGGAAGGAAACAGCCATCCTTATCTGGTCTGGCCAACATGTAACTCTACACCCACAACAATGTGGTTGACTCTAAATTGCCTTCTGGGCAATTAGGGATGGGCAATGAATGCTGCCTGGCCAGCAACACTCTCAACCCATGAATGAATAAAGGGGGAAAAAAAACTTAAAAAGTTTGGGACTGAGTTTACATTATAAGGTGTTCTGACTGATGAAGGATCACTGGATTTGAAAGAGTAACTGTTTTTTCTCTCCTCAGATGCTGCCAGCCTAGCCAAGTTTCTCCAGCACTTTCTGTTTTTGTTTCAGTTCTTCAGCATCCACAGTTATTTATTTCATATTACATTTTAAGGAGTTGAAGTTACCCTTTGTATTCCCAAAACATGGTGATCCAGTGGATGTCCATTATAATGTAATCAAATGTACCACAAATTTGCTTATAGTGCAGAGTCTCATGCTCCCAAAAGAGACACACATTTATTCAAATTCTCATTTTTACAGAAGACAATAGGAGTTTTCTTCTTCATGTGATTCAGCTATAATTCAGTTCTTCTTTCTGGACATCAACATTCATGTTATAATGAACTTCTACTGTCCTCACAGGGACCAGGTCTCAGAGTCAGCACAAGTCCTGTGAATTATTTGTCCGTTATAGTTTGCGGAGGGATTGTTATGGGCTGACATCATCTTGGAATTTGCTTTACAGGTGTGTGCTGCAGCTCACACAGAAGTGTTAGGTCATAGAATCACCCCTGAAAAGTTCCTCCTTTAATGAGGGAAACTGTATAAATAATGCAGAGGTCTGGTGCTCTCAGGCAATTTATTGGCATGCCAGTGATAACAATCCTTCACATTGTGATGCAGTGTCACTGGGTCACCCACGGGGACTGTGCTGGTTGGTGGCTGATAAGGACACCCAGAGATAATGGGGTGCTCCCATTTCTGTCAGATGAAACAAAGCTCATTGTAAATTGATGACTTTGTGTCAGGATTCAGGGTCACCATGTCACATGATTGGTTATTTCATACTGTGCTGAGCTGGAAGTTCTCAACAAAACATGTTGAATACAGAAAGGATAAATCATTCTTAATTTAATTGCAATTAATCTTG
Source organism: Ginglymostoma cirratum (assembly GCA_024137785.1). Classification (NCBI taxonomy): domain Eukaryota; kingdom Metazoa; phylum Chordata; class Chondrichthyes; order Orectolobiformes; family Ginglymostomatidae; genus Ginglymostoma; species Ginglymostoma cirratum. The sequence goes on from JAHRHZ010000025.1 coordinate 34,437,672, forward strand.
ATTGTGACAAACAATTTCTCATCACAATTGCACACTATTTTCCTTCATTAAAAGCAAGTAATTACCAGTAGTTGATTAGACTTTATATCTAGCAACATACAGTCAATCCAGCAGACAATATCACAAAAGATAAACAGCTTGTTTATCCTAGTGAAAATGCAAATTCACAATTTAATTGCTCCACTTGCTTAAACTGAATAAATTATTTACTTTATCTCTTGAACATCCTCATCTTGAGGCAGGTAATGTCACTGGATGATTAATCCAAAGTCCCAGACTAATGTTCTAGTTCAAATCCTACCACTGTTAACTGCCCTGGGAAATGCCGTTTAGTTCAAGGGGCAACAGCCAGTGACAGGAGCATCCTGTGAATTTTTTTTTTAGAAAAACATATGTTCCACAAATTCCTGTCTTTTGCAAATCTAGGATTTTCCTCAATTATAACATTGGTAGATGGGTCTTCAGCCAACTAAGTTCAAAGCTCTCAGATTCTCTTCTTGGATAGACTGGGGTTATTTTCATATAGAACAGAGGAGACTGAGTGGACCATGATTGAGATGTATAAAATTATGAGGGGCATAGACAGGGTAAATGGGAAGAAATCTTTCCCCTCAGTGGAATGACCAATGGCGAAAGGCATCAATTTAAGATAAGGTGAGGAGGTTTAGAGGGGATGTGAGGAAGTTTTCTTTTCAACCAGAGGGTGGTGGGAATCTGGATCTCATTACCTATAAAGATAGTACAGGCCGAAACCCTTATAACATTTATAAAAAGTAGTTAGATGTGCACCTTCAATGCTAAGACATACAAGGCAATGGGCCAAGTGTTGCTAAATGGGTTTAGGTGGTTGTTTTAGATCAGTGATAAAATTGATCGGCCAAAGAGCCTTTTTCCTGCGCTGTAGACCTTGCTAGCTCTATCATTTTATAAGCTAGATTTTATTCTGCAATCTGACTTGTCCAATATTACTATCAACTGGGATCATAACAGGTGGCAGGTTCTGTTAGATAACACTTGTGAGAAGATGTTTGGGAGTTTTGCTACATTAATGACCCCATTTAAATGCAAGTTATTGATTTGTTAAATTCTCCAACTTTCCAACGGTTGGTTCGAAGGTTATCCGCAGCTGTAGTAACTATTTTTCTCTTTTGTTTGATTCCCTTAATTCATTTTCCTTTTTGACAATATGACAGACTTTAACAGCAATGCAACAGAATACATGAGAACTTCCTGTTTCCAGGACAGGAGAGAACTATCTCAGTATGAAAACCGAAACAACTGCGGATGCTGTAAATCAGGAACAAAAACAAAGTTGCTGGAAAAGCTCAGCAGGTCAACAGAACTGAGGAAGGGTCACCAGGCCTGACACGTTAACTCTGTTTTCTCCTTCACAGATGCTGCCAGACCTGCTGAGCTTTTCCAGCAACTTTGTTTTTGTTCCTGATTTCCTGGTGACCCTTCCTCAGTTCTGTTGACCTGCTGAGCTTTTCCAGCAACTTTGTTTTTGTATCTCAGAATGAAGCTCTCTGACATTTTTAACACAGTCATAAGCTGCATTTGCAGCCCAGTCAAAGGGGTCAGCCATGAAAATATAAGGAAAATGAGCATGGGTAAGTCTTTCTGTCCTTAGGCCTGCTCCACCATTCAATGTGATCATAACATATCAACCTCCACATTCCTGCATTGTTGTGAATTCAATTCCTGTTTGGGAGACTGGAGGACATAATTTAGGCTAACACACTACTGTAGTATTGAAGGAGAGATGCACTGTTGGAGATGCCGTCTTTCAGATAAGACACTGGACTTGAGTTCCCATCTATCCACACGAATGAATGCTAATGTTGCCATGGGTTTATTCAAAGAAATGCAAGGATGTTCTCCTGGTGCTGTGGCTAATAATTAACCATTAACCAACATCACTGAAACTGTCCTTTTTTTTTTAAAAAATCACTCATAGGATGTGGGCACCTGAGGCTAGGCCAGCATTTATTGCAAATCCCTAATTGGCCAGAGAACAGTAAAGAATCAAATGTAGGCCAGACCAAGTAAGGATGGCAGTTTCCCTCCCTAAAAGGCATTGATGACATTTGCTATGGTGGGATTTGAACTAGGGTCTCTGGAACATTAGCTCAACGTTCTGGATTAATAGGTCTAGCAATAATGCCACTGGGCCATTGCCTCCCCTCCTGGTTGTGATGGCTTTGCTGTTGTGGTATCTTGCTGTGCAAAATTCCTACATGACAGCAGTTGGATGCAAAGCGCTTTGGGTCATCTTGAAATCATGAATGATGCTATAAAAATGCAGGTCTCTTTGTATTTCTTTAAGCATCAGTAAACATTGAGACCTGATCATGCACTGCAGTTTCAGCACTGCCACTGGTTCCAAATCAGGCCTGCAGCACAATGGGACATGTCCTAAAGAACTCTCTGCTATGATACGTAAAACAATTACTTCAGATAGCGGCAGTTCTGCAATATAACGTGAGCATGAGCCCCCTGAACAGCAATGAATGCATTGTAATTTTAAAAACTGCCTTTCATCATAACAGAACTATTGCATTGTTAGTCTGAAGTCTCGCTCATCACTTTTTAGCCTTAACCAGCATTCATAACATAAAACAGTTTCCATAAGCAATCCTTTGGTCACTATGAAACAAGTCTTGTTAACGTTATGTTTGGTGGAAGAGAAAATTGCGTACCACCAGACTAATAACTGCATTTTAAGCTTGGTATGTTGCCCTGCAGTAAAAATGGGTTGCTCACTGCCTTCTCCACTCCATTTCATAAAGAAAATGTCAAATACTACATTGTCAGCTCAAATCAGGCAGATTTAAATTAATGGTATCATTTATTCATGAATATTGTTGTGTACAGAAGCAGAAAAACCCCACAGCAAGTAACCAGTAATAAACTACAGATTTAACATGGACATTCTGGCCTCCTGTTTGATGAGGAGTAAGATGTAGTGAACAGCATAGTTGAGGACCGTCTGCCTGATCGCACAAAGAACCAGCTCTAAAGAGAAAATGCTCTCTGTTTCAGTTTCTAGAATCGTAACCTGGTATAGAAAGGAAGGAGACCATGTGGCCCATTATGCTTGCGCCAGGAAATTGAAAGTGCTTTTCAATTCATGACAACTTTCTTTGTTGACCTTTTCTGCTATACACCAAACACCCTTTTGAAAATTATTTTTTAATTGACTTCCATCATACATATCGACAGCACATTCTGGACCATAACAACTTTTGTAAGCACATTTCTGTATGTTTCCCCATCAATTCTTTGGCCAATTAGCTTAAATTCTGTGTTTAGTTTTAGTTTAAGATTGGGTTTGTTTCCAGTGTGATAAGGTGTAGCATGTGTCAGTCTTCCTTAGCCAGTTCACAATGGTTACAGCAATGAAACCCGATCTGAACTAAATGCTACAATCCTGCATTCTGGAACCAAATACACACATTTTAACCCTCTGATGGATGACCTGAAGAGCCCTTTAGTAAAATATTAAGTGATTGAATACAATTAATATTTATAAGTGCACCTCATAAACTTCCATCTGGAACATAGGACAGTATAGCACAGGGTCAGAAATTACACAACACCAGGCTACAGTCCAACAAGTTTATTTGAAATCACAAGTTTTCAGACCTCTGCACCTTCATCAGATTAAGTGAAGAAAAGCATATGGGCACGGTATTTACAGGCAGAGAGATCAAAAGATCATACAAATGGCGTGAGTGGACTGTTGACAGGCTTGATAACAATTCTCACACTATCTGATGCTTTTGATCACCTGCAGAAACTTGTTATTCAGCCTGTCAACACTCCACTCACACCATTTGTATGAACTTTTGATCTCTCTGCCTATAAATTCTGTGCCTATGTGCTTCTCTTGACTTTGCCTGATGATGGAACAGTGCTTGGAAAGCTTGTAATTTCAAATAAACCTGTTGGACTGTAACATTGTGGCATGTGACTTCTGAACTTGTCCATCCCAGTCCAACACCAGCACCTCCACAGTATAGCACAGGAACAGCCCCTTTTGTCCACCATGTCTCCACCAACCACAACACCATTCTAAACTAATCCTATCTTCCTACACATGGTCTGTATCCCTCTATTCCCTACATGTTCATGAGCCTGTTTAAATGACTCTTAAACATTGCTATTCTATCTACTTCCACTGCTACTCCTGGCAACGTGTTCCAGGCACCTAACACCCTCTGTGTAAAAAAAAACTTCTCTTGCTCATCTCCTTTAAACATTCCCCTCTCACTTTAAACCTAGGGCCCCAAGTATTTCACATTTCCGCCATGAGTGAAAGACTCCAAATATCCTCCTATCCATGCTTCTCATACCTTTATATACTTTATCAGGTCGCACCCTCCCCCTCAGCTTCTGACGCCCAAACAAATATAGTCCAAGTTTTTCCAGTCTCTCCTTATAACTAACACACTCCAATTGTGGCAAAGCTATTTTGAAATAGATCCAAAACGTCCACCTCCTTCCTATAATATGGTGGCCAGAACTGCACAGAATACAACAAATGTGGTCTAACTAAATTTCTATACAATTTCAAAATGACTTGCCAACTTTCATACTCAATGGGCTGACCAATGAAGGCAAACATGGCGCAAGGCTTCTCTCCCATTTGACCAAGAAAGTAGCAAAGTTCTCCTCTTAAATGTAAGATATGTGCACTTTTCTGATCCATTTTTTGAAATTGACAGGTCCTGAACCTCTGGGAACAGTCTGATTGATTATCTGATTTCACCATTTATTATTATTCTTAGCTGGATGCGAAATCAAACCCAACTCAGCATGTCGAGGGAAATGGCCAGCACAGCTGCCAATCGAGCCAGCTACCTCCATCCTCAGCGGGTATCATTCTCCCAGCAGCTAATGCCTGCTGAGCAAAAATGGACAGGGTCATTCAATATCTCAGTTGTGAATGTTTAATGTAACATTTCTAATGAACTTCCATTGTCTCAAGTAATTTGGATACTTTGTCTGAATTCTAATTGCTATCCCCAGCAGGCAATTGTTCTGTAGATATAGTCACTGTGTGGGTAAATCTAATTGAACAACATTTTGATACAAATGACAGCAGGATTTACCATGAATAAATAGTTGGAAATCACAAAGTATAGCAGTTTGTATGTTGGTTGAAAGGAGGGAGTTTTGGCCATTTTAGAGCAATGTTGATATATAACAGAGTGTCTCTTAGACCAGAGTGAACCTTCTCCAGCACATAACTGTAGGTGGTATGCAGTTGGTGTAACAAGGTGTAGAGCTGGATGAACACAGCAGGCCAAGCAGCATCAGAGGAGCAGGAAGGCTGACACTTCAGGCCTAGACCCTTCTTCAGAAAGGGGGGAGGGGAAGGGAGTTCTGAAATAAATAGGGAGAGTGGGGAGGCGGATAGAAGATGGATAGAGGAGAAGATAGGTGGAAAGGAGACAGACAGGTCAAAGAGGCAGGGATGGAGCCAGTAAAGGTGAGTGTAGGTGGGGAGTTAGGGAGGAGATAGGTCAGTCCAGGGAGGACGGACAGGTCAAGGGGGCGGGATGAGGTTAGTAGGTAGGAGATGGGGGTGGGGCTTGAGGTGGGATGAGGGAATAGGTGGGAGGAAGGACAGGTTAGGGAGGCGGGGACGAGCTGGGCTGGTTTTGGGATGCGGTAGGGGAGGGGAGAATCTTTCTGAAGAAGGGGCTAGGCCCGAAACGTCAGCTTTCCTGCTCCTCTAATGCTGCTTGGCCTGCTGTGTTCTTCCAGCTCTCCACCTTGTTATCTCAGATTCTCCAACATCTGCAGTTCCTACTATCTCTGATACAGTTGGAGTAGCTCTGTTACCTGCATTAGATTATGACATGGCCATGTGATCAATCAGAGACTGGGATAATTAGTAACCAGTCATTTAAACATCACGTTCCAAACATCACAAATGCATCATCCAGACGTATTCAGTGACTTTTTGTTGAGAGTTGCTGTAGCCTCTCCTCCACATCCAGCCCTGGTTTTTAACTTGTTGAAGTGTTGGGGGCAGGGATACCCTGAAAAGCAAAATAAATCTGTAGTGATTGTAATGAGATCAGCCGGGTGGACCTTATAAGATATGAGTTCCCTGATTGACGCTGTTAATGGTTTACAGGTATAAACAGAATTGTCAGGGGTTCTGTTCACTCTGAGAGCTGGCTCTGAGGAAGCTGGACCAGTGTCAAGTACTATGTACATGTAAACACAGAGTGAGTTGTTGGTGAGAAATTGGATTCTGTAGAGTTATTTCAAAAACTAGCAGTGCATTTTTCAGCTGCTTTTACTCTTAGAACTCCTTGGTTTTTGGGTTTCCCAATTGGTTTGGCTGAACAGACATGCTGATGATCTGAATATGCCAATTTTGGTATGGAAAAGAACTTTACAAGAGTGAAATTCAATAAGTTTGTAGTAGAAAGCGATAGACCATTGTGCATATGTTCAATTGTTGCTATTCCCTTCAGTGATAGCCCTCTTGATGTGATGCAGAGTGGAAGTAGTTGAGGACAGGGATAGGGGAGGAAGCCGCAAAGGCCCACAAGGAGGTATTATTCCTTACTCATGTGAAGAAGACGCCTGCCAGTGAAAGCAAGGAAGTGATACTATCGGCAATGAAGGATGTCAGAAGTGAGAGTCTGGCACCACCCTTGAGATTGTTTTAATAATCTATGCAGGGAGAAAAGGGCATTCAGCATCCTGATCAGTGTTTTATCCCTAACCTCCTCAATCTGCCTTCTTAAGTAAACCCTCCCATCCACAGCATGTCACTCCTTCCATCAATTTGACTTATAGCAACATCAATCCTTGTCCGTCTGCACACTTGCTTACGTGGCAGCTCAGTGGTTAGCACTGCTGCCTTACAGCGCCAGGGGCCTGGGTTCAATTCCCCCCTCAGGCAACTGTCTGTGTGGAGTTTGCACATTCTCCCCGTGTCTGTGCAGGTTTCCTCAGGGTGCTCCAGTTTCCTCCCACAGTCCAAAGATGTGCAGGCTATGTGGATTGGCCATGTTAAATTGCCCCATGGTATTAAGGCCTGTGTTGATTTGTTGAGTTTGGGGAATGGGTCTGGGTGAGATACTCTAAGGGTCAGTGTGGACTTGTTGGGCTGAAGGGCTTGTTTCCACCCAGTAGGGATTCTATGGATATGGATCTTCATCTCCAGTCATCACTGACTCTCACCCTTATCTCCACAAACTGCAACGTTACTAGAAGTTGTCTAAACATCATTTTTGTGGAGTTTCATAGAGATCTTCTTTCCGTGAGGTTCAGAGGTGCTCAGACCTTCTATTTCCACACTGCCTCAGCTCTGTGAGAGGTCAAGCGAATGGCAGTGTATCTCAGCTCTGGGAGGGGCACACTCAGCATGTCTAGATTCTCTAACTACAAACATCCCCAGGTTCTCCCATCTGAAACTCCGACTCAAAGAGCTCTACTGGTCTCTCTACACCAGCTGCAGAACCCAGGACTGCGCTGAGACAAAGTGGGAGAGAAAGAAAGAGGAAAGCAGTATGCGTGACACTTGATTGCAAATATACTCTCATATTTGAGAGTATATGTTTACTTTATTCATCAGCTGTGGGACCAAGTGTCTGTCCGTCAGTGGCTGCAACATTGAAAGTACAGAGTTGAGCTATCTTTAGCACTACTTGAGGTTTATAATCCAAGAAATGAAGTGAGCAGCTCCTGCAGAATGTGCAGGGTGTAGAATTTTGATGGGCTCGGACTTTGGCAACTAAGGTGAAACTTTCCAGGCCAGAAAACATTGCTTGAGACATACAACCATCACTGGAATTGATTCTTGATGCTGCATGGTGTGGTCAAGAGTGTGTGGGGCCAGGATTTGGGCTTCACGCAGTAGATTAATGCCATAAGTCCGCATGTTTGTTTTCAGCTTTGTTTAGTGTGAAAGACCTTACACTACTCAAAATTGAAACCTCCTCCCTCACAGAAAGAAACACTTACACTGCCTAATCTGGGAGTGGTTGCAAACATTTTTAAATCCACTGCACCTTTGTTATTAACAACAAAATGGAAGGAAATAGCTGGCGCTCTTTGATCAGTATGCCTCAGGCTCACTCACTTACTTACCATGAACCCAAAACTTTCACAATCTCTTCTTGGTACTCTTTCCCATCAACACCATTGGCTTTGAACTTCCCCAAGTCCCCATCAAAATGTCAATCTAAATCGGAGACTGGGACGATCGAACTCCAGATGTTTTTGTCATCTGATTTTCTCTCAAACTCACTCTCAATGAATATATTTTATCCATTCACTGAACACTTAACATTACTTTCGCTCATGGGCCTCTGCTTCCCCTCTTGCAGGAGAAGAGAGCTCAGAGGACAAGGCAGGGGAAGAGAAGCAGTTGTGGCTCTCTCAACATTTTACAACAGACCTCTGCAAAGGAGAAGATGCTGGACATTGGCAAAGTGTCATCATATTGGGCTGGTGGAGATGAAGACTCGGGGTCTCCCAAGCTACCTGGTGATGGATGGAAATATCAGACAGGCACATGAGACACCACAATCAGTCATGTGAGCTTATTGTCTGCAGGGAGAATGAGTATAAAGTTCACATAAAAGACCTACATTGTGAGAAATTCTGATACCTTTTTCTCAGCCTCCCACTGAGCCTTTATATTCAAACAGAAAGCTGGAGGGGTCCAGGAGGCTGATGATGAATTGTCAAAAAAAGATTGCTCACTCCAAAGTCCATCATCATAGTAGTCATGTACCAGCTCAAATTCCTCACATGTCATTGGAACTGTATGATGTATTGTTGGGTTTTCACAGGTATCCCATGTCACCAAGCTGCCAGTCAGTAAGACTGGTTCAAAGTGCAAAGGGACAAGGTACTACTCAAGATAAAAGCATCTTGCTAACAGCCAATCTATTTTTATTTACTCATAGTCCCTTTTATCCCTTCTCTTTTTTCCTGACTTACTATCAACAATCCCTTTGTCTGCCTATTCTTTTTTCTCTCTCTCCCTGGCATCTCAACCTCTCTGCTCACTCCTTCTAAAGCCCCCATGACCCTCTCCCCCTCAGCCTACATCATCAGCACAAAGGCCACCTTTTCCTAGATGGCTATAGGTCTGAAGAAGTTTCAATTGACTCACAATGTTAATTCTATTTTCTCTCCAAAGCTGCTGCCAGATCTGTTGGGTTCCTCCAGCAATTGCTGTTTTGGTTCCCATCATGAGGAATATATGCCAAATGCTGGAAAATGGGATGAGATTTATTTAGGATATCTTGTTGGCATGGACAAGTTGGACCAAAGGGTCTGTTTTCATGTTGTACAACTCCATGACTCTGTGATAACTGCTGGGAAAACTTGTGCACACCTGCTTACAGGTATCTTTCAGTCGTACGTTGATGGAGTGGAATCTTAGGAGTAAATGAACAATTCAGGAAAGTCTCTCAGTGTCTTATTTGTCACAGACGTGTCGTCGCTAATACCCACCCACTTGGGTGGCATCTAGCTGAAAAGTTGGCTTCATTTTAAACAATGATTAAGAGAAAAGTCCAGTCTGTTCATTCCTTCCCGACAGATACAATGTAACAACCCTAGCGTCAAACCTCTTCAATGCTTACTCTTCGTTAAGATAAGTTTTCCTGAGAATCTTTAAACCTTGATTGTTTGAGCTGGCTTACACACCACTCTTACTTTTAAATGACAAAGTCATCAATGTATGAATAGCCGCAGTTGTCCTTCCCTTTTCACTCACACCTTTTCCACAGTGTTGTGGCAAGGTTTGTCCCAAGCTTGATAACAGCTACATATAGATGCTACAACTTACCCTGACTCCTCTCCCAGGTCCTTACTGCTCTTCATCTGTAGTGGTTGAGACCCAGTTAGATGTGAAATTTCCATTTTGCACAATCACTAATTCCCCTTCCCTACCCAGGAACCATATTCTGTGGTAGGGGATTGACCTTCAGGTTTTTGTTTTAATCACTCATTCAATGTGGACAGCTCTGGTTAGGCCAACATGTATTGCCTATCTCTAATTACAAGAAGACAGTTAAAAATCACCCACAATGCTGCAGGTCTGGAGTCATATGTAGGCCAGACCAGGTAAGGATGGCAGATTTCCTTCTCCAAAGGACATTAGTGAATAAGGTGGTTTTTCCAACAATTGACAACGGATTCACGGACATCACTAAACTCTTTTTTTTTATTGAATTCAAATTACACCATTTGCCGTGGCTGGATTTGAATCCAGGTTCCTGGTACATTAGTTGCCAGGTGGCAGTTCCACCAACAGCTTTTAATAATGTGTTGGGAACTTGCAGCCTGAAATGTCCCATAAATTTTATTTTTTCCGTCCTTAGCCCTCAGGTAGTGCATGAGAAGAAAATTATTAAATTAGATAGGGTTCAGAAAAGATTTACCAGGATGTTTCCAGGACTGGATGGTTTCAGATACAAGGAGACTGGATCTGCTGGGACTTTTTTCCCTGGAGGGTGGGAGGTTAAGAGGTGACCTTATAGAGGTTTATAGAATCATGAGAGGCATAGATAAGGAGAATAGGAAAGTTTTTTTTCCCTAGGGTGGGCAGGAGTTCAAACCTATTTTTAAGGTGAGGGGACAAAGATGTAAGCGGACCTGAGGGGCAACTTTTTCATGCAGAGGGTGGTTTGTGTGTGGAATGAACTGCCAAAGGAATTTTATTTTTAGTTTGATTTTATTGTCACATATACTCAAGTACAGGAATACAGGAGTACAATGAAAAGTGTACAAGTCACCATTATCTGGCACCATCTTAGAATACGCAAGACGGGATTGAAAAACCAAAGAAGAAATAAAAGAAACAACCGAAAGAAAGAGGAAACATCCAGATCACTCCCTCACTTCTGACATGAGGCCTTGCTGCCAGAAAACAAAAAGCCACAAAGCCCATCCCTCAGTCTGCAAACATTCAGGTGCCCGAGTCCCCACATGCCACTGCAGCTGGTACACCACCGCCTCCGCTGTCAGGTCCCCAGCCCCAGCCATGTCCTGGAACTGTGCCGCTGACACTGGAACTATATCACAATTCTTTGGCATCATCTTGCCTCCACCACTGTTCTTGGCGCCAGGAGACCATTCTTGGCCAATCTCAGCAAATGGATACAGTTACAACATTTAAAAGACATTTGGAAAGGTACATGAATAGGAAAATTTTAGAGGGATGTGGGCCAAATTCAGGCAAACGAGTTTAGTTTAGTTTGGGAAATGTGGTCACAGTGGGTGATTCAGACCAAAGGGTCTGTTTCCATGCTGTGTGATTCCATGACTCTATGACTCCACCTACAGACAAAATGTTTGTCAGGCAACTCACTTCTGGGCTTTGGTTGATGCCAATCTGTTGTATCTGCAAGAGCAGCTTCAGAGGATGGTCACCCTTCCCTTTGCTTGACCTTTAGGATGCCCATTGCTAAATCATCCTTGCTAAAGCTGATGAATTTTACTTTCCTATTGTCCCCACAATGGGTCATGAAATTGCCAGCAGAAACAACTTTTTTTATCCTTTAAGCCATGACATCATTTCAACGAGCTGGTACAAAAACAAATTTGAATTTGGAATGAGTAAGCACGGCATGAAATCAAAGAGAATGTATTTTTCATGCTATGGTGCATAGACCTGTAGATTGCATCACAGTTGGTGCCAATTTGCACTGCACAAATGAAATTTATCCCTTTCAGGGCAATGTGAAAATCAAGACTGCAGCGAGGGAAAGAGCTGGCAACATTAAAGGCAAAGAAGAAGGGATTAGAATAGTTATGTGGTTGTTTTTGGGCAGTGTGGATGTGATGAGCCAAAGGACCTTTTTCTATGCTTGTAGATCTCTGACTCTTTGAGGTGGCTCTCTCAGGGCCAATGAAGGAGATTACTTAGCAAACATGACTTCTGAAATAATTCTTCATATTTTTACATGCAATCTTTTGGTTCACCCTTACGATTGGAGTGTTATGGGTTAAGATGTTACACCTTAAAAATTAAACACTTTTTTTAAAATGAGAAAATAGGAAGCCTTGAGATGTTTAGTTTGGGAAGTCACTTGGTCATCAGTTGCATTGGCCTAACCCATACCGAAATTTGGATTCCTTACTTATGCATTCCAGAAAATATTCACAACAGGTAAAAGAGTGTGAACAACAAACTGTGAATTTTAAGTTCTGTGCTAGGAGTATTTGAAAGTATTATCGCGTTTTACAATTGAATGTGCGGATTTGATTTTGAATGTTCCGTGTTGCTGATAATATTGCGTTATGCATAGGAAGCAATAAAAATATTGAAACTGTTAAATCAACTTCTTGCAGGAATGCAATCAGATCCATTGATAGGGAACTCTGAATGATCTAGAAATCTCTCCAGTAGTTTGTTTTTAATAATCAACATTTGTTGAAAATTCCAAATTCTAAGCATTACTTAAAACACTGGAGAAAAATAAAGATGGAGAAAATCAGTGATAATGTAAGAACCCAACTAGGAAATCCAGGGAATTGCACCTCAACCCAGATCAATCATGTGAAAATAAAAAGGGAGGCAAATTGGAAATGAAAATTAAAATTGACTCCACTACATGCACAGGGCAAACAACGTCAGACAAGGAAGTTTAGCTTTGTAGAAAATAAATCTGGGAAGATTTAATCTAGGTATAATAACAGAAAATAAATGTGCAATGATCCAGCAATCACTGAAAGCAGCACATGGCCTGAAATTATAGCTCCTTAACATGTCAAAAAATATTCTTGTTTCATGTCGAAAAGAAAAATGAAGACTTGCATTTGTATAGTACCTTTCATGACCTAAGGCTGACCCAAAGTATTTAATGCCTAATGAAGTATTTTTGAAGCAAAGGTGTTGATGAAATATTGGAAACATGCTATGATCCCACAAACAGCAGTGTGATAATAATCAGATAGTCTGTTTTAATGATGTTGGTTGAATGATAGATATTGACAGGGACATTGAGAAGAGGTGAACTGCTCCTTAGTAGTTGTGGGATCTTTTACATCCAATTCACTACATCTTATTCATGAAATATGTCTATAAGGGCCTGACTTCTGATTGAACACCTATCCTGATAAATTCATTGAGCTGTGTCCATTGGTAACATTGTTGAGGGGGTCAACAGCCATCTTTAAAGGGGTTATTAGGAGTTGCTCATAAAACATTTTGTTCATAGGATATGTAAGAACAAATGTGTTTCCAAAACTGCATCATCTCACACAAGATATTTTATAAGCCAGCCCAGTGAGCAAGTCAACAACCTCACCCACAACCCGAGCTACAAATATTTGCTAGAACTTTAAACACCTACGGGCGTAACATGCTAAAAATTGTCCGACAATGGGAAACCTTTGCCAACCAACTGAGCTCTACCTGCGAACAATTTCACTTTCTCCACGAATCCCTCAGGAACCAAGTACTGCACCATAATGTGAAGGACAAACCTCCACTCGACAACCCACAGGCTATAAAATAGCTGAACAGAACGGACGCAGAATGCTACGGGTAACGATTAATGATGTCCATAACTGACTCTACAGGTACAAACAGGAAATTTTGCACCAAAAATCACAATATCTAGACGCTACGGGCCAGCAGTGAACTACAACCCTAGAACAGGCCATCACCATCAATTAACACAAAACCAAAACTAAGAGAAGACACAAGTTACAGGAGAAACTCACCGAACTGATCGACCACAAAGGCAACGACAACAACAAACCGGACACATGGATAAGAAACCTATCCATCAGATGTCTCACAGAAACTGCGAAAGCTGTGCTATTAAGCGGACTGAACTATAACCACAAAGATACAAACAGAACAGACTTCATGGCTGCCCTGGAGACTACATTAAAAGACAACAGACTCACAGACAAACACAACAAGCCATCTGACAAACTGTAATCCTCACACTGCAAAGAAGGAATGAAGGGGACAGCCTGAACACATCAGAGAGAAAAGCATGAGATAAACTCAGGAAAGACAAGAACGTTGTAATCTTACCAGCAGACAAAGGGCGCATGGCCGTACTTGTGAACAAACCAGACCAGGTTAAGAAAGCACGGGCATTGCTCGCAGATACAATCACTTACCAACAGGTGGCAATAGACCCAACACCACAGCTTGGTAATTGGATCACCCAGACACTGAAGAGACTAAAGGATGCAGGGCAGATAACCAAGACAGACGTCATGAGAATGAAACCAGAAGTCACGAACACCACACTCCCCCACCAACCCCACCACCACCAACCCCGCTTCTATGGACTTCCTAAGGTACACAAACTGGATATCCCCCTCAGACCCATCATTTCCCTACCAGGCACATCTTCACACAAACTGGCCAAAAACCGACAACAGAGATTGAAACACCTAGCAGACAAATTGCCTCATTCTATCCACTCAACCCAAGATTTCCTCAATACCCTCATGAACATCAGCAACGACGAGATTATGGTATTTTTTGACATCACAGCTTTAATCACATCAATTGACATCCCACTGGCCAAAGAAACACTGGCCACATTACAAGAGGAAGTAGCAATGCAGACCAGCAGCTCCATCATCAAGGACAACATACTTGAACTCCTAGACCTGTGCCTCACCACACACTTCATCTTTAAAGGTCAAGTATACAAACAGATTAACGGTACACCAATGGGGTCACCCATCTCAGGACTCATTGCAGAGGCAGTCATGCAAAGACTAGAACACACCACCTTCCCTGCATTCCACTTAAACTGTGGATTCGATACGTAGATGATACATTTGTCATTATTAAACGCAACAAATTAGAAGAGACCCACCAGCTCATCAACAATGTATTTGCAGGGATTAAATTTACAAGAGAAAAACAAAACAACAATCAGCTTCCGTTTCTGGACATCAGAGTTGAGTGTATGACCAATGGCGTGTTCCAAGCCTCAGTTTACAGGAAAGCAGCCCACACTGACCACATCCTCAACTTCCACGGCAACCATCCCAATATCCACAAAGCTGTATTAGGACACTATTTAAATGGACCACGACTCACTGCAAAACTCCAGAACTATGCAGGAAAGAGGAAGAGTGCCTATATAAAATCTTCGCTATTAACAAATATCCCTGCAACTTCATCCGCAGATGCCTACTAAATAGGCAACAACAAGAGGACACAATACTCCCTAACACACTGGCCACACTGCCCTAAGTCAAAAACATATCAGAGCTGACAACAAGACTCCTAAGACCACTAGGAATCATGGTGGCCCACAACCCACAGCCACTCTATGATAAACACCCACCAGGATTAAAGATCCCATTCCCACAACATGCAGAACCAATGTGGTTTACAAAAAACCATGCAATGACTGACACAAGCATTACATCAGACAGACAGGAAGGAAACTAGCCATCAGAATACATGAAGATCAGCTAGCAGCAAAATGGCACGATGAAGTTCCCTTAGTATCTGTACACTCAGACGATGAAGACCATTGGCTTAAATGGGACAAGGTAACCATAGTAGCCCAAGCCAAACATAGACAAGCATGGGAATCCCTAGAGGCATGGTTCTCCACCTGTAATGCAATCAACAAACATATAGATTTGGACCCTATATACAAACCCATACAGATCAAAACCGGAAATGACAGTACTCACCATAAAGGGCCAGACAGTAAAATTCCAAACAAAGTAGAACAACATCACTTCATCAGAGGCCTCACTGATGATGTTACCTATTTTGGTAACAAAATGTCTGAACAAAAACAAGTCAACAAGCTCACTCACAACCCGAGCTACGGATCTTTGCTAAAACTTTAGATATTTTATGTCTTAATTTAGGAAGGTTGACAGCTGATTCAAACTTAAGAGATATCACAATTAAACCAAACCTGTTTTCACCGAAAGTCCACTCACACTTGCCAACAGTGGTCAGTGATTAGATACAGAGGCTGTAAACCTCAAAATTTTACTCAAACATTCGTCATCTACTCTGTTCCAAAGTTAATCTTTCATATTGCTCAGCCTGCAGAAATAATGTCCTTGAAATAAGAAGGTTAGATAGTGGCAGGGTGTCTTCAAACTGAATCTTTCCAATTTTGCTTATGTACTTATTTACTCTTAGAATAATAGAAGTGAACATCAGTACTTCACTAAAACCACTCAAGTGTTTGACTATTACACACATACATCAGTGTGATAACAGTCTTCTCTCTCCTTTTTTCTCCCTCTTTTCTTTGTCCCTAGAGTGAGAGTCCAATTTACCTCAAGTAATTTAGCACAAGCTCGCGATGAAGTCCTAACTGTTTCTAAGTTTCTTACTATGAAGCGAGTGATAAGTTTTAGCAATTGGAGGGTCATGACTGTCAAGCTTTTAATCTAAGGGGCAAATCAATTTAATTTTCCACATGACTTATTACTCCAATGTGTAGTTAATTTTTTTTATGCAGATAAAGTTTAAAACAGGCTTTCTGCATGATAATTAGAATTATACAGAAATCATGCAAGGAAGTTTATTTGTAGTGAGTACATTGTAATTTTTAAAGTCTGCTTCGACAGTTCGCGTAGAGACAAAAAAAAAATCTGCAGATGCTGGAATCCAAGGCAGACAAACAGGAGGCTGGAAAAACACAGCAAGCCAGGCAGCATCGTTCAGTCCCATAGAAAGGTAATACCTGAAACTTTGAAACTTTGACTGCTCCTTTCCTCCAGATGCTGCCTGGCTTGCTGTGTTCTTCAAGCCTCCTGTTTGTCTGCCTTTAACAGATCGATACCTTGCTGCTAGGTAATGCTTAAGATTTGTATATTTCCAACTAATGGAGGCACAGGCAGCATTGATCTAATTCAAACATGAGACTTACATTTACAGTTCAGTTGGCATCACTAATCCCATGTTAAATGGCCACATTGCCTGAAAGTATAGATTTCAGAGATCAGCTTCATTTAAAATCATTGAGCTCAAACAGAGAATAATGCAGCCATCACTGAAGCAAATCCAACTATGCAAGTTCAGAAGTTAGCTGCAGAAGCTACTTACATATATCACATCACATCTGAAAACATTGGCTGCAGTGCATGTGACCAGCCCTGGTGTTAGTTGCGTTTGTCATAGCAACATTCTCTCCTGTTCACACCCAAATGAATATGTATTCAGTTTCATTATAAATTCCACCCCGAAAAAGTGTTTCTTGATGGGATTACCTGTCAATTCTCAGGCACCATGATTAAATGTAGTCAAAATCTTTTTTGATGATGTGAATCTGTTCATTCTCAATGCTCGCTGTGCTTGATCGGTTAAGTCAACATGGACTCAGAAAACAGACAGAATATAGAAAGCCTAGAAGCATGAAGTGGACATTTTAGAGTCCTGTAAATAAAACCATATGTGCACTTGGAAATTAGTGTCATCTCTGTACAGATCAGAAATCAAGGGCGTTAAGTTCCTAGGAGTGACGATAGCCAACATCTGTCCTAGACCTCCCATGTTGATGCGATGGTCAAGAAGGCACAGCAACGCCTCTTCTTCCTCAGGCAACTTAGGAAATTCAAAATGCCCATAAAGACATTCACCAACATTTACAGATGCACGATCAAAAACATCTGTCTGGCTGCTTAATGACCTGGTATGGAAACTGCTCTTCCCAGAGCTGCAAGAGATTACAGAAAGTTGTGTGCACAGCCCAGACCATCACGCAAGCGAACCTCCTACCCATGGGCTCCATTTACATTTCTCATTGCTACGGAAAAGCTGCTAGCATCATCAAAGACCCCGCCCACCCCGGTAGTGCTCTCTTTTAACCTCTTCCATCAAGCAGAAGATGCAGAAGCAAGGACAGTTTCTTCCCCGCTGTTACTAGGCTGCTGAATGGACCTCCCTAACTTCAAATAATGCTGATCTTGCTTTGTGTACCACCCGTGCAGCCATAACCTTGTGTGCCTCGCTCTGACTAAGTACCCTATTGTCTGTATGTCCTTGTTTGCTATGATACGCCTGTACTGTTCACAAAACAAAGTTTTCACTGTACTTAGGTACATTTGACTACAATCAAATCAAATATCAAGATGATTTTGACTTTCTTGTTTTGCTAAGGGATAAGTGAAAGGACTGTGTTGAGCCTTGTTCGTGGAGATGATGGAAATATTTGGATTCTCAGAGGGATAGTGCTGGGGTCTGATAAGGAGGTCATGGGGGTGGGGGTGGGGGTTGCTGGTGGCATTGGAAAGCCTGCCTGAGGTTAGTGATAGGGGCTGTGTGTTATTCCTCTCGGGTTCCAGCATGACCTGGAGATTGACGACATACAGCACAGAGGGAGGAAGGGAAGGGTTCTCAATAAGAAGGACATACATATGGCGGGCCTTCAGGGGACACTTCTCCATTCTCCATCTCTGCCAGTGGAATGGACACCCATGACTAACTACCGAAACGGTCACTGAACTGTGATCTACAGCTTACTCCCGTTCATGACATCACCATCACCATTCCCCTGAATTTCTTTGCAATCACTTCCTTTCTATTTGGGAGTAGGCAACACTCCCAATATTTCACAGTTCACCATGTATTGCTACAGTGAGGAGCTGACAGAGACCTTCAACAAAAGGGCTGAAGACTTTATTATCTTTCCCAATTACAGGGTTAATACAGCACAACTACACAAAGGTAGCAGAATTTCCGGAGACCTATTGATAGAGAGATACACTACAAAGTCTACTACACCATGAATGTGCAGGTGACGTATGACCAAACCCAAAAAGAGCATGCTGCTGAAAGGTACCTATCCTGAGAGCAGTCACTACCTATTATTGCATACCTGTCAGCAGTACCTATCATTTTGGATCAATCACACAGAGAAAGACACTTGTTTGCGTGGGTTACTAGTGTATGTATGACTCCCTTCCCTCACCCTTTCATATGTGAACAGCATGCTTTCATTGTGAGCCATGCTGTGACCAGGGATGTCATGGAGCAAATCGTCCAGATCCTAAAATAACGTATTAATGATTTCCCATACCTGGCGGAAGCCCCCTAGTACTCATAAGACTGTGACTCCATGTCCATTCTGATCTGTTACATCACCCGCAATCTTGTAGTCTTGAGGACATTGCCCTTGCCACCTGGCAAACAAAAGGATGTGTTCACATGAAAAAGAAGAGAAAACAGGGATACATTCCCCACTCCTTCCAATCTGCATGGATGTCCAAGACAAATACTCATACCTCAGTTCCCCTGAAATACCATCCTCACATCAGCATGACAGCTCAACTGCCCACCTTAAAACCCAGTTGTTAGACATCATTACAAAGTCTTCAGGACAAAGGTTACCTGGAAGAAGTGTACATCATGATAACCACACACTCTACTGGGCACACTTCGAAGCATACAGGTAGTAAGTGCCACCTTTTGCACTAGGTCGGATACTTTGTGTTTAGAAACACAAATGGACAACGTAAAGTTAGTATGCTGCCTGCCTCAACAGTACAATGTGCAGGGTAATGCTGCAATTGTATTCTCTCAGTATCAAATTAATCATATCCCCTGTGAACTTATACAACAATGTGAATGAAATCCTGTAGTGGTGAACATGGAGATTTCTCATAATTAACATGACTCCATTTATAATGCACCCTACTAGATTTAATTATGAACAATCTCATCATTTTTAGCATTGGCATTTACCGTCACGTTCAAAAGACCAAGTGAGTCCAGAGGCAGCATCAGAAGATCTGGGTGTATTTTCATCCTCTGAAGCTAATTGTCATCCATACGTGAAATGAAATGTGGCAGCTAAATTATCGTCTCCATTCTTTTAACTCGTGCAAAGTTAGAGCAATGCAATTGTAATGTGGATACTGATGTTTGTCTAAATCCTGCTCTCTCGTGCATCGTTGCAGTCAAACTTCCCTTTGGTCTTTTCTGCTGTCTGTGTGAATCTGTTCCTGAAGGGCACAAGAATGCAAATGACACACAAATGAATGTCAATGGGCTTTAGGATCCAGATTCCCTTTAATTGCACTGACCTTTTATCATCAAGCTGAATGTTAACACTTTTGAGACATTTCTACTCTTACTCCAGATTTTCTGACTCCCATGAATTAAATCCCACTTCTGGATGAGTCTTAACTCTCTATAACCTGAAACTTAGCTTGGATTTCTCTAACAAAGTGACTTCTTAAATCAACAGTACCAAATAATCAGCTCACAGCTCATTCCTTTCCGTAATGTTTGTGAACAGTGCAAAAATGGCTGCTAATTAGGTCTCAATAAGACCAGCCACTAATCTCCAAAAGTAGGTTATTCGTTGTGGTGTTATGCATTCTGACAATGTGGTAAGGTCAGTGAATCTGAAGGAAATACTTAATTTACATCCTTTGCGAAGGAATTTCTTATGATTGTTACCTTTGTCAGACATGATGCCAGAATCACCAATAGGATTCTGAGTTTCAAAAGCACCTCCCTATGGTAAGCTGGCTTTTCAAGGACAGACATGATTGATTGTAGTTATTCTGGGAGACTGGATTGTTCTCCTTGTAGCAGAGAAGGTTAAAGAGAAAATTGTTAGAGGTATTCGAAATTACAAATGGCTTTGACAGAACATATCAGGAGGAATTGAATCCACTGGGAGGTAGATCATTAACCACACAAAACAAAGTGAAAAATTTGGTAAAAGTGTTGTGTCATGTGTCATGGTCAGCATGTTGGTATACATTTAAGAGATCTCCTCATGGTGTCATCACTATATCATAACGTTTGATATGAGAGGTTCAAGATCTTATATTCCATCTTACTTTGGATCACTGAAAGCATGACGCACTACTTGAAAAAAATGCTTCTCTCTTGTAACCTAAAGGCTTAATATTAACACAGACACTTGTGTACCCAAGGAATGTAATTTTTTAATATTAACATTAGTTGAAAAACGTGCCTGTTGGCACGCTCATTTTCATGATATACACACTCACTTTTCTGTGTTGTGGGAGATAACAGAAACATTGCTGTGTCAGGTAAAACTTCAAGTAAAAGCCAGGTAAACTCATAACATGGAAACAGTATTGGCTGCTTATGAAAGACTCCAATTTCCCGGTGTCAGATACTTGAAAAAAAAATGAAGACGAACGAGACAATTGCTTTGGAAAATAGACAATTTGGACAATGGGAGGATTTGTTATCCTTGAACATCATTGGTTTCCGTGAATACCAATAGTAGAGATCTATAGATAGTGCATGGACCATCAAGACACCGTAGCTAATTTCTGTTTGATTAGAATGTAAGTTTTTTTCGGAATAAAATCAATTTCTATCAGTTTAGTATTTAAAACTAAAGTATACTTCTGAGCTGAGAGACAAAACCAGAGAAGTGTAGCACAAGAAGCTGGAAGGGTAGAATGTTGTGTTCCTGACAGATGCCGATATGATTTTTCAAGTTTAGATGGAGATTAAAATCACCCATGATAATTGTAGCTCCTTAAAGAATACATATTTCTTCTTTATACTTCTTCATACATTGCTGTTACTATGGGTACCTGTCAGAACAACAATGTGTTTCACATAATTATGATTTGATAGCCATTACAGAGATATGGCTGCAGGATGACAAGAATTGGGTTCAGGCATCCTAATCAATGATGACATTGGTACAATGGTTAGAGAATACCTTGTTTCCAGTGATCAAGGTGTAGAATTGTCTGGGAGGAAAGGAGGAATAACAGGAGAAAAAAGTCAGTTGTAAGTTTGATTGACAGGCATTTAACAATGATGTCAGGCTGCCATTGTAACAGCAATGTATGAAGAAGTATACAAAAGAAATATTGTGCTCTTTAAGGAGCAACAATATTCATGAGTATTTTTAATTTCCATCTAAACTTGGAAAATCATATCGGCAACACTAGCCTTGATAAGGAGCTCATGGAATGCTTGTGAGATACTCTTTTAGAGCAGTACATTCTGGAATCCGCCAGAGAACAGGCAATACTATACTTGGCATCGTGCAATGGGATAGGACTAATTAATTACCTCAAGGTAAAGCCACCTTTTAGAAGCAGCAATCCCAATATGATTGGAATTTACATCCAGATTAAACGAGAGGAGAGTAGGTCTAAGACTAGTATTTTAAATTTAATTAAAGGTAACTACATGGGCATGAAAGCTGAGCGAACTAAAGTAATCTGGGATATTAGGCTAGGATGTCAATCAATATAAGAGGAGTAACAGATATTTACAAAGATATTTCATAATAAGTACATTCCTACCAAGTAGAAAAATTCTAAGGGACGGTATACCATCTGTGGTTAACTAAAGAAGTTAAGGTAAACATATGTGAGTCATTCAATAGCAGAGCATTTGTCTAAAGATCAAGTTGTTTCTGGCTTAAGTCCAGGTGTTCCCTTGGCACAGATTTAAGAAAATTGGTAGAAGAAACCAGGATCAGTTGATTACAAAATGGGATACATTGCCTGAATGGTATTTGAAAACAGATTCCATAACTTTAGAAAGAAAATTAGATGATTGCTTCAAAAGGGTACCATTGTGCAGTAACGAAGAAACAGCAAGGGGCTAATTGGATGGCTGCTTATTATGAGCCAACACATATGCATTGGGCCAAATGGCCTCCTTCCATGTGGTATCTATCTATGATTATGCCATAGCTGTATTCAAAATCTGCCAACATGCAAACCACTACAAACCAGAAGAATTGTCTTTGTTTTTAATCACTGAGAGTTTTTCTTTTGTAGCCAAGACACCCATGATTGTATGGTTGTACATTAGAAAGATGTAGGGGCCTCATACCCAAACCTTCCCTTTGCCTGAATTAACAATGTGAACACAGCAGCACATAGGGAGGTGAAAGAAAATCTAGAGACAAGAGAACCTCCTACACCTTCTCACAGCCATTCACTAAATAGTTTTGCCAAAGCGCTTTTCAAATGGATTGCCAGTTTTGTCATCCTGTTAGACAGGGTGAGGTGTGCAACAAACAAACGGGAACAGAAGAATGGAAGCCTTCCCCCTTCAAAATCTCCAACAGCTGATTCTTGACAATATAATTACAGCAACAATGTTTCTGCTATTGTTCATTAAGTATTTAGTTAAAGTTTCAGATCCACACTCGACTAATCTCCTGGACCTCTAATTTGTTACTTTTTTTGTAGTTCTTCTTCACTTTGTTTTAATGAACAGGCATTTAACTTTGTCGTGTGATTGGATATTTTTCCACCACCAATGGGGGATATGACAGAACTATAAGATCTGGGGACCCGGCTTTCTTGACTCTAGAAGTTCTTATCACTTAACAGACTGATCTCACACTCACACACACACACACTCACACACACACACACACACACTCACACACACACTCACACACACACACACACCCGTTCCCAGTCAATTCTGGAACTGTTCTGATTTACTCTTAAAGGAACTGATTATGACCACACCCTCTCTGAGGTAACCCGATTTGTTACAGCTCCAGAAGGAATAACTCAAACTGTTAGGTTCCCAGTTGAAAAGGGATGAACAGCCTCCACTTCTTTATTCATCCACGTCCTTGGGGTTTTTTTTTCAACAAATTTAATTTAAAACAATCGTTTAAATTTTGCATACCTTTCTCCCTGACACAAATCAACTTGTGTTTAAAGAAGAGCCAATTATACCAAGATTTATACAATCATAGAGGTATACAGCATGGAAACAGACTTTTCTGTCCAATATATCCATGCTGACCAGGTATCCTAGAGAAATCTAGTCCCATTTGCCAGCATTTGGCCAATATCCCTCCAAACCCTTCCTATTGATGTACCCATCCAGACTTTTTAAATGTGTAATTGTACCAGCCTCCACCACTTTCCCTGGCAGCTCATTCCATACACACACACAACACCCTCTTTGAGAAAAAGTTGCCTCTTAGATCCCTTTTAAATCTTTCCCGTCTCATCTTAAACCTATGCCCTCTAGTTTTGGACTCCCCTACCCTAGGGAAAAGACCTTGCCTATTTACTCTATCCGTGCCCTTCATGATTTTATAAACCTCTGCACAGTAACCTTTCAAAATGACTCCAGTCTATTCAGCCTCTCCCTATAGCTCAAGCCTTCCAAAAAACATATATTAATCAGTACATACATAATGAAATATTAAACGCAGTGCACATAGAAATCAGCTTAGAAATGATACTCCAGAAAGATAAATGTTAATAAAAAGGTTATGCTGATCAATATTTGACTTGCTTGCAACGTCAGATAGTTGAACATAGCAGCTAATGCTATAAAGGTCATTGGTAGCATTGACATTGATAATTGAACAGTTAGCTTTGCGATTCTTATTTATAAAGATTGGTGGGATCCTGTAGATCTGATTCCTTTTACTTATGATGGATTTTGAGTATTCACGGTGAGAAAAGTCATTTATCTTTTTTTCTTCTGGTTAGCAGCACCAGGAGTGAGCAGTGTGGTCTTCTTTTACCTGCAACACAGGGGTGACCAAGGAATAGTTCTTTGTCTATGACCTTATAGCACACTTTTACTTGAATACAGGCAGCTACACATTAGAATGGTCAGCTCCATGAACACACTCTAGAAGAGTTGAAATGCCTTTTTAATCTATACTCTTTTGTACTCTTCATAGTAATAAACACAAGCTGTTTGCAGTTTGGAACATAAAAAAGTAAGATGTGAGTGGAGCAGTGTGTCTCAGTTCCTCGTTATTATTTTAGTCACAAGTTATCACAACACAGTCTGTTTAGACACCTTTCTTCACCCTGAAGGGAAACACCAGGAAAACAAAGGTGATAGTTCCTCATAGTTTTAGGAATTATATCTAACTACTCAATGTGGCTTGTACCTATTGCTATCATACAATGTTGTGATTGAGACAAGTGTCTCTTCTTATTAACACTCACCAGCAAACATCCTCTGTCACTATTACAGAACAGACCTTTAGAATCAGTGCAAGAAGGAAGATTAGTGGCAGCACTGAATCCTGATCATTTGCTGGTTGCAGTTGATTCCATAACACATACAACACATGTGAGTTGGGGTGATGGTGAATAGCGCAGGGAATGCCAGAATTTTGGCTGTTGTGAATGAAGAGAGTATGAATGTCAGGGATGAGCAAGTGATGTTGAGCAGTGCCAAGTGTATTAGAGACAAAGTTGAGATTGTCAGGGTGAGAGAGGGAATTAAAATTGCCTTATAGAAGGCCCTCAAAATGATAAAAAAAAATTATCTGTCATTGAGCTGAAGACAGACTTGTGGAACATGTATTCAGCTCTGGATGTAAAAAGTTTTGTGTGTTCACACTGCACCTTACCATCAGGCCTCCTTATTCATCTTGCCAGCCACATTTCAGTCAGGAGAGTGGGTTCCTGATGGGTCTACAAAGAGTTTTAGGAATTTAGTTATAAATGGAGACAAAAATGGAATGTACCTGCTTCACCATTAAACCTTTCACCCTCTCCTTTTGTGATGCAGAGTTAAATTTTATTTCATAGCGTTCCTGAAAACCACCTTGAAATAGTTTATTACTTTAAAGGCTCTATATCAGTGCATATTGTTGCTGAGATGCAGAACGTATTGGGAAAGGGCCTCTAACAACATACTCTGGTTGTACTGCTGATCATTGATCTCATTTCATAGAATAAAGGAGGTTAATCAGTCCATTGTATCTGCACTACCACTTTGAAAGATAGTCATTTAGTGCTACTGTCCTTACTTTCCTCATAGTCCTTTGTATTTCTTGAGACAAGTAGTCAATCAATTTGTTATGGAAGTTACAACTGAATTTCCTTTCAATCAGTGGCCTTCTAGTTTGAGTCAACTCAATGTTTAACATAAATTCTCCACAGCCTTCTTTTCAAACCATCTTAAATTTGCCTCCTCTGGTTACCAACCTTTCAATTATTGGAAAATATTTTGCCCTATTCCCTCAATCAGACTACCTCGCAATTTTGTTAACTCTGCGCCAAACATTTTTGGTTCTAATGAGAACTTCTCTGCTTTCTCCACACAACTGAATTACCTTGGGTATTAACCCTGGCCCACGGTCTCACTATTCTTCCTAATTATGGTGCCCTGAATTAGGCAGAAAACTCCATTTGCCTGGGGCCTTTGCACTAATTCAGCTCAGCTTGCCCCTGTTTTTGAACTTATCTGTTATGAAGCCTACACTCCAGTATGCTTTTCAACAACCTCATTACTGAGTTATTTCAAATAACAACTATTTATTTAGCGCAGCCTAAAGGAAGTGCTGCTAAATTCCTCTTTCCATCCTCCTTACAGTAAACAGTGTTATCTTTCTTTCTGTTATGTGTGCATTCTTTCACCATCTCGTAGGATTTGTTAGATCATGTTTTATTGTAATCTAATATTTCATTCCATAGACTTAAAATTAATCAAGGTGATTGGCTTTATTTATTTCTGCCTTTATGTCTGTCAAATGTCAGTATTTCTTGCTAACAAACTGTGTTTTATTTATACTAAGAAGCATTCTTGTTAATTGCTTTTTGTTTCAATCAATTAAGTGCTAGTGTATAAGCAAAATTCTACAAGATGCTGGCTATCAAAAATAAAAGCAAACTACTGGAGAAATACAACTGGTTAGGCAGAAATTATGGAGCGAGAAACAAGTTTGGTAAATATTAACTCTGTTTCTCTCTCCACAAATGCTACCAGACCTGTTAAGTTTCCCCAGCACTTTTTGTTTTTATTCCTAAATAAAATCTTTTTTTTCTGAAATCTGGTAACAAGAATGCAATGCGAATGTTCTTTTTCAGAAAATGGTCCCTAAATTGAACCTACGTAGATTCATGGCTTCTCTATAGTTCACTTCTGTCACAATACAATATGGAAGACCTAGCAAGTAGGAATTAATTGGAGAGTTGAGTTACACATCATCATTAATCAGTTTGCAAAATTGGCTAGCGACTATTTATAATTCCCTTGCATACCAGCAACATGTAGACCAAAATGTGATTAATCTTGCTCCAGGTTTTTGTGAATTGTTAGCCCAATAATGTAATTTCTGCAGTTGTCTAATCAATGGGCTGCACTTCACTGAAGTCTGGCATTTGTGAGTAACGTATTTGTTGCTGACTTCATGCCTCATATAACATTGCCCAACCCAGCTTAGCAAAATATTAAAATAATGCTCTCAAGTCTAAGTTAAGGCTGTCCATCTTCCACAATTGCTGTGGAGTATCTGTGGATAAGAGATTGATTTCCAGATCGGGGTATTTAAAAAAATTCTTCTTTGAAAACATGTGTTTCTTAGTTTTAAGTCATCAATGATTGGGAAAAACCTGCTTGATTGACAACCAAGAATCATCCAACCAGGTAATAGAGAGTTTAATCACTCCTCAGTTAACAGTGCACTGAACACAGATCACTGGATGACCAAACAATAGGAGCATCAGACCTGGTAATTAGGCATGTGAGTATATGAATTAGGCCACTCAGCTCTAAAAGCCTTCTCTGCCATCCAAAAAGATCATGGCTAGTCTGCATACTTCTGCCTGCCCCTGCTAGCCTTTGACCCCTTGCTGACATTGGTGAGAGGGTGTCCTGCGATGTAGCCTAAAGGACAATGTCACACTATGATTCGTTTGCTTAGTCTGTACAGCAGAACAAACTGGGATGTGTAGGTTCCTATTGAACATTGTTAGTAAGATTTATCCTTCCTGCTGCTCTTCACTTGTCCAGTTGCTGTTACAGCCTAAAGGGTGGTACTGTCCTGATCCATGAGTTTCCAAAGATAAAGAGGATGCCATGAAAAGACAGGATGGCAGCAGTAATCTGCAAAGGTATTGTTTGTAACCCAGCTTTCCAGGCATAATACAAATGCTTTTCATACACCAAAGCAGAACAGGTCTCATCTTTCCAAGTTGTATGAAACACAGAAAGCAAAGCATCCAAAATAAAAAAAACTCTCTTGAATACACCAAATTCCATAATCTCAACAAAGCTGATATCATTTTGGTTTAATTCAATCACAATCTCTAGATTGTGCCAGATATTTACACAGCGGTTCACTGACATAGCATTTAGCACTTTTGCTGCAGTTTATTCTACAAAATCATTGATCTGTGAGGAAAAGATTTCTTGTCTTACTTGATGTTTCTTGGTATTTAGCAGTTTGTGAAGTCAACATGCTGTGGCAATGAATACTCTGCTCTGTCTGGAAAAGATAAGAAAGTTTATGCTAATTTTAACCTAGCCAAGAGAACACGACAATCTTCTAGTCCTTTTCATCGATTTCTGGAGGGTAGATGTTGACAGTTTTTGAATGGCTTGGATTTTCACAAACGTACTTCTGTTGTTAATGACTGTAAAAGGTGTATAATAAGGGATTAACAGCTAGAGGATATCAGATCACATGGGGCTTGTTTAAGTCTTGCTTTCTGCTCTGGTATAAATAGTTAATGTTCATCAGTTTGCATGAGTATGGTGTTCAGTGCTCATCTATCTCAGGTTAAGCTGAATATCAGTGTCTTCTGAATTGATTATTTGTGTCTGCAATAGTTAGGGAGTCTTTTCTAGGGCAGTGTGACATGTACCCTTGATACAGTAAAGAGCCAAAAAATTTACACCTGCCCCTTTTCCACGTAGCTCCAGACCAGTCTCCTGTCTAGTCTGGAGACTGGAGAAGCACCTCAAATTCTAATGGAATTTCATCCTCATGCCCTTGAAGAACTGTCAATAGTAAGCTGTAAAGTGTACATCAAAACACTGAGGAAGACAAGTCATTCATATCTTCATTTTGCATCAAATTTAAATTTAAGTCGTAAATTTGAAGAAAGGAATGTTATGGCTGACTACGGAATGGTTAACTTATTACCCACGAACTTCAGACTGAAAATGGTTGTTACATATTCATAACATTTGATGTGTTGTTAATGAGTCTGTACAGAGCTGGAAATGACATAAGGAAAATCCCAGAAGTAGACAGCTTTGGAAATCATAGGTTTCGAGTCACCTGTTCCTCCAAAGGATTTTCCATTTAACCTGTGTCATGCTTCAATTCCACTACATTACATCCCATGATGCTACTTTCTGAAATCACTCTATTGAATTTGCATCTGAATGAATCAATACTAATTGTTTCCATCATTTTGCTTGGGAGGCTATTTCATCGATTGGCCATTCACTCACTGAAATATTGGCCTCAATATTAATTTCAAGGTTTACTGGGAGCAGAATATCTAATCTTGCATAGCAAAGACATTGGAAAGTAATTCTATGCATCTGTCTGTGACATTTTAACAGAGACAGCTCGTTCTAATTTTACTACAAAATTTGATTTCAAATGCAGGGCCGCGAGTCCGGAGTGCACAAGCTCAACATAAACTTACCTGGATTACTTGTAAGGCCAATCTGAAGATGGCATTTTGGCCATTTGTGAACAATATCAGAGATATAGTGGCTTTAGAGCAAGAATTTCAGGACACTTTCGCAGAATTTCACGATACAAAGATTGGTAGAGTTGCGGACAGTGAGGAGGATTGTCAGAGCGTACAGCAGGATATAGATCAGTTGGAGGCATATAGGCAGAAAAGTGGCAGATGGAGTATGATCTGGACAAATGTGAGGTGATACATTTCAGAAGGTCAAGTACAGGTGGAAATCATACAGTGAATGGACGGACCCTTATGAGTATTGATTAACAGAGTGATCTGGGTGTGCAGGTCCACAGATCACTGAAGGTGGCAGCGCAGGTAGACAATGTAGTAAGAAAGGCCTATAGCATGCTTGCCTTCATTGGAAGGGGTATTGAGTATAAAGATGGGCAAGTTATGCCACAGCTTTATAGAACTTTAGTTAGTCCACACTTGCAATATTGTGTACAGCTCTGGTTACTACACTACCAGAAGGATATGGACACTTTGGAGGGAGTACAGAAAAGTTTCATCAGTATGTTGCCTGGTATGGGGGATTTTAACTATGAAGAAAGTTTGGATAGACTTGGTTTGTTTTCACTGGATTACAGGAGATTGAGGAGCGACCTGATAGAGGTTTAGAAGATTGTGAATGGCATGGATAGAGTGGAAAGTATGAGGCTTTTTCCCAGGGTGGAGGGGTCAACTACTAGGGGACACAGGTTCAAGGTGCAAAGTTTCGGGTTGGGGATGTTTAAAAGAGATGTGCAAGGCACATTTTTCACACAAAGGGTGGTGAATACTTGGAACACACTGACAGAGGAGGTGGAAGCAGACACAGTACCAGCATTCAAGAAGTACCTGGATGAATACATGAATAGGAAGGAATAGAGGGATATGGATCCTGTCAGTTTTTTTTTACTTTTTATTTATTCACGGGATGAAGGTGTCGCTGTCTAGGCAGCATTTATTGCCCACCCCTAATTGCCCAGAGAGGAGTTAAGAGTCAACCACATAGCTGTGGGTCTGGAGTCACATGTAGGCCAGACCAGGTAAGGATGGCAGTTTCCTTCCCTAAAGGACATTAGTGAACCAGATGAGTTTTTCCTGATAATTGACAATGGATTCATCATTAGATTCTTAATTTTTATTGAATTCAAGATCCACTATTGGCCACGACAGCGTTTGATCCTGGATCCCCAGAGCTTTAGAGATAAAAGGTACTGCAGATGCTGGAGAATCCGAGATAACAAGGTGTGGGGCTGGATGAACACAGCAGGCCAAGCAGCATCATAGGAGCAGGAAAGCTTGACGTTTCGGGCCTAGACCCTTCATC
>JAHRHZ010000025.1:34473383-34498290 GCA_024137785.1 Ginglymostoma cirratum
TATCGTTTACTCCCTACCCCACCCACCTCCCTATTTTCTGCATGTAAACTGACGATTTCCCAGCCACCATCAGTTCTGAGGAAGGGTCACCGGACCCGAAACGTTAACTCTGTTTTCTCCTCCACAGATGCTGCCAGACCTGCTGAGCTTTTCCAGCAACTTTGTTTTAGTTCCTGATTTACAGCATCCGCAATTCTTTTGGATTTTACTGATTCTAGCAATTTGACCACGACTGAGATTAGACTGACTGACATTATTATTTAGTCCACGCCTTGTAACATTTTTGAAAATGGGTACAATGTTCCCAAAGATCTCATCCTCTGCTACCTCGCCTGCACCTTGAGAGGGTTGGAATGTGAGCCCTCAGAGTGAAGCAACTCCAGAGGCTGGTATCCTGTCACCAAGTCAGTCTTTGTGTGGGTGTCCACAAGGACTAAAAACATAAAGCCCATGAAAGCATCTGCATAGTTGATATGTAACCAAGCCCAGGGTTACCTGGCAATTCCCATGAATATGGGGGATCTACTGGCAGTAATTTTTGTCCTTGTTGGCACTCTGGGCACTGCCCCACCAATGTGGCTATGTCTGCATCCAAGCCTAGCTGCCACACATAATTTCTCACCAACATCTTCATTTTGGAAACCCTTGGATGATCCTGGTGGAGTTTAGCAAGTATCTGGCAGCGACCTTTGCTCGGGCCAATCACTCTTCGTCTGAGTTGTTAATAGAAGATATCCATGTCAGTGAAAATCAACAAATTTTAGGATCTATTAACTATATACAGAGACAATAAGGCTGGACATCTCTGGACTGCTATACACTCAGGTTTCAGTTACATAGAATCAGATATCATGAAATAGTTCCATATGCCCCCATCCAGATACTGGTGGAGCTGTGTCCAACATGGCCCTCATAGGTTTCGAACCACAGAGACTATCAGACTAGGGCTTCTTCATAGTAGGAGCATAGAACTGTGCAGCCTGTTTTTAGGTCTTCTGAAGACAAAGTGATCGTATAACACAGGACTGATATGAAAAGGAAGAGTAAAACTTTTCAGTAGATGATGCAGATGGGACTCTGACATAACCTTATGTTTGTTAAGTTTCAGTTTTTTAAATCAAAAATCACAAAAGTAAGGTTATCTCAGAGTACAAGGGGATCTTGATCAGATGGGCCAATAGTCTGAGGTGTGGCAGATGGAGTTTAACTTAGGTGACTGTGAGGTGCTGCAGTTTGGAAAGGCAAGTCAGGGCAGGACCTCTACACTTAATGGTAAGGTCCTGGGGAGCGTTGCTGAACAAAGAGACCTTGGAGTGCAGGTTCATAATTCCTTATAAGTGGAGTCACATGTAAATAGGATAGTGAGGAAGGCGTTTGATATGCTTGCCTTTATCGGGCAGTACATTGAGTATAGGAGTCGGGAGGTCATGTTGCAGCTGCACAGCCCATTGGTTAGGTCACTTTTGGAATGCTGTGTGTATTTCTGGCCACCCTGTTGTGAAACTTGAAAGGGTTCAGAAAAGATTTATGAGAATGTTGCCAGGGTTGGAGGGTTTGAGCTAGAGGGAGAGGCTGAATTTGCTGGGCTATTTTCCCTGGACCGTCAGAGGCTGAGGGGTGACCTTATAGAAGTTTATAAAATCATGAGAGGCATGGATAAGGTAAATAGACAAGGTCTTTGCCTCAAGGCTAGGGAGCTATAGCTTTAAGGTGAGAGGGAAAAGATTTAAAAGGGGCCTTTGGAGCAACTTTCTCCACACAGAGGGTGGTGCCTGTATGGAATGAGCTGCCAGTGGAAGTGGTGGAGTCTGGTACAATTACAACACTTAATAGGCATCTGGATGGTTATATGAACAGAAAAGGGTTAGAGGGAATTGGGCCAAATGCTGGCAAATGGGACGAGATTTATCTAGATTATCTGGTCACCAGAGACGAATTGCACCAGAGGGTCTGCTTCCGTGCTGTACGTCTATTATTCTATGGAACGTAATTAAACTGAAACGCTCTCCCATCATGTCCAGTTTTGTTTCTGCTGATCCCAAAAGCTGTACACTGATGTCGTGGAACCGCCAAATGCAAACAGTTACCTCTAACTTCTGGGTGATCTGGGGATATGCAGTTTTCAATGTGTGTACAGCTATTGAGCTCATGGAAAGTCAGTCAAAGACAGAAACCCAAATACCTGCTTATTCTGACTGACATCACCACAAGCAAGTTGACATGATGATGAAACCTGACTAAATAACTGATCAGGGAATTGCCTTAGGCATTTACATCCAGCTGAATGGAAGATGCTAAATATATCTCCAGAATGGTACCAGAAGAATTTAAAAACGAGCTAATACTGAGGTAGCAGGAGTCACTTTCACAGGAAATGAAATTGACAGCCCTCTGTGCCAGCAGGGAATAGACATTCTTCTCCAGGTTGTGCATGTCTGCCACGACCTGACATGACATCCTCAGCCTCCTGAGGCACTGCTTTTCAGACAGGCCATGAAATTGAACATTTGACTGTCTCATCTAGATATCCTTTTGAGAGCTCAATGCATCTCTTGGCTGCACCCCGCTCTCCTCAGCACCTGCAGGTCTCCCAGCTGTAAGGTATCGCTGCTGCTGCTGTTCATCTTGATCCTTGTTCAAGGTCGAACCCAAAGCAGGCAGAACCTTCATCTCCTCATCTGAACCTCAAAAATACACAATGTGTAGAAACTAAACTTACACCAGTGCGAAGCCAGGGGTCTTGAGCACTAAGTATTAATTCACTTATTTTCCTGATTTATAATAAAACGAATGATCACACTTTGTGGTCTTAGCTTGATTTTAATGCTGTTTGGAAATCCCAGGAAACCTGTGGATGCAATGTTATATTTGCAAGTACCGGTACTGTAGAATATTTACGCGTTGAAATTGGTAACCTTTCTGATGAGATAAAGCATAACCAACAGATTGCGCTTAATTTAAATGTGGGGATCGGCACTTGTATTTTTACCAAAATCAACCTGTCACCTGCATCCAAACCCATGTGCATTTCATCTTTAAAAGTTCCCTCCATCATTTACATAAGTAAAGAAAATATTGCACAGCACTTTTTTGTTTGATCTAAACAAGATGTATTCTTGAATTTAAAAAATGCATTGTCAATGTAACCTCAAACTGCAAAGGGACTGTTGGACATGTGTACAGATCTAAAAGGAGGCCCTAAATTTAGAAGACATCACAAGATGCAATGCTCTGGTCAGTCAGTCTGTTAAGAAGCAGCCAGACAGTTTGTTATTCGGCCACTTAACTATGTAAGCAACATATTAGTTATTAAAGCCATATAATTCAGACTATGCTGTCTGAGATGTTACATTAGTGTACATAGCCAGTTGTTAATAAACGTCCAGATACCTGTCTTACTATGAATCTGACAGCCTGTGGCATATGTTTTGGATAATGTTATGACACAGAGAGAGCAAGCCAAAACAAATCACACTCAACTGCACAAGATATCGCAGCGCAGCAAAATAAAACATCCAATGACCCTCAAAATTACCTAATTGTTCCTGACCAGACGTTATGAAAAACAGATATCACACACTATTATTACTGAAACAGGAATTAACAATTTATTATTAATACTGCAACGTTGACAAAACAAAACCAAAACAGTAAGGTAATTTGATTGATATCAATGATTTAAACACAATTTTATTTGCACATAGCTCTCACTCACATTCATAGACAGAAACGAAGTGACAGTTAGGGTATAAATTCAAATTAAAATGTAAATATTATAACTAGCCAGTTCACTTCAGCAGTTTTGAATGATGGTTGCTAAACCTTCATGTAATCCTTGGAAAATTAGTTACCCAGCGACACGTGGGACTGTATATCTTTCATGAATTCCAAAATCACTGGTCAATGCAAACAGCTT
Organism: Ginglymostoma cirratum; assembly: GCA_024137785.1. Taxonomy (NCBI): domain Eukaryota; kingdom Metazoa; phylum Chordata; class Chondrichthyes; order Orectolobiformes; family Ginglymostomatidae; genus Ginglymostoma; species Ginglymostoma cirratum. Next base: position 34,477,300 of record JAHRHZ010000025.1, read on the forward strand.
TCACAGACCACTGCAGACTTTTACTTATATCTTACAGGCAACTTATTTTCTCAGAACTTTTCAATAATTTGATTAAAAGATAATTGGAGAGCAACCACATACCACTCACGCTTGGACGTTGAACAGTTTTTCCGCTGCCTCTGCCTCCGCGCTTACTTCTTTAACCGTGAGCCTAACCCTCCCCCTCCTGACCCCTTCTCCCGCCTCCAACACACCCCCTCCTCCTGGACACCACCCCAAGGTCTCCTACCCTCCCTCGACCTCTTCATCTCCAACTACCGTCATGACATCAATCGCCTCAACCTCTCCACCCCTCTCACCCACTCCAACCTCTCCCCCACAGAAAGTGCAGCCCTCCGCTACCTCTGCTCCAATCCCAACCTCACCATAAAACCCGTGGACAAGGGAGGCGCAGTTGTAGTATGGCGCACTGACCTCTACTTTGCCGAGGCCAGGCGCCAACTCTCCGACACCTCCTCCTACCGCCCCCTTGATCATGACCCCACCCCTGACACCAAATCATCATCTCCCAAACCATCCACAACCTCATCACCTCAGGTGACCTCCCACCCACAGCCTCCAACCTCATTGTTCCCCAACCCCGCACCGCCCACTTCTATTTCCTTCCCAAAATCCACAAACCTGAATGCCCTGGTCGACCCATTGTCTCCACCTGCTCCTGCCCCACCGAACTTATCTCCACTTATCTCGACTCCATTTTCTCCCCCTTGGTCCAGGAACTCCCTACTTACGTCCGTGACACCACCCACGCCCTCCACCTCCTCCAAAACTTCCAACTCCCTGGTCCCCAACACCTCATCTTTAACATGGACTTCCAGTCCCTATACACCTGCATTTTCCATGCAGATGGCCTAAAGGCCCTCCGCTTCTTCCTGTCCCATAGGCCCAACCAGTCCCCCTCCACTGACATCCTCATCCGCTTAGCCGAACTCGTCCTCACCCTCAACAAATTCTATTTCAATTCCTCCCATTTCCTACAGACAAAGGGGGTGGCCATGGGTACCAGCATGGGCCCAAGCTATGCCTGCTTCTTTGTAGGTTACATGGAACAATCCCTCTTCCGTACCTACACTGTCCCTAAACCCCACCTCTTCCTCCCTTACATTGATGACTGTATCGGCGCCGCCTCGTGCTCCCACGAGGAGCTCGAACAGTTCATCCACTTCACCAATACCTTCCACCGCAACCTTAAGTTCACCTGGACCATCTCTGATACCCCTCTCTCCTTCCTGGACCTCGCTTTTTCCATTTCTGGCAACCACCTGGAAACCGATATCCATTTCAAGCCCACCGAGTCCAACAGTTACCTAGAATACATCTCCTCCCACCCACCTTCCTGCAAAAATGCCATCCCCTATTCCCAATTGCTTCACCTCTGCCGCATCTGCTCCCAGGATGAGGCATTCCACTCCCGAACATCTCAGATGTCCTCATTTTTCAAGGACCGTAACTTTCCCCCGACAGTGGTCAGGAATGCCCTCGACCATGTCTCCCGCATTTCCCACAACTCATCCCTTACACCCAGTCCCCACAATAACAACCAAAAAAGAATCCCCCTAGTCCTCACGTACCACCCCACCAGCCCCCGGATCCAACGCATCATCCTCTGACACTTCCGCCATCTGCAATCCGACCCCACCACCAAAGACATTTTTCCCTCCCCACGCTTATCTACTTTCCAGAGGGACCACTCTCTCCGTGACTCCCTTGTCCGCTCCACACTCCCGTCCAGCCCCACCACACCCGGCATTTTACCTGCAACTGCAGGAAGTGCTACACCTGCCCCTACACCTCCCGCCTCTCCCCAATCCCAGGCTCCAAGAAGACTTTCCACATCAGGCAGATGTTCACCTGCACATCTGCTAATGTGGTATACTGTATCCACTGTTCCCATTGTGGCCTCCTCTACATAGGGGAAACCAAGCGGAGGCTTCAGGACCACTTTGCGGAACACCTACGCTCAGTTCGCACTAAACAACTGCACCTCCCAGTCGCGAACCATTTCAACTCCCCCTCCCATTCCTCAAATGACATGTCCATCCTGGGCCTCCTACAGTGCCGCAACGATGCCACCCGAAGGTTGCAGGAACAGCACCTCATATTTCGCTTGGGAACCCTGCAGCCCAATGATATCAGTGTGGACTTCACAAGCTTCAAAATCTCCCCTCCCTCTACCGTATTCCAAAACCAGCCCAGCTCGTCCCTGCCTCCCTAATCTGTCCTTCCTCCCACCTATCCCCTCCTCCCACCTCAAGCCCCACCCCCTTCTCCTATCTACTATCCTCATCCTGCCCCCTTGACCTGTCCATCCTCCCTGGACTGACCTATCTCCTCCCTACCTCCCCACCTACACTCACCTTTACTGGCTCCATCCCCGCCTCTTTGACCTGTCTGTCTCCTCTGTCCATCTTCTATCCGCGTCCCCTCCCCTCCCTATTTATTTCTGAAACCCCTTCCCCTCCCCCATTTCTGAAGAAGGATCTAGTCCCGAAACGTCAGCCTTCCTGCTCCTCTGACATTGCTTGGCCTTCTGTGTTCCTCCAGCTTTACACCTTGGTATCTCGGATTCTCCAGCATCTGCAGATGATACTATCTCTGAACCGAAACTTCATCCAGCTGCTTGCACAGCCACATTGCCTTCTGCTTATTAAGCAGTCCAACCCAATTCAATTCTTCCTGTTTTCAACATTTTCTCTCTGCTTGGACTGCACCAGCCTCCCTTTGATTGTTTCTTTTACCATCCAAACAAACTGCCGGTCCTTGAGCATAATATATCTCAGGTGCCAACATATCTTCAGTGTCCTTCGAGCAATAATCAACCTGCAATTAACTTTCCAGGACAGTTCCCATAAACCAATATCAGATTGTTCATTCTTTATATTTTCTTTAAACAAGCTGCTACTCAAAGCCCGAAGTTCAACTCGCAACTTCGGCTCACAGTTCCAAACCAAAAATGAGGAGAATAAAGAAGAATAGTGCGAGTCCCAACAGTTTAACATATATAAATACCACAATCACATTGAAAATAAAACTATTCTAACTTTAAAATCATGCAAAATGGCACACTCAGTCATCAATATAAAGTATTATCGCTACTGTTGAAAGCTTGGTATATTGATAGCTCTCAAAAGTACAATGTCAGTCAGCTTTTTAAAAATATATGGATAATATCTGCAAAGCAAATACTTTTAACATGATTGACTGAGGCAGCAGAACATAAATACTTGCATTAAGCACACATTCTACCCTGCAGACATGCACTGATGATTATTTCACAAAAAAAACTGCAGGACTATAGATTCAATCATCAATTTAATTTGAAAGAACTTTAATTGAATATGCCAAAGCTGGCTTTAGAAGCTTAAAGTGTCAACTCAGTAATAATTAATGTTATGGCAATTTTGTGTTGAACCACACTCTCCACATGTACGGTGGCACACCAACATATGCCAGAATGTCTGAGTCAGACACGCATTTAGTCTAATCACAAAGGTTGACGCAGTGGTTATGAGTTTTAAAATTTCATTTGCATATTTGAGAAAAGTTTCTCCGTTCTTATTTGCATCAGCGACAGGCATGGTACCATACTGCTCTTACACCAGCCTTTTCCCAATTTTACCCTGAAATTGCACTCAAAATTATATTGTACAGACTCGCCCAATGACCAAAATATTTACCATGCATGAAGTTTGCATTTCCATTTCCTATTAAGCACATAACCCTGAATATTCTTGTAATATTCAACCATCTCTCTTTGTCCCCTGGTGCTTTGGCCAGTTATGCCTCGCTTATTTCAAAGAAGCATTTCAGATTCGTATTATAGTGAATGCATGATAATTTATGTGTCGAGTTGTTCAGATGCAGAGAGGATATGCCCGATGGTGGGTGTGTCCAGAACCAAGGGTCACAGTATGAGGATTGAGGGTAGACGATTTGGGACGGAGATGTGGAGATATTTCTTCACCTAAAGAGTGGTGAGCCTGTGGAATTCATTACCACAGGAAGCAGTTGATACCAAAACATTGAATGTATTCAAGATGCAACAAGATATAGCAGTTGGGGCGAATGGGATCAAAGGTTATGGGGAGAAAGCAGGATTAGGCTAATGAGTTGGATGATCAGCCATGATCATGATGAATGGTGGAGCAGGCTCGAAGGGCCGAATGGCCTCCTCCTGTTTCTATCTTCTATGTTTCTATGATGCTGTAATCATTGCTGGTTGTTTTGACAATCAGAAGTAAATTGATCTAACAGATTTACTGTTGATAATAACATTACACAAAAGAACGACTGATGTTGAGGGGCACTCTTAAAGTTGGGGGGCCAGCAAAAGTTTAGTTTACATCTGTGCAGTGGCAGCTTGAAGATTAGTGAAAAACAATTCTAAATAATACAAAATAAAAACCCAAAGAAGTGTGGCTGTTGTAAATCAGGAACAAAACAGAAGTTGATGGAAAAGCTCAAACTAAACAATACAGACTCACCTACCTGTCACCATTGCTGTTTAAATGGTAAATTATTAACATTATTACAAAGTTTCAACCTTAATATACCAGTGAGCCCCTCATAAAATAGTTGAGACAACTGGAATAAATGTTTCAGAAGTTTGAGGTACAAATAGATCCCAATAGGACAGTTCATTATGGCAAAAGTACAATTAGGTAATCTGGTATATTTACCACAAATTGGAAAATTGTATGTCCTCACTACATTGATAAGGAGAAGCTATTTCAGCCAGAGGGTGGTGAATCTATGGAATTCACTGCCACAGAAGGCTGAGGTAGAGAGGTTCTTGATGATCAAGGGGATCAAGGGTTATGGGGAGAAAACAGGAGAATGGGGTTGAGGAACTTATCAGCCATGATTGAATGGAGGAGCAGACCCGGTGGGCCGAATAGCCTAATTTCCGCTCCTATGTCTTATGGTCTTATTGAATGGCAAAAATCAGGACACTGATCACTGGAGCTAACTATTAAATAATCACTGGTGTGACCCGAACACCTTAATGCAATTGATCCAGACAGTGAATAGTTCAACATTGTGCAATAAACAAAGAACGGTGGATGATGGGAATCTGAAATATGAATAGAGGATGCTAGGGAAACTCAGCAGGTTTAGCAGGATCTGTAAAGAGGAAACAAAATCAATATTTCAGATCCAGCGACCCTTCTGCTCTTTACAGATGCTGCCAGACCTGCTGTGTTTGTCCAGTGGTTTCTGTTTTAGTTTCAGCACTGTGTCCTAAAGTGAACTAAAAATAGTCAATTTAGTTATGACTGCCAGGTAATAGCACTGTTATTACAAAAAAAGAGGTGAAACGTTAGTGGCATGAAATTCCATAGGTTCTTAGAATAGAAGTGGAATATGTAATTAATCTTCTCCAATCTCTTCCAGTGCAGGCAGCTTGCAAACGTCATGTTGTCCACTGATGTATACAAAACTCACAGAGTAGTGACTTCACAGAGGAGGTATGAAAACAAGAGTGATTAGCAGAAGGTGTACATGAGACTTAAAACAGCCTGCACATCAGAAAGAGAGAGTGCATTGTACTGGAGCAGGTGATCAATATCTTTGTTTTAGTAACTCTTACCTGGGAAAGCCACAGAAAAGGCACAACAGAGAGTGAGCTGTGGGATTTTCTGACATTACTTTGGAGACTCTGGTGCAAGTCGTTGTGATAAAAGGTATTCTCTGTGTGCTGGGGCCAGGAGGCCTTCCGGAGAAACTTCAGGAGGAAATGGGCACACATAGCAGTGGTGATCAATACCAAAAGTTTCTTCGCAAGACCAAGATGCAGTACTGCATAAAGCTTAATGCCCTCACAGAGGCAGAAAAGGTCAGTGCATGGTTTTCCGAAAGCCATGCACCACTAACTTCACTGACAGCTTCATACACTTCACCACACAATTCTCATCTTCCATCAATCTCCTACAAGCATGATTCAGAATTAAAGTGCAGACCATCTCCTCACATTCACGGTTTTAGCACGGTTTAAGACTTCCCTTCATATTTACAGCTTGTACATCTCTCCTGTTATCTAACAAAGATAGCCACAGTACTCAAACTTATTTCTGATGTGTCGTGATGGAACAAAATGATAATTAGAGCCTATGTCATCAGTGATCACATGATGTCAGAATAAACTAAGGCCTAGATCTGAGTTTTTGGGTCTCATGGAAGCTGATTCCTCCCCTTTTTGTCCTATTAAAATTGCAAGTCCTACTTACCTGAGTGAAGACCTGAGCTTTCACACATGTAGTCTCTTTCTCTTGAGGGATGGAAATGACGTAGGACTCCAGGTAGCAACAACTTTATCCCGAGTAAGGAGGCAATGCACATTAAATGCACACTATAACTGGAACAACCAGGCTGAGAGTGGGGACAGCGGTTTAGCTGAAATCATTGAAGCCAGTGGGATCCTTTTATCTAATGCCCCCTTCAACCTAAAACCTCTCTTGAGTTGCAAGTTGCAGATGGTGAAAGCATGTATGTCTTGTTTCCCAAAATCACACTCCCCTCATCACAATCTAATAGATGTGCCTTCCTCCTTTCAGGTGCACAGCGAGGTGCAATGGAGTCGGAGGACGGTGATGAAAATGAAACATCATCACTCACTCTCATACTCACAGCTACCAGCACAGAAACCAACACTGCACATACTTCAGACAGGAAGAGAGAAGTGAGATCTGTGGATGGTGAGTCAGTGGGCATGGGCGACATGTGGCATGGCAGGTAATCCAGGCAGCATAGATGCCAGCTCAACAAAAATTGAGGACATACACAAAATTGAGGACCCAGATGGGGATGACAATCTATGTAACTGAATTTCAAAGGCCACAATTTTTCTAACTTGTTTAAGTCCATAATGATTACTTGCAACCTATTATTGTGCATCCATCATTTCATTTTAAAATAACATAACCTCTTGGTCCTATCAATGCCAACTTGTAGGAGTACATTGCTCCCTTGGCTTGAAAGAGGCAAACACAGTTCCGATCATTTAAAAGGAAATTAAGTTAAATCCAGGGAACTCCAGACCCTTTGGCCTGAATCAGTTTCCAGTGAATTAATTGTTTGAATCTTGTAGGGAACCACTGTCTGACTCATTAAAGAGAGAAAGCCACATTACGGATAGAAGGCTGCTACACAGGGCTGAATTTTCTGCATTTCAGAAAACCTACAATTAGTTGTCAAAGAGAATTTCCTGGGATTTGGAACTACACATAGCCAGTTGTGTAGCAATCATAAACATTTCTACTCACTGTTTGCACGGTTGCAGTTTTCACTCTGAAATTAACATCATGTTAGCTAATGTTGATGGGTTTGGGAAACTCACAGACTCAGAGTTCACATAAGTCCAATGGCTTTTACAGCAGATACTTCAAAAATAATTCTTTTTTCTTCCCCTCGGACAAGATGCCAATAAAGGAATGACATGCATTTATATAGCACCTTTCATGCCTCAGGATGTCCCAATTGTGTTTGAAGTATAGTGATTGTTGTAAGTTAGAAAACACAACAGCTAATTAGTGCACAGCAAGGTCTAATAAACCGTAATGTGCTAATTGCATAATAATTGACCAGATTTGTCCTGTATATGAAAAGCAGGACAAATCCAACCTGGCCAGTTACTGCCACATCAGTCCACTCTCTATCATCAGCAAAGTGAGAGAAGAAGTTGAATACAGTGCTAGCAAATGTACCTACAAAGGAATAACTGGCTCACTGACACATAATTTGGCTTCTGCCAGTCAACTTGGCTCTTGATCTCATCACAGTTTAAATCAAAACATAGACAAAATAGGTGAACACCAGAGGTCAGATGAGAGTACCTATCCTTGACACCAAGGTAGCATTTGACCCAAAATGGCACAACTGGGCTCTTGCAAAACTGGAATCAATGAGAATCAAGATGAAAATTTTCTGCTAGTTGGAGTTATATCTAGCTCAAAAGAAACCGATTGTGATTATTGGAGGGCAATAATCTCAGCCCGAGTACATCGCTGAAGGAGTTCCTCAGGTAGTTACGTAGTCAAATAGTCCCAACCATCTTCATTTACGGCATTAATGGCTTTCCCTCTATCCTAAGGTCAGAAGTGGGGATGTCCACTATTGTTTGCACAATATCAGCAAGATTTATGACTTTTCAGATGCTAAATCAGTCTGCGTCTGCTAGTAGCAAGATCTGAGCAATATTCAGGCTTGAACTAATAACTAACAAATAACATTTGTTCTACACGAGTGTCAGACAATAACTGTGTAAAACCAGAGAGAATCTAACCATTAATCCATGTCATTCAATAGTGTTACCATCACTGAATCCCCCACTGACAACATCCTGGGATTTTACAATGACCCAAAGCTGAAATGACTTGACCGTGTAAATATTGAAGCTACAAGATCAGGTCAGAGACTAGAAATTTTGTTGAGAGTAATTCATCACCTGACTACCAAAATCCAGTCCACCATCTACAAGGCATATGTCACGTATGTGATGAAATACTTTAAAGTTGGCTGGATGAGTGCAGCTCTAATAATAATCGAGAGGCTTGACAACATCTAGGTCAAAGCAGCATGTTTGATTGGCACCTCATCCACTCCATTCAACATTACTTGCTTCACCACTGACACACAAGGCAGCTTGTCTGTATCATCCTCGAAATGCAGTCTAGTCATGCACCAAGGCTGCCTCATTGGGGTCTTCCAGATACGCAACTTCTGCTACCTAGAACACTAAGAGCTACAGATGTATGGGAACATCACAACCTGGCAAGTCACTCAGATCCTGACTTGGAGGCATATTGCCATTCCTTCGTTTCCACTGGGTAAGAATCCTAAAATTCTGTTCTTAACAGTGCTGTGAGTATCCTCATGTCCCAAGGAGAGTGCAACAGCTCAAGAATTCAGCTCACCACCATCTTCTCCACAATGATTAGGGATATAGAATAAATGCTGAACAAAAACAAAGTTGCTGGAAAAGCTCAGCAGGTTCTGAGGAAGGGTCACTGGACCCAAAACGTTAACTCTATTTTCTCCTTCACAGATGCTGCCAGACCTGCTGAGCTTTTTCAACAACTTTGTTTTTGTTCCTGATTTACAGCATCCGCAGTTCTTTTGCTTTGTATTAGAATAAATGCTGGCCTAGTAAGAAATGTCCACATCCCCATCAATGAATAAGCAAAAATGTTTTTATCCTTTGATTGAGGGATAATACCCTGGCTCTTGTTCAACGCAGTGCTTTGGAATCGTTTATGCTCTCCTGGGAAAACAGACAGACTCCTGGTTCAATGTCTCATTCAAAAGAGCCAGGTCATCATTCTACCAGTTATGATTTTGAGTGTCAATTCAGATTTTGTGTGCAATTTAGATTCTGTAGTTGTATAAAATACACTTTGAGTTATTTTGCTTGTGACGTGATTCATACTTTCCAAATAAATTATAACATGTGAGGAGTGACATAGAGAGTGCACCATTTTTAGAAAGCTGGCTGGTTTGAGTCCTAAATGCTCACACTTCTGGAAGGATGCCTTGAAAAGGGTGCACAAGTGATTTACTCAAATGGTATCAGGGATAAGGGATTTTGGTTATGTGGAAAGACTGCAGGAACTGGGTTGTTCTCATTACAGCAGAAAATGTGAAGGGGAAACTTAGTTAAGTTGTTGAAATTGATGAAAAATTTTGACCCAGTAAAACAGGAGAAACTGCATGCAGGTACAGAAACGTCTGGAACTGAAGGACACAGATATAATAAGGTGACTGGCAACTGAACCAAAGGAAAACTTTTCTCAAAAACAAGAAAAAACAAAGAATGACAAATGCTAGAAATCTGACACACAGAAAATAAGTTGTTGGAGAAACTCAGCAGGTATGGCAGCAGCTGTGGACAGAGAAAACAGAGTCAATGATTTGGATCCAATGAGCCTTCTTCAGAAGATATTCTAACAGGGTTTGTAGTTTTGATCTAGGATGAACTGACTGGAAAGCAGGTAGAAACTGATCTGATAAGAACTTACAAAAGGAATGTGGAGAAATGTTCAAAGGTGTAAACATGTAGGCCTATGAAAAAAGTGCAGAATTATGGAACAAAATACATCATTCTACCATCGTCCTATTGTCACTACATGATTATTTAATTCTTGATTTCAAACAGGAGGAAGGATAGCAGCATGCATGGATAAAATGATTTCAAAATAACAGACTAGATTTACGAATTACCATTCCCTGACATATAAATTGTCCAATAAATGTGTTTCTGTATGTTTCTTTTCTTCTGCACCCTATATTTTCCACATGCTCAGACTTGCGACAGAATATCTGCTTGGCCACATATAGCAATGAGCATATATTAAATGCAAATTAAGGACAAAAGTACTCAAATATACTTGCGGGATCAGCACTATTTGCAGTTCTGTACACAGCACAATTCCTCAGATATGAGTACTGAACCTGATTGGACCTTCTCTCCCTTACAGCTCTGTGATCATACGTTTTGCTATCAGTCAGAGTAGGAATCGCAGGATAGCTAAGATGAATACGTGGCTTGAAGGATGGTAAAAAAAGGAGGAGTTCAAATTTCTGGGACATTGGAATCAGTTCTCAGAGAGGTGGGACCAGAAAAAAACCGGCGGTCTGCCCCTGGGCAGGACTGGAACCAATGTCCCGGGGGTGCTCCACCTGTTTTTCCTCTCACCTCAAGCCACACCCCCATCTCCTATCTACTAACATCATCCCGCCCCCTTGACCTGTCCGTCCTCCCTGGACTGACCTATCTCCTCCTCGCCCCCCTACCTACACTCACCTTTACTGGCTCCATCCCCGCCTCTTCGACTTGTCTGCCTCCTCTCCACCTATCCTCTCCTCTGTCCATCCTCTATCCACCTCCCCCCCTCTCCCTATTTATTTCAGAACCCTCTTCCCCTCCCCCATTTCTGATGAAGGGTCTAGGGCCGAAATATCAAGTTTTCCTGCTCCTATGATGCTGCTTGACCTGCTGTGTTCATCCAGCCCCATGCTTGTTATCTCGGATTCTCCAACATCTGCAGTACCTTTTATCTCTGATACAATATCCCGGGGGTGTGTTTGCTAGTGCTGGTGGAAGGATTTAAACTAACATGGCAGGGGGATGGGAACCAGTGCAGGAAGTCGGGGGTAAATAAAGTGGTGACAGAATCAGAGGACTGTACTGGAAAAAGTGGAAGGCAGTGAAACCAAAGACAAAATTCAAAAAAAGCCACATTACACCATGATTCTAAAAAAGCCATAAACGTCAAAAGATAAGCCTGAAGGCTCTCTGTCTCAATGTGAGGAGCATTTGTAATAAATTGAATGAATGAATGCGCAGACAGTTATTAATGGAGATAATGTAATTGTGATCACAGAGACCTGTCTCCAGGGTGACCAACGATGGGAACTTAGCATTCAGGGGTATTTAATTTTCAGGAAACATAGACCAAAAGGAAAGGAAGGTGGAGTAGCATGCTGGTTAAGGGAGATGTTTACACAATAATAAGGGAGGACTTTAGCCTGTATGATGTGGATTCAGTTTGGGTGCAGCTGCAGAACACCAAATGGAAAAAGACATTAGTGGGAGTTCAGTACAGATCATCAAAGAGTAGCTGTGAATTTGGGGATTGTATCAAACAGAAAATTAGAGATGCATGCAGTAAGGGTAAAGCAGTTATTATGGGTGACTTCAATCTACATATTGACTGGACTAACCAAACTGGTAGCAAAGCAGTAGAATGTATGAGGGATGGTTTCTTTGACCAACATGTTGAGAAACCAACTAGACAGAAAGCCATCCTAGACTGGGTATTGAGTTTTGAGAGACAATTAATTAGCAAACTTGTGGTGCAGGATTCTTTGGGAATGAGTGACCATTACATAGTAGAATTCTTCATTAAGATGGTGGGTGACACAATTAAACCTGAAATTAGGTCCTGAACACAAAGAAAGCTAACTTTGATGGTATGAGGTATGCATTGGCTAGGATAAGCTGGACAAGGAAACTTAAGGGGTTGACAGTGATCAGGCAATAGCAGACATTTTAAAGAACACAAGGATGAAATTCAACAATTGTACATCCTTGTCTAGTGTAAGAGTAAAACAGGTAAGGTGGCTCAACCATGCCTAACAAGGGATGTCAGGGATAGTGTTAAAGCCAAGGAGGAGGCATATAAATAGACCAGAATAAAACAGCAAACCTGGGGACTGAGAAAAATTTAGAAATCAGCAGAGGAGGACAAAGAGTTTAATTTGGAAGGGGAAAATAGAATATGAAAGTAAGCTTGCAGAAAACGTAAAAATGGACCGCAAGATCTTCAATTGATATGTGAAAAGTAAATGACTGGTGAAAACAAATGTAGGTCCCTTGCAATTAGAATCAGGTGCATTCATAATGGATGACAAAGAGTTGGCAGACCAATTGAACAATACTTTGGATTTGTCTTACTGAAGACAATACAAATGCTTCAGAAAATGTCATGGGACAGAGCGTCAAGCATGGAGGAGGAACTGATTAGTCAGGAAATGGTATTAGGGAAATTGTTGATCTGAAATCCTGGGATTAAATCAGCCCCAGGGCCTGATGCTCTATATCCCAAAGCACTTAGGGAAGTGGCCCTAGAAATAGTAAATGCATTGGTGATCATTTTCCAGCATTCTGTAGACACTGGCAGAGTTCCAATGGATTGGAGGATGTGTAATGTAACCCCTTCACTTTAAAAAAAAGGTAGAGAGTAAATGGGGAATTATAGCCGGTTAGCCCGTCATTGGTGGTGGGGAAAATGCTGGAGTCAATTATCAAGAACGTAGTAAGTGAGCATTTTGAAAGCAGTGACAGAATTGATCTTAGTCAGCATGGATTCACTAAAGGGTTGACATGCTTGACAAATATCCTGGAATTTTTTGAGGTTGTGACCTGTCAAGTGGACAAGGGTGAATCAGTAGATGTTGTGTATCTGGACTTTCAAAAGACTTTTGACAAAGTTCTACTCAGGAGATTAGTAAGGAAAATCAAAGCTCACGGTATCAGATGTAATGTCTCGACTTGGATAGACAACTGGTTGGCAGACCGGAAGCAGAGTGTTGGAATAAATGGGTCCTTTTCAGAGTGGCAGGCAGTGACAAGTAGGACTGCAGGGTTCAGTGCTGGGACCTCAGCTGTTCACAATATACATTAATGATCAGGATGAAGGAACTGAATGCAATATCTCTAAGTTTACAGATGACACTAAGCTGGGTGGCAGTATGTGCTGTGAGGAGGATGCTGAAAGGCTTCAGGGTGACTTGAACAGACTGCCTTTGTGGGCAAATGCTTAACAAATGCGATATAATGTGTATACATATGAGGTTATCTACTTTGGTATCAAAAACAGGATGGCAGACTAGCATCTGACTCGTGGCAGTTCAGGAAAAGGTGATGTGTGACGATACCTGGGTGTCATGGTGGAACAGAGACTGAAGGTTGGCATGCAGATGCAGCAGGTGGTGAGGAAAGCTAATGGCTTGCTCTCCTTCATAGCAAGAGGATTTGAATATTGGAGTAAGGGTGTCTTGCTGTAGCTAATCAGGGCCGCGGTGAGGCCACACATTGAGTATTGTGTGCAGTTTTGCTCTCCTAGCCTGAGGAAGGACATTCTTACGATTGAGGGAGTCCATTGAAGATTCACCAGACTGATTCCCAGGATGGTGGCATTAACATATGAGGAAAGACTGGATCGACTTGGCTTGTATTCATTGTAATTTAGAAGAATGAGGTGAGATCTTCTAGAGATATATAAAATCCTGATGGAACTGGACAGGCTAGATATGGGAAGAATGTTCCCAATGTTGGGGATGTCCAGAACTGGGGGTCACAGTCTAAGAATAAGGGGTAAGCAATTCAGGACTGAGATGAGGAAGAATTTCTTTACTCAGAGAGTTGTGAACCTATGGAATTCTCTCCCACAGAAAGCTGTTGAGGCCAGTTCATTAGATATATGCAAGAGGGAACTGGGCATAGCCCTTGTGGCTAAAGGAATCAAAGGGTATAGAGAGAATTTGAGTGATCAGCCATAATCATATTGAATGGTGATGCAGGCTCGAGGGGCCGAATAGCCTACTCCTGCACCTGTTTCTATGTTGATAAACCACATTGATCTCTGGGATGGCAGGACTGTTCTATGAAGAGACCCTGGATTGATTAGGACTATATTCGCGGTAGCTTTAAAGAATGAGAGAGGATTTCATAGAAACTATAAAATTCTAACAGGTCCAGACAGGGTAAACACAAGAAGGATATGCCCAACACGGGTGAATTTAGAACCAGAGGTGACAGTCTAACGATAGGGGTAGGACATTTAAGAGTGAGATGAGGAGGAACTTCCTCACCCAGAGTATAATGACCCTGTGGAATTCCCTACCTCGGAAAATGGCTGAGGCCCAAACATTGAGGGTTTTCAAGAAGGAGTTAGATATAGTTCTTAAGGCTAAAGGGTATGGGGAGAAAGCAGGAATAGGGAATTGATTTGGGATGATGAGCCATGATTGTATTGAATGGAGGAGCAGGTTCAAAGAGCCAAATGGCCTATTCTTGCTCCCATTTTCTATGTTTTTGATTCAGCCTGTTATGTTATTACACACCTCTGGAGCACCTCTTGAACCTGGGCATCCTGAATTAGAATAGGAACACTACTTCTGCACCACAAGAGCCTGACATCAGTACAGGCGGTTCCTGGGTTCCGAATACGTTCCATTCTTCAGTCTGTCAGCAGGCTGATTTGTACACAAGTTGGAACACAATGCAGGAAAATAGAAAACGGCTGTTTGTAAGTGTCGGAAATGTTCATATGTTGGATCTTTCAAAATGCACGCCTGTAGGGGATCGCACTCGTAAGTGCGAGCTTTCACAAGTCAGATGTTCACAAGTCGAGGGCCCCCTGTAGCTCAAGAAGTCAGCTCACATCACCTTCTCAAAGGCAGTGAGTGATGGGTAATAAATGCTACCCCAGTCAGTGAAGTCAACATCCTCTAAATAAAACTAAATAAAATTCTCAAATCAGAGCAGAACACTGTCAAGCCTTGTATTAATGTTAAATATTTAACAACATTGACATTTTCCATTCGTACAGATATTACATACCTCATGCTCTGACAAGCCTCTGCCTCCATTTTCGGTGAATTTCTGCTTGCAGTTTGCTGCAACTCCCAATGGAAATGGAAAAATTCACCACCAACATACTAACAGTCCTGGGGGTCGAAATGTCAAGGACAAATCAACACAGTGGATCATAGAACACCCCCCATGAGGTGCAGTAGGAATGAAAGAAGGCTGGATATCCCACAGAGTCACAGAATGATTGCAGTGCACACATAGACCATTTGGCCCATCATATCTGTACTGGCTCTGCAAATGAGCATCTCGTCTAATATCAATAGATTATAAGACCATAAGAAATAGGAACATGAGTAGGCCATTTAGCCCTTTGAGCCTGCTCCGGCATTCAAATAGGATCATGGTCGATCCACCACCTTTCAATGTCCATTTTCCTGCCTTTTCCCCACTGATGCCCCTACTGATCAAGAATTCATTTAACTCAGTCTTAAATCTCCTGCCTTCTCTTGACAAACCTACAGATTCTCCCTTTTCAGTTGAAGGCTAATTCCCTTTGAATACCTTCATTGAGACAGCCTCCATTATACTCTCTAGCGGTGCAATCCAGACTGTAACCATTCATTGTGTGAAAATGCTTTTCCTTGTATTACTCCTGCTTCTTTTACTAATTACTTTAAATCTGTGCTCTTGTTCTCAATCCTTTTATGAGCTGGTACATTCTTTTTCTCTGCTGACTCTATCCAGGCCTCTCATGATTTTGGATATGTTAATGAGCACTTCTCTCAGCACTTTTCTTTTGCAATGGAGCCATCTCAGCTTCTCCAATCTTTCCCCAGGAGGGAAATTCCTCATTTCTGGAACTATTCAAATAAACATCTTCTCCGCAGTGCTTTAACACCCTTCCTAAAATGCAGCACCCACAACTAGACACCATACTCCAGCTGAAGTCGAACTAATGTGTTACATAAATTCAACAAAGCCCCCCTGCTCCTGTATTCCATGCCTCTAATAATGAAGCTGAGGATACTAAATAAAAACCAAAAGAACTGCAGATGCTGAAAATCAGAACCAAAAACAGAAATTGCTGGAAATCAGAGTGAACATTTCAGGTTGACTGACCCTTCTGGGGAAGTCAGACCCTTCTAAGGAAAGGTGACTCAACCTTAAAAGTTATCTCTGATTTCTCTCCACAGGTGTTGCCAGACCTGCTGAGCTTTTCCATCAATTTCTGTCTTAGTCATTGTTGAAGTCAAGGAAACTGTATGCTTCATTAAAACCTATCTTTCCATCTTTACAAACCAATGTACATATATACCCAGGTCCATCTGCTCTCGTATCCTCTTTAGAATTGTGCCCCTTGTTTTACATCGTCTCTCCTTGTCCTTTCTAACAAAATATACCATCTCACATCTCTCTGAATTAAACTTCATCTGCCACCTATCTGCCCACTTTACCAGTTAATTAACTTGTCAAATATATATGAAAGAGAGGAAATATAAAATCAATAATGGCGTGGACGTGCTGGTGGACACAATCAGAAGTAACATGCTTATTTGGAATTGCAAGCTTTCTCAGCGCAGCTACTTTGTTGGGTGAAGTGAGAGAGGAGAACACACAGTCAAAGAATTTATAGGCAGAGAGATCAAAAGATGAAACGACTGGCGTGATTAGAGTTTCGAATAATAAGCGTCTGTAAGTGACTAAAAGTGTCAGACGGCGTGACTAAAGTGTCAACAGCTGAATAACAAGCAAACAGGTGGCCTATAATCTGATTAAATGAGGCAAAGAGATAAATACACAAAATTAAAAATAAGGTGGCACTAGAGACAAACTAAATGACTGGTATAATATAATTGTTGTAAGAGTTGCACGCTGAGGGTCTAACCAAAGTAATAAGTAATTCAAAACTGTACAGACTAATTAAGGTAGACAGATCATAACAATTTACCAAGGTGATGGTGTTAAAACAGGACAGTGAGGAAGGTTTTACAGATATGAACAGTGTGGAGGGATCACCTATAGCACAAAAAGAACCCAAGATCATGATTGAGGCTGTCTTCATGAGTATGGAACCTGGCTATCAGGTTCTGTGTTGTTGTGTATCTCTAAGGCTGCGTTGGAGGATGCTTAGTTGAATCTAAGGCCAAATGTCAGATATAACAAGGTGTAGAGCTGGATGAACACAGCAGGCCAAGCAGCATCAGAGGAGCTGGAAAGCTGATGTTTCAGGCCTAGACCCTTTTCCTGCTCCTCTGATGCTGCTTGGCTTGCTGTATTCATCCAGCTCTACACCTTGTTATCTCAGATTCTCCAGCATCTGCAGTTCCTACTATCTCCAAGGCCAAATGTCCTTGACCACTGAGGTGTTCCCTAACTGGCAGGGAACATCCCTGTCTGGCGATTGTTGTGCAGTGTCCATTCATCCATTGTCATAGCATCTGAATGGTCTTGCCAACATACCATACCTCAGGGCATCCTTACAAGCAAATTTACCGTGCCTCAAGACATCCTTACTACTACCATCGATATTGCAGCAGATGCAGAGGAATTCATCAGGCGAATGAGGCTCTGGGAATTCTTCCACAAATTCCAAGATGTCAGCAGCAAGCTCAATGAGACAACTAATGAACCCGAACAGTCCACAGCAAGATTCATGGTGAATCAACAAAGAGGAAAGATTTGAATTAGACCCCATCAGAAGGCTGTTGCCCTAGGCTCGACATGTATACTCAAGCCGTCAGGAGATGCGTTAATGCCAAATTATAGAGTATAGAATCCCACACTGTGGAGACAGACCATTTGGCCCAAAAAGTCCACACCTACCCTCTGAAGAGCATCCCACCCAGACTCATCCCCCTACCCTATCCCTGTAGCCCTGCATTTCCCATGGCTAATACACCTGAGCTATACATCCCTGAATACTATGGGCAATTTAGCCTGGCCAATCCAGCTAACTTGCACATTTTTAACAGTGGGAGAAAACCGGAGCATCCGGTGGAAACCCACGCAGATACTGGGAGAATGTGTAAACTCCACACAGACAGTCATGCGATTTTAGAATCAAACCCAGATCCCTGGTGTTGCGAGGCAGCAGTGTTAACCACTGAGCCACCGTGCCACCCATCAGCTGTGCTCACAATACAGCGCAGAGCATCACCTAAGCACAACGCAATACTATTCATACTCTCAAGACCAATCGCAGTATTGTCATCAAACCAGCAGACAAAGGAGGAGAAATTGTCATACAGAATAAAATGAATTACTGCAAAGAAGCATACCAACAACTGAACAACCAGGAACACTGCAGACAACTACCTGCTGATCCAACAAAGAACACACCCATCAACTCAATGGATTGATCAAAACCTTTATCTAGACTTCAGACTATCCTATGCACTATCGACCCTCGTACTTCTTGCATAAGATGCTTCTACTGCCTTCCGAAGACATACAAAGCCAACATACCTGGACGTCTCATCACAGGCATGGGACCCTGTGTGAGAACCTGTCTGGCTATGTCAAGGGTATCTTGAAACCCATTGTACTAGGAACCCCCAGCTTTTGTCGTGACACTATAGATATCTTACTGAAACTCAGCACCCATGGACCATTCAAACCAGCAACATTCCTCATCTCAATGGATGTTTTGGCACTCCACACCAACATCCTCCATGACAACGGCATCACTTCAACAGCCACAGTTCTCAATACTGACAGCTGCCAATTTCCAGACGCCATCTTATAACTCATCCTCTTCATCCTCGACCACAAAGTCTTCACCTTTGACAACCAGTTCTTCATTCAGAGACACAGAACAGCCATGGGGACCAGATTTACACCCCAACATGCTAACATTTTCAAGCACAAGTTTGAGCTGTACAAGGTCTCCGACCAATGCTATGCACCAGATACATCGACAACATTTTCTTCCTTTGGACTCAGGCCGAAGAATCACTGAAATGACAACACAACGATATGTACAAGTTTCATCCCACCATCAGACTTACTATGGACTACTCTTCAGAATCAGTCTCATTCTTGAATACATGCATCTCCATCAAGAACGACATCTCAGTGCCTCACTCTACCGCAAGTCCAAGGATAACCTCATGATGCTGCTTTTCTCTGGCTTCCACACTAAACATGTTAAAGAAGCCGTTCTGTATGGACGAGCTCTGTACATACACAGGATCTGCTGGGATGGGGAGGAACGTGACAGACGCCTAAAAATTTTGAAAGATGCTCTCATAAGAATGGGACTTGATGCTCAACTGATCGATTGCCACTTTGGACATGCCACAGCAAAAAACTGCAAGGACCTCCTCAGAAGACAAAGGCACAGGATACAACCAATGGAGTACTCTTCGTTGTCCAGTACTTCCCTAGAGAGGAGAGACTACGCCATGTTCTTCACAGTCTTCAACATGTCATTGATCATGATGAGCATCTTGCCTAGATCATTCCTATGCCTCCACTTCTTGCCTTCAAACAAGTGCCAAACCTTAAACAGACCATTGTTTGCAGCAAACTACCCAGCCTTCATGACAACATCAAATACAACACTATACAATCCTGTCATGGCAACCTTTGTAAGACATGTCAGATCTTCGACATGGACACTAAAATTACATGTGGGAACACCACCCATCATCTACATGACAGATACTTATGTTACTCACCCAGGCCTTGAAGCAAGGTATATTGGTGAGACCACGCAGACACTACAACAATGGATGAATGTATACTGCGCAAGAACCGCCAGACATCGATGTTCCCTTCCAGTCTGGCAACACTTCAGCAGTCAAGAACATTCAGCCTCCGATCTTCAGGTAAGCGTCCTCCAAGGCAGCCTGTGAGATACTCAACAACGCAGAGTCCCCTAGCAAAGATTGTTAGACAAGTTCTATATCCATGACGATAGCCTCAACCATGATCTTAAGTTCATGTTGCATTACATGTGACCCCACTACGCTGTTCTTTGTCGAGAAAACCTTCCTCATTGTCCTGTTTTGTCATCATCACCTTGATAACTTGTTATGATTTCTCTATCTTGATTAGTTTGTACAATTTTGGATCACTTACTACTTTTGTTAGACGCTTGGCATGCGACACTTGCACCTATGTTATTCCAGTTTTTTTAGTTTGTCTCCAGCCCCACCTTATTTTTAATTTTTTGTAATTATCTCTCTGTCTCATTTCATCAGATTATAGGTCATTCCTTCGATTGCTATTCAGCTGTTGACACTTTACTCACACCGTCTAACACCTTTGGCCTCCTGCAGAGACTTATTTTTTGACACTCCACTCACACCAGTTGTATGATTTTTGATCTCTCTGCCCTTGATCTCTCTGCCTATAAATTCTGTGTCTGTGTGCTCTCGTCTCTCACTTCATCTGATGAAGCAGCAGCACTGTGAAAGCTTGTGATTTCAAATAAACCTTCTGGTCTATAACCTGGTGTCGTATGGCTTCTGACAACATCAATAATAGCACTCTTGAAACTTCTGATGTACGGGGAGTGTGGGCTAAGGATAAAGGATGACGGCCAGGGGGTGAAGCTGAGAGACACAGGCATTAAATTATTGATTTGAGATGTGGAAATGTAAAAAGTTCCATTTGTGATGTAGAAATGGCTAATACTGCATTAGTGATAAAAGGTACTGCAGATGCTGGAGAATCCGAGATAACAAGCATGGGGCTGGATGAACACAGCAGGTCAAGCAGCATCATAAGAGCAGGAAAACTTGACGTTTCGGGCCTAGACCCTTCATCAGAAATGGGGGAGGGGAAGAGGGTTCTGAAATAAATAGGGAGCGAGGGGGAGGCGGATAGAGGATGGATAGAGGAGAGGATAGGTGGAGAGGAGGCAGACAAGT
>JAHRHZ010000025.1:34508290-34531874 GCA_024137785.1 Ginglymostoma cirratum
AAAACTTGACGGAAGGGTTTAGGCCCGAAACGTCAAGTTTTCCTGCTCCTATGATGCTGCTTGACCTGCTGTGTTCATCCAGCCCCATGCTTGTTATCTCGGATTCTCCAGCATCTGCAGTACCTTTTATCACTGATGAAGGATAACTGGTGACTGACACCCAAAAGCCAGTGAAGAGTTTCTCAGAAAGGAGCCGAAAGGAGGGTAGAATCTAATAACTGAGTGATCTTTTGATCAATTGAATGTATTATTTAAAATGTCAGCTTCACATTTATTGCAACCTTTGTGTTACATTATTTCTCTGAATTAATTTCTTCTAAGTAATCACAGCTATCAGTTTAGTAAAACATGAACAGTTTTATTTGGCATGGTCAGTCTACCTTTCTGGAAAGTTGTGGTTGTGCAATTTTAATATCAATCTTGTCCAATCTATTTTTCTTGTTAGGTAGGATAATGCCTTTGTTCATAAGTCCTTGTAAATCAATATTTTATGGAGCAAAGGGAAGCACATTGAATGAAAAGAAAAATGTCTAATGTAATGAAAATTTTAAATACAAAGAAATAACAAGCTAAGATCTTTGACAGAAACACATGAATATTCTGAGGGAGAAATATATGTATTATGGTATAAATATACAGATAAATAGACAACCCCGAACAACTAAGCTTAATGGCAAACATTGAACATGACGTATATAATTTTGTGTCAACAACTGATACACAATATAATTGGTGAGTTGTAGTTGTTCCTGTTGTGTTATTTCTTATGGTCAGTGTATCAGTGCACCTTTAAGAATAATGCTTGTGTTGTCATCAGTGTATCATAGCATGTGCCTTGAGGGTAGAAAGTTCTCAGATTCCATCTCAGCACAGATCACTTGAAGCATGACATCCAAACAGAAGCCTGTTGCTCTTTGTAACTAATTTAATCAGTAGGAGCCCATACACTGGTGTCCCTGTGAATGTATTATTTGTTTATATTAGTGAACTAATGCCTGTAGGGTCCTTTAATGATATATTTTCCATGGTTAGTTTAGTATGTTATGAGGGATAACATAAGCATTGCTATGTCATTTCTAACTCACTTCAGTTCGTGCACTTAAACACAATAAAAGATTTCATTGAATGCTTTTCTTCATCATTTAATTTCCTGGTGATAGAAGAATACTTAACCCTAACCCTGATTTAGTTCCTTGAGAATGTTTAGTCATTCAATGAGATAATAACTGATCGTAAAAATAACTCCACACGTTTTCATTTGTCGAACACGCCTCTACATATTTAGTTAACATACTTTACATATTTGGTTAACAACACTTAATCAATCCCAATTTTAAAATTAACAATTTATCAGGCATCAATTGCCATGTGTAGAAGAGAATTTGGAACCTCGGGCACCATTTGCATGAAGATGTGTTTCCTCATTTGATTCCTGAAAGGTCTACCTTACGTTTTTTGACAATGGTTTCCAAGTTAGGAAACAAAATTGTAACTCTGCACAACATAAAACATTGAACCAAGCTTCTCTGAAGCAAAATGCACAACTGCACCTGAGAATGTCCTCTGACAAGTATGCTCTGAAGTGCCAATCAAGGTATCTCATACAGATGCATACCCACTTTGCCAGTTAAGTATTGAAGCATTGAGGACTGCTACACATTGCCACTTGTCCAAGACTCTACCTTTATAACTTACAAACAAATCCTGTATCATTTGTTGAACTTATCTCAATAATCAAGATATTTTCCCCCTGAGATATTCCAGAATCATGTCTGGCATGGAAGAAAGAAGGTAAAAATGAAAGAAAATCTGTTTGTGTTTCCAAACTTTTCATTGACTTGATTACTATTACCAACACATTTTCATCTAAACTACCATCTAAGTTTGCTCATGTCATGCACTATTTGATTTGCCATTGATTCTAAAGGGATGTAGATGTGCCCTCACTGAAGTAATTGCAACAAACCATCCTCAATTATTCCCTTCCACTCACGCAGTAAAAAAAATGCCATCCTGGTAGCCTCTTAGACAATACTTCACTTCACCCACAGTTATTCAAATGTATTTCCCAATCAGCATACATCTGTCCTTCAGTCAAGATAACTTCTTTTCTGTAAAGAAAATACTCCACCCCAAGACCTGTTCCTATTATTATTTTTCCAAGTGAAAAATGGTTAGTTTAAAATGACCCTGCACTGTACGTATGGCTGCCAGAATTAGCTTTAACAAAGGAATTTCCGATGTTTATTTTCCCTTTGCCGGTTCAGTAATAAGTTACAAGCAGCTTTGTGTTGAACAAGGTACTGCTAGTGGAGTGATAATCCTGTTTTGTAGCAGGTTTTGATGTCCTTATATCTGCAACAACCGACAAGAATCCATAGTTTGTATCCTTTATTTGACAGGACTGAATATTGCTGAAATGTATTCAATGAAAGATGCGGGAAGTGTTTGTTCGGTACTCAACATAAGCCTTTCTTCAGATTTGCATGAATCATAATAGAAATACTTGAATCATTCACTGAAACAAAAAGCCAGGAGCTGAGTGGCCCTGGCAAAACTCAAACTGAATATGTGAGCAGATTATTGCAAAGCAAATGCTTCTCGATGACACTGTTGATGGCAGCCTCCGTCATTTTAGTGATTGAGAGTAGGCTGATGAGCTGGTAATTGATGGGGTTGGCTCTGTTCAGGTTTTTGTGTACAGAAGCGGGCAATCTTCCACGTTGTCAGGTAGATGCCAGTGTTGTAGCTATGCTGGAACAGCTTGGCTAGGGGTGCAAAATGTTCTGGAGTACAAGTCTCCAGTGCCGTTCCTGGAATGTTGTCAGGACCCAGAATACAGAATCCAGTGCCTTCAGGTATTTCTTGATATAATGTGGAATGAATCAATTTGGCTGAAGACCGGTATCTGTGATGCTGGGGAGTGCATGAGGAAGTTGAGATGAATCATCCATTAACACTTCTGGATGTAGATTGTTGCAAATGCTTCAGCCTTGTGTTTTGCCCTGATGTGCTGAGCTCCTCTATCATTGAGGAAGAGGTTATTTGTGTAGCCTTCTCCTCCTCCAGTAATTCATGTAGTCGTCCACCACCATTTATGACACAAAGTTGCATGATTGCAGATCTTAAATCTGATTTGCTAGTTTTGAATATCACTTTGCTCTGTCTACCACTTGTAGGTTGACACCTCATTTTTAATGATATTGGTGCTGTTAGTGTTGCTCTCGGCATGTCTTCCTGCAGTCTTCCTTGAAACAGGGTTAATCTCCTGGGTCGATGGTAATAGTTAAGTGGGGGATATGCTGTGTCATGAGATTGCAGACCATGTTAGAGTACAATTCTGTTCCTGCTGCTTACCCACAGTGGCTCAGTGATGCTCAGTCATGAGTTGCTGGGTCTGTTCAAAGCCTATTCTATTTAGCCCAGCATTTGTGCCACACAACATGATTGACGGCATCCTAGTGTGAACATGGATCTTTATCTCCCCGGGAACTGTGCAGTGGTCACACTTACTGACACTGTCATGGACAGATGAATTTGCATTAGTCAGATTAGTGAGGATGAGATCAAATATATAATTCCCGATTCCCTCTAACTTTTTTCCCCCTCACTAGCAATGGCAGATACAGTCTAGGAGAAATGTCTTTTGGGATCCAGCTACCTTGGTCAAGAGCACTGATTCCAAGCCACTCTTGGTAATGGACATTGAAGTCTTCCTTCCAGAGTACATTGTGAGCTCTTGCCATCCTCAGTGTTTCAACCAAGATTTGTTCAATATGGAGGACTACTGATTCATCAGCTGAGGGAGAATGGTATGTGATAATCAGCAGGAGATTTCATTGAGTACCATGTTAATGTTGAGGAATTCTAGGGCAATTCCCTCCCAAATCCGTGACAAATGTGCCACCACCTCATCTTGGCTTTTCTTTCTGGTGGGACACAATGAAACTTAAGATGGTGACAGTGTTACCTGGGACATTGTTTGTAATGCCTGATTCTGTGTAAAAATGACTGTCAGGTCTGTTGCTTGATTCGTCTGTGAGACAGGTCTTCTAATTTTAGTAAAAGCCCTGAAATTCTTACTGAAGATGTGTTTTCAGGTTTGACAAGGCTGCCTTTCCCATTGGTATTTCCAGTGTCTAGATCAATCCCAATTGGTCCATCTGATTTGATTCTTTTTTGAGACTTTTTAGTGGTTGGATACAACTAAATGGCTTCTTAGGCTTGTTAGAAGGCAGTTTAAAGCCTATGAAATAGTTCTAGAGTCACAGGTAAGGCCAGAAATTCTCCTTCCCAAAGGGCATTAGTGAATCCGGGTGATTTTTATTAAACAGTAATTGTAACTTTTTTCATGGTCATCATGGATCTTTTAGCCACATAGTTTTATTGAATTGAAATTCCACTACATGTCATAGTTTGATTTGAACCCTGGTGCCCAGAATGTCACCTGAGTCTCGTAGATACTCACCCAATGTCAATGCCACTGCATCCATATGTCATCATCTGTCCTTAAAGACATAGGGACACACAGTGTGTCGGCAAAGATGCCTGTACAGCCATCAATGGATTCACCCTGAGGGTGGAAGAGAGTCATCCTCATCTGTGAGGGACTGCCAATGACCCATCGATAGATGGTACAGGATATGAACTGGTGAGCAGATCAGGGCAAAGTTGATCAGCTTTTGGGATGAGGACACAACTCTCTCCTTTATGCACAGAAACTGTTCCCCTGAATTATTGCAGTCAAGGTGGTGAAGTTGCCTCCAGAGTACCTCAAAGTCTGTGTGTGTATGTGTGTGTGTGTGTGTGTGTGTGTGTGTCTGTCTGTCTGTCTGTCTGTCTGTCTGTGCATTTTTTAAAATTAACTATTCATTTACTTAAATGATCAATTTATTGCTTGGTGTGTGGTTTGCCTCCAGCAGGATAACTTTACCTGATGTGGCAATGCTTACATAATTCACTGGTAACAGAAGAATCCAGGGTGTGAGTAACATGGTATTGAAAGACACAACAGATGTTTATTCCACGTATAATGTAATGTGTATAATGTACTAATACATACAAATATTACATTTATGGACACAGCATGGCTGGGCAAACATGAAGCTATTGGGTTACAAACAATCATTTTTCTGTCAGCGTGTCATGTGACCTGAATTAAGATAGAGTCTGAGGCCTTCATATCCTCAGGCCACATGCTAAAATTCAGTCTTGGTATGACATGTCTCTTGAAGGTATGCTGACATACCATGAGATCGATTTTTCCTTCAAATCATTTTATAATAATTCATGTTTATTGTTAAGCCAGATGTTATCTTTCTGAAAGTTGCTAACTGGTCCACAATGTGGGAGAAAAATGTGGTCCCAATGTAAAAAGGTTAGATGGCTATGGTCTAGAATTTGCCCTTCAACTTTTTGACTTTGATTCAATTTTGCTAAGTGGAATGAATTTGCCAGTGTAAGTGTGGTTCTTCATTAATTCCGGAGCTATCTCCATACAAATGGATCCCCTTCCCATAGTCCAGAAACATGACCATCTGATCATTCATTTCTCGTGATTAGTCTACAGCATTAATTGACCTATATTGCCTCCATTAATACGTCACAATTGAAGTTTTCAACTTTATTTTCAAATCTCTACTTGACTTTGACCTTTCTTTTTCTGTAATCTCCAGCCTTATAGTCCTGAGTACTCTGTTTTCTCCAATTCTATCCCACATATGAATCACCAATTTCCTTTGTCCCAGCATCAGGTCTTCATGTCCCAATCTCTGAATTTCCCTCCATAAATCTCTCTACCTTTCAATTCTTCTTCAATACACAACTTAAACAGATTTTAGCTCAACTGTCCTCATGTCATCTGCTTTAACTCAGTGTCAATCTTAGAATCCCTATATCTTGGAAACAGCCCATCGAGACCACACCGATCCTTCAAGCAGCATCCTACCCAGAATCATCCCCATGCCCTATCCCTGCAGCCCTGCATTTCCCATGGCTAATCCAACTAGCCCACACATCCCTAGAAACTATGGAGCAATTTAGCATGAACAATCCACCTAACTTGCACATCTTTGGACTGTGGAAGGAAACTAGAGCACCTGGAGGAAATCCATGCAGACACAGGGAAAATGTGCAAACTCCACACATCCTGAGGATGGAATCAAATCTGATGCTGTGAGACAGCAATGTTACCCACTGAGCCACCATGCTGCCCTAATCATTAAGTGATTTCCTTCAAAGTCCCTCCAGATGTTTCACTGCATTAAAGGCAGTTATACAAGTGCAAGTTATGATTGAAAGAAGGCATTTTCAAATCAAATTAGTCACACATTAGTGCAATGTGGATGCACCAAAGTGAATGTCCCAGACACTGATTTTCACAATCCCATTGATGAACTTGTCTTGCATTTGGAATTGAAGGAACATTGCTCCCACTGAAAGATCAGCAGACTAAGAACACAAGGTGTATTATAAAATAGCTGGAGTGTTGGCCCTAAACTAAGACTAACTGAGAAGATAGCTGCCCAAACATCAATGATAAGTGGAGCAGGAAATATCTTTCACTTTGATGATAGCACAAGGATTCATATAAAGAGTTGAGAAGGCACCTGAATTAATGCTGCAGTGCTAGAAACCAGAAGATTAATTAGGAATGGATCAATCAATTATTTAAAAACTTTTAATTAAAAATTTTAATAAATAGCTTCTGAAAAACATGGCTAATGGAACTTAAATGAGTGAGTTATGAAAATAGCAGAATTCATTTGAATCTTAAAATGGAGTGATAAATGGAGAGTTAGTGCAGGTTATTAATTTGCTTGTCAAGTTTAGATCAGTAAATTGTCAAATAGCACAAGGCTTACAGTCGCTTTTCCAAATGTTGAGTTGAAATCTCTCCACAACTGCAGCAAGACAGTTGCTCCTTCATCATTAATCTTTCTGCAGTATGTTGCATTATAAAATATTAATGAAAGTTGAGGGAAGAAGTTGTCTTCTTGGGACAAGTTGAGATTTGATCTGATTTTTAAATTATCAAATTCTGTTTGACTTACCACCACCCTATTCTCGCATCTAATTAGACATTGGCGCTAAAAAAATGAAACATTATTTAAAGTTAATAGTTAAAGATGAACATTTGCATCCTACAACTTCTCAACTTGGCTTATCAATGATCCAGTTGAGTCAGGCCCACTGTCACATCACTGGCTCAAGTTGAAAGACAGGGTGATAGTCAGTTCCTTTTATCTTTGGCTTGAATTAAATTGATGTGAATTGAATTGGCATGTGTACTCAAATTAGTACGGTGAAAAATTTAAGTCACCACTTTCAGTGCCATCTTAGGTACAAAGCTACCTAGGCACGACTTCTTCAGTTACAGATTAGTTACAGAGTAATAATGTCACCGGCACACAGTGCCATCTTAGGTACAGAGTACCTAGGTACAATCCTTAGTTACAGAATGGAGAAATGGAGAAAAAAGTAACGTAGTATACAGTTCAATCATAGGTCAGAAAGACAAGTTGCCCTCATTGTAAAATCCTTCTGTCCTGAAGATTCTGATACATTCTCGAATATTAACAAGGCACATTCAGTCAATTATTCTTCACACACAAGCTCAGAAAACAAGTGCCTATTAACTATTTAAGTTTAAACATTGAATATCAATCTTCAGTATGATAGAACTCACATGGCCACTTTTATTCTATTGTCTAACTGGTGGCACTGGAAGCAGTTGTTCTGATCCTGCTGAGTGCAACTAACTTTACACAGGGCAAGAATCAGACGTGGAACCTTCTTGATCTCTTTGGCTAGTGCTTTCACATGCTGTTTTTGCCAACAGACTTTTGGAAAGAGCTGATCATTATTTTCCAATCTATTTCAAAGTTTATCTCAACACAGGCACAGAAGTAGAATGAACAAGGTCAGCAAAATTAAGGATACAGCTCCTTTCAATGATCTACAGGAAGTAATTGTGACACTCTGACAGCTGAATTAATGTCTGCCATTGTATGGTATCGTTGCAGAATTGACATATTGCCGGGGCCTGAACCTTAAATTAATATTGCATTTTGCAACATTGAACTGAAGTAATGGACCAAAGCTTCTTTTGAAAATCAATCAATGCTTCAACTTTCACCATTATTTTATATGAGTAATTATCATTCAAATGCAAGGTTTGCATTACTTCACTGAGAATCCGATAACGGAGTTGACTGTTGGAGCAGTGTGGATCAGTCAGTGTTATCTTCATTTAAGTTGTTTTGAAACCTTTTAATGTTTTTCAACTCTCGATTTTTGTTTTTAATTTTAGAGGATGAAGGAAGAGGAATGCTTTAATTATATTTGACAAAATGGTAGTGATTAACAACAATGTTGTGTTCTGACAGAAGCAAAATAATGCGAAAAACTCGAAGCAGGAAGTAAACATGCTTGGAGCACAAATATAAAACGAAGAACTTCAGATGCTGTACATCTGAAGCAAACAAAAACAGATATTGCTGAAGAAACTCGACAGGTCAGGCAGCATCTGTGGGGAGAGAAACAGAGTTAATGTTTCAACTCCAGTGACCCTTCTTCGGAAGAATTCTGAAGGTCAATGACCGATTGGCACATTGGTTAGCACTGCTGCCTCACAGCAGCAGGGACTTGGGTTCAATTCTACCCTTGGGTGACTTCCTGTGAGGAGCTTGTACATTCTCCTTGTATCTGCATGGGTTTCCTCCCATAGTCCAAAGATGTGCAGGCTAGGTGGATTGGCCATGTTAAATTGCCCATAGTGTTCAGGGATGTATAGATTTGGTGGGTTATGCAGGATGGGTCTGGGTGGGATGCTTTGTGGGCTTGTTGGGCTGAAGGGCCTGCTTCCACACTGTAGGGATTCTATGGGGATTGTATCAGAAAGGAAGGGATAGTGGTAAGATGACCAATTCTTGTAATTTAAAATAAGGGACATTTTGTCCATGAGATGTGTTGGTGGGGTGATGTGTTCATTATGAGAAGGATTGAGTTGGTGGTGATCTTGAGATCATGACAGCATAGACTGGAGCGTAGAAGGCTGAGGGGTTTATAAAATCATTAGGGGCATAAATAAGGTGAATAGCCAAGGTCTTTTGCACAAGGTAGGGGAGTGCAAAACTAAGGGCATAGCTTTAAGGTGAGAAGGGAAAGATTTAAATGGGACCTGAGGAACAACCTTTTCACACAGAGGGTGGTGTACATATGGAACGAACTGCCAGAGGAAGTATTAGAGGTGAGTACAATGTTTAAAAGACATTTGAACCTGGATATAAACAGGAAAGATTTAGAGTGACATGGGACAAGTTTAGTATAGGAAACCTAGCCAGCACGGACTAGTTGGGCCGAACAGTCTGTTTATGCACTATATGACTGTATGGCGTGAAAACCCAACAAAATTTACAACTTCTCTTCCTGTATTATCATATGATTGATCTCTCTGCTGCCTGACTCACCACTTCTGATCCTGCTCGAATCAATCAAACCCACCCGAGAAGTCGCTAGGATCATTCTCCACCCTTTCATCAAAAATGCAGGATAAGTTACATAGAAAAATGAGTAGCAATCCTTAAAATACAGAACAATTGGCTATTGTGATTTGAGACTTAACATTTTTTAAGCAGCTACAGAGTGAGAGAAATAAATTGCTGGGGGAAAGTAAGAGCAAAAGGGAAGGTCCACGGAAGAATAGATGGCAAAATGATTAAACAACATCAAAATGTTAGGGCTGGGACCTGTACAGAATATTCTAGTCTGTGCTCGATTTTCTAAAAAGCTGCTACAGCTTTACCTGGATATCTCTATTTATACTAACGGCTCTACAAAATTGTACCTGTCAATAGTGTTCCTTTGTGATCAAACAACAGTGTGTTCTTTTACTTGTCTGTTGTTGGTCTATTTGCTGAATTCTCATTTCTTCCCCATCTCCTTAAGTGCTTTTGTTTATATAATACTTACTGTGGTTGATTAAGTTCTTCCTGTTGCTAACTGCATGCTCTCTCATGGGCCTTCTCCTGCACTTCCTCCAATTTTTGCACTGGCTGTTTCATTTTGTGGTTCAGTGTTTTCAAGTCCACCATTAGCCAGTCTGCACCAACGCTGAGCTTTACTTTTGCTGTTGTGCCCCACCTCTGAGTTTGGCTGGCCTTGTGGTTTCAAGTCTCTGATCTTCGTTTCAGAATCTTACTGGGAGCCTGGAATCCTGTAGGTCTGGTCACTGTTGTCACAACTTGAGATTTACATTCTTGAGAGTGAACACCTACAGGCTTTATTGAATTTAACTATATACAGAATGAGAAGAGACAACATCTTACTTGGAGCTCTTTAGACCCAGGCTTCAATCCCATCTAAGCTGATGTCACTATGACATAGCTTTTTCTCAGTACATGTTAAGCGTACATACTTAGAGTACAGGTATAATTCAATAACATAACATTGGCACCCAAGAATTCAGTGTTCAGATGATTCTCTTTATCCACAAACATGGTGGTTTGTGTGTGGGTACAGGGACACTATCATTTTTTACAGACAACACAAATACAGCGAGTATGATAAATTGGAGACAACTGTGAGTTGTCCAAACTAGTGCAGTAGAGGAGCAAAGAATCAGAAAAGTTTACAGACAGAAATCTTTAAAAGTGAGCAAGCACAAAAGATTCTGGGTTTTATAAATATTCGCGTAGTGCAAAAAATGGGTACATTAGAATTATGTGCCTGCATTATAAGGGAAACATTGAGGTAAAATCAAAAGAAAATATATCAATTAGCCACTGAGTTAGGAGCTAGAATGTATATAGTTATGAATTTCCCAAAAGCACAAACAGAAGGGCTCAGAAAAGTTGCTGAAATAGTGATTTATCCAACCAGAAAATATGATGGAAAATAATCCAAAAGAGTTTTGAAAGGGAAGTGAATAACTACTTCAACATGTATGAAAGGTATGCAGAGAAATCAGGGAAATTCGATGGAGTAGAAAGTTTTTACAAACTGTCACACAGTCACAATGAATCAAAGAATATACCATGCTGTTAAGTTCCATTATTTAATACTCGACTTGCCTTACTTTTATTGAAATATCTCAAATACTTCACACAATGATTGTCTTTTGAATTGCCATGCAATGTTGCTTGATGACAAAGATGTTCAAGGAAAGCAGATAATCTTCACTCATGCAGTGTAGAATACTTATGCTCTCCAGATCACTTCAGTGCATTAAGTAACCACCAACATCGGAAAGCCATAATGCCAACTGCAGCTCCAACGCAGCTCCAGCATCCTTGATTCACCCTACAATTTTTTTTTAAATGGTTTCAAACAAGATTTCCGAGGTTAACCCCATAAGAATCGCCCACCCATAATTTTCTTCTTTAAACCTGATTGAAAAAATAGTTTGTTTTGCCACTCATAGGATGTGGGCATTATGAGCTCCTCAGCATTTATTGTTCATTCTAGTTGCGCTTGAGATGGTAGTAGTGGGCTGCCTTATTGAAATGCTGCAGCCCATGCGCTGTGGATTGACCTACAATGTCCTCCGGGAAGAGATTCCATGATTTTGACCCAGATACAGTGAAGAAACAGTGATATATTTCCAAGTCAGGATGGTGAGTGGCTTGGAGGACAACTTGTATATGGTGGTGCTCACAAGTAACTTCTGCCTTTGCCCTTCTAGATGGAAGGAGTTGTGGGTTTGGAAGGTGCTGTCCAAGGATATTTGGTGAATTTGGTGCATCCTGTAGGTGGGTGCTGCTACTGAATATTGGTGGTAAGAGAATGGATGCTGGTGGATGTGGTGCCAATCAAGTGGGTTGCTTTATCCTGGATGGTGTCAAGCTTCCTGAGTGCTGTGGGAACTGCACTCATCCAGGCAAGTGGGGAGTATTCCATCACATTCCTGATGCCTTGTAGATGGTGGACAGGATTTGGGGAATCAGGAGGAAAATTACTCACCGAAGCATTCCTCGCTTCTGAATTGCTCTTGCAGACATTGTTTATATGATGAGTACAGTTGCGTTTGACTTAATGGCAATCTACAGAATGTTGATAGTGGGGGATTGAATATTGGTAACACCATTGAATGTCAAGAGACAATAGTTACAGCATCTGTTATTGGAGATAGTCATTGCCTGACACTTCTATAGCCCAAATGTTACTTGCCATTTGTCAACCCATATGTAGGTATTGTCCAGATCTTGGTGCATTTGAACATGGGCTACTTCAGTATCTGATGAGTCGCAAATGGTGCTGAACACTGTGCAACCATCAGCAAACATCCTCACTTCTGACTTTATGATAGAGAGAAGGTCATTGTTAAAGGAGCTAAAGATGGTTGGAAACTGACTGAGGAACTCCTGAGATGACTAACTTCCACAGGCATCTTCCTATGTGCCAAGTATGACTCCAACCAACAGAGAGTTTACCTCTGATTCCCGTTGATTCCAGTATTGCTAGGGCTCCTTGAAGCCCCACTCTATTGCTATCAAGGGCTGTCAGACTCAGTTCACCCCTAGAATTCAGGTCTTTTGTCCATGATTAAACCATGATGTCAGGATCTGACTTGTCCTAGCAAAACCCAGTGAGCAAGTTATTGCTGAGCAGGCACTGTCCAATAGCACTGAAGACACCTTCCACCGCTTTACTGATAAACGAGAGTAGACTGATGGGGAAATAATTAACTGGGTTTCATTTATCTTGATTTTCATGTACAGGAAATAACTGGGCAACTTTTTACATTGTTTAGTTCTAGTACAGCTTGACTAGGGATAAGACAAGTTCTGGAGCACAAGTCTTCAGAACCATTGCTGGAATGTTGTTAGAGCCCATATGTTGTCAGATGTTGTCAGCATCCAATGCCTCCAATCATTTCTTGATATCACATGGAATGAATTGAATTGGCTGAAGACTGGAATCTTTGAAGCTGCGATTTCTACAAATGCTTCAGTCTTATCTTTTGCACTGACGTGCTGGGCTCTTCCATCATTGAGGATGGAGATATTTGTGGAGCGTCTTCCTTCAGTGAGTTGTTTAATTGTCCACCACTCTTGACAAGATGCAGCAGGACTGCAGAGCTGAGATCTGATCCATTGGTTCTGGTGTCGCTTAGCTCTGTCTATCACTTGCTGCTTATGCTGTTTGGCACACAAGTAGTCATGTTTAGTTGCTTCACTAGATGAAACTTCATTTTTAGGTATGCCTAGTACTGCTCCTGCTACGCCCTCCTGCACTTTCCAATCAAACAAGGTCGGTCTTCTACTTGGTGGTAATGGCTGAGTGGGGAATATATTAGGCAATGAGAATGCAGATTATAGTGGAGTGCAATTCTCTTGCTGTTGATGGCCCACGGTGCCTCATGGATGCACAGACTTCAGTTGCTAGATCTGTTTGAAGTCTGTTCCATTTAGCACAGTGATAGGGACACACAACTTGATGGATGGTATTCTTGATGTGAAATCGGGATTTTGTCTCCAAAATGACTGTATTGCAATCACTCTTACTGATACTGTCATGACAGATGCATCTGCAGCTGGCAGATTGGTGTGGATGAGATCAAATATGATTTTCACTCTTGTTGGTTCCCTCACAACCTGCATCAGACCCAGTCTAGCAGATATGTCCTGTAGGACCCAAGCAGCTTAATCAGTCATGTCACTGCTGAGCTATTCTTGGTGATAGGCATTGAAATCTCCTGCCCAAGGCACAATTTGTGCCCTTGTCATCCTCAGCGCTTCCATCAATTGTTGTTCCCTATGGAGGAGTACCGATTCATCAGTTGAGGGAGGACAGTATGTGGTAATCAGCAGGAGGTTTCCTTGCCTATGTTTAACCTGAGACTTCATGGGTTTAGAGTGAATGTTGAGGACTCTGAGGGCAATTCCTTCCTGACCAATTACCACTGTACTGCTACCTCTGCTAACTGTGTCCTGCCAGTGGGACAGGACATATCCAGGGATAGTGATGGTGTGTCTGGTTCTGTAAGGTATGATTCTGTGTGTATGACTATGTTAGGCTGTTGTTTGATCCGTGAGAAAGGTGTCCAAATTTTAATATTACTTAAATTATGAAAATCTGCAGAAATCCACAACACAGAGACTTGAGGGTGCTTGTGCATGAAACACAGAAAGATAGTGCACAGGTGCAGCGGGTATTCAATGGAACATTGGCCTTTATTTCAAGGGCGTTAGAGTATCAGAGTGGGAGTGTCTAACTGCAACTCAACAAAGTGCTGGTGAGACAACCACTGGAGAACTGCGAATGGTTTATGTCCCCCTTATTTCAGGAAATATATCATTTCATTTGTGGCAGTTCAAAGAAGGTTCACTCAGATGATTCCTGGTATGGAAGGATTGTCTTGTGAGCAAAGATTAAACAGGTTGGAACTCTATTCAATGTAGTTTAGAAGAGCAAGAGATGATCTCACTGAAGCATATAGAATTCTTAAGGGTCTTGACAGGCTAAATGCTAATGTTTCCCTTATGGGAGAGTCTATGACCAAGAGGCATAGTCTCAGAATAAAAGGAGGCAATTTAAGTATGAGATGAGGAGGAATTCCTTCTCTCCGTAGGTTATGGCAAGGAGTTCCAAAGACTCAGTGTTACGGGGCTGAGTCCTTGTGTATATTTAGAACTGAAATAGATAGATAGATAGATAGATAGATAGATAAATAGATAGATAGATAGATTCTTGATCAGAAGGGAAATTGAGGTGATGATGAAAAGGGCAGGAAGAGGATGTGAGGAATGTCACATCAGGCATGATTCTATTGAATGGCAGAACAAACTCCGGGCTGAATGACCTATTCCTGTTCCTACTGCTTTTGGTCTTATGATCTAAAATGTATAGTCTGATCTGAGTGTACTTTCTTTGTTTGCAATGTTCAAGAAGGAAATAAAGCCTCTTTAAACCTGTTAATTGCTGCTCAGCTTATTTAGAATCATCATAGAATCTGTACAGTGCAGAAGCAGGCCATTCAGCCCATTGAGTCTGCACCGACTCTCCGAAGAATATCTCACCCGGAACCATCCTCCTAACCCTGCGTTTCCCATGGCTAACCCACCTATCCTACACATCCCTGGACACTAGGGGCAATTTAACATGGCCAATCCAGATAACCTGCACATCTCTGGACTGTGAGAGGAAACCCATGCAGACATGGGGAGAAAGTGCAAATTCAACATAGATAGTTGCCCGAGGATGGAATTGAACCTGGGTCCCTGGCTCTGTGAGGCAGCACTGCTAACCACTGAGCTCCTGCACCACTGTTTCTTTTTCTTTTGTACATAAGTATTTTGAATTGTTACAATCTGGTCTAACTCATAGAATCAGAGGTTTACAGCATGGAAACAGACCCAACTTGTCCATGCTGCCCAGTTTTCACAAAAGGGTTGAGTATTTTGTCAAGTCTGAATCAAATAAAGTTCTTGCAGACTGCAGTTGTGAAGCACCATTTGATTTAAGTATTCAAATACTGTGGGTGTTTAGCCTTGAATTATTGTGTGCCCTGGATTTTATGTTCATGGAAATGGATTGAAGGGGCTGAGCCTTGTTGTGTGTTGTCTCATCTATTATTACAGTATCATGCATGTGACTTGATGATATGAAGGGCTCAGGCCAAATCTTGGGATAAGGGAAACCTTTCATAGTTTGTAACCAAATTGTTTTGCATTAGCTCAGGGAAAGCTCTGCCTGGCATTGTAATATATGTAGATACCCAGAACTGCATTAAAAGTCTGAGTCCCTCGGTACCCTATTTCTCACATCTAGTCATGTTATGAGAGGTAACATAAGTATCATCTCATCAGGTATCCACATCCTGCTGAAAGGAAGAAGACCATCACTGCCTTTACAGAAGCTTGTAAAGGCAGAATAGATGAAGCCTTAGGAACTGAGAAAATTGGAAATTGAAATTGAAATACAAGTATAATTTTTCCTATTTTGGTAATTGTACCTTTTAATCCAGCATTGAATGAGATCTCAAACACACACCACAGCATATTCCAAACTCTGTGAAGAATGGATTTCTTAAAGAAAACCAATTTGGTTTATTGGAAATTGAGTTATATGACCAGGAATCTCCTTAGGCCCAGCAATGATGATCAAATAATCAGAGTCCATTCACATTCTGCTTTTAGTGTTTTGTAGAATCATAGAATCATTTATTTTTACAGTATAAAGGAGGCCATTCAACCCATTGTGTCTGTATTGGCTCCCGCAAGAGCTACCCAGCTAGTCCCATTCTCTAGCCCTATATCTATTGTCCTCTAACTTGCAAATATGTATCCAGTTCTCTCTTGAAACCTCATATGGAATCTACCACCATCACTGTCCGAGGCAGTGCTTTCCAAATCCTAACAACTCTCTGAGTAAAGAAGTTTCTCTTCATCTCATTCCGAGCTCTCTTGCTGACAATCTTGAAACTGTGACACTGTAGTCATTGACATACCAACTACTGGAAACAGAATATCCTTCTTTATCCTGTCAAAATTATTCATAATTTTGAACACTTCAATGCCGCTACTTAATCTTCTCTGCTCCAAGCAGGAAAAGCCCAATTTTTGCTAATCTTTTGTTATATCTAAAACACCTCATTCCTGGTATCATTCTAATAAATCTCCTTTGCACTCTCTCCAGAGCTTTAACAAACTTCCTTAAATAAAGTGCCCAGAACTGAACCCAAAGCTCCATATGCGGTCTGACCAATGATTTTTAGAGTTGTGGCATCAATTTGTTGTTTTTATACTCTATATCTCGATTTGGAAACTCAAGGATCTTAAGGCTTCTGAATAAATGTTTCAACTTGCCTGGCTACATTCACCGAATTATGCATGTGAACCCCAATGTCCTCTGCTCCTGTACTCCTCTTGAAGTTATGCCACCAAGCTTATATCATCTCTCCATTTTTCTTCCACTAAAATCCATTACCTCACATTTCTCTGCATTGAAATTCATTCGCCAGGTGCCTGCCCATTTGATCAACTTATCAATGTACCTCTGAAGTTGCTCAGTGTCATCCTCACAATTCACTATTCTCCCCAGCTTAGTATCATCTGCAAATTTAGAGGTTTTTGCCCTCAACAACCATCTCCAAAATTTGTTTGTAGAACTCAGGAAAAGCAAATGTCTAAACACCATTTTCAACTCATCTCCAATCTGAGAAATGCCCATCTATACCTATCATCTGTTTCCTATCTCTTAGCAAACTTCTATTCCATAATGTAACACATGCCTTTTTACATATTTCCTGCTATAACTGGGCCTCAACTTTAGTGATTTGGTTTTCCATGACTAATGCAGAAAAAATGACAGCTCTGAGTCTATAAAGGAAATGAAATGTTCGATTTTGAAACCCAACCAAATTGAAAAAATGTTTTCCATTACAACAGCTATCGAGATTCTTCACTGACAATTCTGGTCTGAGCCTTTCACTCTGGCTGTTCTTCCAATTACTATGAAAATTGTGCATTCTTGAATGAGGCATTGCGGCATTCAAGCATAATGGTGTTCAGGCAAATAGGTCTGATTTATTTTGTAACATCACTGAAATTGTCAAAGAAATTGCTGAACACTATGCAACTTGTACAATACATGTATTGCGGTTCTTAGCATTCATTTGCTGTGGATTACAGATCACAGAAAGCTCCTGGTGTAATTTTGACCGTAGACTGTAGTAGTGCATTGAGAGTTGGAGTTGGGAGACCATATTGCAATTGTACAGGACCTGGATTAAGCCACTTTTGGAATATTGCATTCAATTCTGATCTCTCTGCAATAGGAAGGATGTTGTGAAACTTGAAAGAGTTCAGAAAAGATTTATAAATATGTTGCCAGGATTGGAGGGTTTGAGCTATAGGGAGAGGCTGAATAAGCTGGGGCTATTTTCCCTGGAGCGTTGGGGTCTGAGCGGTCACCTTATACAGGTTTATAAAATTATGAGGGCCATGGACAGGATAAATAGGCAAGGTCTTTTTTCCTAGGGCAGAGGAGTCCAAAACTAGAAGGCATTGATTTAAGGTGAGAGGGGGGAAAATTAAAGGGATCTAACGAGCATCTTTTTCATATAGAGGGTGGTGCAAGTATGGAATGAGCCGCCAGAGGAAGTGGTGGAGGCTGGTACAATTACAACATTTAAAAGGCACCTGGATGGGTACATGAATAGGAAGGGTTTAGAGGGATATGGGCCCAATGCTGCCAAATTGGATTCGATTCATTTAGCATATTTGGTTGGCAGGGATGAGTTGGACAAACGGGTCTATTTCTGAGTTGCACAACTTTATAATTCTACAACCCTATGACTCTATAAAACAGATGTCCTGTAAATCAAAATGCGCAGTCACTGGCCAACATAAATCAATTCCCATACACTGGAAGGGCAGACATTGATTATGAAATTTCACATTACCTACAGTATGCTATCACAGCTGCTGACCATCTGAGGAATAGAGTATTTGATGGCAGAGACTTTAAATCTAACACCAGGATCATGGTCCACAGTGCTACCTACACCCCAGTATATATTAGAGGCATAGACAAAGTACAGCAGACACCTGAAATCCCTTGAAAATATTGCCAACAGTGCCATTGCAAAATCCTAGAAACCCACTGGCAAACCAAAATCAGTGCCCTCTCTTTGGCCAACATCTTCATAATTGAGGCTGCAGTCCTATCAGCTGCATTGGATGAACCACATGCCTG
The DNA here is from genome assembly GCA_024137785.1 of Ginglymostoma cirratum. Taxonomy (NCBI): domain Eukaryota; kingdom Metazoa; phylum Chordata; class Chondrichthyes; order Orectolobiformes; family Ginglymostomatidae; genus Ginglymostoma; species Ginglymostoma cirratum. The sequence continues at coordinate 34,526,990 of JAHRHZ010000025.1, forward strand.
ACTTAAGACTTCCAAAACAAGCTCTCTATTCCGAGCTTTATCAATCAGTTAACAGGAGGGCAGAGGAAATGCTTCAAGGATATCCAGAACGTCTCATGGGAATCTTGTTCCCAAGACGGCCCAAATTGGAGAAGAAATGTCCGTGATGATGCCAACTGTTTAGAGCATCTCAGACAGGCCCAGATGGATGTCAAGCAAAAACTACAGGAGTGTACAAAAATCTAAGCATCTCACTCACCTGCCTCTTTAAACGTCAGTTGCCCCACTTGTAGCAGCATTTGCTGATTCAGTATTGTACTGTTTGGTCTGCTCAGGACTCCCAACACTGACATGGAGAAAGTCATCTTCAATCCTGAGAGATAGCCTAAGAAAAGCAGAAAACTAATGCCAATGGGAATAAAGACCAGGACAGGTAAACAGGACACCAGGCAATCAACTCACTGTCACCCACTTATCCTGCCCCTATTGCCACTGGTCACATTGTGTTATACTTGGACATAAGCTACATTTCCCTTTTGCGAGAATGTGTAATTTACTTCAACTGTCATGAGAAAATACTATACTTTATCGTGCATTGAGTGGAAAATCAGTTGAAATACACAACTGAATATCCAATTGTTGCCCACCGAAACAGAAAATGATAGAACACAACATCAGAAAATTGCAATCAGCTGATTTTTTTACAAGGTCACTATGTTTTACAACTGATTGAAAAAGGTTACATACTTTCACATTACCACCTGTGGTAGGTCTACAGTCAACGATAGTTACATTCAGCGAAACTGTTTTAAAGTTGATCCTTACATGCTTTCGATATAGAATTGCTAGCAAACAATGTGTTTACACTTGTAAAAACAAAACAGTCACATCTTCCCAACAAAATAACAGATCTGAGGGAGGTTGACCAGTACACCGTGCAAACTGAAAAGCAATAACATATTTCAGCTTGCAGTCAGCAAGCATTAGGTATTAGGCAAGTAAATGTCAAAGTTAATGAAATTTTATCATTCGGCCACTAATTGCTTTCGCTGGAAATGGCGGGTCACGTTGGATGAGTCTTGAACTGTGTTTCATGCAGTTTCTTCAGTGAGCTGCTGTCCATCTGATACACATTTAATTAGCTGAAAGGTGAGTGCAAATGCTGTGCTGTTCTCGATTTCAAATATATCCCACGGAGACGAAATTTTCAACCAAACAAAAGTCTATGGGTTGCGCTGGAAAGATATTCATCTCCTTGCCTACATGGATTAACGAAGACAGAGTTTTCTGACAACTAGCTTCAAAGGCTGTACTGCAGAAACTTCCTGGGTCATTGGCTTGAGGATTCAGTGAGTAGACAAGATTCATTAGTTTACTTGGAGCCTGGCAGCATTCCAGAGATGTAGTCTGAGTCCAACTACATTAGGTGACATTGTCTGATACCATTCAATGCCTGGAGAAATGAGCAAATAAAGATGATTTAAAAGAAATTTCAGTGAAGCAAGCATCTGCAGGCTCATATTATTTTAAAAAAAAGCAACTAATGAATGCGATTCGGACAAAGTAGGATTTAAATGATTTGAGATAACAAGGTGTGGAGCTGGATGAACACAGCAGGCCAGGCAGCATCAGAGGACCAGGAAAGCTGATGTTTCGGGCCTGGACCCTTCTTCAGAAATTGGGGAGGGGAAGGGGGCTCTGAAATAAATAGCGAGATGGGGAGGTGATGATAGAAGGTGGATAGTGGAGCAGATAGGTGGAGAGAAGATGGACAGGTCAACGAGGTGGGATGAAGCCTGCTTGGAGCTTGGGACTTGGAGACTGCTTCGTGGAGCACCTACGCTCGGTTTGCAACAAACGACAACACCTCGCAGTCGCGAACCACTTCAACTCCCCCTCCCACTCCTTGGACGACACGTCCATCCTGGGCCTTCTCCAGTGCCACAACGATGCCACCTGAAGGCTGGAGGAACAGCACCTCATATTCCGCCTGGGAACCCTGCAGCCCAATGGTCTCTATGTGGACTTCACCAGCTTCAAAATCTCTCCGCCACCGACCTCATCCCAAGACCAGACCCCTTGTCCCTACCTCTTTGATCTGTCTATCTTCCCTCCCACCTACCCACCCCTCCCTCCTCACTGACCAACCCCCATCCCAACTCCCTATCTACACTCACCTGTACTGGCTTCATCCCCGCCTCCTTGACCTCTCCTCGTACTCAATGCCCCTTCCAATGAAGGCAAGCGTGCCCTAAGACGTTTTTTATCTACCACATCTATGTACGCTGCCACCTTTAGTGAGCTGTGGACCTGCATGCCCAGGTCCCTCTGCTTATCAATACTTGTAAGGGTTCTGCCATTCACTGTATAATTTCCACCTGTACTTGACCTTCTAAAATGCATCACCTCACATTTGTCAGGATTAAATTCCATCTGCCATTTTTACGGATTTTCATGAATCTTATATAATATCACAAAAATGTCTTAAAAACTTGTAGCTGTGCAATGTAATATTGAAGACGAGAACAATATAAGTCAAGTCATCATAGTCTTGTCAGACCATCGAGCTGTTCTTTCATTAGAGAGAGAGACGACTGGTGGTGATTTAACCTGAGGCAACCACACCTCTATTTAGAAAGGAAATTTGGAAAATAAAGAGTGTAGGAGAAGCATTAGTGGCTAGAATAACAGGAAACCCAAAAGAGTTTTGTTCAAAACAATAGAATAAGAGAATAATGAGGGAATGGATAGGGCAGATTAGGTATCACCGAAGACACATCCATAAATAAACAGCGTTACTCTTCACAACAAAAAGGTAAATTTGCCATAGTACTCGTCTGTCATTGGAAAGAGGTAACTGGCGGGAGCTTAACCTGAAGGTCACCACACCTCACATTAGTGGAGAGATTGAAAAGGAGAGTTCATCATAGTAACCTCAGCTAGTGCAGGAACTGAAGCCACTCAGTGTAATTCTGAATCACAAATTATCCGTCTCGCCAACTATGACACAAGTTATGGACATCAGAGTGGAGAAAGATTTGAAATGAACATAGGAAGAATCTTACTGGGGCCTGAGTGATGAGTGCTTCAGGGAAAAGTCCAATGAGGCCTGTGTCATTGTTAGGGGCTAAGACACTGCATCCATTGCTAAGTAGTGAGGCAGATTTTGTACTCAGCAGCAGAGAGTTGCCAATTAATAAATGTCTTGTTAATTGCATAACCCACCTCATGAATAAACAGCTTCATATCTGACCAAATCGACTGGATATGTTATATGTCCAGAATGCTCAGCATGGAGGGCAGGGCAGGTACCTGGCAATTTCAGCTCATTGCAGATTATGTAGAACCTCCATGTTGCTTTTTGTTCATTGTGACAATACTGTGGCTTCAAGAGGTGTCTTTTGCTTTTTTTTTGAAAAAAGGTTTTAAGGCAGAGGTGGTGAGCAGTCCACCAGAGCCAATAGAGTAAACAGTTTGTAAGGTCTTGGGTTTTTTTTTAAAGTTGGAGCAATAGCAGCTGCCCGTATGGATGTGGTCAAGCTCTCATAGAACCAGGATTTTTAGTTTTTGGTTTTTAGTAGATGCTGTTGGAGTCTTGAAGAATTGGAAGCTATTTTTCCCCTCTCTTGGTTATAGCCATAAGCTGGGGGTTCTCTCTCTGCTGTTGGAGTTGCATGTGAGACAATCTGTTTTCTGATTTTGCATGTTTGCCAAGGGTGTGTTTATGGGATGTTTGTATATTGTTACGGTTAAATAGTAATAGCTACTAGCTCTATTAATCTATTAAGGTTTCCAATAAAGTTAAGCCATTCCAATTCCTTTTCTCTTTTGTTGTATTTTAGCTACAGTTGATAAATAAAGTGGGTTTGCTTTAAATCTGACTATTTGACGAGTCAAATCGCATCTGAAATGCAACACCCTACATTTATCTTTAAAATAAGAAATAAGTAAGGGTTTAGATTGACAAACAGGAGTCTGGAAGAACACAGCAGGCCAGGCAGCATCTGGAGGAAAGGAAAAGTCAATATTTCAGGTATTACCCTTCCTTAGGACTGGATGTGGGGTTGGGGAAGCTGCAGATAAAGTTGGAGGTGGGGAGGGTTGGAGGCGTAACAGTGGTAATATGTGGACACTGGTGGTAAGTACGACCTGGTTGGTCGATGGGAGGGATGAATCCGATTGATGGCTGGAAGGGAGGATCAGAATGTGGAATGGGAGGAAGCGGGGCTGGAAGGGAAGTGGGGGAATGGGTGGGAAGGTTATTTGAAATTGGAGCTTTGCTGAGAACAAAATTCCAAGAAAGACTTGCAGTTGCTTGGGAATCTCTCTTACTGACTCCTGGGTCTCTAAAACAGCTTTCTAAGTACAGAAAGTATTGTTGACAATGATTAGCAAAAAGCCTGCTTACTTATTTAAAGCAATAGACCCTCTCTATTATCTCCTTGAAAGTTCTGCTCAATTTTTCTCCAGAGTCACTTGAATATTTTACAAACAGCAGGTGGCCGACAACAGACATTACGTATTTCTTGATGAAACCCTGTTTAACCCAGAAAAATGTTCAACTGTTCCATATCTTCCAGCTTCTTTGCATAATCCTGAAATATAAATATGTATCCCCAACAATGTTTATAGTACTTCTCATGGCCAGTAGATATCTTAAATTTTTTACAGTCAATGAAGTACTTTTAAAATGTAATCATTGCAGTAAAGTAGGGAACATGGCTGCTAACTTGCAAATAACAAACTGTCATGAATACCAATGTGTTAATGATTGGATAATCTATGTCTTTATAATATTAGAGATAAAAGATACTGCAGATGCTGGAGAATCCGAGATAACAAGCATGGGGCTGGATGAACACAGCAGGTCAAGCTGCATCATAGGAGCAGGAAAACTTGACGTTTC
>JAHRHZ010000025.1:34532274-34577210 GCA_024137785.1 Ginglymostoma cirratum
TGACGTTTCGGGCCTAGGGTTTAGGCCCGAAACGTCAAGTTTTCCTGCTCCTATGATGCTGCTTGACCTGCTGTGTTCATCCAGCCCCATGCTTGTTATCTCTTTATAATATTAATTGGGTGACAAACATTGGATAACTATCTGCTGTGTTCTGAAACAGTATCATGGGATTTTTTTTTAATTCCACCCAAGAGGACAGACCTTAGATTCACATCTCATGTGAAATACACATCTACCTTTGAGAGTGTGACATCCTTTCAGTACTACACTGGAGGATCAGCCTCAAGTGACATGCTCAATTCTTCTATTCTCATTGCTAGTTTGATCATCCTTTATTGGAATGTGTGACTGAGAGGTAGGAGTGCTACCAACTGAATCACAATCAGAACATTGCATGATGTTATCTTTCAACAAGAACTGAGCAGTGGAGGAGGTTGACTGAAGAGGAAGTGAAAAATCAGAAGAACAATAGAAATAGCTCATTGAAATTTAAAAAAAGTTTGTTTTTACTACAATATTCTGATTCTCTTTATCAACATGATCAAACAGAAAACTGTTCCATTTTGAGAGAACCTTGTTTGTTTCCTTTTCGCATGGGTTTTAAGTATATTCAGAACTGTAAAACAGAACACAAAGGCTGATTGTACCCCCAATTCAATTAGTTTCGAATTAGCCTTTGCGTCTCAGTTGTTCATTTTCATGGCTATCTCAGCCCACCAGGGCAATGCTTGGAATGTTATAATTGTATAATCTGGAAACCAATTAACCTTCTTTCTGGAAACTTTGCGGCCTACTTTGACCTTGCAAGGGCTTTGCACGAAAGAAAATGTAATTTTCTTTAAACCCCTTCATAAGTCATGACAGTCAGAAATGCAGCTAGTGCTGGCTGCAAACAGAAATTACCCAAATAAGGATATAGAACATCGATGGCGTGGTACCAGTGCAATCAAACAGCTCACATTCATCATGGATGGTGAACCTGATGTCCATATGTGGACCATATGCAAAAAAACCCTAAAGTTTCTGTGAAGCATTGAGGTGTCACTATCTTCTGGTGGGTTTTGGGGGGTGGGTAGAACCTTTGGCTTGTTGTTCCATTCATTTATAAATAACAGGTTGGGTGAAGGCACAGAATCACAGAATTGTTATGGTGTAGAAAAAGGCCATTCATGCCTGTACCATTTTTATTACCTATTGTCTATCTCCTGCTTTCTCCACATACCCCTGTGCACTATTTCTATCTAAAAAATCATCCAATGCGTCTCTTGAATGCTACAATTGAACCTGCCTCCACCATATTTTTCCTCTATTTGTTAATGATATGAAGGCGGCATTTATTGCCCATTCCGAATTATCCAGACAGCAGTTATGAGTCAACCACATTGCTGTGGGTCTGGAGTCACATGTAGGCCAGACCAGCTAAGGATGGCAGCTTCCTTCCTTAAAGGACACTTGTGAACCAGATGGGTTTTTCCCGACAATCGACAATGGATTCATGGTCATCATTAGATTCTTAATTTGCCATGGTGGGATTCAAACACGGGTCCCTAGAACATTATCTGAGACTCTGAATTAACAGTCCAGTGATAATACCACGATGCCATCACCTCCCCAGGCAGTGCATTCCACATCCTCATAAATCATTATATAAGAACATTTTTCTTGTGTTACCCTTGCAGCATTTGCAAGTCGCTTTAAATCTATGCTCTCTCATTCTTTTACGAATGGGGACAACTTCTCCCTGTCTACACTTCCCAGCTCGCTCATGATTTTGCAAGTCTTCTTCTAGTGGTTAGCACGATACCTTCGATCAAGAAGCAAACCGCCAAATTTGATACTGAACCAATTGTGTTATCCCAGAGTAAAGTGGATGGAAGCTAAATACAAGCTCAAAGCCTGCTATCCAGTGATAATGGTCACCTCAAAAAGCTGCCAAGTCAGATTTAAATTGTGAAAATTATCATTGTTTGATAATTTGGTGTGCTTATTTAATTACTTTATTGCCTTTCTCCCATCTGAACATGTTAATAAGGTAGCAAAGGAAATTGGAATGATCAATAAACATGATAATATTTCATTTAGTTTACCAATTGGAATAGCCAGGTGTACGACAATGGTATTTAGCTATTTCACACTTCTGCTCTCAATGAGCAATTTAATTGTGATTTTTTTTTCCATTGTGTTCTTATGTAGAGGTGGAGATTTACCTATCTTTACATCTTAATATTGGATGCATCTTGTTTTTTTTTGACTTGGACATATTTATCTGCGATGGAGGAAAACCAGAAATGTAAAAGCCTCTCTACACAATGAGGATTATCCAGCTTTTATTCTGCACCATACTAATTAAGGCTGTGTGATTCATTCCTAAAACTGCAAAATCTTTTCTTGTAGGCCTTGTTTTGAAGTCATATAAAACTGCTGCTAAATTCTGTCAGTCACTATGTATGATTTGTTTTAATAACTTCTTTATGAGTCTTTTATATTATGTTAATCTGCCCTTTAAGCATTTTATATTTTAAGTTTTATTCTTTCTTTAGCTGTGTTAAATTTTGTAGAATTTCTATCTCTTCAGGAATACTGTTCGGTCTCACAAAGTCATTTTAAAGCATACGTAAGAGAGGCATAGTTCTCTTTTCCTTTACATTTTGCATTTATGAAAAGGGCTAGGGATGAGATAGGCAGGTAACAGATTTTGAAAAGATTTCCATAAAAATATTGTTGTTGCAGACAAATGATTTGAGATTTGTTGAATGAAATTTCTAGTTCATTAAAAGTTCATTAGTTCATTAACTTGCCAAGCCATGCATTATTTAAATTAGAATTTCAACAATTCTGTGGTCTCAAAGTGTAAAGTTACCAGTAAGGGCCAAAAAAACAGGGAACAGTTTTATGGTCAGAATCTGTTCTCGTTTAAAAACTGAGCTGAGATTTGCAAAATTGGTCTTCCAGTCACTAGGTTGAGGTACTATACGTCTTAATACTCTGGGCTGGATTTTAGCTGGCATTTACTAGATAAGAATCTTTATTGCGATAACCCACTGTGTATCACCAAGTCCCCTCTCCAAATTTGCTGACAACATAAATTTCACCTCACAAGAACCCTTTCATGCATTCCTTCTGTGCAAAATCTGAGGCAAATATTTTGGATCTGACTTCTGTTTTAGTTCTTTTGCCACCTGTTAAAAATGCAAAAAAATTATTTTCAACAAAATCTTTATACAGCTTTAAACAAAGCTCGTATAGTCCCACAGGTGAACAACCGCTATGAAGCAAGCATCTCTGAACTATAAACTCCAGAAAAACCATCAGTATACTCTGTTGGAATTTGATCCAGATTGCTATGATCAGAACGTATTGATTGAAAGAGAGGTGGAAACAGATTTAATTGTAGTTTTAAAACAAGAATCAAATACTACTTAAAAGGGAAAGTAAAAATGCAAGGCTATGAAGGAAAAGCAGGTGAATGGAACAAATCTGTAACTTTTTCAGAGAACTGGCAAAAGGTATGAGGAGTTGAATGGACACTTTCTGTGCTTTGATGTGGAAGTGCTGGTGTTGTCCAGGAGTGGACCATGTCAAAAATCACATGACACCAGGTTAATGTCCAACAGGTTTATTTGAAGATACAAGCTTTCGGAGTCTCACTGTTTACTCAGGTATCAGTGAGAGAGGTGCCATCAGACACAGAATTTATAAGAAAAGATCAAAGGGTCTTAGAACTAATGCGAATGTGTTGAACAAACCTAAGATGGCTGTTAAATCTTTAACTAGTTAGAATGAATTAATATGCAAATTACAGAATTTCTTTCAAGTAACTGTCCCGACATAACTAAAGTTTTTATCAGTTCCTTCAGTATACCGGAGGTGGCATCCCTGGTCAAGTTGTGAGGCCGTGTTTCACCTTGGCGTCGGACTGGTGTGTGTGTGTGTGTGTGTGTGTGTGTGAGAGAGAGATTGCGCTTTCGTATTTCTATAATTCTATGTTCCTTTAAGGAGAGCGCTTCCTTTAGGTACCTGACATTCACCTTTCTCACGTGGAACATTTAGGGTTAAGTATCCTCTGTGCGAGCTGGTTGGAGTGATTGGCACAAGCTCAGCCAAGTCAATCTCATAGAATAAGTTGCCCGAATGGGATTGTTAATCTGGTCAATCAGGGAGCCCTAACTGACAGAAATAAACAGGAGTGTCAGAAATTCTGCTCACTCTAGGAGGCGGCTCTGAGCTGGTTGGGTTAGTGTCATGTACTGTGCACACGTAAATAAAATGTGACTTAATGACAGGGTACTGGCCTTCATCGAGTTATTTCACTGGTCATTGTGGTGGGAAATAGGAAAGTTTCTAAAAAACCTTCCCAAGCAAAATCAAGTTTGAATAGTGCGAGACAATGTGCAGAGAAAATCTTGCGGTATCAGGTTTATGTTGGTTCTGTGTGTGATTCAGGGAAAGATAGTTTCCTGCAGCGTTGAATTTTTTGTTCAGCACGGCAGTGAAAATCAAGAAACAGTAATGAGGTCACCGAGGGATGAAAAGGATATCATTCTTGTAAACTAATTTTGTACGCTCTTCAAGGCCAATATGTAAAATAGTCATTACACCATGAAACACTAGATTAAGAACAAGATCACAAATCTGTTCATGTCATAATCAAAAATCCTGGAATTCCCTCCCTAAGGGCATTGTGGGTCAACTGACTGCACAGCGACTGCAGTGGATCAACAAGACAGCTCACCACCACCTTCTCAAGGGCAACTAGGGATGGGCAATAAATGCTGGCCAGCCAGCGACACCCACATCCCATAAGTGAATAAATGAAAAAAAAATGAACTTGATATGAAAATGCCTCAGATGTAGAGAAGATTTGCTTGAGTGAAATCGTGGCAGCCAACTGAAAAAAAAGGGTCATTATATAGCAATCATCTTTAATATAGTCAAAAATCATTGAATCTTTTTGAATGAAGCCAGTTTAAGAAAGTCTGTACAACCAGGTCGTTTTGAGTTCTTTTAGGGATTTTATAAAAAGATTATGAATAAGAAGGGTAATGATAAGAGAGATATGGGCCAAATGCTAGCAGCTGGGACTAGATTAATTTGGGATATCTGGACGGCACAGATGAGTTGGACCAAAGGGTCTGTTTCCGCGCCGTACATCTCTGTCACCCTATTTGTGTGAAGATGCCATATGATACAGGCAAACCAAACTTTATGTTTAAAGCAGCATTTAAATCAGCAGAAACCTTGACATCTTTTAGTCTGATTACTAGAAAAAAATTAACAACAGTCAGCACCTGGGATTCATTATCTTAAATGTTCAGTGGAACTCAACCCAGTCAAGGTCCAATGTCTAAAGTTGAATCAATAGGTCCACACAAACATGAATAAGCATATTGGGCTAGATTATGCACTGTGTATCAGAGTCCCCTCATCAAATGTGCTGACAACATAAATTGCACCCAGCAAGAACCCTTTGATATAACAAGGTGTAGAGTTGGATGAACACAGCAGGCCAATCAGCATCAGAGGAGCAGGAATGCTGACATTTCGGGTCTGGACCCTTCTTCAGAAATGGGGGAGGGGACGGGGATTCTGAAATAAATAGAGAGAGGGGGGAGGCGGATGGAAGATGGATAAAGGAGCAGATGGGTGGAGAGGAGACAGACAGGTCAAAGAGGCGGGGATGGAGCCAGTAAAGGTGTGTGTAGGTGGGGAGTTAGGGTGGGGGTAGGTCAGTCCAGAGAAGACGGACAGGTCAAGAAGGCAGGGTGAGGCTGGTAGGTAGGAGGTGGGGGTGAGGCTTGAGGTGGGAGGAGTGGGTAGGTGGGAGAAAGGACAGGTTAGGGAGACGGGGACAAGCTGGGCTGGTTTTGGGATGCGGTAGGGGGAGGGGAGATTTTGAAGCTTGTGAAATCCACAGTGATACCATTGGGCTACAGGGTTCCCAAGCGGAATATGAGGTGCTGTTCCTGCAACCTTCGGATAGCATCGTTCTGGCATTGGAGGAGGCCCAGGATGGACATGTCATCCAAGGAGTAGGAGGAGGAGTTGAATTGGTTCGCGACTGGGAGATGCAGTTGTTTGTCGCGAACCGAGCATAAGTGTTCCACAAAGCTGTCTCTAAGCCTCCGCTTGGTTTCCCCGATAAAGAGGAGGCCACATCGGGAACAGCGGATACAGTGTACCACATTAGCAGATGTGCAGGTGAACGTCTGTCTGATGTGGAAGGGTTTCTTGGGGCCTGAGATGTGTGCAGGTGAACATCTGTTTGATGTGGAAGGTTTTCTTGGGGCCTGGGATGCATTTCTTTTGTCCAAAAACTGAGGCAAATTCCAATCTCTCACAGATCACCATTGTACTTTTTCTTTTTCTTGTTTATGAAACAAAAGAGTTTGGTTCCAGAAGTTGCGGGTGTAGGTGGTTGGGTCTCGTTGTAAGCGAGGGGTTGTCAGGATCAGGCTCTGGGGCAAGGGATTGGGTCTGGTTACTGGGGAGGGATGACAGATCCATGGCGTTGTTGGGTCAGCAGCTGGGTGTCTAGGGATAACAAGCATGGGGCTGGATGAACACAGCAGGTCAAGCAGCATCATAGGAGCAGGAAAACTTGACGTTTCGGGCCTAAACCCTTCATCAGAAATGGGGGAGGGGAAGAGGGTTCTGAAATAAATAGGGAGAGTGTCTAGGGAGTTGGGAGGAGGTATAGTTGGAGGCTTGTGAGGTAGCTTGGGGGTTAGCTTTATAGTTACTTAGGATGTAAATGAGGTACTTCAATATTTACTCTAACTTTTCCTGAATAACTATTTCAATTAGTTTAATCTGAACCATCTGAATTCTCTGATTTAAAAGGATACATTTGAACTGTTCTCAGCGTAGGATAATTCCTACATAGCCTGTTAATGTGGGATCTCCACAGGGTCCCCCATGTGCAACTCCCATTTGTGCTTCAGAAATGATTATCTAATCATCAGAATATGGAGGCCAATATATATTGATATCTGTGAGTTGTTCAGGGGGTGGGCTATTCACACTCAATTCAGCTGCATGTAGTGGTGTTCCCCTTCAAGACAGCATGCCTCCTTTACGATAACTTTGTAATTTGTAAAATGCAGTCATGCAAATGTTCAGCTATTTTAACAACTGCAGTACAGTACTCTTAGAATTTTTTTTGCAGACTTTTTTAAACTTATCCTATAGTTATAGATTTCTTCATAAATAAAGTCACTTTAGATTAAAAGTAAATACAATTTTGTAACATTATCAAATTACAGAAGCAATGAGTGCAAATTTCACATTCCAAAAATGCTCATTCATAAATTCATTGCATTTAAAATGTTCTTTAACAGTAAACAAAATATTTAAGTTTCAATGCTGTAGAAGACTCTAATGGAGGCCATTGTGTTAAAGGCAAATTTAGCACTAAGCAAGAGATTACAGAATGCTGAATACACTTGACCTTTTCCAAGTCCCACATGGTTTCACAATTATAAACAATCATAACTAAACTGTTTACAACTGGCATTAAAGAAGGCAATAATTCACCATTGATTTTGTGCCTCCTCACAAATATACAGTGCTTTTTATAACTCAAACCTTATCGATCACAGAAACAAACAGAAACAGTAGATAGAAAGTGGATAAGGAATATGTGACATTGTTGACTGTGTGTGACAGCTTAAAAATGACTGGAAACTCAGAACTCTGTTCCAACCAACTCAAGGCTAGTTTTGTATGATGCCAGAACCAGCCACAGTATTGACTTGCTCAATAGGTCTACTGCAGTTTGGAGAAACTGCCAATTATGAGCCACACAATCCAAAGATATTACGGCAATATTATTTTATGTGACAATATTTTTGTGAGAACTTGTCATCAGAACAAACAACTACACTGAAGGACTTAACTGGTCACTAATTTGGTTGAAAACATAAAATACATTTAGCTCATCAATTTTCCACATCATTTTCCCATTTAACATTTAACTCCAACCTGTTTAAGATCATAAGACATAGGAGTGGAAGTAAGGCCATTCGGCCCATCGAGTCCACTCCGCCATTTAATCATGGCTGATGGGCATTTCAGCTCCACTTACCTGCACTCTCCCCGTAGCCCTTGATTCCTTGCGAGATCAAGTATTTATCAATCTCTGCCTTGAAGACATTCAACGTCCCAACCTACACTGCGCTCCGTGGCAATGAATTCCACAGGCCCACTACTCTCTGGCTGAAGAAACGTCTCCTCATTTCTGTTCTAAATTGACCCCCTCTAATTCTAAGGCTGTGCCCACGGATCCTAGTATCCCCACCTAACGGAAACAACTTCCCAGCATCCACCCTTTCTAAACCATGCATTGTCTTGTAAGTTTCTACTGGATCTCCCCTCAACCTTCTGAACTCTAATGAATACAATCCCAGGATCCTCAGCTGTTCATCGTATGTTAGGCCTACCATTCCAGGGATCATCCATGTGAATCTCCGCTGGACACGCTCCAATGCCGGTATGTCCTTCCTGAGGTGTGGGGCCCAAAATTGGACACAGTATTCTAAATGGGGCCTAACTAGAGCTTCATAAAGTCTCAGAAGCACATCACTGCTTTTATATTCCAACCCTCTTGAGATAAATGACAACATTCCATTCGCTTTCTTAATCATGGACTCAACCTGCAAGTTAACCTTTCGAGAATCCTGTACTAGCACTCCCAGATCTCTTTGTACTTCGGCTTTATGAATTTCCTCACCGCTCAGAAAATAGTCCATGCCTGTATTCTTTTTTCCAAGGTGCAAGATCTCGCATTTGCTCACGTTGAATTTCATCAGCCATTTCCTGGACCACTCTCCTAAACTGTCTAAATAATTCTGCAGCCTCCCCACCTCCTCCGTACTACCTGCCTGTCCACCCAGCTTTGTATCATCGGCAAACTTTACCAGAATGCCCCCAGTCCCTTCATCCAGATCATTAATATATAAAGTGAACAGCTGCGACCCCAACACTGAACCCTACGGGACACCACTTGTCACCGGTTGCCATTCCGAAAAAGAGCCTTTTATCCCAACTCTCTGCCTTCTGTCAGACAGCCAATCCTCAATCCATGCCAGTAACTCACCTCGAACACCATGGGCCCTCACCTTACTCAGCAGCCTCCCGTGAGGCACCTTATCAAAGGCCTTTTGGAAGTCTAGATAGATAACATCCACTGGGTTTCCCTGGTCTAACCTACTTGTTACCTCTTCAAAGAATTCTAACAGGTTTGTCAGGCACGATGTCCCCTTACTAAATCCATGCTGACTTGTTCTAATCCGACCCTGCACTTCCAAGAATTTAGAAATCTCATCCTTAACGATAGATTCTAGAATTTTACCAACAACCGAGGTTAGGGTAATCGGCCTATAATTTTCCATCTTTTGTCTTGATCCTTTCTTAAACAAAAGAGTTACAACAGCGATTTTCCAATCATCTGGGACTTCTCCTGACTCCAGTGACTTTTGAAAGATCACAACCAACGCCTCCGCTATTTCCTCAGCCACCTCCCTCAGAACTCTAGGATGTAGCCCATCGGGGCCAGGAGGTTTATCAATTTTTAGACCTTTTAGCTTTTCCAGCACTTTCTCTTTTGTAATGCCTACCATACTCAATTCTGCCCCCGACTCTCCTTAATTGTTGGGATATCACTCATGTCTTCCACTGTGAAGACTGACGCAAAATACTTATTAAGTTCTTCAGCTATTTCCTTATCTCCCATCACTAGCCTTCCAGCATCAATTTGGAGTGGCCCAATGTCTACTTTTGCCTCTTGTTTGTTTCTTATGTATTGAAAGAAACTTTTACTGTCATTTCTAATATTACTGGCTCGCCTACCTTTGTATTTGATCCTCTCCTTCCTTATTTCTCTCTTTGTTATCCTCTGTTTGTTCTTGTACCTTTCCCAATCTTCTGATTTCCCAGTGCTCTTGGCCACTATATAGGCTGTTTCTTTTTCTTTGATACATTTCTTGACTTCCTTTGTCAGCCATGGCTGTCTAATCCTCCCCCGGGTAATCTTTCTTTTCTTTGGAATGAACTTCTGTATTGTGTCCTCAATTACACCCAGAAACTCCTGCCATTGTTGCTCTACTGTCTTCCCCGCTAGGCTCTGCTTCCAGTCGATTTTCGTCAGTTCCTCTCTCATGCCCCTGTAATTACCTTTATTTAACTGTAACACCATTACATCCAATTTTACCTTCTCTCTTTCAAACCGCAGACTGATCTCTACCATATTATGATCGTTTAGCCACCCATTAATAGAATTAAATACTGATAATACAAGCTCTTTTAATTTGGTTGCTGCACTGAAGACTTAATCTACTAATTGTTTCATACTTTCTTCCCAAAATTAAGAATGTGCAAAAGGTCATGAATCATAAGTGGGATTTTTATCTTCAGGGAAAATACCTGGACATAAAATGAATGACTCATGGGACATACCCTGAACACTTTCCAATTTGTCCTGCTGCCCAACTGTGATGCCTTGATTGTGTCCCATAATACATACAATTACTATCAATAAATAAGTAGAATTAGACCCTATATATACACCGCCGCAAAGAAAAACCGGAAATGAGGTCATCAACTCCAATGCACCCTAAAGTTTAAATAACAAGTGGGAAATACAACAATGCTTCATTGGAGGCTGCACTGATGATGTTACCCAGAAGGGTAATGAAATGTCTGCAAACTAACGAACCAGCTTGGTGAACAAACCGACCACAGCATCCACAATGCGAACTGCAAATCTACTCAAGAATCTTAATTGCCATTCTGTCAAAAGTTATGACATATCGTGGAAGAAGTGAAAAATCATAAAAAAATGCAAATCAATTTAGAGGAAAAAGTTTCTGGAGAATTTCACTTCAATCAATTGGATTTAGAGTTTTATTTATTGCCGTGACTTGATGGAATAATTTCCATGACAATGACATTCACATTTAAAGGTCAGCAGAAATAGAAGATGTTGTAGACAATAGAAATGCCTTTGTAGAAATTCATGCTGTTTCTCACTCCCAGCAGAAACTTTTCAGATTGATCCATTTGTCGTCCAGGTATGTGGCTTATGTCTGTGCTAAATATATTAAATTTGGTTCTACCTGCCATTTGATAAGGGTTTGTTAAACTGTTGAATTGATTGTAATTAGGAAGAATGGAGAACTGAAACCCAATGACAGGATAATTAATCAAAACAATAGGTTCATGTTCTTGCTTACTATGGTGAGACCTAACAATGTATGTGGCCTCTATGCTGTTTGTACACTTAATGTATGCTTTATTTATGATTGATGACTGGCATACAAAACCCAATCCAAAGAATAATGATGCCAGCCAGAGAAACTATTACATTTGGGCAGGAAAGGACATTTGCTACAAAAGCGTCAGCAAACTTTGACATGAAATTAACCCTCCAGGGAGTAGTTCCTATTTGTCGAACAGAAAGATTCTGAGCGGTGTGTGGCAGCTGCACTAGTTGTCTTGACTGCATGTTATGGTCAGCACTGTAACTTTAAATGAAATTAACGCTTATTCACTAGAGACCAACTCATCAGAATGAACACAACTACTGAGTTAATTGGAATTCAATTCACCAAGTAGTGGAACGGACAATGGGGGAGAAAAAAGGCAATGATGTACAGGCAACATCTATTAAAAGTTTTATGAGAATAAGCAAAGTCATTCTGCTTTTCAAGTATTAATTTTACCAAGGTTTCCAGTCTCCCCTCACCTGTTTGACTTCCCTTTATTGTTTTAATTGTGAAAAAACTCCATGAAGGTCAGTAAATAAAGCAAGTCATCCTTTATTTACATGAATATAGTACATGATACAGACCCAGCTAGCTAAAAAGCTGGCTCCGAGACTGAACAGAACCCCTGACATTCCTGTACTTATCTGTCAGCCAGGGCTCCCTGATTGGACCAGGTTAGCAACCCCAATCAGGGAACTCATATTCTTTGAAGTCTACCTGGCTGACCTCGTTCCAACCACTACATATTGAATTGGGTTTGATAGGTCTCTGTTTTCCTATCAACTCTCCAAAGAATAACCTCAGCCATGCCACTTTTCTACTCTTTAAATTTAGATAGCAGCATTACCATAACAGATAAACTTGATGATATTTTCTCAAATAAAACAAAGAACTATGGATGTTGGAAATCTGAAACAAAAACACAAAATTAGTGGAGAAGCTCAGCAAGTCTGGCAATATCTGTGGAGAGAAAAACTGAATTACATTTTGAGTCCAGTGACTCTTCTTCACTAAGCTCAAAATGTTAGTCGTGATTTCTCTCCAAAGATGATGCCAGGTCCATTCAATTTCTCTAGCAATGTCTGTCTTTTGTTGTTGGTATTCTCATTTGACGTGCCTACACGTACAATTAAAACTCGGAGACTACTGGCTTAGAGTTATGAAAAGCAAACCCTGAAGACAGATTGATTTTCTAAATTCGGACACTTCAGATGCTCCTCCTGCCTTAGTTCAGCTTCAAGTAGAATTGTAAATCCAAATAGTGTGGAAACAGGTCATTTGGCCCATTGAGCCTACACGAACCCTCTGAACAGCTGTCTGCCCAGACTCATGCCACTACCCTATAACCCTGCATTTCCTATGAATAATCCACCCAGCCTGCACCTCAGTGGACATTATGGGCAACTTGGCATGGCAAATCCACCTAACCTGCACATCTTTGTTCTGTGGGAGGAAACCAGAGCACCTAGAGGAACCCCACATAGTTACAAGGAGAATGTGAAAACTCCACACAGACAGTCACCCGAAAGTGAAATCAAACCCAGGTCCCTGGTGCTGTGAGGCAGCAGTGCTAACCACTGTGCTGTCCAAGTTAAAGATACACCTTCAACTTCTCAAGGAACCTCAGGATAAATAATTATTCCAACCTTACCAGCTATGGCCATATCTACAGAATGGCCTGAATAAAAAGTTGGCAGAGGTCAAAGATTATGTCTGCCACACACTCCATCTGTATTACTCAAAAGCACACAAAATGATAAAGTTATGGAAAAGAATGCACAAAAGCAGGTCATTCTGCCCATCATACCTGTGTGGGCTCCTTGAAAGATATATTCAATTTGTCTTGCTCCCTTATCCTTCTTTCATACCCCTATTTCTAAGCATTAATGCTATTACCCCAATGAAGTTAAAACTGAATCTGCTTTCATCACCTTTCTAGACTATGTGATCCAGAGAACTGAACAACATTTAAAACCTTATCTTCCTTGTTGTTATTTTTCCAATTACCATTAACTCAGCAATTTCTGCATACCAATCTTCTTGCCAATGGAAATAGTTTCTACATAGTTATTCAGTCAAAAGACTTTATAGTTATGATCAACTCTATTAAATATCCCTTTGACCTTTCTTATTCCATCGAGAATAAGCTCAGCTTCTCTTGTATATTAGCATATCTTCGTAGTGTAACACAATACTCACAGCACAGAAACTGACCATTTAACCCAATTAGTCCAATTCATTATGCATGTGCCACAGAATCTAATTTCATAATCACAATCATAATCTTTCTATTTCTGTAACCTTTATTTGTTAATTTTAATTCTCCTTAAATGCAGTTAATGAGCTCCACATTCTAACCACACTTAGGACATATACCTTTGTTTCTGAATCATACTTAGATACTTATTTTCATTACTTACATACTTATACGAGATGTGTGGTCTCGTAATTTCTCCAAAATACACGGTGTGAAATTCATGTAAATTGAAGGTCTTTAACCAATTACATTGCATGCCACTCGTCCTTGATATTGTTTTCATAAATCTCTTCTGTAGCAAATATAAGGCTTTGATATCCTTTGAGTATTGTTCACGCAATAGGACAAGGTATTCCATTAAGGTGAAACTCTAGCATAACCTCAGTTAAGGCCCTGGATATACCTCAACCCACATTTCTTCTCCTCTTGTTGGTGACAAAAGAGTTTGAGTCAGATCATAGTAAAACAACCTTACAATATATTTCAAAATAGTAACATGGTTGAGAAAAGATATATAAAAATTTTAATGTCTTTAGCATTTTTTCACGATTTCAGAAAACTACAGCTTAATTGGAAAGAAGACTGTTGTTTTAAAACGTCAGTAAACAGACGAACCTTGAATATTAAACTGAAGCCACCTCCATAGAAAGTGATTCAAAGTTATGAATAACATGCAGTAACCAATTTTCTATCAGCAAAATCCAAGAATTGTAGCTCAATACATCCACCAATTTCTACAACACAATTTCTAACCAAAAGTAGGGTAGATGATGAGGTGTTGCCCAAAATCTCCTCAGCACTACGTACACACAACTGAGAGATAATAGGGACTGCCGATGCTGGAGTCTGAGATAACAAGATGTGGAGCTGGATGAACACAGCAGGCCAGGCAGCATCAGAGGAGCAGGAAAGCTGATGTTTCGGGCCTGGACCCTTCTTCAGAAATGGGGGATGGGAAGGGGGCTCTGAAATAAATAGAGAGAGGTGGAGGTGGTGATAAAAGGTGGATAGAGGAGCCGATAGGTGGAGAGAAGACAGACAGGTCAAGGAGGCCGGGATGAAGCCAGTACAGGTGAGTGTAGGTAGGAGTTGAGATGGGAGTTGGTCAGTGAGGAGGGAGAGGCGGGTAAGTGGGAGGGAAAACGGACAGGCTAAGGAGGTGGGGATGAGGCTAGTAGGTAGGAAGTGGGGGTGGGGGTTGGTCGGTGAGGTGGGAGGAGCGGATAGGTTGGAGAAAAAACAGACAGGTCAAGGAGGCGGGGACGCGATGGGCTGGTCTTGGGATGAGGTCGGGGGTGGGGAGATTTTTGAAGCTTGTAAAGTCCACATTGAGACCATTGGGCTGCAGGGTTCCCAAGCAGAATATGAGGTGCTGTTCCTCTAGCCTTCAGGTGGCATTACCATATCAATGACACCTGAAGGCTGGAGGAACAGCACCTCATATTCTGCCTGGGAACCCTGCAGCCCAATGGTCTTAGTATGGATTTTATAAGCTTCAAAATCTCCCCACCCCGACCTATCCCAAGACCAACACCCCCTCTTGTCCCCCCGCGATGACCTGTCCGTCTTCTCTCCACCTATCCGCTCCACTATCCACCTTATCACCGCACCCCACTCTCTATTTATTTCAGAGCCCCTTCCCCTCCCCAATTTCTGAAGAAGGGTCCAGGCCCAAAATGTCAGTATTGAATACTGATAGTGTTCCTATCTCTGAGCCAAGAAAACTGGGTTCAAGTCCCACTTGCTCCAGAAGTGCCATGTAACATCATTTGAAATGATTGATTAGAAAACATTTTATGGGCTTTTGTGGTGTGGTGGTTGTGTCTCTGCCTTTCGGCCAGAACACCAAAGTTCAAGCCTCAGCTACTCCAGTATATAGCGATTAAAATAGATATTAAGGAGCTCTTGCGGTGCAGTGATAGGTCCCTATCCCTGAGCCCAGAATTCCAGGTTCAAGTCCCACCTGTTCCAAAGATGCATAATAACATTGTCTACGATTACAAAGCAGTCTTGATCAATGGGTTGATGAATTTATTTTGGATAAATGTGAGTATTGCATTTTGGTGAAACAAACAAAGGCAGGACTCATACAATTAATAGTTGGGCACTGGGTAATGTTGTAGAACAGAGATACCTAGGGGTTCAGGTATATTGTTCCTCGAAATTTGTGTCATAGGCTGGGACATTTTTCACCGCAGTGTAGGAGGTTGAGGGGTGACCTTATTGAGGTTTATTAAATCATGAGAAGCATAGATAAGGTGAATAACAAAGGTCTTTTGCTTAAGGGGCAGTTCAAAACTAGGGGGCATATTTTTATGGTAAGAGGAGAAATATTTAAAGAGGACATGTGGTTGGTGCATGGAATTAACTGTCAGAGGAAGTATTGAATGCAGGTACAGTTGTAAAGTTTAAAAAGCATTAGTGCCAGTACATGAATAGGAATGGTTTGGAGGGATATGGGCCAAACACAAGAGAGGTGGGACTAGTTTAGTTTAGGAACGTGGTGGGCATGGATGAACTGGGCCAAGGGTCTGTTTCCATGCTGTATGCCTCTTTGACTATCTCTGAACAGGTTGATTAGAAAGTCTCTATTAAAAGGGAATGGGTTGTATGCATTGTTTTTAACTTTGCTCAAATTTGTCGTCGCGAGGGAGTATTAAAATAACCGTGATTGTGGCCAAGATGTCAAAAAAGAATGGGTTTGAAACCTATTGCGGTTAGCCTACACAGGCTCAAATTCTGCTCACCGTATTTCTCATCAATTCTGATTTGGAACCTTGACATGCCTTTCGTAAGAATGTCTGGGTTTAAATCCCACCTACTCTCGAGGTGCATCATAACATGTTAGGTCAGGTGAGATAAACTTCTTTTGTTTGGTTTTACTGAAATGTGTATATAAAAATAAAGACAAATCAGCCAGAACAAGGGAGTGTATTTGAACGGAGAAAGTGAGAAGAAATAAAAGAAGCTTATCCGGACTGTTTTGGTCTCAAGAGGAGGTGGTGGTCTGGTGATATTACTGCTGGACTGTTAAACCAGAGACCCAGGTAGTGTTCAGAGGACTTGGGTTCAATTCCTGCTACTGCAGAGGGTGAAATTTGAATTCATTTTTTAAGAATTAATTCTAATGGTGACCATGAAAGCATTGTTGAAAAAAACTTATCTGGTTCACTAATGTCCTTTAGGGAAGGAAACTGCCATCCTTACCTGGTCTGGTCTACATATGACACCAGATCCACAACAATGTGGTTGACTCTTAATTGGCCTCTGGACATGAGGGATGGGCAATAAATGCTGGCCTAGCTGGCAACACCCTCATCCCATGAATGAATAAAAACAAATGGGTTACAAAAATTGGTTTAAAGATTCTTGAACATTAATAACAGAGAATGGTCCTGTGCTAAAAGTGAAGCAGGGAGGTAAGATTTACTTTCAAACAAAAGGTTTCAGTAAAAGGAAATTTTTTTGGACAAGGTGGCAATCAACAAGAGTCTTGGGAAAAGATGGTGAAATCAGACCTAAAATATATGATCTTCCATTGATTTATTGCAAAGTGCAACCTTATGACCAATTCAAGAATAGCATTAATTTATGGTCATGGGTTTGTCTCTGTCAAATAGAAAGTAAGGAATGGACCAGGCATTTCCAATTCTTACTAGAACAAATAGTCTTTTCAGAGCTAGAAGCTGAACAACAGGATAGTGAAGAGGTTTGGACTTTTACTTAAATTTTGTGGATAACGCTTATGGGAACAAGGACTTCTTGAATGTCTATGAAGTTTGGCCAGACTTTAATAAACTCAGAAGACTGGATGATGTTTCCATGAAGGAATACATTGTGGCATTTAGACAGTGTTAGGCTGTCCGTGACTGAGCATCACAAAATGGTCAACAGCTATCCATGGCTAATGCCGCAGAACATGGCTGACAGTAGTCAGAGGGGTTGGGAAAATATTTGGTTAATGTAGTCTCCACAAGTAGAACAATAGTACCTCTGTAGATTCAAGGTTACTGGAAATGTGCAGCTGTAGTTACTTACGCAGGAGATATAGATAAGAACCTTTTAAAGAATAGGTTTTAGTTAATATTCTTCAGATAATCATAGATATAGATCCCAATGCAGGTATGAATCCACCTATATACAAAAAGTCACTAAAAGCATGAGAGGAAAAGGTTCAAACCAGTTTCAGACTGTAAAAGCAGCCCCGATATCATAGGTACAGAAATTAGCAGACACTGGAATGCAGATCGAATGAACACATTAAGACGCAACCTGTTATCTAAAGAATTCCAACATCGGGTGTAACCACGTAACTTTGTCGGAATTGATGAAAAATCAATATTCTTTTGTATTTCCTGCATTGAGGAATTTAAAAGGTCCTGAAGTAATAGGCAAATAACCAATTAATTGTAAGTTGGCACGGTGCAGCTGGCAAATGTTACTTAAATACAGGATCCACTGTGAAAAGCCTCAGGAAGGAAGAGTGTCTGGGAAACATCATGAAGGACCACAGTCTGTCCATCTCTTTGTGGTTCAAACATGGATAGGTGGGGTTAGATTCAAAAAGACAGATGTGCTTCTCGAGCAGAAGTCTAAAACTTTGAATTTTGTTCTTTGTGAAAACATTCATTTCCAGTGGCTTTAATGGCCCAAAGTGGATGATCAGCAATGACACCAAAAATACGTAATACAATGCTAGCAGCATTTTGAGACCATTCAAACGTAGGGCCCAAATAGTTAAACAGCAGCAGACCCACCAATAAACAGAATGAAGACAAAAACCCTGAAATTCTGTTGACACCACCCCCTCAGGGTGAAGGGAAGATCTTTAGAACTGAGAGAAAGAGAC
Source organism: Ginglymostoma cirratum (assembly GCA_024137785.1). Lineage (NCBI taxonomy): Eukaryota > Metazoa > Chordata > Chondrichthyes > Orectolobiformes > Ginglymostomatidae > Ginglymostoma > Ginglymostoma cirratum. The sequence continues at coordinate 34,550,642 of JAHRHZ010000025.1, forward strand.
ATTTCTCCAGCCAGAGGGTGTGTATCTGTGGAAGGCATTGCTGCAGAAGACTGTAGCGATCAAGTCATTGAGTGTTCTTAAGAGATAGATGAGTTCTTGATTAGTAACGGGATCAAGGGGAACGGGGAGAAAGTAGGAGAACGAAATTGAAAAACATATCAGCCATGATGGAGTGGCAGAGCAGACTCGATGGGCTGAATGGGCCAACTCTGTTCCTATATCTTATGGTAGACACGTGGGGGACAAAGGATACTAACGTCAAGACTGATGGGCCCTAATGAGGAATCTATCACACAGAATTTGTGGAGATACAGCTGATCTGGATTACCAACAGGGTCACCACTGAGGAAGCCATTGGTAAGGGAGCTTTATTTTTTCTGCAGTGGTGGGGAAATATGAGTTTCTGAGGGAACTGGAGTTATTGGCAGAGGGAGGTAGAGAGCACCCAGAACAGAGGAAGATGTGATGAAGGAACATCATAACTTATCATTAACGCCTCCAGTAGACTAATACCTGCAGATTATGGAGTTCTGATATTCTGACAGTTCACTTGAAATGTCGACTTGTAACTGTGGGCATTTCTGTTGGCATCTCTGTGCAAACTCCACGCCAACACTAATAAACCTCCAGCCTGCAGGCACGAGTGCATCCATCACTAAAATAGTGGGCCTCCTCATGGATGCTCAGATGCAGTGGCCACCAAGTGCAAGTTGATCCAGTCAACTTAACAATTTGCACAATAGTGGTGGCTGAACACCACAAATGCTGGCGAGGGCCCTTCCTCTGTTGTTTCACAGGGAGGTGCAGGTAGCTTCTTAGATGCAAAGTAAGGAAATGGTTGATGGCAGAAGGGGACCTTAACTTCTCATTGAGACAACTTCCGGCATTCACCAGAATTAAACTGACCAGGATCAATGGTAGAACCAACAAAATAGAGAGCTTGGCAATAATTAGATCACAAAAACACCCAAATCTTTCATTCAAATAAAGACTATGGACAGAACAGTGACAAAGTAATAAGCACTCAATTGACTTCTCCATCCACAACTAAAACCTTTCTGCTTGTATGTTTTCCGTTGCTTCTACATCATGACTTCAGCAGAGCAAGATGTAAGCCCTTCATTCCCCTGTTGCAACACATAAGACACTGGTGGCAGACATCCTCTGAGTTTTGGAACCAGTGAAAATATCACCAAAGACCACCTCATTTGTATCCATGCAGAAGTATACCCAGTCATCCAGACAGGCTGCATTGTTTGCTGTTCTGTCAATAATTGTGGAGGGGTGGAGATCAAGGTCTGTGAAGTAGAGGCTTCACCCCCACCATCAGCCCTACAAGAATAAGTCAGAGGCTAGGAGTCGTGCTGTAGGTAACTTACCCCTTAGCTCCCCAAAGCATGTCCACTATTTGTCAGGTACAAGTTAGGAGTGTGATAGAATACTTCCCATTTGCCTAGATGGATACAGCTCCAACAACACTCAAGAAGCTTGACACAATCCAGGACAAAGCAGTCTATTTGACTGGCATCACTTCCATAAACATCCCTTCCCTGCACCGTCGAAGCTCAGTAGCAGCAGTGTGTAATATCTACAAGATGCACTGCGGACATTCACCAGAGATCCACAGGCAGCACCTTCTAAATCCACAACTACTTCCACCTAGAAGGACAAGGACAGCAGTTACATGGGAACACTGTCAACTGCAATTTCCCGTCCAAGCCACTCATTATCCTGACTTGGAAATATATCATCGTGCCTTCACTGTCACTGGGTCAACATCCTTCTTAATGGTATTGTGACAGTAACTACCCCAAATGGACTGCAGAGGTTCAAGTGGCAGTTCATCACCACTTTCTCAAGGCCAACTAGAGACGGACAATAAATGCTGGCTGAGCCAACAATGCTTACATCTCATAAGTGAATAGAAGTAATTGATTAAAAAAGCATTCACTGTTGTCTCTGTCATATTTTGAGATTAGTGATTGAAGTATTGTCCTAAAGAGACTGGGACCTCTTCTTTACCTTCTTTGTGATTTATTTTTCTCCATACGATGTTTTGTTATTCAATCCTGTGGCCACTTCCATCTTATTCAGAATTAGTATCTGTTGAATGTTATCCTGAATCAGGAATACCGACCACTGATGTCAAACCCTCCATGTCCACTTTCTTGTAATTGGTATTCTCTACTCGGATCAGAGACAGCCGAATATGAGAACATGATGTAACAAAAAACATTGGCTAGGTCCCACGATAAAATTCATTCAGATCTCTCCGTTTACAGTGGCCGGCTTGTGAGACAATGACTCTGTACAACTGAGTACATCAGTAAGTTACAGCACTGGTAATGAATGATTGATTTCCAAGCAGTAGAACTGCCTCATTGCTTTCCCAAAGGGGAAATTACTTTAATCACAATGGTTCACAGTGACATTAAAATGAATATAACACTTCATCATTAGGGCAGATAATGTTTCTATTCCACCTGTCCATCTGGTAGCAAAGAGGTTGTGTAGGTGGTGATTTGTTGGAAATGCATTTAATATCCTGAGCTTGAAAATTCATTGATGCCTTCTTCATTAGGAGTAAGCCCATCAGTTATGCTTTTTTGTGTTAGGATGACAAGACTGATCTGATTTTTGTCCTTGCACACACTGTCCCAATCAACATTATGATTAATATAACTGGCATTCTTTGACTGCCTGGCACGAAGTTGCTTGTTTAGGAAAGTAGAACAGTTTAAACTGTCTTAGGTTGAACAGATTGAACAGTCGTCTAAAAGGTATTTAAAAAAAAATCCTTCAGGATCTGTTGGTTTCACTGGATAAGCCAACATTCCAATTGCTATTGAAAAGGTGGTGGTGAGTTGCCTTCATGAATTTCTGCAGTCCATTTAGTACAGGGACACCCAAAATATTGTTAGGTAGGGAGCTTCATGACTTGACCCAGCACCAGTGAAGGAATAGTAATATATTTCCAAGTCAGTATAGGATGAGTAGCTTGGAGAGGAATTTGTAAAGAGTGGTGCTCCCAACTATCTGCAATCACTAGAGACACAAACCATAGGTTTTGACAAAAACAATTGTTTCAAGTCTTTTTCTTTTGTTCTGAATTTCACATCCCTTCATTTAGCATAAACATTTCTAGTTTCTGGGAGATTTACTTCAAATTTGATTTGATTCAGATCCAAAATGACAACAGATGATGGTGAAAACCTCAGGCAGATGACACAACACTTTTGAAGAGAACAAAAGGAGAGTTAACATTTCAATTTAATGATTTTTCATCGAAAAAGCAGTTAACAAGAGTTCATCATAGAATCCCTACAGCATAGAAACAGGTCCTTTGGCTCAACAAGTCCACACTGACCCTTAGAGCATGCCACCCAGTCCCATCCCCATAATCCACCTAATCTACACATCGCTGAACACTATGGGCAATTTAGCATGGCCAATCCATCTAGCCTGCATATCATTGGACTGTGGGAGGAAACTGGAGCACCCAGAGGAAACCCACGCAGACACGGGGAGAATGTGCAAACTCCACACAGACAGTCGTCCGAAGGTGGAATCGAACCTGGGTTTCTGGCGCTGTGAGGCCACATGCTAACCACTGAGACACTGTGCCACCCCTTTTTGTTTGATGCGCTTTTAGGCAAGTACAGAGCAAGGGGAAAATAGCGGCCATTGAAATAAAGGACTTCATTGACTCAACACATGATGGAATTCGTTCAACACAAGATCTGTATGGCATCAAAGATGGTAGAGTAGCAGGCCATTTTAAGGAATGTCCAGTCAGGATAGTGAACACTTCAGACAGCGTGCAAGAGGATCCATATGGAGTGAGAAACTCAACCATCATTCCTTTTCTCAACTTTCTTCCACTCTGGGATGGACGTTATCCATGGTGATCATGGTCAAGGAGATCACCAATTGTTTGGATAAGGTTTGGGCAGTAGATGTACCATATCTGTACTTCAGCAAGGCCTTTGACAAAGTCCCACGTGAGAAACATATAAAAAGAGAGAACAAGTTAACAGGATCCAGAGTAACTTGGCAAGATGGATTCAAAATTGATCCTGAACCTCTGGTGGGTGCTTGGCATCAGATACTACTCCTGCCCAGGTGGCACTATTGCGATGAAGATTTGCCAGTGTTCACCACTGGCATTTTTAGTATCTGGCTTATGTGGATTTCCTCATTGGTTTTGATGAAGAATCCTATGAAGGGTTTGCATTTCCCCAAAAGGCTCCACCCTTCAGATAATGGACATAATCTACACAACACCAGTTTGAAGGGATGTTGTGTGAACAAATCTTTAACGCCAAGTGCATTCGTGCTTTTACTTGATCGACAGTGGATGTGGTATTCTTTCAACATTCAGTTGGTTGACTCAGTGACAGAAACAATGGAATTCAAGTTGTGATTTAAAGCAATCATAAAACAATGGCTTTTTAGTAAAAGCTGTGAGGTTATCATGTTGATGGAAAGGGGACTTAATATGATTAAATAAGTGCAATTAGAATTTTAGGGAATTACTTAATTGAATTGACCATTGCTGTGTGTCAGATGATCCTTTTGCAGGGCTGTGAACAATTCATGGCAAAAGCAAGGAAGGCCAGATGTAATGGCCTGAAAACCTTTACTTCCCCTAACTATACATTCAATCTGACAATGGGATTTTATTCATTTTCCTCAAGAAAAATTATATAATGCATATTCGTCAGAGATCATTTTCCCATTGACAAGCAACAAGTGCTGCATCAGCCAGACTCAAAGTAGAACAATATTCCCCAGCGTATATTCAGCAAGGAGCACCGGCAAGTAAGTCAAAATGTAGAGAAGTTGCTTCTCTACAATATTCTACGCCACAAGATATAAGGCATGGTAATATTGTGGACATAAGATTGGATTATCAATGCAGAGTCATGGGCTTATTATTCAGGGATGCTATGGGTTTTAAGTCCACCATGTGAATTATGTTAAAAGCAAAACTCTGGAAATAAAGCAAAACCAGTTTCCAAATATGGCAAAACTGGCATCGCAACTTGTTCACTATTGTCCCTCAAGCAAGGACAATTTAACATCACATCTGAAGATTAACGCCTTGATAATGTGGACCAGACAATGGTGTAGATCTATCGGTGTTTAAATCCTTGTGGTTTAGATCATACAATCTTATAAGCCAGCGATGGGTGCACTTGTAACTGAAGGAAATTGACAATAGAATATTTACAATCCATGTGGATGTGTCCATTGTTGTGAGTATGAAGTACATTCCATTATTAATAAACATTAGTTTCAGCTCATGCGTCCAAGTCAGACTAATTCCGAGGGGCGTTTCTTGTATGTCAGTTTGCATGAATGGACAAGAGCTTCTGGACATTCATTTTTATGATTCAGGGTTCCTCCCAACATTTTTGAGATGTACTTTCAAAGGGCAGCTTCAGGTAACAAATCAGTCACCTATTAGTCTGAAGCTTGATTCACGCTGTGGGTGGAATAGTGTACCACAGCACAACATACAGAATATCAAAGGGCATGTTCAACGCACCTTCTATCTCCTTTGAAAGTAGTGAATGCCACACTTTTAGATCACTGAAGACCAATTGTCAGAGAATAATAATGCAGAGATGGAAAAACAAAAAAAAACTATAAGCACATCAGACATGCAGAATACTGGAGCTTTTTGAAAGAAAATAACTGAAAATCTTAGTAATCCTAATTTGAAAAGACACTTTTTCACCCAGAGCATAGTGGGGGTCTGGAATGCACTGCCTGGAGGTTCATTGACGTGAGAAATCTCATAACATTTTGAATGTACTTGAATGACAATTGAAGTGTCATATTAGTCAAGGCTAGGGGCTTAACAAGGGAAAGTGTCAGTTCAAGTCTATTTATGGTGGTAAATCTTAGTAATCCAACTCAGTAACACTGAGTCTCAGATCAAATGCTATGTATGATAACCCAAAAGAAGCACTCCTTGGCTGGTTTTATCATTTGGAAGAACAATATAGAGCAAGGAACTGAGGACCCCAGGACTGTAGTGCAATTGGGGGCCAGTCATTACTTTGATATTTATTGAAGTAGATTAATTTGATTATTGTTTTCTCCAGGGTCAGATGTTGTAATATTAAGCATTTTTAAAAATGTTTCAGAAGGTTAAAAAGAGAATTTTCCTCTTTAAGAATACCATGTGGGGCTGGCCTGCCATCCAACTTGGAACCCTGACCATGAACCACTGTTAAGGCGAAGTTTAAACCTACTTCAACTACCTTGTAGCTCTGCATGAGGTGGTACAAAGCATTCCATTCTATCTTACCCACAGTCAAAGTTCTGGCTTCACTCCAGTGTCTGTTGACCAGGTGAAGATCTCTACTGATAGTCTGTCACCATTTCAACCAATATCACCCTCTCATTTATAAAAAATATGGACCTGATAGCAGAAGGTGACAGTGGATGATATGGCCAAGGCAACTGACCCATCAGTTACAGATGATGGATGAAAATAAAAGCTGCTCTGAGTGTTGTCTTTCTTCAATGTTGGATATGCAATTTCCCACATATATGCCTAGGAGTCTTCAAAGACATCTAGTATCAAAGGTATCCCGTTTCCTTTCTTGACACACTTCTTAAGTTCAAAAACAAAGTTGCTGGAAAAGCTCAGCAGGTCTGGCAGCATCTATGGAGGAGAAAACAGAGTTAACATTTAGGGTCCGGGGACCCTACCTCAGACCCTTCCTCCTGTTCTGAGGAAGGGTCACCGGACCCGAAAAGTTAACTCTATTTTCTCCTCCACAGATGCTGCCAGGCCTGCTGAGCTTTTCCAGCAACTTTGTTTTTGTTCCTGATTTACAGCATCTGCAGTTCTTTTGGTTTTTACACTTTTTAAGTTCTAAGTTTCACAACTATACAGAAGAGTGAAGAGCATATTTGTGCTTTGGAATCCAAGCTTTGTCTGTATGAAAAGATTTTTTACTGCTCCAATTCTGTTTTCAGTTGGTTAAAATGTGATACCTGCTGAAAGAAAAACTCAGTGGGATCATTGCTTTAAAATCAGGAAAAATTGCTTCACAGCTCAGATGGAGAAAGCCTAAAGTTGAATGGAGGTTTGAGTGCATAGTGAGTGGAAGCCAATATAGGGAGAGAAGAACTTTTGACAAGGTCCCTCTCTTTATTTGCATTAGTGCTTTAGATGACACTGGCCCTTCCACCTTAGACTTCACAATCTTTTCATAGAATCCCTACAGTGTGGAAACAGGCCCTTTGGTCCAACAAGTCCACGCTGAACCCCAGAGTATCCCACCCAGACCCAACACCCTATAATCACCTAATCTACAACTCCATGTGCACTATAGGCAATTTAGCTTGACCAATCCACCAAGCCTTCACACCATTGGACTATGGGAGGAAAGTGGAGTACCTGGAGGAAACCCAAGCAGACATGAGGAGAATGTGCAAACTCCACACAAGCAGTTACCTGAGGGTGGAGTTGAACCCAGGTCCCTAGCACTGTGAGGCAGCAGTGATAACCATTGAGCCACCATGCCACCCCAAAATTGGAAAGCAATAGTCACTGAGGCAACCAGGTAATAAATGAGCGTGGAATTTCCATCTCAACCTGAACACTTGGAGCATTCTCATGCATTGGGTCAGGTTGGATAGAGTAAGGGAAGTTGAAGGAGTGAGAGATTCTGTTACCAAAATTTACATCATACTTCACTTGTCACTTCACCTCATTTCAGATGGAACCATGAAAGAAAAGACAGCTCAAGGTGTTACCAGTTGTTAGCTATCCACCTATCCTCTCCTCTATCCATCCTCTATCCGCCTCCCCCTCTCTCCCTATTAATTTCAGAACCCTCTTCCCCTCCCCCATTTCTGATGAAGGGTTTAGGCCCGAACCGTCAAGTTTTCCTGCTCCTATGATGCTGCTTGACCTGCTGTGTTCATCCAGCCCCATGCTTGTTATCTCGGATTTTCCAGCATCTGCAGTACCTTTTATCTCTGATCAAATGATGGTCCAGTTGCTTTTGCATCCAATCTCAAAGAAAACAAATAATGTGAAATGGTGTGGTAGTTGATGATCTACAAATATCATGATGTGATATTTAGCTTGGTTCCGGTAGGATAAATATAAGTGAGATTTAGGCAATATAGTACTGAAGAATTCAATGAACTTTCACTACAGCCCTGTGCATTCATACATCTACACCACAAACTGAGACATTTGCAAGTTTGGGCTCAAACAAAGTGTAATAAAACCTTTAAGGCCTGTGGGCAATCACTAATTGATTTCCATTTGGAGCTTATTGTGTATGAGTTCCCTGGGTGATAGGCAAAAGCCTGCTGAGTTAGAACTCATCATCTGAGCCGTTTACAAAGCTGACCCAGGATGAGTCTGCAGGACTGTTGTCTCGGGCTTGGGTTAGGCTATGCACGCCACAAGTAGTGGTCCTATTTTGGTGTTCAACAATAAATGATGTCCCTTTCCAGTCAGGTTTCCTGAATTATGATCTAAGCAATGTGGATGTGCTATGGCAGGCTTCCCTCAGAATGTCATGTTGCAAGAGGACAGAGCTCAGGAAGATGGAGACTTTGACTTTATACCATTAGGTCATAAACCATTAGGTCAAATGCCATGAATATGGTGATGACACATGAGCATTTTCCTTAAAGACATGTAGCACATCTCCCCTTTTTCCAAAGAAAGAGAATCCCAAACATCACGTCACACAGGCACATGTTATCAATTCAACAATATATAAACACATAAAAACAGGCTTGACAAGATGAATAATTCAAATGTCGGTATAATGTGCTGGAGATTTGACAACCCGTCTTGGTCTGTTGGTCATATACCCATGTGCAAGTTATTCTGAACTGCTCGAGGCTGACAACTTGTTTGTTTTGCTGCTCGTTGCTGTCACTCAGCATCATCACATGATCACTGTTGTTGGGGTTTTCTTCCTCACTCCATGCGCATGATTGATATGTCATGCACTGGTCTGAGTTGCTTTTGTTCCTTTGCAGTGTTGCACGTTGATTGGTAATGACTTCAAAGGACTGGACTGACTGCATACTTTTGAAGCTTTTGCTGGTATCTAGGTATTTGTGACTGGACTTTTGATTCGGTCTCGTGTCTAGCGCGGAGCTGTGATGCTACTCTCCCTAATTGCTGGTCACACATCTGTTTGATTCCCCTCTGCCTTTGATAAGAAGAGCTCTGTCACTCTTTCTTTTTCACCACTGTGGATGCTGTTTGAGTTTCATGAATGATTATGATGTTGAGGTCTGTGTGTATTGATACTTCTGCAAGGCTGGATCGTAGGTATCTACCAGGTAGAAGATTTTGAGAATCCAAGCTAAACATGCGTACTAGAACTGCAGTGTGATTATATCATTGCACAGGATTGCAGATCCACTGCATGCCGTGAGATCGTCTTCTGTAGGTTGTATCATGGAGTTCCACTTTTGGGGCACATATACAATGCGTAGTGGTAATATATTGGCACTAGCTTCTGGATTAATTTTGGCCTCAGGTTATGACAGCCTGCTTTTTGAGGACGTACAGTATTTATGGCAGTAAAATCATCTGATCATCTTATACCACAAATGTGGTGTGAGATTGACAATATGAAAGGCTCCATCATTTCCCAAACATTTACTTTTCAGATTGTTATTAGTTCACTTCATTGTTATGTTCGTATTCATCTGGATCAGGGCTAGGAACTAAATATCTAAGGACACGCATCCTATCGAAAAGACAGGCAGATGGGTGAGGAGGGTTTTTTAATGGGTAGGTTCGCCTTCTTAGTAAGAAATAAAACTAAATCTATAGGGAGAGATGATATCGAGTTGGAAAGTGTAGAGTCTGTGTGGGTAGAGTTAAAGAAACCATAGAAGAGGCAAGTGCCTGATAAGAGTCTTGTACAGGCTTCCAAGCAGGACTCAGGATAAATCAGGAGATAGAAAAGGCATGTATAGGGGAGGTGACAGCCTAATGGTATTATCAGTGAGCTGTTAATCCGGAGACACAGGTAACATTCCAGAGATCTGGGTTCAAATCCTGTCGTAGCAGATGGTGGAATTTTAATTCAATAAAAATCTAGAATTCGGAATCTAGTGATGACCATTTCGTCAATTATCAGAAAAACTCATTTGATTCACTCATGTCCTTCAGGGGAGCAAACCAACACCTGTCTTACCTGAGATAACAGGGTGTGGAGCTGGATGAACATAGCAGGCCAAGCAGCAGGAAAGCTGACATTTTGGGCCTGGACCCTTCTTCAGTTCCTACTATCTATGAAACAACCCGCCTTACTTGGTCTGGTCTACATGTGACTCCAGACCCACAGCAATGTGGTTGACTCTTATCTGCCCTCTTTGGACAATTAAGGATCGGCAATAAATTCTGGCCTTGCCAAAAATGCCCACATCCGGAGAATGAATATTAAAAAAATTAAGAAAGGTACTATTACAATGAATCATGGAAGAAGTCAGTAAGCAGCTGTACTGGAAAAATCAGGTTGGTAGCAGATCCCAAGAAATGTAATTTGTTTACATGATTATTCTTAGGAGCAGCTATGGCAGAGTCCAATATAGATCAAGCAATTGTGGATTATGAGGCCGACTTGATTCGGGAGCTTATGGTGAAGAAATCTTTAGGGGACAGAGTGAATAACGTGGTAGATTTCTGACTGCAGTTTGAGAGCAAGAAGCTGGAATCAGATGTAATAGCATTACAATTGAGTAAAGGTAACAATAAAGAAATGAGGGAGGAGATGACCAGAGTTGTTTGGAAGAGGAGCTGAGCAGAGAAGACAGTGAATCAGGAGTTTGAGGGTAATTTAGGAGGCACAGCAGATATTCATCCCAGGGAAGAATAAGCATACTGAGGAGAGGCCGAAACAACTGTGGTTGACAAGGAAAGTCAGGAACAACATAAAAGCAAAAGAAAAAACTTTCAATCCGGTCAAGATTATTGGGAATCCGGAGGATTGAAAAACCTTTATAAACCAACAGAGGATTACTGTAAAAAGCAATGAAAAAAAAGGGGGAGAAGACAAAATGAGAATAGCTGGCTAGTAATATTAAAGAAAAGTTTTATAGATATATCAAAGATAAGAAAGAGGCAAGAGTGAACATTAGACTGCTAGAAAATGGGGCTAGAGAAGTGGTAATGGGAAACAAAGAAATGGTGGAGGAACTTTGCATTAGTCTTCCTCATGGAATACATCTGTAGCATGCCAGAGCATCAACAGAGTTGGGGTGGGGGGTCAGTGGGAGTGGTTGTGGGGCAGAGGTGCTGACTTGCCTCCATAGCTTCATGCTGGCATCTATTTTCCAGAAAGGCATCAACGGTATGGCCCAATTAACACAAAATAATACATTTTTACAGATATAGATATTGGATGTGTGATATAATCTGTTTCCAAAATTCTATGACAACATAAAAGTTTCAGGGTACACTCAATTCCAAGGGTGCTACATTTGGAGTGTTTCTAAATGTTCATGACATTCAGTTCTCCCAGAGGAGCAAAAAGTGCAGCTCATATTTTCCATAGGGGATTCAGAACTCAGAAGATTCTAGAAGTTAGTTGAAAGCTAAAGCTAGGGCTCAGAAGTTGCCTTAAGGTGTTGAGAAAGTGGCAAGATTATTGGGACTGGTTAGCTCAATTGGTTATGTGGTTAAGGTATGCTTCAGAATAATGTTGGCAGCATGGGTTCAAATCTCTGTGCCGGAGATAGATCTGTGATCTGCAATCTGCCTTCTTACCCTAAACCTCTTCATTAAAGATAAAGGCAAACCACCACAGGCAAGAAAATGATTTGGTTTGAAACATCAGTAGACAATGAGTCAAGAACCTTGGAAAGGTTGAGGAACATACGTGCAAAATTTGTGGCAGCATTACATGCATTTAGAGTGAATGAATGGATTAGTATTGGTCGTACTTGATAATGATTGTTAGGAAATGAGGATAATTTGAGAAATAGATGAGTTAGATACTTTGGTTAATAGGATTATGGCATTTGAAGATACATTTACCGATCTTAATCATTCACATGATGCCACTCAGCTTCTTGTGGCGCTGAATCCACAATTTTTGGGCTCCTGATATTAACTGAAACAGCTATTTGTTTTCTGAGACTACATTTGGAGGGCTTGTGAATAAGTGGCATCTAATGTTCCCTACATGCCCTTAATAAAACCTTGGAGGAAGCATCAGAATATCTTGGAGTCTCCTTTTTGGCATGTTGTGCCATTTCCAGGTTAGAATATCTTTTAAAATAACTTCCAGAAAAATCTTTCCTCTAAATTATGCCACCTCTTCAAAAAAAAAATGCAGAGTGACATTAAGTAGTGCAGGATGCAGCTTTTATCTGGTACTAGCTACGAGCAATTTTGTGGCCTTGCTCATGTAGTCACTGAACAGCACACTTGCAGCTGCCTGCACAATGCAACCATTTAAATAAGCTGGTGACCTGAAATTTATACGCTGCCTGAATCAGAAGCAGTAAGTGTAGGTGAATCATGTGCTGTGATTTCCGTGTCTTTTTTCCGGCCTTTCTGCATTTTGAGGCGTATAACTGAGAATTTTTTCGAAATATGCTGACATCTCTTTGCTTTCCTTGAAACTAATCCTGTAAGAAAACCCAGTTTTGATGAGGTTGGTATTCCAATTATTTTGCCTTTTATCACAGGCAGATTAATTTGAAGTTCTCAACATGTGAACCGAAATTAACTGAGCAGCAAAATCATAATATAAAAGTTAACCTGAAAATCATTTCAACTCCAAAATGGCGAAAGTCCTGAAATACAATGGATTGCCTCAAGACAAATAGTCAAATTTAAAAAAAGTGTCAAATATCTTATGACCAAGATGGGAGGAGTGAACCTTAAATCTCTGTAGTTCCACCACTACCATGGTCACAATATAGAATTAAATAGCCAGTTAACAATATGTTCACTCATCTGCCTTCTCATAAGTCTCTACCACGTACTGACCTTAGAGGTCTGTGCAGTGGAAAGAAAACATTTGGGGGAATGTACCAAATGAGATTAGACCCAAAGTCTGACGTGTGAGAAGTAGGTTCTGGTTTGTGGGGCTCTGGCCCCAATACCGGGGAAAATGGGATTTGCACTACTGGGAAGATCTACACCTATAATCGTGCAGAGGCTAGTGTAGTAGTGACTTACATAGCTAGGGAAGTAGATAAGGCTTCAAAATTAATATGGGAGTGGGGTGCTGGTGCAAAAGATCAAATTTAGGAAGGTTTGCTAAAAGAAAAAAAAGTGGAGAAAAGGTAAGAGAAATAGGAATCAGTGTGGTTGAAATATTAACCAATCCATGGTGGGAATGGATAGAGGAAACATATCCAGGAATAAACAAGTACTGCATATAAAGGTTAGAGGTTCCAAATATATCACAAGGATAAAACAAAATATTCTGTACCTGGCATTCAAAAGAAAACAGTTGAATTGAGATTGCAAATCAAAATAAATTAGAATGATTTGAAAAACATTCCAGAAACATGGCTGTAGGACGATATCAATTGATACTTAAAAATTTAAAAGAGTGTAGGCCAGTTAGGAAAGATGGTAAGCAAGGAAAAGTTGGAGAGTGCTCTGTTAACTTATGGCAGCATGAACACAATTGAGAGGGATGATGTAAGTTCAGGAAACTAGGAAGTGGTTTGGACCACGACAGGAGGTCACCCATTGGAGTGGTGTAGAGGTATGGTTTACAATAATGATGAGATACGATGTAGTATAAGGGTCAAACTAAAAGTCATATGGTAGCTGAGAAAAGGGGTCATGCAATGTTTTGAGAATAGTCTCATTGTACACAATGGTCTGGAGCCTATCGGAGCACAACTTATACTCAAAATGCTATCATACAATGAGACAGAATAGATTAATGATCGCATAATGAAGGCAACACTCAGTCGCAATAATCACAAAGTGATTGAACTTTACATTCATTATAAAGTTGAGAGAAATGAGTTCAAGATTCGTATTTGAACTTAAATAAGGCAATTATGAGGACATGAAAACAGGACAAGCTAAAGAGAACTGGAAAATTAGGTCAGGGTATAGGTTGATAGAGGTGCAGTGGCAGATATTTTAATAAATATTTCAGAGCACACAGAATAAATACACTAAAATGTGATAGAAACATTCCAAGGAGAAGGCTCACCATCAATGCCCAGCAAAAAAAAAAGGATCAAACTTATTGGAAGCATATAATTACACAAAGATCGGTGGCAGGTCAGAAGATTAGACATATATACATAAAATGACTAAAAGATTAACAAGGAGAGAAAATAGATTACACAAGAAGCTATCTGGAAATTAAAAAAAAAAACAGTTAACAGATTTTCTACATATTTAAGAATGAGAAGAGTTAAGACCGAGCATGTTGATCTGATACAAAAAGTGAGACTGGGAAATTAATCATGGAAAATAAGGAGATATCAGGTGAATTTAGCAAGTATGTTCTGTCTTCACCATACAAAATTTAAGTCCCAGAAATAAGCTGGTGATGAGTACACTGATTTTCCTCATCTACATAAAATGATTTGGATGTGAATATAGGAGGTATGATTAGTAAGTTTGCAGATGACACCAAAATAGTTAGTGTGCTGGACAGTGAAGAAGATTATCTTAACAGTACAATGGAACCTTGATCAGATGGGCCTATAGGCCGACGACTGGCAGATTGAGTTTAATTTAGTTAAATGTGACGTGTTGCACTTTGGTAATGTTAAGGCAGGCCAGGGCTTAATACAGTTAATGGCAGGCCCCTGGGGGGGTGTTGCCAAACAAAGAGACCTAAGGGTGCAGGTACATAGTTCCTAGAAACTAGAGTCCCAGGTAGGCAGGGTGGTGAAGAGAGCGCTTTGCACACTTGCCTTTATTGGTCAGTGCATTGAGTACAGAAGTTGGGATGTCATGTTGCAGCTGTACAGGACTTTATGACGCCACTTTTAGAATACTGTGTACAATTCTGGTCTCCCTGCTATAGGAAGGATGTTGTTAAACGTGAAACAGTTAAGAAAAGATTTACAAGGAAGTTGACTGGACTGGAGGCTTTGAGTTATAGGCAGAGGCTGAATAGATTGGCGCTTTTTATCTCCTTGGGTTGTTGGAGGCTGAAGGGTGACCTTACAGAGGTTTATAAAATCATGAGGGGCATAGATAGGGTGAATAGCTAAGGTCTTTTTTTCAGGGTAGGGGGTCCTAAGACTAGAGGACATAGGTTTAAGGAGAAGGGGAAACTTAAAGGGGATGTATGGGGCAACTTTTTCATGCAGAGGATAGTGCGTGTATGCGATGAGCTGCTAAAGGAAGTGGTGGAGGTGGGTACAATTATATCATTTAAAAGGCATCTGGATGGATACATGAATAGGAAAGGTTTAGAGGAATGTAGGACAAGTGCTGGGAAATGGGACCAGATTAGTTTTGGATATCTGGTCAGCATGGAGTTGGACTGAGGTGTCTGTTTTTGTGCTGTACATCGGACTCTAAATGGAAAGGAGTGAAGGACCAGAAACAATGATAATCATCAGGAACATGGTAATGTGCAAATTGTTGGGGATATGTACTGATCAGCTCGAGTCCTGATGGAATTCCTCTTTGGCTGTTAAAGTAAATGATGCCTGAGATTTGAGAAAGATTCCATTAGTTTGGAATCCAGTGAATTTTGCTTCTTTTGTGTTTTAAAAGGGAGGGAGACAGAAAGCAGTAACCTACAAGCCGGTTTTCATCAGGCGGAGCCAAAATAGTCTGAGGGAGAAGTCATGCTGAGCAAATTTATTGGAATTCTTTGAAGAAATAACATGTGCAGTGGTTAAAGTATACTGGTAGATGTACATTACTTGGATTTCAGAAAGCATTTGATAAGAGTTCCTCACAGAAAGTAATAACTCCTAGTGTAAAGGGCAACACATTGGCATGGATAGAAAATTGGCTTGCTAACAGGAAACAAAGAGTAGGAATAAATGGGTCCTTTCTCTGGTTGGCAAGATATAACGAGCTGCGCACTGCATGGATCAGTGCCAGGAACTCAACCTTTCAAATTTTACATGAATGACTTGGGTGAAAGGTTTGTTTGCTAAATTTGCAGATGACACAGAGTTAAGTAAATGTGACAAGGATATAATGAGCTACAAAGGGATTAAGTTAAATTGAGTGAGTAGACAAAGATATTGCAAATGGTGTATGATGTGGGAAAATTTGTTAAGCAGAGTGTTGGTATGACCACATCTGAAGTACTTTATACAGTGTTCATCTCCATATTTAGGAAAGATATAAATGTGTTGGAAGCAGTTCAGAGGATTACAAGAATAGTAACTGGAATGGGTGGGGCATTATCTTATGCAGAAATTTTACTCAGGCAAAATTGGTATCTACTGTAGTTCAGAATAGTAAGGAGTGACCTGAAACATGTAAGAAGTTGAGTGGTCTTAGCATGGTGGAGCAGAAAGGAGGTTTTCCTTTTTGGGAAAATCTAGAATTAGAGGTTACTATGTTAAGGGAACATGCCAGCATTTCTTTATTCGATGGCCATTCTATAACTATTAAGGAAGCTACTATCTTCTCTTCAGTGATTGGTCAACTTTAACTACAGGCAAGTTATAGAAAACTCTTGCAATAACTGCCTCAGGTCCACTCCATACTCCAGGTGCACCCGACACAAACATTTAGGTATACACTGAAACTATTCACCAAAACATTGGCACTCCTAAAATGTTCTGATGGAAATGTCATGATTTTCAAAGCAAGAGAGTTTGCATAATTCCTGCGTTCCCAACCATGACAATAGGTTTACTTGCCTCAGTTGAGGAATAAGGAGTTACATTTCCTCTCAACAAGAGCTCCTAGTAAGTTTCAGGTGTCTTGGACCAGTAGCAGTGTTCACTCTCGTCCTTATATCCGCAGCAAGGGCTACAGCTTTGCCTGTTGCACTCTCATTCAGTAGTTCTTTCTCTGCATTGACCTGTGTACTCAAATAAATCTCATGGATTTTATGCATAGCTTCCAACAATCTGCACAAACATATCCCACCTTGAGATACTTGGTGCTTCATACATTACTTCTACTCTCAGTGCCTTCTTCTCTAGCCTGAGGAGACCCTAAATGTTTTCCTTTCAGATCCCCGAGTCCTTTCCTTTCATCGTCCCACCTTCTATTCTTTCCAGGTTTGTGGGGAAAATGTATTAATTGATAGAGCAGCTTATAATCATTAGCCATCTTGGTAGCAGATAGAGTCATTGAGCCACAGAGCTGTACAGCACGGAAACAAACCCTTCCGTCCAACTTATCCATGCTGACCAGAAATCCTAAATAAATCTTGTCTCATTTGCCAGCATTTGGCTCACATTCCTCTAAACCCTTCTTATTTGTGTATCCATCCAGATGCCTTTTAAATTTTGTACCAGCCTCCACCACTTCCTCTGACAGCTCATTCCATACATGCACGACCCTCTGTGTGGAAAAAGTTGCGCCTTAGGTCCATTTTAAATCTTTCCCCTCTTACTTTAAACCTACAACATCTGGTTTTGGACTCCCCTACCCTGTGGAAAAGACCTTGACTATTCACCCTATCCGTGCTGCTCATGATTTTATAAACTTCAATAAGGTTACCCCTCAACCTCTTATGCTCCAGGAGGGAAAAAAAAGACTCCAGTCTATTCACTTGCTCCCTATAACTCAAACCTTCCAATCCTGACAACATTCTTGTAAATCTTTTCCGAACTCTTTCAAGTTTAACTCTTGCTGCCACAATGTGTGGTTCTCTATGTGAGTTCTTGCTAATAAAAGGAGTAAATTTTAAAATCCCAGAGGACGGTTATTTCCTTAGTGATTCAAACCTAATCTCCACCTTTAATGCCTCTCTCAATGGTTGAATCACTTTTCTTCACCTTCTCAAATTCTATAAAACACAACCTAGGCTGCTTCCGGATATTTTAAAAGTTCTGTCCTCAAGTGTCAGGAACCAAATCCTATGCATCAAGATCAGCTTCTTTTGCCAATTTATAATCCATTGAAAACTTATCAGAAAGCAACCTGTAAACATAATGAGCTCTTCCTATCGGCCTGCTTTGAATGAGCAGAGTTCAATTCACCTCTACCTACCTCATCTGTTCAGATAGCTCTTCAAACAAATATAAAATGCATTGGTGTCTCTTTAATCAAATTTTGCAAGGGCATGCACAAATGTCAACAACTTCCCTCGGGTCTTCAATTGGATTCAGATCTTTTCTCATCGGAATGCTCCTGGTCATAAATGGCTAGAATTAAAAACAGCAGTATAAATTAGTGTTCCTTTTCACTCTTTCTCTGCTGTCCATCTTCTTTTTCCTTTTATCCCTCCCTTTTGTATTTCTAGTTCCAGCTCCTTAAGTGTTATTTCCTTCACCTTCTCCTGTCTCCTTAAGGCGGCTATTTAATTTTCTTTCTCCTCTCTCAAACAGTTCTTTTGTTTATTTCTAGTTAGTTTTCCAGTTTTTACTACATTTTACTGCAATTTTCACGCTAGTTCATTTCCAAGTGAATTTTGGCTGACTCAGCTGAATTATCATTTGGTTTTCTTTGTCTGTCTCCACTTTCAAATGTTGCGCTATTACCCCAATTATGTCTGCTGACCTGTCCTTGCTTTTAATTTTAACCTTAACTTGTCCTATGGACATACAGATAGACAATAAGAAAAAAGACCTCTCAGGTTTTCTCCAACATTTAATAAGATTATGGCCAAACTGACTGTAAGCTCAAATAAACAATCTCACCTTCGCTGATAACATTGCTGTATCTCCCTTACAGGAATCCATCTATTTCTGTTTTTAAATTATTCAAAGATTCTACTTTCAATGTCTTTTGGGATAGAGAGTTTCAAAGGCTCAGACCATCTGTGAGGAAATATATCATCTCATCCTTGCTTTAAACAGGTGACCCCATTTTTTAAAACAATGACCCCTAGATATAGATTCTTCGATAGGACAAACTATTCTCTCCAAATCTATGCTGCTAAAGCCATCCAGGATTTTATATATTTCAGTCAAGTAGAATCTTATGCTTTTAAACTCCAACAGATACAAGATTAGTCTATCCAAACTTTCCTCGTAAGACAACACATATTAGTCTCATAAACCTTCTCCATAATGCTTCCAACACAATTACATTCTTCTTCGAATAAAGAGACCAAAACAGCTCTCAATACTCCAGATATGGTCTCACCAATGCCCCGTATAACAGAAGCATAACCTCCCTATTTTTAAAATTTATTTGCAATTATAATACTACTGACTTTAATTACTTACTGTACCTGCAACACTAATCTTTTGCAAATCATGCACTCAGATATCCAGTTCTTTCTGCATCTCAGAGCTCTACAATCTCTCACAATTTTGATAATATTCTTCATTTTTAGTCTTCCTGTCAAAACACAGTTTCACAGTTTATCACATTATACTCCATTAACCAGCTCTTTGCTCACTCACTACTGAAGGCAACAAAGGGTTAAGGATCGGTTTAAGTCCTCTCCACAACTTACTTTCCTCCCTATTTTTGTACCACCAGTGAATTTAATAACCATACATTTGGTGTCTTCTTTCAAGTCATTTATATAAATTTTAAAATGTTGAGCCATCAGCACTGATCCAGATGGCAGACAATTGTTTACATCTTACCACAGAAAGTTATGCCTTTATGCTCAATCTCCGTTTGATGTTAGCTGCCCAATCCTTTATCAATGCTAATATGTTCCATCTTACACTTTTTGATGTTGGTGCCATTTTGAGTCCCAAACTGGCCATCTCGTCTATTGAACCAAACAATCACCTCACCCTCACCCTGCCCTAAAGCAGTGAAGAGGTTAACATGAAAATCAGCAGAAAACACAGGAAGTGTACAAACATGGAGGAGCACATATGAAGAGAAGACCAGACTTAAGAAGAATTCAAGTTGATGGCTTTTTAAACATCGGTATTGGGGAAATTAGTGATATAACAGCTTTGACATGGAAACTAAGGGAGAAAACTAAATGAGTGATCCGTGGTAGGAAGGAGAATAGCAATGATTAAATGGATGATAATACAAGGGAAAAGGAGCTGCTATTGAGATAAGTGAAGATAAAAAGGTGAATCTACAGCGATGTTTCCTCTGACCTTTGTTTGTTGCACAATATGGCTCATTGTATTGTATTGTGTAATCCTTTAAGGTTGAAGCACAGAGTGCAGACACACATTCATTTTTCCCTCCCCACCCTTATTTGCTTTCCGAAGGGACCACTCCATCCGTGACTCCCTTGTCCGCTCCACACTCCCTTCCAGCCCCATCACACCCAACACTTTTCCCTGCAACCGCAGGAAGTGCTACACCTGCCCCTACACCTCCTCCCTCACCCCAATCCCAGGCCCCAACAAGACTTTCCACATCAAGCAGATGTTCACCTGCACACCTGCTAATGTGGTATTACTGCATCCGCTGTTCCTGTTGTGGCCTCCTCTACATCAGGGAAACCAAAAGGAGGCTCTGGGACCGCTTTGCGGAACACCTACGCTCGTTTCACACTAAACTGCACCTCCCAGTCGTGAACCATTTCAACTCCCCCTCTCATTCTGCAGATGCTACGTCCATTCTGGGCCTCCTGCAGTGCCACAACAGCAATTCATATTCCGCTTGGGAACCCTGCAGCCCAATGATATCAATGTGGACTTCACAAGCTTCAAAATCTCCGCTCCCCCTACCGCATCCCAAAACCAGCCCAGCTTGCCCCTGCCTCCCTAATCTGTCCTTCCTCCTACCTATTTCCTCCTCCCACCTCAAGCCCCACCCCCATTTCCTACCTACTAACCTCATCCTGCCCCATCTCCTCCCTACCTCCCCACCTACACTCACCTTTACTGGCTCCATCCCCACCTCTCTCACTTGTCTGTCTCCTCTCCACCCTTCTCCTCTATCCATCTTCTATCCACCTCCCCCTCTCTCCCTATTTATTTCATAAACCCCTTCCCTTCCCCCATTTCTGAAAGTGGTCTAGGCCTGAAACGTCAGCTTTCCTGCTCCTCTGATGCTGCTTGGCCTGCTGTGTTCATCCAGCTCTACACCTTGTTATCTCATTCTCAATGGATCTTTCCTTGTGTTACCTGAGGGTTCCAAGGCTGGCCCCTTCCCAATTGCAGGGATGTGTCACACCCACCCATTTTAGAGGGAAGTTGAATCCAAAGTTTCTGCAATTGATGACAACAGAAACTTTAACAACACTTGCACTCTGAAAGCACTGGTTTTCAACAGAAATTGTGCAGCTCAGTGTTGTGTCCCGAGGTTGTGAAATGCACTGCAAGAATATTGTGCAGTTTAGGTAGTAGGAACACATTACAACATTTGATAGCAGTTGAGGAACTGACTGAAAGAAGACACACAGTAGGAGCTAATTAATGAAGTGACGCCTGGTTGAGGAAATGCTCTGATTAAAATATCCCTACTGCTTCTAATTAAAGTAAATGACCTGCACTCAGAAATCAATTCAAGTTGCTCAAATCCACATTTGTTAACACAGTTCAGCCTGATAGAGCAGCCAAAGAACTATGGAAGAAGAAGACAATACTTGCTAGCAGACAGAAACTCAGGGCACAACATTAGACAATTAGGAGAAAGAAAATGGGCCATGTCATTCCTACAACACAACAGTTACTTTATTTGCAAAGTACTTAACTAGGCAGAAAGCATTTGGGACATTGAGGGTTTAAATGACACTGTTAAATGTGATTCTGCATTTTAAAATGATTTGAACTGGATGTGGCAGACACACGCAGAGAATGCCTTTCGGTTTTGTTTATTTCTAGCAGAATTGGATTTCCAGCCACCTTCGAGAGATGCCCCATTGACATCAACTATATTTCAGGTCCTGGGCTCTTGGAAGGAAAATTCCGGGATCCTACCATCACTTGCTCTAATTAGAGGACCGCAATTCATTTTCTCAGCTGAAATGGGGCAAGAGGAGAAACAGATAACTAGCACATGCCCAAGAAAAGTATTTATTTACACAAGAAAACATTGTTGCTTTACTGGCTGGCCTCTATACTTATATAGCCAGGAATTCTGAAGGCCTAAGCAGAGACCCTGTTTCAATTGTTTCCTTTCCTGACCCCACAAACAAACCTATTATTACCGAACTTAACAGGCAGCACCCTTCCAACAGGGAAGAAAGAAATGGAAGTGGTCACAGCCTAGACATTGGATTGCATCTAAATTGGGATACAATCCTGGTGCAACGGCTATCTACTAAGTTGGAAGGACACTGTGGTAATGAACAGCTTGGGCAGTCTGTCAATTTAATGTGAAACCAGAAACAATTCTATTTCTCAGCTTCACAATCAGGTTAGTAAATAGTTAAAATCACTTTTATCCCAGAAGACCACAGGCCACTCTCTCATTAGAGAGAGAGACGGACGACTGGTGGAGTTTTAACCCAAGGCTCACCACACCTCAGACAAACAGAGGCTGAAAACGATGGAACTTCATGGTTCAACAAACCACCCAGTTAACCCATACGCACAACATATCAGGTTTTCTTTAGTAACACTCTTTCAAGGGATTTGTTTCACACTCTAGGTGCAATGCAGGGGAATGGGCACATACCCTCTGTCGATCCTTTTTACCAGCACCTTGCTGCTCTCTGTTGGGAAGATTATGTCTTTGCCAAGCAGTAAAGTTTGGCTGGCCCAGGTATCCTATGTCACAGCAGGGCTTACTTGCCTCACCCAAGGGAAATGTGGCCAACCCTCCTTTTGATACAAAACCCTATTAACTCAGGGATTTCTTTAACCTCATTCGACACTCTCAAGAGGGGATTTGCAGTGATTTACAACAGCAGTCAGGGCTAGAACCTGTTCTGAAATGCTGTCTGACTAACTCCTATTTTCTGCAAGGGGTCTACGTGCCCCAATGAATCCCACTGGTTTTCCCTGTAGCTTTCAACAGTTGGCCAGGATATACTTTATCTTTCAATGTGAAAACTCACAGGATTCCTGACCTCATCTTTCATCACAGCAGCACGCTTTCTGTCCCAAGGAGGTCTCACATGATTTCCCTGTCTCATGTAAGCTCTAGGTTTTCTATTAATGTCTCCAACTCTATCCTGTTTAGTTGGTTCAAGGTGGTAGGATTTATACCGTTAATGGTAGGTCCCCGGGGCGTGTTGCTGAACAAAGAGACCGAGGGGTGCAGGTGTATAGTTCCTTGACAAGTAGACAGGTTGGTGAAGGTGGTGTTTGGCACGCTTGCCATCGTTGATCAGAACATTGGGTGTAGGAGTTGGGATGTCAAGTTGCAGCTGTACAGGACACTGATGTGGCCACTTTTAGAATACTGCATATGATTCTTGTTGCCCTACCGTAGGATGGATGTTATTAAACATGAGGGTACAAGTTGTGATCAGGACTGGAGTGTTTGAATTAAAAGCAGAGGCTGAATAGGCTGCGGCTTTTTTCCCTACAGTGTCAGAGGCTGAGGGGTGACCTTATTGAGGATTAATACATCATGAGGGGCATGAATAGGGTGAATAGTAAAAGTCTTTTTCCAGGCTAGGGGAGTCCAAACTAGAGGGTACAGGTTTAAGGTGGGAGGGGGTAGATTTAAAAAGTGATGCAAGGGGTAACTTCTTCACACAGAGGGTGGTGTGTGTATGGAACAAGCTGTCAGAGGCAGTAGTGGAGGCTGGTACAATTACAACATTTAAAATGCATCTGGATGGGTGTATGAATAGGAAGGGTTTAGAGGGATATTGGCCAAATGGGACTAGGTCAGATTGGGATGTCTGGTCAGCACGGGTGAATTGGACTGAAATGTCTGCATCCGCGCTGTATGTCTCTATGGCTCTATGACTATAGAAGGGCTCCTCAGGAACAGGGGGGGTTGTGGATCAGCTCATAATCATCAGCCATTCATGTAACCATCCAGACGCCTCTTAAATATTGCCAATGTGCCTGCTTCCACCACCACCTCTGGCAGTGCATTCCAGACTGCCACCACTCTCTGCGTGAAAAATGTCCCTCGCACATCTCCCTTAAACTATCCCCCTTTCACCTTGAACCTGTGCGCCCTTGTAATTGAAACTTCAACCCTGGGAAAAAGCCTCTGACTATCCACGCCTCTTATAACTTTGTAGCCCTCTATCAAATCTCCTCTCAACCGTTGGAATTATCAGCCAGTGCCACATTTGACTCAACCCAGTCATTCCCTGTTCCTCTAGGTGATTTCTTATTTGGAAGAGGATGGAATTTACAAAATTCTCAAGAACAATTAGTTGACAAAGCTTTTCATAAGTGGCTTCCATTTATAAGCTCCCACCTTCCCCCTCTGCACCCCCCCACACTCACACCCTCCCACTGGATCAATGTTGCGCTGATTACATGAACTGCCGTGCTACATGATCAAAAAACATAAAGGCAGCTTCTACCTCTGCCTCCTTAAACATAGGGATTCAATAAATGAACTTCCACCCTTCGGTCTGAACCAATGTTCTCTTCCTGGGAAACTGTGGGGCTCCTACTCCTCAGCTTACCTTAGTTCAAGATTCTTTCCTGCATCTTCTCCTGAAATCCTCTCTCTTTCCTCCTGGTTCTTTTGAGGTGACAATAGCCTAGTGGTGTTATCACTGAGCTATTAATATGGAAATTCAGCTAATGTTCAGGCATTTGGATTAGAATCTTGCTGTGGTAGATGGTGGAAATGGAGCTCAATTTTTTTTTCCACTGGAAAGATAACGGTTGAGAGGATACCTGATACAGGGCTACAAAATTACGAGAGGCGTGGATAGTCAGATGCTTTTTCCCAGGGTTGAAGTTTCAATTACAAAGGTGCACAGGTTCAAGGTGAGAGGGGGATGGTTTAAGGGAGATGTGTGAGGGACATTTTTCATGCAGAGAGTGGTAGCAGTCTGGAATGCACTGCCGGGGTGGTGGTGGAAGCAGGCACATTGGCAATATTTAAGAGGCATCTGGATGGTTACATGAATAGGGAAGGAATAGAAGAATAGGAGCTGAATGAGGGCAAAAGGATTTTAAGTTTAGTTCGGGCATGATGATTGCGAGAGGCCTAGAGGTCAAAGGGCCTGTTCTTGAGCCTCACTTCTCTTTTGCACTTTGTTTTCTCTCTTTCTCATTTTTCTGTGTTTCCTTTTCTTGTTCCTTCCCTTTCTTGTGAAATTTTAATTTCTGTTCCTTCAATTTTAGACTATCCACTTTATCATTCTCATTTGACACCTGCAAACTGTTGGCCGCCTCTTTTAAATGTTGAGGGTTTTCAAACCTTCAAAGTTCTAAACCCAAGTACCCTGATAAACCTTTAACTATCCAAGGTACAGTACTTAAATTCTCAAAAGGAGCTTCCCCTAATTCTTCAGGATTCTGCTGGCATGCAATGTAGATATTTCATATTGTCGCAATACAAGCTAAAGAAAATGTTTCGCATTTTATCTGTAAAAAATTTTGAGGGGACAATACTCATTGTAATTGTTTTACTTCTTTGTGGACTTACATTGTGGCAAGGACCCTCAATTTGTTACATCCAGACTCTGGGAGAGGTTCCTCAATTTGTCACAGTTCCAGACGAGATGCCCAAATCACTAAATCTCTGGATGAGGAGAGGGGAACTGCCCACCTTCTTTCTTCGTTTTCACCCTTGTTTGGTTGTAACAAGGTTAATTTGAAAATGTATTTAAAGATTTTTTTTTAAATTTAAAAAGAAAAACAGCTAGTGATGTCCACATCCCATAAATAAATTTTTTTTAAAAACTATGTTTCAATGAGATCAACTTTTCACTCTTAAATTACAATGAGGAGAGTGCCAACCTGTTCAAGCTTTGCTCATATGATAATCCTTCCATATGGAGGATCATCCTAGAGAACCTTCTCAGAACGGTCTCCAATCTTTCCTTAAATAAGGAGACCAAAACCACTAAAGTCGTCCAGATGTGGTCTCACCAGCACTTTGTACAGTTCCAGTAAGGCTTCCCCACTCATACTCCAATCCCCTTGAAATAAGGGCCAACATTTATTTGGCCTTTCTGATTACCTGTTGCACCTGTCCAATGGTTATTGGTGTTTCATGCACATGTACCCCCAGGCACCTTTGTGTTGCTGCTTCTGACGTTTTGCTCCTTTTTGTTTGAAGAGGAGAACTGTCACAGTCATAACTGGTTGTGGATGTAAATTAAAGTTTTTGCCTAGAGAGAGAGGAAGAGAGAGACAGAAAATGGGAAAAGACCAATGGAATGTAATAACTAAAGTATTAACTAAACTAGTCCCTGCCTTGTATCTAAATATTTAAATAATATTTTGTTCTTTTGTTCATCATTCCAAATGAACAACTTCACATTTTCTCACATCATACTCCATTTACTGACCTTTTGCCTACTTACTCAACCTATCATATCTCTCTGTGAACTCATAGTAGGAACTGCAGATGCTGGAGAATCTGAGATAACAAGGTATAGAGCTGGATGAACACAGCAGGCCAAGCAGCATCAGAGGAGCAGGAAGGCTGACATTTCGGGCCTAGACCCTT